>CP092867.1:68662577-68779006 GCA_030710605.1 Cordylochernes scorpioides | reverse complement strand
GTTCTATTAGAATATCTCGAAAACAAAAACAATACATATAAACGAGTTCACTGACATTTATTAATTCAGTGATTATAATCAATGATTACAATGAAGGGCTATATTATCGATATATATAAAAAATCTCTTTCAAATTTTAACGTAACGTTCCATTCTCAATCCCGTAGGGCTTTAGATCGGCTAAAACATTTTTATCTTTATAAGTGAATATTAACTTTACTGTACTGAATAGTTTAGTATAATGTTAATTTAACATATTACAATTTAGCCACAGCAACGCGTGGCCGGGTTCGCTATTAATAATATATATTTCTGATTCATTTGATTATGATTATAATTTGTAAGTACTTTGTTATAGTTTTTCATTTAAATAGAGCTCAATTTTTGTTGATGTTTTCTATTTGCAGTATCTTTCCTAATGTCTTTGGCAACGTTTTTTTTTCTCATAAATAGGCTGAGGTTATATTATTTTTCGAATTGTAGATTGAATTATTACTTTTATTCTGGAATAATTATCTTTTATAAGTGTTTGTTATAGTTTTTCATTTGAATTTAGCACAATTTTTGTATCTGGTTATCTTTTTTGGCATCTTTTCATCTCTCTTTGGCATCTTTTTTTTTTCTCATTAATAAGACCTAATCCAAATAATTTAATAGTGTGTGACGTTTCAGCAACAGCATCAGACAAAAGAATAAATGAACTAAAGAATAAAATCTCATTTTTTCTTTTGTCTGATGATGGTGACATTTGGATTAGGTCTTTTTTTTTTTATTAATTTGTTATAGTTTTTCATTTGAATTTAGCTCCATTTTTGTGTCTTATTTAATAAATGAACTAAAGAATAAAATCTCATTTATTCTATTGTCTGATTTTTGTGTCTGATTTTCTTTTTTACAGTATCTTTCATAATGCCTGATTTGATTACTTGATCTGTTATAGTTTTTCATTTAAATTTAGCTCCATTTTTGTGTCTGTCGTTTTTTTTTTCTTCTCATAAATAGGCTGATGCTGTATTTGTGTACTCAATTGTTGCTTTTTGTGTCTGGTTTCTTTTTCGCAGTATTTTTTTGGAATCCTTTTTTTTTTCATCAATTGTTTCCTCACATGCTTGAAATTTTCTTTTTATGCCTGTCCTGGCTTTCAGTTTTATAGTTTTCCTCTGCTTGGTTCTTATTTTACCTTTTTTTTTTTCAGCGTCTTCTGTCATGCCTCGAAAAGGCCGTGGAAGACTCACTCCCCTAACAGCTAGGCGTGCTAATATGACTCGCCGCAGACACAAAACCCCAATTGCTATTTCTCTTGTTTACTTTTTTACCAATGCCTATAATTTTTCACCTGAAAGATTTTTTATTTTGTTTGTTATTCAATAAATTATTATCACTTATTTTTGGTCTTCTTTTTTCTTACTTATTTTACTGGGGGTTGGTGGAAGGATGGTCTAAGCCGTTGGTTTTCGACCGCTACGACCCGGGTTCGATTCCCGCATTGGTCACTTTTTTCTGAAAATAAAAAATATAAATGCTCCAATGGCTTCCGATTCTTGCAAAAGTCCAACCCCACCAGCAAGCGCAAGTAATCAAACGGGGCTCTGGCACATTTGTAAATGCAAAGTCGAACTGCTTTTCACATGTTTAGACATGTGGTGTACTTACAGTTAAAGCAGTCGCCTACTCTACCCACCATGATTATCAAGGCCTGTACCACGTGTACTAGGGATAAGCAAAAAAAAATTATTTTACTCATTGATCTATACATACAATTATTTGCATACAATTATTTACATACAAATATATGCATACAATTATATACATACACTTTTCTACATTTTTGCACTCTGCAGTCTAATATGTTGTTAATAATAGGGGTTTTAGACAAATATCAACTGTTGAAATTTGATTTTCCAAAATAGTTGAATTATCGAAAGTGTCGAATTAGTTTGTCATATGATAGGCCGTAGGTCGAGACATCCAAAAATGGTCGAATTATCGTGTGTTGAATTAATTAGATTATATTGTATATATAAAAATATAGAATTGTTGTTTTTAATGAGGTCTTTTAAATGAATTTATTCCTTTAATATGTTGTCATATCTGCAATTTTTTTTCATTTCCAAAATATTTATTTACACTTTCACCAATGCCTATAGGATCTTTGCGATGGAACAGGTATGGTGTTCTAGCGCATGTGCTCTCATGTCCTTGATGCACATATACTGACAGTACCCAAAGTTGAACACACTGTATAATGTCTGAAATATATGACTATAAAGAGGGCTCAAGGCCAAACCTTTGCTACAAGAGCCTGTGTTTACGCACAGACGACTTTATGTGACTTTTTCAAGTGTGCGAACTTTGGATAGCATACATGTAAAGTTGAACCCAAGTATATATAAAATGTAGTTTTTAATGAGGTCATTTAAATGAATTCCTATTATAAATCGTCTCCTCTGAAATATAGTTTGTAAATTTATATTCTGATTTATTTTATCCATTTTTTTTCATTTCCAGAATATATATTTACACTTTTCACCAATGCCTAAAGTTTCTCACCTGAAAGAAAAAAAACTCCGCCTTTGCCGGTCCCAAGCCAGGATGAAAAAGGAGGAGGGGGAGCAGTAACAAGCTCACTAAAAAAACCTGGGCTCAGCTGGCCCGGCTGATAGTACCTTGTAAGGGCTCCTAATCCAGGGATACATTCTTTTGGAGCTAAGTCAGTGGCCTGCCACTGAGTAGTGCTCCCAGTCTTGATGACAAAGGCAGACGCATTCTACTTCACCCAATCGTGATGGTTGTTAATTTCAAGATTTACAAGCTTGACACTCTAATATGATTGAGTGAAGATAAGAAAGGAGAAAAAAATATTTTTTGTATTTTTTTTTTGGCAATAATCTATTTATTATCAATTAATTTGATTTTGGTCTTTATTTATTATTCCCCTGCTCTATACATACATTTTGTACATTTACAATGTCAGCCATTTTCTCTGTAATACCTTTTTAGCAGTGAAGTTATATTTGAGCAACAAACAATTGTTGAAATTTAAAATGGTCGAATTATCGATAGTGTTGAATTACACTTTGTTATATGATAGGCTGTAGGTCAAGACAACAAAACATGGTCGAATTATCGAGGTTATATTGTATATATAAAACTAGAAATGTAGTTTTAAGGAGGTCCTTTAAATATTTTCATTCCTTTTATATGTTGTCTTATCTGCGATATAGTAGCATTTTTTGCAATTTTATTTGCTGATTTGTGTCATTTTTTCACTCAAAATATATTTATTTAAACTCTTCAACTAATGCCTATAGTTTCTTTCCTGAAATTGCTTAGCAAACATGAGTTGGTTGTATTGTTATGCTTCTGAGATATTTTAATCCTAAGCAGGGTCTTTACGAATGGTACACGTATGGTTACACAGTGCATGTGCTCTCATGTTCTTGAAGTAGTGTAGATGTGTTGTTTGCACTTTTATTTTCTGATTTGTTAGTATTTTTCTTCTTTTTTCATTTTAAATAATTTTTTAGGCATAGGAACCAATGCCTATAGTTTCTCACCTGCGGGCCCTTCGAGTAAACCCGGGGCGTTGCCCGGGTCACTCGGCTAGTATATATATATTTAAACAGTACAATTTGTGTGGTAATATTGCCATATTGTTTTTATAATTCAAAGGGACTAATATAAATATGTAATGTTATATATATATATATATTTCTTATATATTTAATTTTGTGAACAAATAAAATGGCTGTTGATTTAATTAGCTATTTGATCTCTGAATCTTGATCCCTTGATCTTGATCACTGATATGATCCCTTAAAAATTTTTGAAGCCTGCGGCGCTTTAGCTGTGCTTGGTACTGCCTTGGTCCCCTCATAAACGGCGCTCTCGCCCTCTTCTCCCCCGGGGTTCCCACGGCCCTGCCGGCGCCTCCCCAGCCCTCTCCTTGGCCCTCCATTGCGGCGGGCGCTTGGTGACTCTCAAAGATGTTGTGCCTTAAAATGCTTATCCGAAAGCATATAGAAGGCGGATTAATTGTTAATAATTTAATTAGCTTTACATTCCCTGGACTTGTCCCGCCATCTTTCGGAGGCTATTGAAACTGTTTTGAAAATCTCTAATTAGACGCAATATTCTTAGTTATTTGAAATATGTATATAATTTGATAATCAATCATCATTTTGTGTCATTTACTGGGGGCAATTGTGAATATATATATATAAATGACCAAAAATGATTTGACAACTCTGTGATTTTGTTCTTCTAACTTGTAAATTGTAAACAAGAAGTTTATGAT
The DNA here is from genome assembly GCA_030710605.1 of Cordylochernes scorpioides. Lineage (NCBI taxonomy): Eukaryota > Metazoa > Arthropoda > Arachnida > Pseudoscorpiones > Chernetidae > Cordylochernes > Cordylochernes scorpioides. The sequence goes on along the minus strand of CP092867.1, from coordinate 68,774,709 downwards.
ATTTTTTGTTCTTTCCTGTTTTAAAATTGGATCTTAAATAAAATAATGATATAAAAAAGGTTATCTTTTCAACTCAACCCAAATTAACACAGAGCCCAGTCCAATTTTTACGAGGTCGTAGCCCTCCTGGATGATGTAACTTCCCCCCCCTGTTTACGTCAGAAAAGAGCAGTGACCTGCTTGGACCCAGCGAGGCTATAAAAGGAGGCCCCAAGCCTCAGTTATTTATTCAGTCTTTTGTTTCAGTCTTTGTTTCAGTCCTCCGCGTAGGCCGCTCCTATAGAGGTAAATCCTTTCCTTCCAGAAACCTCCTCGTCCCATTCCTTCTTCACGTTCAGACGCTTCTTAATGGAATCTCTGTTTGTTTATTTCACCTTTGGCCCAACTGTGTCGCCTTCCACCACGACTGTACGGTAGTGGTGACATCGAGGTTCGTCTAGCATCAGGTAACACTGGTCCCAGAGGTCCCAAGATATCATATATAACAATATCATAAAAACAAGAAAAGCCCTGACGAAGTTAGGCGTATAGCCTATTGAAATATTGGCATTTATATTAAATAAAATGTTTATTTTATTTTTGATCCAAAATATGCTATTCAATTAATATATATATATATATATATATATTTTTTTTTTTAACAATATTATGCAAAGTACTAAAATTATTCCTACCTTTCAGGTCACTTTTTTCTCTGGAATGTTTGATCTAATACTTATGTTCAATATAAAATAAAAGGATTTAAAATCGCGGATGTTTCTTTTATACATGAAACAAACTTCTACTGTCCTTACTGCGATGAAAAAATATATATTGGGAGGGCTTGGCTCATCAGTGGTGAACCCTCCCAGCGGTTTCGCCAATTTTTCATCGCAGTAAGGACAGTAGAAGTTTGTTTCATGTATAAAAGAAACATTCGCGCTTTTAAATCCTTTTATTTTATATGTATAGATGGCGCGTTATTGCTTTGTGTTAACTTATGCTCAATACTGAAAAGAAAATTTCAAATATATGTAGTAACACACGAATGAACACATATCACTCCTTAAAGTGTATATATATACCAAAATAACAAGTAAAATAAGTTTTCTTAGCCGGGACAGGTGATTCGCGAGCTGTGCTGTGAACTAAGACGAAATAAAAATAACATCATCTTATACAGACATCACCATTCATCGTCATGATCGTATTATCGATATTTATCAATAATTATAATAGTTTTGAGAAGTAAAAATAATAATTTATTTTCATATATATGTTGCCTGTGTATATAAAAAGTAGTAATTGACGCATAATGGGATATACAAAAAAAAAACTTTCTCTTTACAACAAAAGAAAATAACACTATTGAAGGTGTGATGACCATTTTATAAACCTTTTAGACATGGAAATAACACTTACGTGTGCGCCAAGGGTAGAAAAATTAAAAAGTGTTATATAATATCATGTAAATGATGATAGATTGATAACGATAAGATAAAAAAAAGTTTTAGTCATCAAATCGTCTCCGGTTAGCTTCTCTCACGCTGTTGATTAAATCAATATAAGTGAGAGCTGGCGATTCTATAAAATGTTTCAACTAATTTAGTGTTTTGTTAAGTTCAGCTGTGCATTTATAAATTATTCATATAAGCACTAGCTGAGATCAAAAATTTACCAAAGTTTCAAAGAGATATTCAAAGCCTGTAACTTGCGATAAAAATCTTAATTCACTAGGAAATAAGAAATTGAAACTATTTTCTTTGAAGTCAATTTTCTACTCTCCTTACTGTAATTATAAAATAATGGGAGGGTCTGGCTCTTCAGTGGTGAACTCTCCCAGCAGTTTCCTAGTTTAATCTACCATCAACTATAATATTGTATTGCGCTGTTTTCTTTTTATACCAAAACTTATGCTAAATTCTTGGAAAAAGTATTTTAAATGAACTATAGAAAACCTTGGAGGGAGACAGTAGAGATATATACAATTATAAATATAGTTGAAAATATTTTTCCCGGAGGAAATTGATCTATAAAAGCATAGGGTACCTCTAGCGGTGAAAATGGGGGGTAATACCAGCTGACCAAATTTTCATGTGAAGTTTGGAGCGGGACGTTTCACAAGAGTGACATCCACGGCTCCAATTTATAATTGTAACGAATAGTATTTGAATAAAAACATTTAATCGGGTAAAACCCGGGCGTTGCCCGGGTCATTCGGCTGGTTTTCATATAAATCGGACAAATGCTTCTTGGTGCGTCGATATTTTTGTTATAGAGAGTATATTTTATTTCAAATTTCACATTTAAATTATTTTAATATTTTAATTTACCCACTTTTTAAACATTTTTTGCGCTTTGTGTTTTCGGTAAAAAATATTTAGTTTAACATTTCTTTTATATATATTATTTGTTATTTTTTATACGAAAATTCCTTCTACTCATAGTAATAAATAACACAGGTCTACAAAAAAAAAAAACTTTTTTTTGCACAAGAGAACCTGATGGTGTTTCTAGTGTAACTTTTCATGCTGAAGTCAAAAATCGAATCAGAAATTTCACATCACCCATGGTTTTTGCCTGATGGTCTTTTTTTAGTATTGGGATAAATACAGTAATAAATGCAACCAATGTTACGTAAGCATTTTTTAAGTTACATCATTAACTAAGCTAGCGCTTTATTTTTGACAAGAAGAGTTGGTTTGTGGAGCCAAAAGCTTTATTTTATTTGTTATCAATTAAATTTTGCTCTTTAAGAATCATGAATATTAATTTGAATAACAAATTATTGAAATTTTAATTGAATTTATATAATTTATTATTATACTAGCGGATGTGTACCCGGCTTCGCCCGGGTTTTATCCGAGTGAAATATTGCCTAACGAATATTAATGATAAAATTATTATTGATAATAATATTCCGGAACACACAGAATATTATGATAATAATGATAATAAAATTCGTTGCATTATATATTTATATAATATATAAAATATATTTTTCGAGCAAACATATCCACTCTCTCTACTGAATATATTTTTAAAAAGATGAATATAAATTAAAAAATATCTAGAGATAAACTACACGATTTTAGCCAAAAGGCCGAGAAACGATATTTTATATATTGAGATGACCTGGCTTCGTGTGTGTCTTCTGCTCGAGTGAATGTTTCGCAGGTAGAATTTTGTTCCTGCCTACTGAAAATTATTATCTGGCTTCGCCCGTTGTCTGTTTTAGTGAATATTCCCTTAAAGAATTTTGTTTATGTCAATCAAGCATTATACAGCAATATTGTCATCATCATTTCTGACTAAAAAAATATTGTTGCTCAGTACCTGGTTATTTATAATATTTCTTGGTTAAAGCGCGACAAAAAAACTATTCCAGATTTAACTCTGTCCTGTTCAAATTTCAGCGTGTTTACTTACATATTGAGGGCGTGCATAGCCGACAAACATATATATATGTAATAAGAGCTCTTGTCGACTCACTGTAATGATTTGTTGAGTTTGATGTCGACTACTGAAATAAATGTTGAAGTCCTGGTAGCTCTTGTTGTACTGTGTTGACCGAGAGGAACAGTCAGGATGTAGAGTTTTCCAGTACCTCTCTGCACCTTGGAAGACCCTTAAAAGTTCTCACAAAATACAGGCAGTCGTGGTCGAGGCAGAGTGGAAAGCTGGGGATATCCACACAAAAAACGAAGACACAGTTGCACTAAGAAAGTTCCGTAAACAGATAAAAGTTGAGCTAGTAAGGCAAGATGGAGATAGACGAGTTCTTCCTAACTACATGTTGGATGAGATCGACATAGCATACGACATACGACCGACGCGGCTTGCACTAAGGGTGAACTAAACTAAACTGTACTGAACTGAACTGAGCTGTCAAGCCACTGTCAGGTGATGTATTTATAGGTTAAAAAGACGGGGCGACCTTATGTGACAGGGGCGTTTGAGAAAGGGCGCCTTTACCTGTCCAGGTGTGAGAGGGGTCTCTGAATTCCACCACATGTGACAGTGTGGGTGGCCTGTCGTGGGAACTGTAATGTTTTACAATACTAAAATAATATCATGAAAAATAAAAGTAAATTTGATTAAAGGTTTTTTTTTTTTTTTTAAATGTTGGATTAAAAAATTTGTTTATATAATTGAAAGGTAAGAATAAGAATAATTATTCAAGATTTTATACAAAATTTATAATATAATTGAAGGTTATTAATGATTGGATAAATTTTAAGTAGTGTAAAATTGAACAAAAGTTGTCTCTTTTGACGAAAAGTTACAGTTGTGGTGTGTGACTAGATTATATCCCTTTGGTAACATCGGTGTTTCTATGACTCTGAAACTGGGAATATGTGAAATTATCTTTTCGTTTGTCCTCAATGCTGGTATGTAGAGAATGATTTCTCTTTCGCGTTAAAAAGTCTATATAAGACTTAACCAAATTGTTTTAATTGGTGTTATCAATTAACATGTAAAATGTTTAAAGTATGTTGTGTTGTGATATCTCGTTGGTGAGATTTGTGAGATTCTCGAGGAAATCTAAATGAGTAGTGTGACACATGTGTTCAAAATGGCGTCATGAAGCTAGCGGTCAAGAAGATCTGCCTTGAGGGGGAAGAGAGGGCATGTCCAAAGATATTCTCAAAAGATAGTAGTGACCAAGGGAGTGGCGTCAAAAAGGGCGTCCACTTCCCTGTTTTTCACGGTATCGCCGTGGGTGGTCAATCATGGGGGATGTTTGAGATTTACTCGAAACTGACTTTCTCTCTCTCTCTTCTTTTGTCGAGTTTGGCATATTTCTTGCCTATTTGAAAATACTGGGGTTTAAATGCAAAAAGGGTTGTGAGCTTGTAGGCGGTATAATTCGGATTAGTTGCGTCTCGAAGATATCTGGAGTCAAATGATTGAATTCACTGAAATATACATCTTGAGACAATCGCTGTGGGTTTTGAGCAAATCGGGTTTGTGGAGGTGTAATGTACAGAACATTCTCTGTGTAATATTTTAATTTATTGACATGTATGGTGTCACTGTCTCTATTGAGAGGCTGATTGGGGCGATCTATTCGAACGACATTGGGTGATATTATTTCAATTATTTTGTATGGTCCAGTAAAATATGGTGCTAATTTACCTGTGTCTGGATGTCTGTAATTTTTTACCAAAACAAGATCATTCACTTCGAAATGTGGTGTTCTGTGCTGCTTATCAAATGTTTCTTTATCTTTTTTATGCTTATTTTGAGTACGAGAGTTTGCTATCTCTCGAGCCATATTTATTTCGGGATATGGGTCAAGATGAGTTCTTAGATCTGGGGGGATAACATTGAACATTAAGTAGGTAGGTGGAAAACTTGTGACAGAATGGGGCGTGTTATTGTACGTCTGAGTGACGCGTTTAACTAGTTGAGTCCAGGAAGCTTTCGGATTTTCTAGATAAGCTAGTCTGAGCTTGCCTGTAATGGTCGCATTTAAGCGTTCTATTAAACCATTTGCCTGTAGGTTATTGCTGGTAGTTAGTAAAGGTTGTATACCATGCGTTATTAGAAATTTACGGAATTTTTCTGAGGTAAAAGCGGGCGCTCTGTCAGATAACAGACGTTTTGGAGATCCTTGCTGTAGTACCGTTTTGAGGGTTTGAATGTATGTTAGGGTACTGGTGGACTTCGATGGAAAGGTCCAAGCATATCGCGTTAAATGATCCACTATTACGTTTAGATATGTCTTGGAGTGTCCATATTTCGAAAATCCAGCTATGGTATCTATAGAGATTAAGTCGATGGTTGTTGAGGTGGTGGATTTGTCCAAGGGCACCATATGGTTTACCTTTGGGCCTTTTAATGATTTGGCAGGTGTGACACGACTTGACAAATTTTTCTATAGATTTAGAGATAACTTTCCAGTAGTACTGGGCAGTAATTATGCGGGTCATCTGAGAGATGCCTGGGTGGTTATATTCTTGGTGAACTTTATTCATTAGAGTATGTTGCAGGGTTTCGGGAATTATTATTTTAATTACACCTTTTCGGGTAATGGTATGTAAGCCGTTTGTATCAATGTTGAAGGGGGATGCTGTTGGTTGATGCTGTTTGATAATATCAGCACTGACAAATCCTACAAAGGGGTTTCGCGATAACAAATCTGCTTCGTACTGTTGGCTGCCTTTGAGGTAGTGAATTTCGTAATTATAGGTAGATAGTCTCAGGCTCCATCTAAAGAGTCGTCCTGACGGATATTTTTATAGTTTTAAGCCATTGTAAAGCTTGGTGATCTGTGTATATGGTGAATTTTATACCGGTGAGGTATATTCGGAATTTGTCTACACTTTCGACGATGGCGAGGCACTCGAGTTCGGAAACGGTGTAGTTTCTCTCATGTGCTCTAAGGGCGCGGCTGAAATATTGTACAGGATGTACTTGTCCGTCTGGATGTACCTGTTTGAGTATGCCTGCGATCCCTTGGGTTGATGCGTCGCAATAAAGGCGGCAGGGTAAACCAACTTGATACAAGTGTAGTACTGGTTTACTGGTTAAACTCTCTTTGAGAGTGGTGAAAGCTTGTTGACAATCTGGGTCCCAATTCCATTTCACATCTTTTTTAAGTAGTTTATTTAAAGGTGCACGTAAGCGGGCATAATCTGGTATAAACTTATTATACACGTTCACTGCTCCTAAAAATGATTGTAATGTCTTTTGATTGGTAGGTGGTTTGATGGCACTTATGGTATCAAGGTTGCGCGTCTGTGGTGCATAAGTACCTGCGGTAACAGTGTATCCTAAGAAATCTATATTTGTTTTGAAAAACGAACATTTGTTATAATTGAGTTTGATGTTTTCGTGTTGACATACCGTTAGAAATTGTTGTAGGTGTTGTAGATGATCCTCTAAGGTGTCAGAAAAAAATAATGAAATCGTCGAAGTAATGGGTAACAAAATTTAGTTTATATTTTTGCATGACCTGATTTATTGCACGATGATATATCTGTGGCGAATTTTTAAATCCGTAAGGAAATCTACAAAATTCGTACTGACTATCTAACGTCATGAAAGCTAGTAGATTACGTGAGTTAGGTTCTACTTCCACTTGCCAATATGCGGATGCTATATCTACAGAAGAGTAGTATTTGGCTTTCGACAATTTGTCAAGAATGGTTTCTATTAAAGGTAAAGGATGTACGTCTGGAGCGATGATTTCATTAAGTTTTCTGTAATCAATACAGAAACGTTTCGTTTTGTCACGTTTTGTAACAAGAGTTATTGGACTGGCATAAGGTGAAACTGACGGGGCAATAATTTCCATGTTGGAGCATTTGCTCTATTTGGGTTTGTATTTCTTGTTGGTCGTGTAGTGGCACTCTATATGGGCGTAATGCTATTATTTTATCTGTGGTGGTATTGATTTTTACCGGTGGTATGTTCAATTTGGGCACATTGTATTTATTAGTAGAGAACACATGCGAGAATTCATATAGAATTCGGTGGAGTTCGTGTGGACAATGTTCTAACTGAGGTGTCGCATTAGAAGGTATATAAATCTCAATATCATGGGTAGGAGATATAGTGGGTGAAACAATAGTGGGGGAACATATAATTGGGGTAGGGTCCGCCACGTGTAAACAGGACTGGTTCGAGGGGAAGGTGGTAAAAATAGCCGTTTCCCTCGGTTGAGTGGGACATAAATCCTGTTTGCACTTGGTGAACTTATAGACATTCGTTGGGAGAGCATCATTATTTTGATAAATTTGGAGATTATTAAAATCTATAATTAATTTAAATATTTAAGGGTATTAATAGATAAAATACCAAAAGGTAGTGAAGCTTCTACTATAAAAAATTTTAGTTTTTGGGTGAGGTTACCTATTTTAAGTTTTAAAAATATATATCCAAGGGTATTTACATTGTGGGCTATTGCGTTTATAGTTAAACTGTACTGATGGATAATAATTTTATATGGTAATCTATTTTCTATGGTTCTTAAAATATCTAAATTAAGTATGTTAATAGATGCTCCCGTGTCTATTAAAAAGGGCAAATTTACATTGGGTAACAGTTCAGTCCATATTACGAGCTGTTCAACGAAAAAAGGTTTCAGGTTTTCCTACCGTTGAGTTGCTCGCGGGGCTTGTAGAGTCATCTTGGACTTGGGGAACAGGGCTCCGAGTTTGGACCTTGGGCCGGGTACCAGATTTTGGTACAGTGGCTGTGCGTGGTCTGGCGCTGTAGACTTGGCGTGTTCGGTCCTGTTGGAACCGTTGTTCACACTGGGAGTGCCAGTGCATAGCATTGCAATACTTGCAAGGCGAGGGTGGGGGTGCAACTTGGTACGTTACACGTGATGACCGCTGGTTGTTGTGCCGCGGTGGTGGGTTGTGGTAGGTTGGATGTGGGGCCTTGTCTACTTGGCGCTGGTACACTGCACTGGTGGCACACTGGGTTCTTCTTATTCTCGACACTAGGTCGAACCATTCTTTAATGGTGTTTGGCTGCACCGTGGCGATTAATCGCTGATCTGCGACGGGTAGTCCTTCGGTTAGAGAATCTATTAATATGTCGGCGGGTAGGTTTAATTTCATGCCCATTACCGTTTTGTTTTGGTAGTAGTCTTCTAGGGGCATTTGGGGTGTCAATTTGATGGCTAAAAAGCGTGAAAACGACGCTTCTGTCGCTGTTGGGAATAAATCTATCAAGGTTTGGCGGACATCAATATAAAATAACCTATCTAACCGTAGGTTTCGGAAATATTGTAGGGGCTTACCTTGCAGGTAGCAGGGTAACTTGCGTAGGCGGTCCGTGTAGGTCAGCTTAGCTCGGTCTGCTTGGGCATCGAAGTTGTCGAAAAAGCTCTGGGCTTCAAAGGTACCATCGTATGGACTCACATCTATCTCCCTCGGAGATCGGGCGACCAGCAGCTTATTCAGGGCATCGGCGATCTGTGTCAGCGGGTCTGCGGAGGTCCCTTGGGGCGGCGACGTTTCCTCCTCTTCAAATGTCGTCTCTTGTTGGGGAACAGATAGCCCGGTCGCATCGTTGGACTGTTCGGTTTGATCTTCCATCTTTGCACTTTCTCGCTTCTATCTGGACTATCTAGCTTTCTTCGTTTGGTATCCTTCGTTTTGGTTATCCTGTCGGCTCATGTAATAATAGATCTCGTCGACTCACTGTAATGATTTGTTGAGTTTGATGTCGACTACTGAAATAAATGTTGAAGTCCTGGTAGCTCTTGTTGTACTGTGTTGACCGAGAGGAACAGTCAGGATGTAGAGTTTTCCAGTACCTCTCTGCACCTTGGAAGACCCTTAAAAGTTCTCACAAAATACAGGCAGTCGTGGTCGAGGCAGAGTGGAAAGCTGGGGATATCCACACAAAAAACGAAGACACAGTTGCACTAAGAAAGTTCCGTAAACAGATAAAAGTTGAGCTAGTAAGGCAAGATGGAGATAGACGAGTTCTTCCTAACTACATGTTGGATGAGATCGACATAACATACGACATACGACCGACGCGGCTTGCACTAAGGGTGAACTAAACTAAACTGTACTGAACTGAACTGAGCTGTCAAGCCACTGTCAGGTGATGTATTTATAGGTTAAAAAGACGGGGCGACCTTATGTGACAGGGGCGTTTGAGAAAGGGCGCCTTTACCTGTCCAGGTGTGAGAGGGGTCTCTGCATTCCACCACATGTGACAGTGTGGGTGGCCTGTCGTGGGAACTGTGAATATACCTGATTTATGACTCTGTTGTTTTGGCAATACTATGCTCGATCTCTTTTTAGCTCAACTCTTAAATCTATTACAGATTTTATTTATTTATCCACTTTGTACAAATAACATTACATAGGTGATGCAATGACACAGATTAATCATGCGCATAATTATTTATAGATGTGTTTCTATAAACAACATGGCAATCTTGTTATAAGTTATCTACACAATATGAGGTTGTTGTTTTAAATTACCATATATATATAAAGCTATACAACCAGTTTAACCGCATAAGTTTCTTTTTATTTATGAAAAATCATTTTTAATTTCAAAGAGAAATAATTTAATATTTCTAACTTTTGGATGACGTATGAAAAGGTTGAATATATGAAGAGTGATGGTTTATATATGAATGGATGACGTATGGAGGGTGAAAAATATGAAGAGTAATGGCGAACGGAAAAATAAAAGTGTCCAGGAGCGGGAATCGAACCCACAACCTTCTGCTTACCGGGCAGGTGCCATGTCCACTAGGCTATCCTGGACGATATTTCTCCGTTTTATTTTTCCGTTCACCATTACTTTTCATATTTTTCACCCTCCATACGTCATCCATTCATATATAGACCATCACTCTTCATATATTCAACCTTTTCATACGTCATCCAAAAGTTAGATATATTAAATTATTTCTCTTTGAAATTAAAAATGATTTTTCATAAATAAAAAGAAACTTATGCGGTTAAACTGGTTGTATAGCTTTATAATTATACGCCGAGTCATTTATAAATATATATATATATGTTCCCGGCTTCGCCGGTTTTATCCTAGTAAAGGTTTACCTAACGAACATTTGTTAAAACGATTCTAGCAAACATCCAATCCCTATATTGAATCTACACTTGTCTATACTCTCGATAATTTTAATTATTTTCCAGGTCCCTTTAAAAATACTCGATAAGTTGAATAAAATCATATTAATTGGTCCACTCAGTAATTTGAAGTTGAAGGAATAGTATCTTGCCACAAACGAACATTTGTAAATAACTGTATTCAGCGAATATACCCGGCTTCGCCCGGTTTTTACCCGAGTAAAAGTTTGCCTAACGAACATTTGCTAAAACGATTCTAGAAAACATCCAATCCACCTATATATAGATTTATAAACGTATATAAATATTGTTATATGCGTTTTAATATATTTTTGAAACATAATTTTTCAAAAAACATTTATTAATTTTTAAATAAGATATTGTCACGCGTTTGTGGATTTTATGATTAATTATTTCTTTTTTTTTCTCAATGATTTATGTATATTAATCTAGAAATTCATTTTTGTTATCATCATCACATACAATGTAATTTTTTATATAAACAAACGATAAAAAACAACAACAATTAGATATAAAATTGAAAATCAGGAAAAATATGCAGCCTATTGTAATCAAATCAACGATCGGCCCAGCTGGCGAAAAGGTCAGTATAATCGAAACCAACATACTTTTGAAAATTCTTGAAAAATGTGGCATCGAGTACAAAGTAGAAGAAACTCTTTCAACAAAGAAACGAACTCGCGAATCTCCATCAGATTCAACATCACGTAGCCATAAGACACCGAGAATGGAAGTTGTATCACAGCATAATGAAAACGAAGTCTCCATGAACGAGGTAACTGAAGTCCCTCAAGAAACGTCCGCAGCTAACCCTCCTCAGGTTAATGAAGAAGACATTGATGAAGATGGTCCTTGGACAAAAGTCACACATGCAAAAAAGCCAAGAATACCACCTGTAATAGCAGAAAATGTAACAGACTGGAAGTTGCTCTGCCAAGAGCTGAAAGACCTGTGCACAGATAAATTCCAATGTACGATCTCAGGAAATAAGCACATTATCAAGGCCAAAAATATTTCAGACTTCAAAAAAATCAGGGAATATGTTCAAAAAAATAATGGCGGCTACTCTTATAGACTCCAAGAAGAAAAACCGCTCAAAGTGGTATTAAAGGGCGTGACAACAGCCTACAAGACTGAAGATATAGCAATAGAACTTGCAACAATGGGCTTTACTGAGACCTCTGTGAAGAGACTTCATAGACAATCAACTAAAAGGCCAATGAATTTAGTACTGGTAGAATTACCGAAAAATGAACACAACAAGAAAATTTACGGAATAACTGAACTTCTCTATCAGAAAATTGCAGTAGAATCTTTCAGAACAACAAACCGTGTGACTCAATGCTTCAACTGCCAGGGTTTTGGGCACGGTCAACTTAACTGCTTCCTGAAACCAAAATGCGTCAAGTGTGCCGAGGAGCACCATTCGAAGGACTGCCCAAGAAAGTCAAGACAACTTCCCCCAAAGTGTGCAAACTGCGAAGAAGCGCACACAGCCAATTACCGCGGATGCCCTAAGTTTCCAAGAGTACATCAGCAACAGCCAAGATACCCTGGTCAGTACAAACCTAACAACCCACTTCCGATTTCAAAAAGATCTGAAACACTGCCGAAAATGGTAGAACAACAAAACCAAAGCAATGCTGAGGTTGTGACAAGAAAAACTTCTCGTTCTGAAACTAAGGACCTGTGTGAAAAATTGATGCAAGTAATCAAAACATACCTACAATGAATTGCAAATTACCTTTTAAAATTATTGCGTGGAATTGTAACGGAATCAGATCAAAGAAAGAAGAATTATTGCACTTTTTAGAAGATAACTCAATTGACATTGCTCTGCTCAGTGAAACTCACCTTAAACCCTCAATTGATCTAAAGTTCAGGAACTATCAAACCATTAGAACTGATCGAATTACAGGAAAAGGTGGGGGAACAGCCATCATCATAAAATCCTTTTTTAAATATAAAAATATGCTGATTCATACATTAAACTTGGAAAATACTTCAATTTTGATAAAACCAGATGGAAAAACACTCTTGCAAATCACAGCAATTTATAAGAAGCCTGATGCACCATTATTGGAAGAAGATTTAACCCAACTGATAAAACACAACCACTCAATAATCGTTGCAGGAGACTGGAACTCCAAACACCCTCTTTGGGGATCAAGGACTTCAAATAACAGTGGAATCGTGCTGCACAATTTCTCTGAAAGCGAAAGCCTCGACATTGTCGCACCTTCGTCACCCACGCATTACAGTCCACTCGGCAATCCCGATTTCCTAGACTTCGCTGTAGTTAAAAATATTCCCTGGACCCCAAAGGCCAGAACCTCCGACGATTTATCATCTGACCATCTCCCTGTAATCTTTGAATTGAATTGCCCAAAGGATGAATTCACAACCCAGCTCAGCAGAGTAACTAATTGGGTTCATTTTCAACAAGATCTAATCTCCACAACGCCCCCCAGACTCCCCTTGAAAACTGAAGTAGACATTGATTCAGCAGTTGGAATTTTAAACGAGAAAATTAATAATAGCTACTCGAAAAACACCATAGTCTCATCTTCCAAATTAATAAAGAACCCAAAAACCAAAGCCTTAATAAGGGAGAAAAATAAAGCTAGGAAAAGATGGCAATCAACCTGGGATCCAGCTCATAGAGCTACTTACCTCAATCTTCAAGGAAAGGTAAATCAAGCCCTTGAAGCAGAGAAATCTGAAAATTGGAATAGTTTTTTAAGCAAACTTGAATCGAGCCCAACAGACTTCTGGAAAAAAACAAAACCCATTAGGAAAAAAACTGACAAAATCACTAGTTTAAATGCAAATGGAAAAACCTTGCTGACCGACAAAGAAATTGGAAATGATCTTTCAAAGCATTTTTCCAAACACTTTTCCAAGGCGGAGGATGAGGTTCCGTCTTACCTAACAGATAACAGTTGCCATCATCCCCAAGAGAATATACTATCAATGACAACGCCAAATGAAGTCAAGGAAGTGATTAAAAACCTAGGTAATCACAAAGCTCCAGGCCACGACAATATTACGCCGCAAATGACTAAAAACCTCCCCATCAAATGGATAGTTTTCCTCGCTGGGATCTTCAATGCTGCATTACACCTGTGCTACTTCCCGAAGACATGGAAACATGCCATTATCATAACCATTCCAAAAAAATCACCTGTCAAATCACCTGAAGATCTCAGACCAATCAGCCTTCTCTCTACCATCGGTAAGGTATACGAGAGGATTGTTCTTCGCAGATTGCAGACATACATGGATTCTATTAACTTTATCATTCCTCAACAATTTGGATTCAGAAAAGGACACTCCACAACCCACCAGCTAATCACAGTAATAGACTACATCCAAATAAGAAAGTCCCACAAGGAGGCAGTAGGTGCTGTTTTTCTAGACCTTACCAAAGCCTTTGATAGAGTATGGCATGAAGGCTTGATAGCAAAAATAACAAAAAATCAATTTCCAAGGGATTTCATCAAATTCTTGAAAAACTATCTCCAGGACAGAACCTTTTCAATTAAGCAAGGGAATTATATAACCACGGCAAAACCAACCCAGATTGGAGTCCCTCAAGGCTCTATCCTTGGACCCTACCTATTCAACATCAACATCAACGATTTCCCTCAACATCCAAAATGTCAAATAAAACTTTTCGCAGATGACGCAGCAATTTTAGCAAACTCCAAATCAATAGGAATAATAACTACACAACTCCAAAATTACATAAATAGTATAACCAAATGGTGCAACGATTGGAAATTAGACATCAACCCAAAAAAGTCTCAGGCAATAATTTTTCCTCCACTAGACAACAAAAAATTCAAGCCACAATCCATCCTAAAGGTAAACCAGAGCCCTATTAACTGGACTGACAGCGTTAAATATCTTGGAGTTACCTTAGACTCCAAGTTGAAATTCAACATGCATGTCAAAAATATCATAAAGAGAGCAAAAATCGCAAAAATAACATTATCAAGCCTGTTCAACTATAGAAGCAAATTGACTACAAAACAAAAGTTTACTCTATACAGAAGTTGTATCCTCCCGATAGTAACATACGCACTCCCAATTTGGTGTAAATATATTACAACCACGAACAAAAATAGGATAAACGCATTTATGAGAATCTGCCTTCGGACAAGTATAGGAGCTCCATTCAACCTATCAAACAAGATACTGAAAGAGGACTTGAACCAACCCGATCTGGAAGATATGTACCAAACTTCCGTTAAGAAATTATATCTCCAAATGCAAAATTCAAATAATCCAACCATACAAGATATTCTACAAAATAAAGGAGATATCAATCCCCGATTCCGACGACCCGGCCCTGACGTTTAGTCAAGAGCTCTTCGCCCAACAGCTGCCCTCCTGCAAGGCCTAGGGGGACCACTTCTACTCCACCAACTCGCCATGTGTAAATAGCCAGGACAAGGTGACTCGCGAGCTGTGCTCGAATGTAACACCTGTAAATTGAGACGAAATAAATAAATAAAAAACAACAATTAAATTTGCATCTTCGTTATTATAAAACAGCAGCAAATTAAATTGACAATGTAAAAATATATTTTAACATTACAACATTTTAACATTTAACACAAATACGTTTCAATATTTTCTTTAAATATATATTAATATTGAAATGCCAAATTTTTTTACAACGCGTCATTGGAATATTATATTACCATATTTCTAATTAAATTTATTATACATGGAACACATTTCAGCATTTTTACAATTTATAAATGTAATTTCACCAGAAACCGCGAGTGGCGCTGCTTGCGAGTGAAAGCAGAAAATTTGCAAATAACATTGCAAATAATATTTATTTCAAATCGAATTCAAACCAGAAATCTTCTCAGTAGTATAGTAAATAACTTCCTAAAGTTTCACGGCGATTGGATAATATTACCTTTTAAAAACTTTCATCGTGTGAACAAACTAACATTCAACGTGTAAACAAACCACATGTTAATTATTAATCAATCAAATACATTTATCGTCGCGACCAGTGCTGCGCTCAAGCGGTAAAAGGCTGGAACTATCGCTTGTTGGTTTTTATTTTTTAAAAAAAGCACATTAACTTTTTTAGCTTTTTGAATAGCCTATATGTTAAAAGAAATCTTCAGCTACCAACATGCGAAATTTCATAATGATTGATTCAGTAGATTTTGCGCTATGCGATAACAAACATCGATTTTGAATTTCATTTTTATAGATATAAGGATGATATTATAATCTGTTTTGCTTTCAACTCAAAAATAACGACAGGCTCTGGAATGCCTTTTGCTCATTAACAGTTTTAATATATTAATTGAATAGCATTTAAGAAGTTTTAATATATATATTTAAATTGAACCTAACGATTTGTTTAATATATTTGCAGCAGAAGTGACAGGTAAATTTGATGTGATTAGTTTATTCTTCGCTATCGATTTGCTTTTATAAATCGTGTGCACTAGAATGTGTCAATATGCCGAGGCGTTGCATTAATATTCCTAATATTTTCTGTTATATTTTTGGGGAATTAACTTTTGAAAGTTCAAAGGCGAAACTTTACACCGCTCATCAAAAAGTGCTATGAACTTTATTTTGGCTTTAAAGTCGGTGACCAAGTTAAGACTTGGGCTCCTCACCATTGTTGTGTAATTTGTGTTCGACATCTTACAGGGTGGATTAAAGGTGAACGTCATATGCCTTTTGCGGTTCCAATGATATGGAGGGAACCTAAATAAATTTCTTCAGACTGTTATTTTTGTTTGACAAAGACTACAGGTATTACATCCAAATCAAGACATACAGTTGAATATCCAGATTTGCCTTCTGCTATGAGACCGGTTCCTCATAGTGATATTTTACCTGTTCCACAGCCTCCTGAAAATGTAATATTTAGTGACGATGATTCAGATAGACGAGAGCAACAATGGGATGACACAAATTTTGAAGCAGGTGCTTTTTCTGAACCTCATTTATTAACCCAAGGAGATTTGAACGACCTCGTACGTGATTTAGATTTATCCAAAAAACAGAGTGAACCTTTAGGCTCTAGGTTAAAAGGCTGGAATATGCTGCATAAAGGCACAAAAGTATGCTTTTTTCGCAAGCGTCAAGATGAATTTCAAGACTTCTTTTCACAAGAGAATGATTTAGTATATTGCAATGATGTTGTTAGTCTAATGGAAGCGCTTGGTCATGACCATGATACAGAAGAGTGGCGTTTATTCATTGATTTTTCAAAAATTAGTATGAAAGCTGTTCTCCTTCACAATGAAAATAAGTTCCCATCAGTGCCAATAGCACATGCATCCAACATGAAAGAGACTTACGAAAACATGAAACTGCTTTTGAAAAAGATAGAATATGAAAGATACGGTTGGAAAATATGCAGCGATTTGAATGTCGTTGCTCTCTTGCGTGGATTACAGCTTGGATATACAAAATTTTGTTGTTTTCTGTGTGAGTGGGATAGCAGAGATAGGGAAAGGCATTACATTAAAAAAATCTGGCCAAACCGTAAAATCTTTACTCCAGGATATAAAAATATTGCAAATCTACCTCTGATCGATTCAGAAAATATTTACTTACCATCATTGCATATTAAACTGGGATTAATGAAGAACTTTGTCAAGGCAATGGATCGAAATGCCAGTGGATTTGCCTACCTAAACTGCTTTTCAATAAATAAATATTTAATTAAAAAGGCATATATTGGATCAAAAAAATTATTTATTTTATCAATATTTCAGCTGGCTGAACGCCAACCTTTATCAAGGTGTTATAACATTTTAAAGTGTGTCAACAACAAACTCAGCGCCACATAACGTCAACAGCATTAAGTTTTTAAAATATTTTGTTATATTCAATGGGGAGAAAAATTTGAAAAATAAATTTATATTATGAATAAAATAATTTTTGTAAAATATGGGTGTGAATATTTTGAAAAATAACAATAACGCCTATTTTATATTTTAAAATTATTTGTACTATGTGTAAAAATATTTTTCGTATAAAAATAAATAAAATAACAAAATATATATAAAGTGAAAATGGGAAAATATTTTTTAAAATTGTTATCACACAAATAAAACATTGAACTATCAATATATATATTGAACTATCAACTATCAATATATAAAATAATATAATACATATATATAAAATAAGTGTGTAATTGTATTTGAAATAAACTTAAACGATGTTGGCAATCGCTGTTTAAGAGTTTAGTCATTTTTGAAAGCCTTTTCAATTGTTGTTTTCGCACAAATATGCAAAAATAGAATATGGAAATAATTATTCAAACATTAAATGATAAGTTGGATGAAATTTATAACTATTTTGACAAAAAGGTTCAACAAAATCAAAAAAATCTAACTAAAAATGATATTACATTTTTGTCAACTATGGTTAGGCAAACCAAGGATGGTATTTCAACTTTAAAAGAAATAAATAACCAAGATATATTGGAACTAATGAAAACAACAATTACAGATGTTATGGACCAAAAACTGAAAGGGATCCAAGATGAATTAGTCAAAACAACTCCAACATATGCTCAAGTAGCTCGTACAGAAACATCACAAGATTACATAAAAAAAAAAAAAAATTTACATAAGGAGTTCACAATAGTGGCAACACCTATAAATGTGGAAGATAATACAAAAATGTATCAAACTATATCAGGGCAAAGTTAAAAAGCTTAGGGACGAAGGAAAAAAAATAAAGATTAACAAAATTATAAATGCTAGGAAATCTGTAATAATAAAGACCCCTACAGAATCAGACATGGAATCTCTAAATGATGAGTTAGGCAGGGCAGAGGAACTCGCAAATATCAGCAAAATTTTTATCCCCAAACCAAGAGATCCTACAGTAATAGTCAAAAATGTTAATAAACTTACAGAAACCGCTAATTTTACTAAAATAATCTGCAGTTTGAATCCTGAATTGAACGAAATGGAAAATGATATCCATGTTTTGTTTAGCATGAAATCGAATAAGCCCCACCACAACATAGTTCTTAGGGTTTCTCCAAAGGTTTACCGAATCCTTAAAAATATGAATAATAAATTATATACTGACTTTGAACGCTGTTTTGTGGAAGATAAGATTCTGGTAAAACAATGTCAGAAATGCCTTCAATTTAATCCCAACCATAAATTGGCCGATTGTACTAACGTCGAGATATGAAAATTATGCGGCGCGCAAGGAATTCATGACTGTTCAAAAATTTGCAATTGTTATAACTGTCTAAAACATCCTAAATTTAGAAACTCGCCGAATCATAGAGCTAATTCCTCGGACTGTCCTCTATACAAAATACAGATAGACAGAATTATCCAACGAACGAGATATGATCCAACCGACAATTAGGCAAATTTCGCAGCTAAGATTTTTGTTTATTTAGTTTGAATATCATGCAGGGAAAAGGAATTAAATGTTTACAACAAAATGTAAGAAAAAGTATCTTGGCACTGAATGAGCTTCAAGCTTCTATAAAAGACAACCCACCAGATATCATCCTAATACAGGAACCTTATCTGATTGATAGAGATGTAATTTTCGATTTTGAATCTCAAATAGTGCATTCAACGACAGATGAACAAATTTATACTGCAACGATCTTCTATATATATAAAAATGAATGTATGTGTGTCTGTTTGTTTGTTTGTTTGTTTGTCCTTTATGCCTGACCAAACCACTCATTGGATCGCCATGAAACTTTGGGAAGTTATTTAGTATAGTACTGGGAAGGTTTCTAGCAAATAAAATTTTTGAAATAACTTTTCGCCTAGAAATAATCAAGATAAATATTCTAATTTATCTGTTATAATTCAACAATCTGCTCTAAATATTATCATGATGATACGATGATTTTGTAATGTAGAAAATTTGGAAAAACAAAATTCAGGATGACACGGCAATTTATTTGAGACAAGAATAATGATACAATTCAAAGGCAAGATACTATTCCTTTAACTTCCAATTACCGAGGGAACCAATTAATATTGATTTTATTCAACTTATCGAGTATTTTTCAAGGGACCGGGAAAAAATGTTCACTTTATCGAGAGATTCGTTAAACAAACCTTTACTCGGGTAAAACCCGGGCGAAGCCGGGCACATCCATACAAGAATAATGATACAATTCCAAGGCAAGATACTATTCCTTTAACTTCCAATTACCGAGGGAACCAATTAATATTGATTTTATTCAACTTATCGAGTATTTTTCAAGGGACCGGGAAAAAAATGTTCACTTTATCGAGAGATTCGTTAGACAAACTTTTACTCGGGTAAAACCCGGGCGAAGCCGGGTACGTCCGCTAGTTATGAATAAGAGTTTAAAATTTAATAAAATCAATAAATTCACAAACTCCTTTTGTACAACCACTTCTTTAAATTCAGCAAAATCAAATACTATTATCGCAAACTTTTATATACATCCACATAGATTTAATGACACTCATAGAAAATTTATCCAAGAGCTTCTGGAGACCTACAATCAACAACCTATTATACTATGTGGTGACTTTAATTCTAGACACCCAGTCTGGTTTGATCCGACAACAAACTCCAATGGTTTCAAACTCCACTCCATCATAGATGAACATAACCTATTTATTCATAATCTTAAGATACCCACCTGCCGAAATTCTAGCTTTATAGATCTTACGATTTCAAACAAAAAATCAATAGGTTTGGTACAAAACTGGAAGACGACTATATTGACGCACATTTCAGATCACGTAGCAATAACCTTTGACATTTATCACAATTTTAACAGGCAAAGGACAGTTCAAAACTCAACATGGAAATTTATAGAAAAAGATGCTGATTGGAAAACATTTACCGAAAAAATAGCAATACAAGACGTAGATAATATTATCACCATGATAAACCACGCGTCAAACATCAAAGATATTGACAACATTGTAAAGACTCTCACACAAATAATTAAAGAGGCAGCTTATCTGTCACTAAATGTCAAGACAAGAAGCGGAAATCATAAAACAAATACATACTGGTGGGATGGGAAGCTGGAGAAAATGAAAAACGATTTCCACTATATTAGAAATTTGTATTACCGACATGGAAAGGTCCTTGAAAAGACCTATAAATCAATGAGAAATAAATATTTAAATAAAAGTAAAAAGGCAAAAAGAGCGAGTTGGAGAATTTTTATAGAAGAAAGTCATTCAAATAACTCATTTGGTAATGCTTATAGGATATTCAAGTCATTGAGATCGAAAAATAGAAATTTAGGATTACCACTAATAGATAATTTACCAGATCATTTAAAGACCGACAAAATAAAAAGTTTAATGAACGATCTATTTCAGGATGATATTGGAGGTTTGGATAAAGATGATCATATTTTGATTAGAAATTATACGCCTAAATATAAAAATAAAAGTAGTGTTTATATCGAATCTAAGGAAATAGAGGAAACAATTTAAAAACAAATATTAAAAAGGCACCGGGCCCTGATTACATTAGTAACAATATGATTAGACAGGCTAAAATAAAAATAATCCCAATTCTGCATAAATTATTCAATAAATGTATAGAAATGGGATATTATCCGGATGAATGGAAAAAATCATTCTTAAAAATAATTCCAAAACCAGGCAAAACGAATTATGAAATAAATAAAAGTTATAGACCTATATCATTGACATCTAATCTATCTAAAACATTTGAGAATATAATAAAAAATAAATTAAGTAACTATTATTTAGAGAATAATTTAATGAGCTCAAGGCAGCATGGTTTTATGAAATCTAGATCAACAATTACTGGAATGGATAAAATTATAGAAACTATATTGAAACATAAACAAAAAGAATTGACTTCCTTGATAGCTATAGATATTGCGGGTGCATTCGACAATGCATGGTGGCCTGCTATTATAAAAAGAATGGATAATGATGATGTTCCTTCAGATTTAATACGGATCATAAAATCTTATTTGAATAATGAAAGGGAGGTGAAATTTACATACGAATCAGAAACTTTTTATAAGAAACTAACTAAAGGATGTCCACAGGGTGGACCTTTATCTCCACTTCTATGGAATATTTTGCTAAATGATTTGTTGATAAATTTTGATTCAATGAATGCAGATATTATATGTTATGCAGACGACGTTACAATAATTTGCTGGAATAAGACTATTGAAGGACTAAAAACCGCAAGTGAATACACCTTAAATTATGTGATCCAATGGTGTAATAGAAATAAATTAACGATCAGTACAGAGAAGACTAATATGCTATACCTACATAACAGACAAAAAATACCTATTAAGGTTAATAACAATATAATAATGCCGGTCAAGCAAGTAAAAATTCTGGGAATGAAATTTTCTAATCACAAATGGAAAAACAAAGTTAACTTTACACCGCATGTTAATGATATTCTGTGTAAGGCAGGACGTATGAAAAATTTATTATGTTCACTAAGTGGCAATATGTGGGGTTTAGACACTGAAAAGAGGTTAACTTTATTCAAAACAATCATTAGGCCTGTACTTACATACGGTTCTGAAATTTGGTTCAAATATTTAAACAATCGTTGTAAACAAAAACTGAACTCCATGCAGTACCAGATCATTTTATGGGCAGTTAGAGCATACAAAACCACTTCATCAAACTGTGTGCATAGCTTGGCAAAAATTCCACTCCTAACAGATTATATAGAATCCAGAATAATCAAATTTGATCTAGCTCAAATGTCCATTGAAGATCTAATTACTTACGAACCCCATGCTCCAAGTATAGTCAAATCATTCTTACACGCAAAAATGAATGAAATTTTTGAGAACACTAATGAAATTTTCAGAAGCTTTTTCGTATTAGGAATTCCAAGATTTTTCCGTCCAAATTTTTATAATATCCAATTCATTACAGATCATGGCAATTTTGGGAAATTTTTGGCAACTATCGGCGCCGTGAAGGAACCAGGATGCTTCTGCGGAGGTGAAATTCAAGACGCGAGACATCTACTTCTGGAGTGCCCAATTTTCCGGGATTTTAGGGAAAATAGATTTGGTCGTATTGGACAGCTTGATGAATTTGTAGACAAAAAAGAAAAGTATAAAAATTTTGATCAATTTTGTAAATACATACAACTTTCTCTTGAATTGGAAAAAAGAGAAGGAATCTTAGAAAAAAAAAAAAAGAACTGCGATGCTTGCTCTGTGTGTTTTGCTTTGTTGTTTGTTTTTCTCTTTGGACAATTTTCTTTAGTTAATTTATGTAAAATAATGAATTGAACAGGATTGTATATAGCCGTATTGCTGTAATGCAGTGAAATGTATTGGCGCAAATATCCCTGAGTTTGGGATATCGCGTTTCATGATGTTAATAAAGTTAATTAATGTTGCATAAATTAAAAGAAATATATATAAAAGGAAAAATGCGATTTGAGCATTAAAACATTTTTACGTGCTTCTAAATGTGTACCTCTCCCTATAAAATTAATTAAAATATAGACCTAAAAAATCGGAATTTTGAAGTAAAAAAAAATGAATGAAAAATTAAACTTTAAATATTTTATGACGATCTAAATTGCGAATATATCTCTGGTAGTTCAATTTTCCTATTAATACTATCTTTGTCTACTGCGGAGGTCCAACTTTCCAAAAATAATCGGCAATGTTTTTCATTTATGTCCTGGTATAAAATATCTGTTTTATCAAAGTCCGGTGTGTGGTTGTTTTTCAAAGCGTGGTCTACAAGGAGTGATAATGGATTATAATTTCTTAAACCAGCTTTATGTTGATTGATTCGATCTTTTAGAGGCTTGCTTGTTTCTCCTATGTATTTGGCGGGGCAATCATTACATGGTATTTTGTAAATTACATTGTTTTTGTTTTCTAATTTGCTAATTTGTTTGGTGTCTGGGTGGCGTAGGATTTTTTTCGAATTGAATGAAGATTTATATGTAGTAATTATATTGTTTCTCTTTAAGACTCTGGCGATGCGTTCAGAGCCGTAGCTGTAAGGGAGGGTGCAATAAAACTTTTTTGATTGATCAGAGCTGTTATTTGATTGTACAAATTTAGGTTTATAAAGGTGTTTTTTAATAAATTTATCTGGGTAATCATTGTTTTTTAGGTCTTTAAAAATTCTATTTCTCTCCATATTTTCATATTTATTTTTCAAAATATTCACACCCATTTTTTACAAAAATTATTTTATTCATAATATAAATTTATTTTTCAAATTTTTCTCCCCATTGAATATAACAAAATATTTTAAAAACTTAATGCTGTTGACGTTATGTGGCGCTGAGTTTGTTGTTGACACAATTTAAAATGTTATAACACCTTGATAAAGGTTGGCGTTCAGCCAGCTGAAATATTGGTAAAATAAATAATTTTTTTGATCCAATATATGCCTTTTTAATTAAAGATTTATCTATGGATTGCTCTATTTTCAAAATAAATAAATATGTTTCTTTCATATATGCCTATATATTAACAATATTTCCAAATTTCAAGTAGGTGTATCTCAGAAATATTGCGTAATAGAAAAAAACTAATGGTATATTTGGATTCAGGACATGTAGATAAGATGCTATTTCTTTGTGGACAAAGAAAAATATTTTTTGATAAACCAGTGTAATGTACGAGGGTTGTCCGTTAAATGAGTTCCACAGAGGTTTTTCATACAGAAAAACATGTTTATTTGCCCTGAACTATACATTTTCGAAAATATCAGACTTTTTTTTATTTTTCTACATATTCCCCGTTTCATTCGACGCATTTTTGCATTCGGGACACCCACTTATGCAACCCAGAGTCAAATAACTCTGCCGCCTGGCCGCGTAGAAAGCCTAAAACCGCTTCTTCCAACTCGTCATCGTCCTGGAATTGGGTTCCACCCAGGTTTTTCTTCAACTCGAGGAAGAGATGAAAGTCACTAGGAGCTACGTCCGGGCTGTAAGGTGGGTGTGACACCAATTCCCATCCAAATTCTTCGATGAGGGCGGTAGTTTGACGGGCGGTGTGCGGCCGGTCGTGGTGAAAACGCACCCCTTTGGTTAAGATCCCTCTCTTCTTGTTCTGAATCGCGCGTCGAAGTTGTTTTAAGGTCTCACAGCACCGGACGGAATAGATTATTGTACCCCGACGCATAAAGTCGCACAACAATAGACCCTTTCGGTCCCAAAAGACGGTGGCCATAAGTTTCCCGGAAAAAAGCGTTTGTTTTAACTTTAGAGGGTTCGGCGAAGAAGTGTGCTTCCACTGCTTGGATTGCTCCTTTGTCTCCGGTGTGGTGTAGTGTACCCAGGTCTCATCACCAGTAACGATCGAATCCAAGAATTCCTCTCCGTCAGTTTCGTGGCAATCGAGAAATTTCTGGGCCGCTTCAGCCCGCTGCCGTTTATGGTCTTCAGTCAGCATTTTCGGAACCCATCTTGCGTAGACCTTTGAATACCCCAAATGTTCACGCTAAATATTGTCGATGGTGGTTTTTACGGACATCAGGAACCAAATCGCAGAGCTTCCGCACAGTAATCCGTCGATCTTCAACCATTGCCGCTTCGACTTTGGCAATGGTTTCGTCCGAAACCTATGGCCGTCCAGCACGCGGTTCATCGTGAACGTCTGTTCGGCCGTTTTTTAAATTCTCTGACCCATCTGCGCACAATCCCGGAACTCATACACCCTTCTCCATACACTTGACAGAGTTCAGTATGAATGTCCTTCGCCGAATTCTTTTTTTTTTTGCGGCCAAAAAGCGAATTACTGACAGAAATTCGCAGCTGGCGGGAGACACGACGGCATGCTCCATCACTAACGGCTGCTCAGCCAAGACTAAGCTTACCAGCGACGTGGCCTTGGTGGGAAATTTGAGTGGGGAGAACAAGCTACGAGCACGTGCAGTCGGTTCGCGCCTAAAAGCGATCCTCATGACTGTGGTGCCCCGTGGAACTTATTTAACGGACAACCCTCGTAATAAGGGTTATGCAAAACTGCTTACGTAACATTGTTTGTATTTTTTACTGTATTTATCCCAATACTAAAAAAAGGCCGTCACGCAAAAAACATAGGTGATGGGAAATTTCTGATTAGATTTTTGAGTTCAGCATGAAGAGTTACACTAGAAAATTGTAGGGTTAAATAATTCCAATTGCCACACCTAGATGGCGCTGTGTTAAACCTTGTGTGTTATAAAAGTTACATTTTGTAAATGTAAATATTAAATTATTCTTTTTTAAATTATTTTTTATTTCATTTTAAACAAATAGTTATATTTCTTTATTGTTAGAATACCATTTAACTAAAATTGTATGCCTAAATAAGTCGAGAGACTTTTTGAAATATAAAACAACTTTTAATGGCTAACCGTGTCTGTGATGATTAATGATCCTACAACATAATCAGGTTCTCTTGCGCAAAAATCTTGTTGAACAGTGTAATTATAAATATAAAATAGGCGTTATTGTTAATTTTCAAAATATTCACACCCATATTTTCTAAAATGTATTTTGTCCATAATATAAATATATATACCAAAATATTTTCTCCCCGTTGAATATAACAAAATATTTTTAAACTTAATTCTGTTGACGTTATATATATATGTGGCGCTGAGTTTGATTTTGACACACATTAAATATTTTATAACTTCTTGATAAAGGTTGGCGTTCGCCCAACTGAAATATTGGTAAAATAAATAATATTTTGATCCAATATATGCTTTTTAATTACAAATATGTAATAGGTTTAGAGCATTTCTCTTCCACGAATTTCAGAAAGAGTATTTTTAAAACTTTAATATTATCACTAGGTAGTGGAACAGCCTCCTCATAAGCGGTGGGGCAAGAAGAGTTCACTCCTGCCCACAGCGTATAGCTCCGAGGAAATTAAAAATATAAAGCGTCCGAGAGGAAATGTTTTCTATAAATCTTCATATATGATATTTGAAAAACCTTCCAAAGGAAAATAATATGGTTTGCATCTACCATCTATCGGATCTTCAGTTGTATTCCCGTGCAGGCCTTTCCAAGGTTCTGCCCGAGTGGATGCTTGCCAATCACAGAATATGGCAGAAAAATAATGGCATGAAATGGCATGAAAATGGCATGAAAATACACTGGTGTCCAAAAAATAAGAAACTTAACCAATATTGAAATTTCTCAAAAGCTAATTTATTAACAAATATAAAATTTAGTATACAAATAGTTTAAACTATGGAGAATTTGCTAGCTATATGAAAATAAAAAATATATTTGAAATTATGAAATATGCAAATTATTACCAACATACCCAAAGCTAAGGTTCCAGATCTTAAAGAAATAAGATATCAATAGGGAGTATGATCACCTCTAACAGCTATCAAGGTCTCACAGCGAGCCCTCATACTGTTTACCAGGCTTTGGAGGAGGTCCAGGGGTAGTAAACCCCACTCCTCCAATAGAGCAGTTCTTAGCTCAACGAGGGTTCTGGGTGAGGGGTGACGAGCTCCAATACGCCTCCCTAGAGCATCCCACACATGCTCTATTGGATTCAGGTCCGGAGATCTGGCTGGCCAATCCATCCTTCGAATATTCTCACTCTGGAGATATTCATTGACTAGCCTAGCCCTATGCGGACGAGCATTATCGTCCATAAAAATTAAATTGTGACCAATTTGATCTCTATAAGGTCTTAGATAGGGCTCAAGTATCTCGTCTCTGTACCTTTGGGCAGTTAAAGTGCCCCCATAAAAAATGTGGAGGGGTGTGCGTCTGCTAGAACTGATGCCAGCCCAGACTAAGAGACTGCCCCCTCTAAAACTGTCTATTTTCCTGATGTTACCGGGATGATAGCGGGTTCCAGGCTCCCTCCAGATGAAAACTCGTCGAGAATCTGTGTTTAAACTAAATATTGACTCGTCACTGAAGAGAACATTGGCCCACTGATCATGAGTCCAGGCGTGATGTTCCAAGCACCAATTCAAGCGGGCTCTCCTGTGAGCAGAGGTTAAAGGGATACAGCCCGTTGGTCGTTTTGCATAAAGTGCACCTTCGTGAAGCCTTCGTTAAACATTTTGTCTTGAAATTCTCGTTCCAGTAGCACTTGAGAGTTCATTAGAGAGTTGAATAGCTGTCATCTCCCTATGGCGCTTGGCAGTTACGACCAGATAACGGTCTTCAGAGGTAGCTGTTTTTCTTTTTCTACCAGAACCTTCTTTTCTTTTGATGGTTCCTGTCTCAATGAACTGTTTTCATATTTTGCTGACCACAGATTTATTCACATTTAGCCATTTTGCTACTTCAACTTGTGATTGCCCTGCCTCCATTCTTCCAACAGCTCTCCATTTTAAATCATCTGCTAAATTTTTCTTAAACTCATAATTAACTAAGGATTAAATAAAATTATAATTGGACAATTCTTAGATGGGGTAAACGACACGCCAAATAGCACACTTATAAAGACAAGCAAAAATTTGCATATTTTCAATTTTACCGAATTGAATGGTTGCGATAAATAAATTCTACGTCTTAAAATACCTAATTAAATTACTTTTTAGCTCTCAGCGTTATATACAAGGTATGTCCCATAAGTTCCCGGACTGGGTCCATAAAAAAAAAAGGTAAGATTTTTTATATTTTTTTTATTAAAACTTTTCAAAGTAATCCCCCCTTGCTTCAACGCACCAGCGCCATCGTTTCTCCCAATTGTCGAAACAGTTTTTATAAGCCTCTTTTGGAATGCTCTTCAATGCTAACGGCGATTTTTCTATTATGTCATCCCTGGTGTCAAAATGTCTTCCTTTTAGAACTGCTTTAAGTTTGGGGAACAGGAAAAAGTCATTTGGTGCGATGTCTGGGAAATAGGGTGGTTGAAGTAGGATTTGTGTCCCGTTTTTCGCCAAAAAGCTAGTCATCAAGTACGCTGTGTGAGGGCGAGCATTGTCATGGTGTAGGATCCAGCCACCATTAGTCCATTTTTCTGGCCTTTTTTTTCGAATCGCTTCCCTTAGACGGCGAAGAATGCCCAAATACATTTCCTTAATAACTGTTTGGCCTGCAGGAAGATACTCGTGATGAACAATGCCCTTGTTATCCGAAAAAGCGACCAGCAACACCTTGTTTCTGGATTTTTTGGGTCTAGGCTCACCCTAACCTCTCCACTCGGCAGTTGAGGTTTGGTTTCAGGGTCATAGCCATAGACCCATGTCTCGTCGCCTGTGATTATCTTGTCTTTCCATTCTGGATCCGTTCTTGTCATTTCCATCATGTCCTCACAGGTTGCAAGCCGACACAGTTTTTGCTCATTGGTGAGGAATCTTGAGATGAATTTTGCAGGAGTCTTTTTGAGCTTCAAATCTTCGGTTACGATCCTTCCAATCGTTGTTTTAGAGATGCCTGTGTCTTGCTCTAGCTCCAGCAAAGTGGTTCGAGGATTTTCTTTTATCAAATCGGTGATTTTTTGCACATTTTCATCAGTTCTTTGAAATTTTGGGCGTCCTTGACGAGGATCATCTTCAATGGAAATTCTGCCAGCTTTAAATCTAGAATGCCATTCAAAACAGTTGTTCTCTTTGGGGCGTCATTGGGGAATGCTTTATTAAGCATTTCAAAAGTTTCGGTTGCTGATATTTGAAGTTTCACACAAAATTCTATGCAAATCCTCTGCTTCAATTTTTGTTCCATCGTGAAATCGCCGCAGCGCTGGGTGTGACCTTTAAATAAATTAGAATAACCTTGGCGCGCGCGCAAGTATCGCCTCGATATTGGTACCACCGTGTAGCCAGATATTTTTTCTATAATAAACAGTCAAATTCATTTACATTTTTCATTTATTTTTTTTTTTTTATGGAACCAGTCCGGGAACTTATGGGACATACCTTGTATTTTAAAACATATCATTAAAAAACAAAAGTTTCTTATTTTTTGGACACCAGTGTATATAGTAGAGAGAGTAGTAAATATAGGGATACTTATATATTAGTATATTATTGTCATAATATACTTTTCCGCCCAAAGAGTAATCTAATTAGTCTGTTATCAAAATATAATTAGCATATTTCGGATTTTAAACTAGGACAGTTACTCCTTCCAGACCAAACTTTTATATTATCAAAGTATATAGGAATAGGTCAAATAGTGAAGAAATGTATGCGAAGCCATTTATATACAAGAAATTATTTAAATGATCAAAACTAGTGCGCTCTGTCATCTAAAAAGCTCTTGTTAGCGTGGTAAGGATAAGACTTTCTGATTTTAATAATTTTTATACATTGTATACATTGTATATATTCTAAGGAGAAAATGTATGAAGAAGAAAAGCTCGAAGTATAAAAGATTTCTGAAGAGGTGGTTAGCACTTCTTGGGGGCATCTACATGTTGCAAGACCTAGCTGAAATATGAATAAAAATGATGCGGAATATTCAGCAACACCAAGCTTTAGAAGCTGCTGTGATGGATTCAACCTTGCTTGCTAACGCGGCGCTTACATCACCACCTGCGTTTCACCACAGACGGCTGTGGCAGCTATCAATATAACTCTTTCCCCATCTCACCGGCCCAGACCTTATTCTGTTAATCATCATTTTTGTGATGATGTACTTACATTCAGACGTATTGCAAACCTGGCACACCAACTCTTTAGCAAGAGCCAGCAGGGAGTTAACGGGAATACTAACATGTAAGACAAACTCAGCATCATCAAAGAAAATATCTATTATCAGAGCGTAGAGATAATGGAAATTAATACTAAGATGCTTTTTTTTATTTAGGGGGGGGGGGGGAGACACAATCCTTATTTGTAAAATACTATCATTCAAGAAATGAAATAATTTTTACTTCCTACAAATTCAACGTCTACCACTGGTCTTGCTGCAATGGAAAAATTAATTTTTAAACAGGCGAAACCGTTGTGAGAGTTTATAACTAATGAGCCAACCTCCAAATATTTTTCAACTCAGAAAGAACAAAATACCGTTCAAAAATAGCTTCATTTCTTGAATATAAACGGTTAGTGTGTCTTATTTTTAAAAATCGCATCGTGTAATCTTTAATCAGTTACAATAATTATTTTGGTTAGGAGTCTATATATATATATAAAGCAGCCTATTCAACATATTGGAATATCCTCAATTGAGACACTACTGGATGGAAACACTGACATAGAGGGGTGATTTACAATGATAGGACTTTACACTCTTAACTATATATATATCTACTTATATAATTGCCTTATTCTGTCTGTGTGAAGTTCACTGTGTGAAGTTCACGGATAGATTTTGGTCAGAATGGATAAAATAAAAAAGTGTCAAGGGATGGGAATCGAACCCACGACCTTCCGCTTACCGGGCAGATGCCATGACCACTAGGCTACCCTGGACATATTTTTCGTTCACATTTTCATTTTTATATTTTCAAGACACACACAGTTTGGGGAGGGACGTTTCACAAGAGAGACATCCACGGCGCCAATTTATAATTGTAACGAATAGTATTTTAAAACGAAAATTAAAATTATACCGCGAATGTTTCTTTTAAAAATCGAAATTTATTTTCAAAGAGAAATAGCGACATTTCTAACTTTGAGGATGAGGTATGGAAAGGTGAAACATGAAGAGTAATGGAGAACGGAAAAATAAAAAGTGTCCAGGGGCGGGAATCGAACCCACACCCTTCTGCTTACCGGGCAGGTGCCTTGTCCACTCGGCTACCCTGGACGTATTTTTCCGTTCATAACTTATATTTAAAGTAACATTTAAAATACAATATAACGCGGCTGATGATTGTAAAACGAAAATTAAAATTATACCGCGAATGTTTCTTTTAAAAATCGAAATTTATTTTCAAAGAGAAATAGCGACATTTCTAACTTTGAGGATGAGGTATGGAAAGGTGAAACATGAAGAGTAATGGAGAACGGAAAAATAAAAAGTGTCCAGGGACGGTAATCGAAACCCACACCCTTCTGCTTACCGGGCAGGTGCCTTGTCCACTCGGCTACCCTGGACGTATTTTTCCGTTCATAACTTATATATAAAGTAACATTTAAAATACAATATAACGCGGCTGATGATTGTAAAACGAAAATTAAAATTATACCGCGAATGTTTCTTTTAAAAATCGATATTTATTTTCAAAGAGAAATAGCGACATTTCTAACTTTGAGGATGAGGTATGGAAAGGTGAAACATGAAGAGTAATGGAGAACGGAAAAATAAAAAGTGTCCAGGGGCGGGAATCGAACCCACACCCTTCTGCTTACCGGGCAGGTGCCTTGTCCACTCGGCTACCCTGGACGTATTTTTCCGTTCATAACTTATATATAAAGTAACATTTAAAATACAATATAACGCGGCTGATGATTGTAAAACGAAAATTAAAATTATACCGCGAATGTTTCTTTTAAAAATCGAAATTTATTTTCAAAGAGAAATAGCGACATTTCTAACTTTGAGGATGAGGTATGGAAAGGTGAAACATGAAGAGTAATGGAGAACGGAAAAATAAAAAAAATTGTATCTGTGACCTGAAAATTTCCGAGGAGTCGGCAAAAGACATGGCATCCGGTTCAGCAGAAGCCCTCGCGGATCTCCTGGACCAAGACGACCTCGTCGACGTCGCTACCTCGGAAGTCGGGTCGACGCGCGTCGTCTGGACAGAATCCTATTTCCATCATGTTTCTGCGACCGCATCACCCAATACTAAACTATAGACTATGCCTACTCGGACCACCGTGCTGTCCTGGTCCAAGTAGGAGACCTAGCTCCTACAAGTCTTCCCTGCATCGGAAAGTTACTATGGTCAGAACTGTTTTTCGATAGAATGGAAATGTTCATCGATGAACTACCGGAAAAGCTAAAAAATCTCTCACCCCTGATGTTATGGGAACAATGGACCAGGATAAAGGCAGATCTGGTCGCGGAGATATGGTCCCACGCACCTGAGTCTGGCGGTGGATACATAGAGAGAGCAAGCCACTTTCTGAGGTTGAGACTGGAGGACGACACTGCCCGCTCCGGCTATTTTTCCTTGTCGGACCTCGGGCGTTCCCTCCGAGCCAGACGTCGTTCTCCTTCTTCCTTCAACGACAATGACGGCAACGCCATTTCTGGGGGCAGCTTAGGCGTTTCTGGAGCGCTTAAGCAGTCGCTTCGCCCAGGCTCCAAGTTCGGCAGAAGCGATCGCGACTTCTCCCCTAAAGTGACCCTCCTGGAGTTCGACGAGTGGAACCAGCTATTCCTCGCCAGATAGTGACAACCATCCACCGCCTTCCAAACGGCCGTGCCTCGGAATGGAACAGTTTACCCTGCGAGTTCTTCAAAGACTCTTAAAAACTATTCGCCGAAGTTCTTTGGCAAGTCTTCGAGGCTTCTCGACTCCGCGGGGCCTTGCCTTCTTCTTAAAGGCGTGGAAAAATAATGCTTCTGTCGAATTCGCACGGTGGTCCGGGTTTACAGGCTTTCTGGCCAATCAGCCCACCAACGACCGACTACAGGGTCCTTAGCATCGAGCTCATGAGACGTCTGCGTCGTCATCTACCAGACCTCGTGCCTCAATGTCAGACCTACGCTGTTCCGGGAAGGTCCTCTTCCTGGAACATTGCGCGAGTGTCTGACAAAGTCGCCATGGCAGCGAGACATGACACAAAAATAATCTTCGTCTACTATCCGCCTTCCTTGGGGGGAGCAATGTCCTCTAGGGGGAAGCAGACTCCTCCATCCGAGTCGGAGATGTCTACACCAAGACATTCCCGCTTTTCAACGGGGTAGGCAGGGCTACCGTTTCAGCATCGCGCTCTTCAACATTGGAGTTGGGCCTCGAGAGGATGGGCCACTGTAGCGTGGTCGCCTATGCGGATAAAATCGTACTCTTCATCAGAGACAGCGCTCAGCTTGAGTTCGTGCTCCTGATCTTCGAAGAGGTCTGGGGTGGCCGTCGATTTCAGCAAAAACTGCGGGCTCTGGTGCGGTTCCTGGAAGCACCGGACGGATTCTTTTTTGGAAATATCCTGAAGTCCGAGTCGCTGAGAATCCTGGGCTGCACCATCCTTCTCAGGAAAACCTTCGCCTCTCAGGACTCCCACCTGATGGGACTGCTGGAGCGAACCATCTCGAGGTGGTCACCCTTCACTCGCGGACTGTCGCTGGTGGGTCGAGCCCGCCTAACTAACTACCTGGTCCTGGGTTTCATCCTGCACCACCTCGACGGCTACGTTCCACCTGAAATCACCATTGGCTGGCTGCATGCGCGGCTGGCGCTCTTCGTGGTGTGTATGACCCGAGTCTCATGGTTTCCAGGCGCATCCTGGCTCGTCCAGTCCCTAAGGGAGCGTCGGCCTGCTTAACATCGCGGGCCACTTCGGCTCGTCTTTCTGAAGGGGGTCCAGTCTTCACTGGGCGGTGGTGCCAACGGCTACTCTTGGCTGCTTCGCAGCCTACGTGACTGACCCTATCGGCTCCTGACGTCTGGCTCACATCGAGGAGAAAGAGGCTTTGGTTCTCTGGGAGGCCGCGTCTAGCGTCCTTTAGCTGGACCACAGAGTCCTGCATCCCACTAGCCTGAGGTTCCTGCGTTTTCGAAACAGCAACTGGTTCCCGCGGCCGCCAGATCTGCTGGCTCCTGAACGCTTGCTTCCGGCGACTGTCGGTAACTTCTCCGACGGTGCGCCTGCCTTAGTGAGCTCACCACAATCCACGCTTCTGGACGCGCAGCACCTGAGGGCCTTCAGCCAGCGTCTCTTGTAGGAAAATGGTACAGGAGAATCCCGTTGGAGAGCTTGCTGCGCGGTGGATCTCCGCCGTGGATCCCTCTGCTCTATCCCCTTGCACGACCTGCATCGCAACTGCTTCTAGCAAAGAACTTTCGCAGTCCATCGATAGCGAGTCTTTCGCGGTGGACGCCACCAATGAAAAATATACACTGTATAACAAAAGAATCGACGCACCAAGAAGGAGTAGTCAGATTAGCACAAAAAATTGTATATGTAAAGAGCATGTATAGGGGAAAAAAACGATTAAAATTTCAGAACAATTAATTGTTTTATTACAGAGTTTGATCGTCACAAATTGAGAATGTCAATATGTTGTTGGACCCCACTGGCCTGGATGCAGGCTGCCACCCGGCTTGTCATGGACTGATGAAGATTCTGGATGGTGTGCTGCGGGATTTCTTGTCAAATTGTCTCCAACTGTCGGGCTAAATAGTCAACATTCCGGGATGGTTGCAATCGCCTTCCCATCACGTCCCAGATGTGCTCTATGGGCTAGAGATCAGGCGATCTTGCTGGCCACGGAAGAGTTCGGCAAGATTGAAGACAATCCATAGTAACACGTGCGGTGTGTGGCCGGGCATTATCTTGTTGAAATGTAAGCCCGGGGCGATGTGAGAGGAACGGCAACAAAACAGGCCGTAGAATGTCATCTACGTACCTTTGTGCTGTCAGGGTGCCAGGAATGACTACCAATGGGGTCCTGCTATCAAATGAAATCACACTCCAGACCATAACGCCCTGTTGTGGACCTGTGTGGTGTTTGACAGTAAGGGCAACATCCACACGCTGCCCAGGACGTTTCCAAACACGTTTGCGACGGTCGTCAGGACACAGTAAGAAACGGGACTCTTCACTAAAGACTATACGTCCACAGTCAGAGCAGTTCCAAGTTGATCGCTCCCGACACCACTGTAGTTGGACTTGTCGGTGCACGGGTGTGAGGGCTAGGCATCGTAACGGTCGGCGAGCTCTTAGATTCCGCTCTCTCAGTCGCCTGTTGATGGTCATTTTGGGCACTTGTGTCCCGTCACACGTTGGATGGTAGGTAACGTGGCTTCCGGTGCTGCGACAGCCATTCTGACAATTGCTCTGTCCTCCCCTTCTGTTGTTGCCCTTGGTCGACCGCTGCCGTCCTGACCTTGCATTCTTCCGTTGTTGACCCACTTCTGCCAACATCGCCTAATAGCCGCATCACTTCGACACAGATGTCGCGCGATTAATCGATTAGACCAACCAACCTCTTTCAATCCAATGGCACGACCAGTTTCAAACTCTGACATATGTTAGTAATGAGCACGAATCTTTCGGCGAGGCATTGATACAGTAGAAATAGGCGTACTGCTAAAATATTAAACGGAAATTCTTAAAATCAGCTCGTGCCGTGCCGAATATTGAGTCTAGAATGCTCGTGCTGGATGCGCAGTTCAGATGCGCTGGAGCTCTTGCTTTGCATAAATCGGCCACCAAATTTCAATCATTTGCATGTTTGGTCGAAACCTCTTTGTATACGTTTTTTCATATAAATCGGACAACTGCTTATTGGTGCGTCGATTATTTTGTTATAGAGTATATATTTTTATATCTTTCTTCTATATTGTAACAAAGTATTTATTAATTTTATTGACAGAGTGGTCATTTTTATGTTTATATTTTGCTACTCTTTAAATTTCCCTCGTGGCTTATCTTTTGTTTACCATTCATAATTTGTTCTGCCTGAAATAAATTGCATTCTCATCTTGGAGTTTTTGTCTTCCCTAATTTTCCACGTGGCAATATGAAAGTCGATGTCTGTTTCGCGATTAACTCAAAAACTACTGAACCAATTGGTACCAAATTTTGCATGTCGTCAATGAAACACATTTTAGCACTTTTACGATTTATAAATGTAATTTCACCAGATAGCACGAGAGGCGCTGCTTGCGAGTGAAAGTAGAAAATTTTATAGAAATGGGATATTATCCGGATGAATCGAAAAAAAAATCACACTTGAAAATAATCCCAAAACTAATTACGAAAAAAAAATTAGTTATAGCCCTATATCATAGGCATCTGATCTCTCTAAAATATTCGAGAATATAATAAAAATAATTGAGTAACTACTATTTAGAGAATGATTTAATGAGCTCAAGACAACACGGTTTTATGAAATCTAGATCAACAAATACTGGAATGGAAAAATAATAGAAATTATATTGAAGCATAAACAAAATGAACTGACTTCCTTGATAACCGTAGATGTAGATGGTTCATTCGACAATGTGATTATTAAAAGATTGGATAATCATAATGTTCCCTCTGATTTAATATAAATTATAAATTCTCTTATTTAAACAATAAAGAGTTGTGAAATTTACATACGAATCAGCAACTACTTGTAAGAAACTAACTAAAGGATGTCCACAGGGAGGATCTTTATCCCCACTTTTATGGAATATTTTGCTCAATGATTTGTTGATGAATTTTGAATCTCTGAATGCAGATATCATATGTTATGCAGATGATGTCACAATAATTTGCTGGAATAAGACTGTAGAAATATTAAGAACCATAGAGGAATACACTTCAAAACATGTGGTTGAATGGTGTAATAGAAATAAATTAACGATCAGTACAGGGAAAACTAATATGTTATACCTGCATAACAATTTTTAAAATCGCATTAAGATCAATAATAATATGATAATCAAGCCGGTAACCTTATACCTCGTGTTAATGATATTCTATGTAAAGAAG
This sequence comes from Cordylochernes scorpioides, assembly GCA_030710605.1. NCBI lineage: Eukaryota > Metazoa > Arthropoda > Arachnida > Pseudoscorpiones > Chernetidae > Cordylochernes > Cordylochernes scorpioides. The sequence goes on along the minus strand of CP092867.1, from coordinate 68,737,640 downwards.
GATGAATGAAAAATTTATTATGTTCACCAAGCGGTAATATGAGGGGTTTGAATACTCAAAAAAGATTAACTTTATATGAAACAATCATAAGGCCAGTACCTACATTTGATCCAGAAATCTGGTTTAAATTTTTTTAATTCAAGCATTCGTTGTAAACAAATGCTGAATTCTATGCAGTATCGGATAATTTAATGGGCTGTTAGAGCATACAAAACCACTTTATCAAACTGTGTACATAGTCTGGCAAAAATCCCACTTTCAACAGATAATATAGAATCCAAAAAAAATAAAAATATTTACGATCTAGCTTAACTATCCACAGAATATTTAATTACTTATGAACCTCAATCTCAAAGTATTGTCAAGTCATTTTTAGAGTCGAAAATGAATGAAGTTTTTGTCAATACAAATAAAATATTTAGATTATTTTTTTGTGCTTGGATTTCCAAGTTTTTTCCGTCCAGATTTTTATAATGACCAATTTATCACTGCTCAAGGAAATTTGGGATATTTTTGGCAACTATTGACGCGGTGAAAGAACCGAAATGCTTCTGCGGAGGAGAAATTCAAGACTCGAAACATCTACTTCTGGAATGCCCAATTTTTCGGGATTATAGGGAAAGAACATTTGGTGGCATCGGACAGCTATATGAATCCGTAGATGAAAAAATAACTTATAAAAATTTAATCAGTTTTGTAGATATATATGCAGCTATCCTTTGAACTGGGAAAGAGAGGAAAGAATTGCTTTTGTATGTTTTTCTTTTTCTCCTTGTATATAGCCAATTTGATATGATGTCAGAAATGTATTGACGCAAATATCCCTGAGTTTGGAATATCGCGTTATAGGATGTTAATAAGGTTGATAATCAATGAATGAAAGGAAGAAAAAATTGCAACGAGTTTCTTTATTCTGAATGTTGGCAAGCTTCCAGGCGTTAGCCTATCTTCAGGCCGATTTCGCAAAAAAATATATATATACAAATAACACAAAATCTAAACTATATATAAGGTGTAGAACTAATCCTACCTGAAGTAAATTAAACAAATTGTAATAAAATATATTGTATACAACGATACATGCAAATATGCCGAAAATTTAAAATTAAAAACAAATTCTAAAACTATGAAATTTGAGATACGCTAAAGTTACATAAAAAAGACTAAAATAAGTCTTGGCAATTACAATAAGGCAAAAATAAACAAACCGACTATGTATTTATATAACTAACATAATTCTATTCCAAATCTCCGGGTGTCCGGGTGAGAAACCATGAATTTAGCTATGGGATATATGAAGGTACTGCTGTGGTATATCGATCCTTCTATTAATGCTCTTTTTATCGTTCGAAACCAAGGATTCAAGTATAAGTCTATTATATTTAGAGAATATATTCCGGAAGTAACACTTGACATCTTGTAGGTTAAAATGATGGCCAGTAGAATCCTCATGTTGATAAATAAGAGATCTGCTATCTTGGTTCCTACGTTCCTGACGTATCTTGGTAAGGAACCAAGATAGCAGATCTCTTATTCATCAACATGAGGATTCTACTGGCCATCATTTTAACCTACAAGATGTCAAGTGTTACTTCCGGAATATATTCTCTAAATATAATAGACTTATACTTGAATCCTTGGTTTCGAACGATAAAAAGAGCATTAATAGAAGGATCGATATACCACAGCAGTACCTTCATATATCCCATAGCTAAATTCATGGTTTCTCACCCGGACACCCGGAGATTTGGAATAGAATTATGTTAGTTATATAAATACATAGTCGGTTTGTTTATTTTTGCCTTATTGTAATTGCCAAGTCTTATTTTAGTCTTTTTTATGTAACTTCAGCGTATCTCAAATTTCATAGTTTTAGAATTTGTTTTTAATTTAAAATATCCGGCATATTTGCATGTATCGTTGTATACAATATATTTTATTACAATTTGTTTAATTTACTTCAGGTAGGATTAGTTATACACCTTATATATATATAGTTCAGATTTTGTATTATTTGTATATATATTTTTTTATGCGAAATCGGCTTGAAGATAGGCTAACGCCTGAAAGCTTGCCAAAATTCAGAATAAAGAAACTCGTTGCAATTTTTTCTTCCTTTCATTCATTGAATATCTAGTTGCAATTATTTAGGGTTTTATTGTGTATTATCTAAATGGAACTGTCTCAGATGGAACTAGACAAGTATAAAAGCATCATATTTCGCAAATCGCTTAAGCTTGCAAGATGGCGTAAGAATTTGGCATTTAACCTCCGTTGCAAACAAGTGAGCTTTATACCTCCTTCCTTGCGAATTAAGGATCCTGTGAATAATCATTTTTCTCGGGGAAAGATTATAGAATACAGACAGAGTCTCTTATGGATGAGAATCAAGGGATGCCATTCCTCCATTAGATTCTTTGGAAAAAACAAACAGTTAATAGCCTTAGTCATTGATAAAATCCCCATTCATGATTAAAACAGATTTCATCATTAGAACCACCAGGGCAGTAAGGGAACAAGATAATTCTATTCACATGAAACATGAAAAGATACTCCAACACTGGTCCAAAAAGAATGGCTTTCCATACAAAAATCACTCTAATTCAATTGTTAATCTCACGGAAACCAAGCTTTCTGAAATAGAAATGGATGTTCTTATGAAAGGACTCAAGTTTAGGATGCCTAATCGAACAGACAATTACCTTACCATAGGAGCTGTAGAGACAGCTATATCTCCTTCAAAAATACTGAAAAGAATGAGATCAGGAACTTAGTTGCCAGTAGGCTATCTAGCAGAGAGAACAAATTAGATGTCAAACCAAATAGAGAAGAAATGACCGCCATTAAACAACTCAAAAATAATGCAGATATTGTGATTACAAAATCAGACAAAGGAGCCAACACGGTTATAAACAGACTCGACTATGCAAAGAAAATCCACAATATTTTAGATGATGTAAGTGTCTTCAGACAGATCGACCTAACCACTAATTCGAAAACAGTAGCCCTGTTTAAGCGAAAACTGGCATCATTAAAGAAAGAAAAACTGATAACCGACGCCCAATTCAAAGAATTCACATCTTCCACCAACCGAATCCCTTACATCTATGGGTTACCGAAGCTACATAAGGAGGATATTCCTCTGAGACCAATAATAGCGTACCATCTTTCGCCAGCTATGCCATTATCAAGGTTCTTAACTTCATTCCTATCTCCAGTGATACGCTCTTACAATTCCTTTTCCATTAGTAACATATCTATGGGGGCTGCCGCTTCGCTCGTCATCATGCACGTTTTGCCGTCCTTCTAAGAACCATGAACGCCATCGGCGAACCATTTGGATGCTCATACATTCTTCATCATACACTGACACTGAATTGCGATGAATTTTGACCACAGTTTAATTTTTCGCCGTGAAAAAACGAATTACAGAACGGAGTTCGCAAGTGGACACGTTCACCAGTGGTAGCTCGATGGAAACTGAAGCGCTACGGACTTGCGAGGTCGAGTAGCGTGATTTTGAAGGTCACCAGCTTCCAACGCATCCTAGTGACCATTTATTCTATACTAATTTTTACAACGTTTCGTTCGCAGAAAAAAAATAGGGAAACTTATTTATTGGATGGCCCTCGTACCAACAGATTTGTGGTTCCCCTATGGGGAGCCCACTTTCATTGGTTGCCGCTGAAATAGTCATGTTAAAAATAGACAAGTGGATCACTACCTTCCAACACCTTGGCATAAAAAGATGGCACCGCTATATTGATGACATCTTTTGCGAGTTTGAAGAAGACAAGGGTTACCTGTTTTTAAACACTCTGAACAGTTACAACCCCCAAATCTGATTTCATCATTAAATTACGGAATTCCAAACCAAATCCGGGATGCATCATGGGCTCCTTTGATGTTGTATCCTTGTTCCTTAGCTTACCCCACAATCTAATTGTGGAAAATCTGAAAGAAATACTGGCTCAAAATTCTACTGATTCCATTGAAACCAATAGGGTTGTTACTTTATTCCAGCTTTGCTTTTCATTGAATAATTTCAAGTTTGAATATTTAATCTACGCGAGGGCCATCCAATAAATAAGTTTCCCTATTTTTTAACAAATAAACCACATTATTTACAATTATGCAGTTATTTTTATTTTCATTATACAACTCATAGACTACTTCTCTAAATAATCACCATTTCTGTCCAAACATTTTTGGTACCGTTGTAGCAATTTTTTGATACCACTGTTGTACCAAGCCGTGTCCTGTCTTCGTAGCCAGTGGTTCACCTCCGCCTGCACTTCGTCATCATTCGCAAAGTGCTTGCCTCCAAGGTGCCACTTGAGTGCTGGATAAAGATGGAAGTCGCTTGGGGCAAGTTCCGGAGAATAAGGTGGATGTGTGAAAATTTCCCATTTGAAGTTTTCCATAGCCATAACTTTGCCTGCAGAGATTGTGACCTTCGCCTTTTTGGTGCACTTTCCTCAGGCTTCTTCCACACCATGCTTTGTTGTTTTGTTTCTGGAGTTGAATGATGCACCCAGCTTTCATCTCCAGTGACAATACGGGAAAACAGTTGATCTCCATCTCTTTGATGCATTTCCAGGAAAGCTCGGGCTGCCTCCATCCGTTGTTGCTTGTGATTTTCCAAGAGCAAACGCGGGACCCATCTTGCGCAGACTTTGAGAGAATTCAAAACATCTGACATGATTGTTCCAATCGAAGAGCGTCTAATTTCGATTCCAGGAGGTAGTCGAATCATTATTTCGTCAATGGTGACGCGGCGATCTGCTTCCACCACATTCCGAACAGCAGCAACGGCTGCATTGTCCGTAGCAGTAACGGGGCTGCCGCTTCGCTCGTCATCATGCACGTTTTGCCGTCCTTCTAAGAACCATGAACGCCATCGGCGAACCATTTGGATGCTCATACATTCTTCATCATACACTGACACTGAATTGCGATGAATTTTGACCACAGTTTAATTTTTCGCCGTGAAAAAACGAATTACAGAACGGAGTTCGCAAGTGGACACGTTCACCAGTGGTAGCTCGATGGAAACTGAAGCGCTACGGACTTGCGAGGTCGAGTAGCGTGATTTTGAAGGTCACCAGCTTCCAACGCATCCTAGTGACCATTTATTCTATACTAATTTTTACAACGTTTCGTTCGCAGAAAAAAAATAGGGAAACTTATTTATTGGATGGCCCTCGTACCAACAGATTTGTGGTTCCCCTATGGGGAGCCCACTTTCATTGGTTGCCGCTGAAATAGTCATGTTAAAAATAGACAAGTGGATCACTACCTTCCAACACCTTGGCATAAAAAGATGGCACCGCTATATTGATGACATCTTTTGCGAGTTTGAAGAAGACAAGGGTTACCTGTTTTTAAACACTCTGAACAGTTACAACCCCCAAATAAAATTTACTATGGAGACAGAAACTGAGGCTGCCTTACCTTATTTGGACATACTCATCCTCAGAACCGAACACAAATTCCATTCTACCGTTTATTATAAGAAAGGAATAGAGAGCCGTCATACCTCAATTTCAACTCATTTGGCCCGATAAGTCACAAAATTTCCATAGTTAAAACATTTACAAAAAGAATTATCACGCATTGCTCCCTACCAGGCTTCAAAAAGATTGAAAAGAGCAACATCATCCGAAACCTCCAGAGATATGGATTCCCAGCCTCATTTGTGATGAAACACACTTATAACGGGTTCCCTCTCCAAAACCGGCAGGTATATCGATCTAATTGGTATTTGCAGTATTCCCCTACTAATCAAAGGCTAGCAGAGGTATTGAAGAAATTTGGGATTAGGCCTATTTTTGTAGGCTCTCGATCCATCGGCCAAATAGTCAGACATCCAATTACGAAATCTCAGGTTAAGACAGAACCGAGTGACCAACAAAATGCAGTTTATTCATTATCTTGTCAACAATGTACCGCTTCTTACGTGGGGGAAACCGGCCGAACTGTCGGCACCAGAGTTAAAGAACATATCAGGAACGTAAGGAACCACACAAGATAGCAGATCTCTTATTTATCAACATGAGGATTCTACTGGCCATCATTTTAACCTACAAGATGTCAAGTGTTACTTCCGGAATATATTCTCTAAATATAATAGACTTATACTTGAATCCTTGGTTTCGAACGATAAAAAGAGCATTAATAGAAGGATCGATATACCACAGCAGTACCTTCATATATCCCATAGCTAAATTCATGGTTTCTCACCCTGACACCCGGAGTTTTGGAATAGAATTATGTTAGTTATATAGTCGTTTTGTTTATTTTTGCCTTATTGTAATTGCCAAGACTTATTTTAGTCTTTTTTATGTAACTTTAGCGTATCTCAAATTTCATAGTTTTAGAATTTGTTTTTAATTTAAAGTTTTCGGCATATTTGCATGTATCGTTGTATACAATATTTTTTATTACAATATGTTTAATTTACTTCAGGTAGGATTTGTTCTACACCTTATATATAGTTCAGATTTTGTGTTATTTGTATATATATTTTTTTGCGAAATCGGCTTGAAGATAGGATAACGCCTGAAAGCTTGCCAACATTCAGAATAAAGAAACTCGTTGCAATTTTTTCTTCCTTTCATTCATTGAATATCTAGTTGCAATTATTTAGGATTTTAAGGTTGATAATGACCTAATATATATTTTCAAGAATTATTTGAAGCTCATTACCAATAAAAAACCACACACACTTATTTGGTGATAATAATACAATAAAATTGAACCTAAATAGGAAGGAACCAATCTTGTTGCTATCAGACTGCCTCGAAACAGATATGTGAGAGAGAAAATAGAGGTAACCCGGGCTCCTGGAGCGTAAGTGAAAATATTTATAAACTACTAAACGTAGTATAGATTGGGAATCTAGATTAACTTATCTGGTGATACCCCGTTAATAAAAGATTTTATGAAATAGAACAATAGAGGGATAAAATTAAAGGATCTAGAGGGGGTAAAATTAGAAAAATATGGCATCTGCTGATCGTGCAACTAAAGGTTGCTGATGATTTCCGCCATATTTCGGAATAAACATAAACTAATTCTTGATTTTTAATTCTAGAATATTGAAAACATAAATATTTCTCGATAAATCAAGAAAAGGCAACCATAAGCGTTTCAGGCTATTAGACATCGTCAGCGTGGTGTAGATCCTATAGACTTCTGAAAAATAAAATTATTGGTATTTAAGATTAAAAGTACGTTGGAACGCAAATATTTTCGAAAAGTCTGCGATCGGCCTCTGTGGAATACTCGGCTGCCTTGTGCCAGCTGGTCTTAAAACCATTAGGAAACTTGAAGGATCCTTGAGATCTGCGGGCCATGACCTTAGTCTTATGTCCTTCCCTGTCTTCCTGGCAGCACATTTCCATAGCTAAGTATAGATTTATTGAGATGTTTACCGTAATGGCTAGAGGGTGGCTTCTTAGAATTGTCCAAGAGTTAAGATCCTTTGATGAATCTTCGTTTTTTTTTTAATAGAGTACACATGAGCAAACTGGATTGTTGGCTATCCTAATGAACCAGGATGTTTGCTATCTTAATGAACCTGGATTGTTGGCTATCCCAATGTAACTGGATTGTTGGCTCTTCCAATGTAACTGGATTGTTGGCTATATCAATGAACCTGGAATGTTGGTTACACCAATGAGCCTTTATTGTTGACTATCCGATTGAACAATAATTGTTTACTATCTTATCCAGTGTGGGAAAATTATATCATGATTATATTTTATTTAATCTAATTTATCGTGAGAGATATTAAATTAGTGATTATATAGCGAAATGGAAAAAAAATTGATAAGACAAAATCTCAATTGATAAATATTGTATATAATAATAAGTTCAATAATTTGTTTTGGTATCATTACAATTTGTTTTATCAATAATACAAATTTAACCTTATTAATTACTTGTGATTATAGAAACTGTAATATGATCATTACATTTTACCCAACACTGATCTCAATGATCATGGATTGTGATTTTCCTCACAATTAATCTGGCTTGTTGGCTATCTAAATGAATCTGGCTTATTTGTCAATCTCAATGAACCTGGCGTATTGACTATTTCAATGAACCTGGGTTGTTAGCTATCTCAATGAATCTGAATTGTTGACTATACCAAAGTACTCTAATTGTTGAATATCATGAAAATCTGGCGACATGGCGTCTGTTCCTCATGTCAGAAGCGGCCATTTCCTTTGGAGCTAAGTCGGCAGGCCACTGCGTAGTGCTCCCAGTCTTAATGACAAAGTCAGACGCATTCTACTTCACCCAATCATGATGGTTGTCACTCTGTCACGATGGAATTCCTGGAAATGAGTTGGCAGACTCTCTGGCAAAGGCTGGAGATCTTGGCCTTACCTGAAGCCAGAGAATCGACCACCCAACATGACGAAAGATACCTCCTCAGTACCATCAAAACCCAATGCTTGCAGGAATGGAAATCTAATGCTGCACATGACTGGCACAGAGCAGGAGGGACAAGCTCCAGTTCTGTCCTCCCAAGAGAACAACAGTCTTTGATTTCCAGACTTAAGTCTGGTCAGTTAAGGACAATGACTTTCCAGAAGGGTTGCAAGGTTTTCCCACTATGTACTAAGTGCAATTCTCAACCTGCTACCCCAAAACACATTATTGACTGTATTGACTCATCCATTGATATGTGCTACTCATCCCCGAAAGACACTATCAAAAGTCTCAAGCATTACAAGCTTGACACCCTAATATGATTGAGTGGAGATAAAAAAGAAGAAGATGAAAACCTGGATTGTTTGCTATTCCAATGAATCTTGATTGTTGACTATTTTAATAAACCTGTATTGCTTACCATCCCAAAGAGCCTTGATTGTCGGCTATCTTAATGAAGCTTGTTTGTTGCCTCTCTTAATGAACCTGGATTGTTGGCTATTCCAATGAGAACCTCGATGGAGTAAATAATTTGGCATATATATTTCAGTAATTCCCCTATTACAAGTATCATAGTAAGAAATTCATTAACTAAAAAATATATAATATTTGATAATCTAGTGTGTAAAAATAATCAATTTATCGTATAGAATCTAATAATTGTAAAGTTAAATACGTGGGGGAGACTGGAAGGAGAGTTGGCAACATAATGTATGAACACCAGCAAAATTTAAAAAAACAGAATAATATATCTTTAATTTTCCAAAATTGCAGATAAACTGGCCTAACATTTCCAGTAGATAAACCCCAGGTGTACAATACAATAATATAAGCAATTAATTCAATAAAAATGTCCAGTCAGAACTCTATGACATAATATTGTGACACAATATATCCTGATAATATTTAATAAAATAAAAATTCCAGAATAGCAATTTTTATTAATAATAGACTATAATATAAATTCATAATAATAAATCGAACTTTAGCCAATATGATATAATATCTAAGATAAAATAAACAATATTTAATTGTTGTATATATATTTATTAATTGTTCCACAGAGTGTGTGTAAGCTCACAGGTAAATAGGCGCTAACCAAAACAGAAAAAAAGTTCCTTTGTTCAATATTAGTTTCCCTTTCATATTTTGTTCTCTATCTTGTAAATCAATAAATATAATGTTATTTAATAATTATTGGAATCAGTTTCATTAATAATTCTAAGCAAAGTCAACAATTGGTAGCAGAGCGTGGTTGTTTGATATAAAGCTCAAAAGCGAAAATATTCAATCTGAAGATTAAGGAAGAAGTTTATTCTGATCGGTAAACTGAAGCACTTCTGAGAAGATTAAAGATATTTATATAGATTGAGTTAAATTATATCTATGTATTGTATGTTTAAAAGCTACCCAATATTTGAAATAAATTTAAAATATATATTTGTTTTTAAATTATATGGTTTGTTTATATGAGCTCAAAAGACGAAAATGGCTGAATATAATTTTTTATCCCAAACTAAAATTGAACCATTAACAGGAAATAATTATCAAATATGGGCGTTGAAAATAGCCGCAGTTTTAAGAGGAAGAAAATTATTTAAATGTGTAATATCAGATCCAGAACCTGATATGGAAGACAAAAGTTTTTGGGAGATTTGGAGTGATAAAAATGATGAAGCATTTGGGATAATCATCACTACGTTTACAAATGAACAAGCTGGAATTATCATAGGAGAAACAAATGCTAAGAAAGTATGGAACTCACTGAGAAAAACATACACAGGCAATTTGGAAGATAAAAGTATTGATATAGGCTTAGAATTAAGAACATTAAAATGAAAGATAATGAAACTGCAGATGAATATATAACGAGGACAAAAAATATTGCTGCTACAAGTTCATCATTAGGGCATCAATTCACCTCAAGAGAACTTTCATTCCGTATTGTTAGAGGCATACATCCAAGGTATGAAAATATTGCTATTGTCTTACGATCTAAGAGAGAGACAACAGTAGAAGAGATTCAACAAACTCCAAGAGAAGAGGAGTCAAGAAGAAATATGAGATTAAATCAATCGGTTGAGAATGGGCATGAACAAGTATACAGAATTAAAGATAGAAAAGTTCAACAATTTCAGCCAATTTCGAGATAAACAGAAACAAGGATAGATCACAAATACAGTAGAGACCATTCGAATAACCTAGTGTATACTATGAAAAGTGGAATTAATGAGCAAGCATTTTAAACATATGTAAAATAATTTGAAGATTCACCTGATAGGCGAAATGACAGGCAAATATGGTGTATAGATTCAGGATGCACCGTACATTTAACCCCAAACCTAACTTTGATGGAAAATGTGACAGAGTACAAAGGTGAAATCAACCTAGCAGAGAGGGCAAAACTACCCAAGCCACAGCCAAAGGAGATATGAGACTTACTACATATACAAAAGTGAACACCAAGAAAATATTCGCATCAAAGATATTGTATAATTTTCTTACAACATAAACCTTAGATTATTAAAACATTGGATCAGTAAACATGAGGGCAACCACTTCGTTCAATTACATTACTTTATTTTTCATATAACATTTTTGTAAACAAAAAAGGTGAGGATGATAAATTAAATGAGTATTTACACAATCATAGAAATATTATATTAAACCTTTATATAAACATAAATATTCTAACTAAATTAAACATTCTCCCGCCACCAACTTGATGAGGGACCATCAAAAAACATTATAAAGGTAACAAACATAATTTTACAATAGGTCTTCTGTGAGTCCCATTAGCAGTCTTGACTTCTACCACTCTGATTCTAGCGTAATCTCCTGGAAACACCTTTGAAATTCTTCCAATCTTCAATGCTAGTGGAGGTTGTTGTTCATTCTTTATCAACACCAGGGATCCTTCCTTAATGTTGGGTTGGGGCTTACACCATTTGGATCTTTGTTGAAGTTGTGACACATATTCTTGGGACCATCTTGTCCAAAAATGATTCATTGATTTTTGAATTAATTGCCATCTATTTGGCAAACTCATTGCTATGATGTCATCTTCATCGGGAAGCGCTGTTAAAGAACCACCTATTAAGAAGTGACCAGGAGTCAATGCCTGTAGATCTTCAGGGTCCTCAGAAAGAGGACAAAGAGGTCGCGAATTCAGGCAAGCTTCAATTTGTGCTAACAATGTTGTTAGTTCTTCAAAATTTAGCAAAGCACTGCTCATTGTTCTTGTAAGATGATATTTCATGGACTTAACTCCGGGTTCCCAAAGTCCACCAATATGTGGAGCTGATGGAGGAATAAATTTCCACTAAATTCCCTCTGAATTCGCAAGAACTTTACTGGCATTGTGACATAGTTTCGCAATAATCTTATGCGCACCAACAAAATTAGTGGCGTTGTCACTATGAATTGTTGCTGGTTTACCTCTTCGAGCAATGAACTTTCTTATTGTGGATATGAGAGCATCTGTGGTCAGACTACTGATCAATTCTAGATGAATGGCCCGAGTGCTGAAACATATGAACAAGGCAACGTAAGCATTCATGGTTGAAGGTGTATGTCCCATGTTACGTTTAATCAGAAAAGGTCCTGCAAAATCTATTCCAGTTCCCAAAAACGGCTCGATCTGTTGATCCTTGCAAAAGGTAGATTTCCCATTAATTGAAAAGGAGCTTCTTTACGAAATCTAGCGCATTTCATGCATGTTCTTAAAATTTTCCGTACAACATTTCTTCCAGAAGGTATCCAGAATATATTTCTTATTGCTGCAAGCGTAGCTTGAGTTGATGAGTGAAGATTATGGACATGAACATTGTTTACAATAAGAGTGGTAAGATGATGTGATCTTGGAAGTAAAACATTTAAATTTTTTAATCGTCCGCCAACTCTAATGATTCCCCTTGAATATGAAAAGGGACATAGATTGTATATTATACTCTTATTCGGGATTGGCTTGTTGCTTAACAGGCGATGCTTAGGAAAAATCAATAGAATGAACACACTTAACAACTGTCAACAGGGCATCATTCAACTTTCTTAATGTTAAGGGCTCCCTGTTCCTTGAATGTGAAGGTATTCGACTGTTGTTGACAAATCTTAAGCACCAAGCTATGATACATTTCAGTTTGGTTAATGATGAGCAGTTTATCACAATGGATGGAATTTCACACTCAATTGTACGTCTTGATTATTTCTTCTTTTTTAAATTCTTCCTTGGAGCTATTAATGAATTTTTTAATTTCAAGGGCAGGTTCAATTAGCCATGGTGGCCCATTCCACCATAGTGGATGTTCTACTAAGTGGGATGGAAATATTCCTCGTGATGCACAGTCTGCTGGATTCTGCCTTCCATCAACATGGCACCAAACCCCGGAGACAAGCCGGTGTATCTCAGCAACTCGATTTGCCACAAATGGCTTAAATCGACACGGCTCGGAATTGATCCAGCATAAGGCTATAGTAGAATCAGACCATAAATAAATTTCATTGATGGTAAAAGGAAGGTCATCATATACAGTTTTCACTAATCTTGCCAAAAGTAGAGGAGAACATAATTCTTACTTTGGAAATAAAACCACCTTCATAGGTGCGACTCTTGTTGTTGCCACTAAGAAAAATGTCTAAGCGCTTGTGTTTGAGAGGATCACCTTTAGATACAAAGATGCAGCATATGCCTTCTGTGATGCATCACAAAACCCATGAAATTCTACCTTCATAAAATTACCTGGTACCACGCATCTTGGGATCTGAATGTGCTCTAGCGATGGAAGATCCTGGTTTATCAAAGTCAGCTTCCTTTTTAGTTCCTCTGGAATTGGGTCATCCCATTCCAAACCAGTCTTCCAAAGTTCTTGCAAAATCAATTTAATGGTGGTCGTAAATGGTGAGATCCAACCCAATGGATCAAATATTAAACCAACCTGTGATAGTATTCCTCGTTTTGTCATAGAGTTCAGTGGCAGAGCTATTCCCTTAAATGTGAAATCATCAGTTCTTGGTTGCCATTGAAGGCCTAAAACGTTGACAAATTCCTTGGATTCCTCAAACCCAATATTTGTGTTGGCGGATCTTAAATGATTTGGTAAAAGTGACGGATCATCAGGAACATTGGAGGTCAACTTACGAAGTTCGAAGCCTCCTGCACTTAGTAAACCATAGAGTTCTTGCACCAAATTCTTGCCTTCGTCTACCGAAAAAGTTCCAGTTACTAGATCATCAACATAAAAATCTGTCAATGCTATTTTGCTAGCTTTTGGTAACTTACTCTTCTCATCCAAAGCCAACTGTCTGATGATACGAGTGGCCAAAAATGGTGCACAACTAACCCCATAAGTGAGAGTTTCTAGCCGATAGTCCTTTATGTCATCATGAGGATCATTCCGCCATACAATTCTTAGGAATTCCGAGTCTTCTTGTGATATTCAATTCGCCTAAACATCTTGGCGATATCAGCATTTATAGCAACAGGATGAATTCTGAATCTCAGAATGATGTGAAACAAATCCTTTTGAATTTTGGGCCCTGGAATTAAAGCATCATTCAAGGACAAACCTGAATCAGTCTTTGCTGATGCGTCAAATACTACTCGCAATTTGGTGGTGCAACTTTTTCCCTTTATTACAGGATGATGAGGTAGATAGTACCTTCCCTTAATGATATCTTTCTTTGGTACTAAGCTCATATGTCCCAATTCAAAATATTCCTTAATGAAGATTCTATATTGGTCATAAACTTCAGGTCGTGGAATCAAAGATCTTTCCAAAGAACAAAGTATTTTGATCGCATTGGATCTTGAATCTCCTAATTGGCAGTCATTCCGAAATGGCAGTTGTACAACATATCTGTCTGTGGAATCCCTTCTATGTGTTTCCACAAAATGGATTTCACTTTCATTTTCATCCTTAGATATTGAAGTCCCATCAGGAATGGATTCCAATTTCCAAAATTTTCGACTATATTTTGGGTTTCCAGGCATGCATGATTGTGACTGAATGATATTCCTAATACTTCTCCTACTACCCTTAGAGGAAACTCTTCCAGAAAGGAGCCATCCTAATTTAGAAGAAGTAGCAGTTAGTTGTTCTTCATCGCCGATAACGGACTAGCCAGTGAACAGAGTCATAGCTAACTCAGCACCAATTAATACCTCGATGGAAGCAGAAATATTATAATCTGGATCAGCCAGAGGCATGGTTTTGAGATGCGCCAAGTTTGACTTTGGACATGTAAGAGTTGGCAAATTATTTGTCAACTTATCCAACACCAAGGCGTTCACCTTGAAAAGTTCATCGGATTTGAAATGTGGCGTAAATTCAAACTCCACAAGTCTATAAGAGTGACTCGCAAAATGTCCCGAAATTCCCGATATTTGCGAGTGTAAGGTAACATATTCAAGTCCTAGTCTTTTTCTACATTGTCCTGATATAAAGTTCGCCTGAGACCCTGAGTCTATCAAGGCTCTACATGTCTGAGGCACACCATTGTTATCCTTGAATATTAAATTCAAGGGGAAATTTGAGTGTGGAAAAGACATCAAAAATATAACTTGTCTTTTAAGTAATGAGAAATATTTTTCAAATGTCATGCTTACAACCGCTATGATTAACATAGCGGTTGTAAGCATGACATTTGAAAAATATTTCTCATTACTTAAAAGACAAGTTGTATTTTTGATGTCTTTTCCACGCTCAAATTTCCCTTCATCAACTTCTTGAACCTTGGTTTCTTGGTGAATCAAAGTGTGGTGTCTTTTCTTGCAAATTTGACAAATGATTTTGCAATAACAATTCTTTGCTAAATGGTTTGGCTTTGAACATCTGAAACACAATTTAGCCGAACTAACAAAATTCACTCTCTCTGACTCAGAAAATTTAGAAAATAAATTACAGTTTGAAAGAGCATGTCCACCATTTTATCATATATGAATTATAAACATTCACCTTTTGTAATTCCCTTTTCATTGAATGTTTCTCCACATTTGAATCTTTATTTGGTAAATTCTGCAAGCTTTTTGCGTGAATTTCCAAAAATTCCATTAAATCCTTAATTGAAGGCACAACTCTTGGGTTGTTCTGCAATCCCCATTGTTTTCTTGTGGTTTTATCAAGCTTATCTTGTATGATCTTGACGAAAAATACCTCAGATAAACTATCGATTTGGTAACCCAATACCTTCACTGTTCTTACTATTTCGTTGCAGCTATCTAGAAGTTTAAACATTGAATTATGGTTGTCATCGGCTAATTTTGGTAATCTTAATGCATTATCTATTTGGGTGAAAATCAGATCCTTTGGGTTATCATATCTTGTTAATAAAGTTTGCCAAACCTCAACATAATTATCGGCCGTAATTGAAATTCGTTGACCAGTCTTAGGGCCTCGCCTCTCAGTTGGCCTTTCAAATATTGTAATTTTTCAATATCAGGTATTTGTGAGTTAGAACCAATTGCAGAAAAAAAATAGATCTTGTTATATTTCTCATTAAATAATTTATTTGAAATAGTATAAACACATTTATATTAAACAAAATAAAAGATATCAGAACTTATAGAATAAAAGAAGTTTATTTATCTTCTTTAAAAATATTTACATAAAAACAATTTAACAAAACAAATTTAATCCAAAAATTAAACAATTAAAATTTACGTATCTCTCGACAGAATGTCTTTATTTTATCTTCGTCAAAATCAAATAAATAAATAAATTAATTAATATTTAATCATTTAATAATTATTTATATTTAATATATTTATTTTATACAACAACAACAACAACAAAAACCTTTATTAAGACACTATTGTCTTACAAGGGGATTCCCCTAAATGTTATATATGTACATGAGTGAGGAGGAAAAGCAATTTAGAGGGGAGGGGGAGCAATCAGCCGTTGTCTGTGGAGTTGAGCACCTCTTCTCTCATTTTATCAATCGCCTTGAAAAATTTAAAATATTTATAAACAAATGTTTTATCCAGCAGGAGAGCAGTAAAGATTTTAAATACATGTTGTTAATTGTAGGGACCTAGCTCCGAAATTTCGCGAATTTCCAGTCTCTTTTCATGTAGGAATGGGCAATGGAATAGATAGTGGACCAAATTGTCTTGGATGCCAACATTGCAGAAGTAGCAATTTAAAGGGTCGCTGTTCCAAAATACTGTGATATCCTCGCGGAAAAGGTAGCCATAGAATCCTTTGACGGGCTATAAATCGTTTAATTTTCAAAGGGAGGTTTGATAGTAAGTAGTCCTCCTATTTATATTATATATAAATATATATATTTTTTAAAAATAAAGAAGGCATCTCCTAACAACAAGCACATGTGCTTTTTAGATGGCAGAGCGCCATCTAGTGGAGCAAAAATAAACTAAACGTTTATTTAGCTTGCTCCGTGATATTTGGCCAACCCAATTTCTTGATAAATCAAGAAAAGCCATCCACGAACGCGTTTCGCGCTGTTGGCGCTCGTCAGCGTGGAGAAGGCTGTAACCACTGCGACCAAAAATATTTTTTGGTCCCAATGGCTTCCCGAAAAATCAAGAAATGGGTATTTAAAGCCAAATTTGCGTTAAGACGCTTAACACATTAAAAAACAATAGAAAAAAATAAAAGTATTTTTTCTATTGTGTTTTCATATAAATTTTATATTTATATAATATTATTTAATATTTAATTATTAATATTTAATTATTTTTATAAGTCCATTCACATCAACTCCCCCTTTTTTAAGATAGCAACACTTATTAAGGTACATATCTATCCGGTGGTCTCCTCTCTCGTAGTGGATATCTCCGGGAAGGTGTAGATTCAGCCGATGGTCCAGGTGTAGATTCTGCTACTATTGTAGCAGGAGTCAGGGGACCTGACGTCTGAGGCCTTGGGAAGCTTATTCCTACTTCTGATGACGAAACATCCTTTCTCTCCATACTTCTCCTCATATAGTTAGTGTGTACTTTCTTTTCAATTCCATCAGTTTCTATCATACAGCTGTTGCGCTTCCTACTATTCTCTTTGCAATCCCAAACATCCATTTCGTGTTTCCTCTTTCCATCCATCTGTATCTTACTCTATCATTTATTTTGTAGCTATTGCTCTGTTTTTTATTTTTCAATCTCCCTACTCTTACTGATTTCTTACTCAACATGGAAATCATCGTTCTAATCTCGCGATTTAAAAATATTCCAGCAGGGGATTTTTCCGTTCTAGTCAAAGGACTCAATCTATATGCATATAATGCCTTCAAGGGGTAATTCTCTTTTCTCCGAAATAATTCTTCTCATAGCTTTTTTTATCTCTCTTACAGACACTTCCGCTAGTCCGTTGCTCTCTGGATGGTAGGCGGGGCTAAACATCGCATGTATGCCGTTTCTTTCGAAAAATGTCTTCATTTAATAACTTCTAAACGGGGGCCCATTATCCATTACCGCTACCTCCGGGATACCATATCTCGCTAAACATTCTCTCAAAAAGTCTATGCAGAATCTCGCCGATGTATTTGGAACCATTTGACATTCTATCCAATTAGAATGCGCATCCACTAATATCAAAAAGGTTTTTCCCGCAAATAGAAATAGTCAAGATGAATCCTCTTCCAAACTTTGTTTGGTGGAGTCCACTCCGTAAATTCCTGGTTTGGCAGCTTTGATGTGTTTTCCATACAAATGCTACAGCTTTTAGACAATTTTTCAATTTGCTCATCCATTCCTGGCCAATAGACAGAACTTCTGGCCAGAGTATTCATTTTATTTATTCCAATATGATTTTCATGAATGATATTCAAAACATATTCTCTTAAGGAATCGGGGATTATCATTCTATTTCCGAAAAATAGGCAATTTCTTACTATTGTTATCTCGTTTTTAATTCTAATATAAGGTTTTATATCTACATCTGAGTCAATATCATACTTATCATACTTGACTAATTTATATAGTTTTCTAAGAGTTGGATCTTCTTGGGTTTTGTCCGATACCAAGAAGTAATCTAATATTGAATTTTCTATTAATAATATTTCTCCCATTTCCTCTTCCTTCTCCCCTTTTCAGGATTTGGAAATCTTGAAAGAAAATCTGCAAGAGGTATTTCAGTTCCCTTAGTATATTTAATTTCAAAATTAAAATTTGATATTGAGAGTGACCATCTATGTAATCTATTTGCCACTAAGGCTGGTAAATTATTTTTATCGCCAAAAATGGCTAGTAATGGTTTGTGATCTGTATTAATAATAAATTTTCTTCCGTAAAGAAATTGTTTTAGCCTGTTTAAGGTAAAGAATATTGATAAACCTTCTTTTTTCTATCTGGGAATATTTCTTTTCCGTGTCATTTATTGTTCTCGAAACAAAAGTAATTGGTTTCTCATTGCCGTTTACAATATGGGAAATATATCCTCCTATACCATAGTTTGATGCATCACAAGTAACATAAAGGGGTAAATCTTGCGAATAATGTGTCAAACAAGTTTTTGTATTATTCAAATTTTTACATTTTTCGAAAGCCTGATCATGTTCTTTTTTCTAATTCCAATTATAACTTCTTTTCAATAAAGAGAATAAAGGATTTGCATGTATGGATAAATTTTTAACGAATTTACTGTAAAATGACATGCCCAAGAAAGATTTCAATTCTGAAATGTTACTCGGTTTAGGACATTTTTTTTATACTGTCCAATTTATCCTCAAGGGGATATATTCCATTTTTATTTATTTTATGTCCCAAATAATTGATTTCATCAACAAAAAACAGAGATTTTTCTTTATTAATTGAAAAATTAAAATTAGATAATTTATTCATGACTGTCTCAATATCTGAATTATGCTCATTTACATCAGACGATGCTATAAGAATATCGTCTAAATATATTATTACATTTTAAGACTGGAAAAAATATTGTCCATAGTTATTTGGAAAATAGTCGCTCCGGACTTGATACCGAATGGCAGCCTTTTATATTTAAAAAGGCCTTTATGGGTAGAAATAACTGTCAATTTTTGAGATTCCTCGTCTAGAAGTATCTGATGATATGCGCTTGAAAGATCAATTTTACTAAATATACTTTTACCAAAAAAAGAATGTAAAACAATATCGATTTTTGGTATCGGATATTTAACATCTTCAATAAATGGATTTAAGGTTCTCTTAAAGTCTGCACGAATTCTAATTTTGCCGTTTTTCTTAGGGACGCATACTAGAGGTGAAGCTATTGGGCTATCCACTACATTTTCAATAATATCATTATTCAATAAAAATAATAGTTCTTCTTCAATCAAATTCTTAATAGCAAAGGGAGCAGGTCTAAATTTATAAAATTTTGGCGCAAAATTATTTTTTACATTAGTGTGTACGGAAATATATTTTATTGGCAAGACTATATTTTCGAAAAGTTTATAATATTTATTAAAAATTATATTAGTATCAAAATAATTATTTTGTTGGACATTAATTTGTACCATATCAAAAAATACTATCCAGTCTTTTCCTATGAGAAATTTATTATTTTTAATATCTGTTACTATTAAGTTTGAATGGCCTATTTTATTTTTAAATCTTACTTCTAATTTACATTCTCCAATAGAGGAAATGCCCTTTCGTTGATAATCAGTTAAATAACATTTAGACGGAAACAATTTAATATGTTCAAAATATTTTTAAAATAGATCTTTTGACATAGTTGTTAAAAGCCGCACCAGTGTCAATTTCTGCTAAGAATTTTATGTAGAAGACATACAAAATACTCTCAAATTTATTAGTCAGATATTCTATATTATTGATGGACTCATCATTCTTTCTTGAAAATGATTCTCCGTGGGCAGACGCTTCACTAGATATTCCTCTCTTTCTTGGTTGAAAATATCCATTCTTAGATTTTGAATGACATACAGTTGATATATGTCCCAATTGTTTACAAGAATAGCAGAACGAATTAAAAAAAAAAAACATTTGTCCGAATGATGATTCATCTTTCCACAATGTTTGCACTTAGAATGTAATTTGTTCATTTCTTTAGTTTCAGCATACTACTTCATTTTCAGCACATTACAATCTAACGATTCTATTGTGGTAGCCATATTTACTGCCATATTAAAAGTGAGCTCAGGCTCTTGGAGTAATCTTTTCAAAATAACTTGACTAGAAACTCCTGAAATGAACTTATCCCTTAGGTGTTCTTCAAAATTTAAGCCAAAGTTACACCTATTAGCCTGTTTTTTTCTTTTTTTATTTAAGGACATAGTCTTCTATTTTTTCGCCATATTCCTGAACCAATTGGCTGAATTCATATCTTTCAAAAATGATATTTAGCTTCGGTGTAAAATGAGTAATTAAAACACTCACAATTTCTTCGAATTCTAATGCACAAACATCTCTAGGTGCGATAAGTATTCGCTCCAACAGACATAATAAGAAAGGTAACAATCTTCTTACCTTCGATTTCATTCACAGAGATGTACTGTTTGAATCGTTGAATATAATTTTCAAAAGGTTCTTCTTTCATTATATATGGTTCGAACGAAATCCTCTTCGCCATTGTTATATTGCTCATTAAATAATTTATTTGAAATAGTATAAACACATTTATATTAAACAAAATAAAAGATATCAGAACTTATAAAATAAAAGAAGTTTATTTATCTTCTTTAAAAATATTTACATAAAAACAATTTGAAATACAATATAACACGGCTTATGATTGTAAAACGAAAATTGCAATTAAACCGCGAATGTTTCTTTTAAACGAAAAATCGAAATTTATTTTAAAGAGAAATAGCGATTATTTCTAACTTTAAGGATGAAGTATGATAGGATGAATTGTGAAGAGTAATGACAAACGGAAAAATAAAAGTGTCCAGGGATGGGAAATCCCTGGGAAATTCCCATCCCTGGACACTTTTATTTTTCCGTTTGTCTCATTACTCTTCACAATTCATCCTATAATACTTCATCCTTAAAGTTAGAAAAAATCGCCATTTCTCTTTAAAATAAATTTCGATTTTTCGTTTAAAAGAAACATTCGCGGTATAATTGCAATTTTCGTTTTATAAAAACAATTTAACAAAACAAATTTAATCCAAAAATTAAACAATCAAAATTTACGTATCTCTCGACAGAATGTCTTTATTCTAACTTCGCCAAAATCCAATAAATAAATAAATTAATTAATATTTTATCATTTAATTATTATTTATATTTTATATTTATATATTTATATTTTATATTTATATATTTATATTATATATTTATAAATATACATTTTATATTTATATAATATTATTTAATATTTAATTATTTTTATAATTCCATTTACATCAGATCTTTAAATGAAAGCCATGATTCTAATCTGCCATTGAAAGTTGGCAACTCAAGTTTAGGCATTTTAACATGTAAATTAACTTCTTTTTTTTTTCAGATGGTTCTTGCCCATTATGCTTCAAATCTAATTCACACTTTAATCTTATACACTTATCTATACAAATTTCCACTTCGTCATTCAAATCATCATCCTCAAGTTGCTGCGAAAAAACATCACTCATTTTCATCAAATTATTTGCATGATCTAGTTTGCATTTCGTTGCATTAATATCTACCATAGACACAATGGATTCGATATTTTCCTCTATGCCTTTTATAGTGTTTTTTAATCCTTTTTAATTTTTCAATTAAAGTTTCTACATCCATAATTGCTATTAAATTCTCTTCCCAAATACTTTTAGTTGAAATATATGGTTACAAAATACTTATAAGTTGCCCCTTTTTTTTAAATAAATTTTAACTTGACTTTTACTTGACTTTTACTTACGTTCAATCCGGCTAGAGGGACCAATGTATAATTTTCTTACAACATAAACCTTAGATTATTAAAACATTGGATCAGTAAACATGAGGGCAACCACTTCGTTCAATTACATTACTTTATTTTTCATAAAACATTTTTGTAAACAAAAAAAGGTGATGATGATAAATTCAATGAATATTTACACAATCATAGAAAAATTATATTGAACCTTTATATAAACATAAATATTCTAACTAAATTAAACAGATATCTTACATGTACCAAATTTAAGGAATAATTTCTTGTCAGTATACGAATTAGTCAACAAAGGAAATTCAGTTATTTTCAATAAGGATGGAGCAAACATTTATAATGAAGGGAATGATTTAGTTGCTGAGGCATATATTAAAGATAGAATGTTTATGAGGGAAACAAAACTAAGAAATGTACCAATAGCAAAAAATAAAAGAGAAAATGTCATGGTTATAAATACGAGTACACATTTATCAAATAAAAATAGCAATACAAGTGTATGGCAAAAAAGATTGAACCATATAAATGAAGAATACTTTTAAAAAATGATTCAAGGACCTATTTTAAGAGGATTGGATCTAAAATTTGAAAGGTTAGCAGAGTGCGAAGCATGCATAATGGGAAAACTGGTTCAGAAGCCATATAATACTACGGAAAATTATACACTTAAGCCCCTGCAGTTGATTCAAATGGATTTATGTGGACCAATGCTGTGTCAATCTTCAGGAGGATCTAAGTATTTTATTGTTATAGTAGATGATTACAGTAGAAGAATCTTTGTATATTTCCTGAGATCAAAAGATAAGACCTTTGAAAGATTTGAAGAATTTAAAGCAAGAGCCGAAAACGAATTAAGTCTTAGAATAAAAGCTGTAAGAACCGACGATGGAACTGAATTTTGTAACTCTAGATTTGAAGGAATTTTCAAGAGAAATGGGATCCATCACCAACTTACCACCACATACTCACCACAAAGTAATGGAGTCGCAGAGAGAGTAAATAGGACTCTTATAGATACAGCGAGAACCTTAATAATTGACTCAAAATTACCCATGAAGTTTTGGGCAGAGGCAATTGCTACAGCTACATACATTAAGAATTGTACCCCCCACAGGTCTATCAAGCACCATACACCTATACAGAGATGGAATGGGAGGAAACCATCGGTCAAACACATTCGAATATTTGGATGTTTGACACATTGGCTTGAGAGCAAACCAAGAAGAAACAAGTTTTCACCAAAGGGTAGAAAGGGAATATTTATTGGTTATTCCATTAAAAGAAAAGCCTACAGAATATATTATATAATGACAAAGAGAATCCATGAAGTCAGATCAGTAAAATTTAGTGAAGATAAGAGAGGAATTGATTATGCAAATGATATTCAGGAAGATACTAATTGTGATAATTTGACCTATAAAGGAAATTGTGAAGAAATAGTTGAAGACTTTTTTATCTTGAGAGAAGATAATCCTGTCACAGAGAGTAAAATAAAGTCTCAGGAAAATACTTTAGTGACACCAGGAGATGACTATGATAATGACTCATCACAAACTGAACCTATAGAGGAAAGATGCGCAAAAGGAGGAAGAAAGAAAGGAGAAACAAAGAGCATCTTAGAAGAACGGCACAAAGCAAGACTTGAAGAACAAGAAAGAAAATTGATCAAAGAAGGAGTTTGACGCTCACAAAGAATAAAAAATAGGAATGATGAAATCTTAATTATGGAAATAGATCAATATATCCCGGAGCTCAGTGAGATAGAGAAGCATAAATTATGGACACTAGTACCAAGGGAAAATGGCATGAAAGTCATCAATAATAAATGGGTCTACAGTATGAAGAAAACATCAAATAACGGGATATATAAAAGAAAGGCCAGACTGGTTGCTGGTGGATGCAATCAAATATATGGTGTGGACTATAAGGACAAACTACGGAAATGTGCAGATAGCTTTGGACTTGCTGATTAAGGCTTACACACGTGTGGTGTATATATATTAATTAATTGTTCCACAGAGTGTGTGTGTAAGCTCACAGGTAAATAGAAAAACACAGAAACACACCAAAACAGAAAAAAGTTCCTTTGTTCAATATTAGTTTCCCTTTTATATTTTGTTCTCTCTCTTGTAAATCAATAAATATAATGTTTAATTAATATTTATTGGAATCAGTTTCATTGAAAATATTTTAAGCAAAGTCAACAGTAATAGGCAAAAAATATAATTTAACAAAATGATTCAACATCAAGTAATATGCAAAATACAGTCAATATTACAGGGTGATCCAAAATTCTTGTACAACTTTAAAAATTAATAACTCAGCGAATATTTGCGCTAGAGCAATGCGGTAAACACCATTGTGTTCAGGATGCAATGGGGACTCTTTTCAGGGCAAATATTGAAAATTTTGAAATTGATTTTAGTTACAATTTTATTCGCTAGATGGCGCTCTACCAGACTCAGAGATTAGGCGGCCAAATTGTTTGATAAATTTAAAATATAACTGATTGACACGTATTTTTTTCTTTTTGAATGCCAGTAAAGAACCCTAATAATATCAGAAGATAAATTAATAAAACACCATTTCGCCAAATGTAAAATAGATAAATGCAAATTAAAACATGTAGCAAAATATATATATATATATATATATATATATTTATTTATTTATATCGAGGTAGGTTTACAGTTGGAAGTTCCTTAACACTTGTATTTGTTGGACCTGTTCATATAAATGTTTCAGTGAAGCAACTTAATATTAACACATAAAATCTGGTTGAAGAGAGTTCTATGACATAATAGAGCAGGAGTGAAATGTCGCTTGATTTCTATTTGAAAATCTCCGGTCAAGCAGATCTCTCTTTCCATTAATCAATTAATTTAAAATTTGTTTGTATATGTCTGGTCTACCATTAGGGTTTCAAAACATAATAACCAAACTTATAACAAAAGTTAATTCATATTATAGATTTATTACTAAATACAACTAGATATATTTATATTATAAAATTAAAAAAAAATTAAAAAATCATATAAAAAAGGATAAAATATAAAATTTTATTAAAAAATATATATATATACTAACAATCTTATCTACCTTCTTTACAAAAATTTTTTTTTCTCTTATTATTAGTTTGAATAAAAGTGCATGGTTCTGTCTTTCTCTCTTTTCTCTAACTACTAAAAATTATACTATCAAATATATTCTCACTTCTATTATTCTATATACAAATTAGAGTATGTCTAAATGAAGTGTAAAAGCCGACTGCAAAAGACGTTACGTTGTTAAATTTTATTGTTATTAATTATAAATATATATGATGATGTATAAGAAGTAAAGGATTTTTTTCTCTCTCTCTCTCTATTAATTAATAACAATTTACAAATTTTATAATTTGGATTTAAATAATCAAAGAAATAAAGATAAATTTAAATACAAAACTATTTATTTTAATAATATATATATTTATATATATTTTAGATACGATTTTGTGAAATAGTTGAATGTTCTAAAAACACTTCTGAAATCAATACGCTGATTTTTTAAATGTTAATATAGTGCCAAAAATTATGATGGCACTACCTATATGATTTCTTGCTATAAGAAATGTATAGTGTTTGACAAATTGGCGACTCTTGACTATTAAATGGAAATTTGTCAAGATCCAACAAATGAAATAAAGAGGGAGGTGACAGATATATTTGTCATAGTTTATTACAAATATTCTATGGGCTTGTCAAATGTTATCATTACTTATTATACTGTAAAAAAAAAAAATGTATCTCCCCTCAAATAAAAATCCTTTTCAGATCGACCTTTTGCCTTGAATAACGTGATGTTAGAGGTGTATAGAGAATATTCCTTATGCTATTTCTTCTAATGAGCGAAAAGCGATAAACTAAACAAAACGGGTAATATTGTGTGTACCAGTGTTATTCGAGAAGTTATAACACTTTGGTCTGCACGACACAATATAAGATGTGAGCAAATAACAAAAAAAAATTACTGTTCACAAACAAAAAAGAGTCAATATGTGAGGACAGCATTTATTATCCCCTTAACCCAACACAAAGAGCTGCAAAATATTGTTAGATAATATAATACATGGCAGCTTATATAACACATGAGGTAACTGCCTTCTCTCTTGTATTAGGTCACAATCCTTACCCAATGTGACGCCCTTCACTCTCAAACACCGCCTACAGACGATAGATAACAGATTAGAGAGCATTAAATAACATAGCTATTGAAATTGATAAAACGTGTCGTCTGATAGAAGCCTTCAACTTGGCCAATGTGGTAGGCTGGCCTCAATAAACACACGACTTAATGTACCCCCATAGCCAAATATCGCAAGGCGTCAAGTGTGGCGAACTTGGAGGCCACTGGTGTATAAAGTGGTGACTTATCACACGATCTTCACCGAACGTATCCTCGGCAATTTTTTGCACCGCGGGAGATATGAGAAGGTCCTCCATCTTGCATGAATGTTATTTCGCATAGTGCTTGTCTGTCCTGCAATAAGATTTTCTCTCACCAGTTACAGAAACGGTTTTCAAAGTTATTCCATTGATTTATTCAAATAAAAATGGCCCAATAATAAAAGAAGAAATGAACCCACACCAAACTGTAACTCTGGGCTGATGAAGTGACATTTCTGTAAAAATCCTAGGGTTTTTCTGTTGCCTAAATGCGGCTATTTTGAGTCTTATCTTCTCCGTTTAGATAAAAGTGAGCTTTTTCTATCCACAGAACATACGACAGCCAGTTTTCATCAGTATCAATTTGTCAGAAAACCCATGCAGCGAATTCTTGACGCTTCTCAAAATCGCCGACTTATAGCTCGAGAAACTTGTCGAGAACTTACTTCTCCATACGTGGAAAACGTTTCAATAGCTTCAACACCCTGCGAAACCGTAACAGCCACTGACCTGCATGTCGATGGTCTTCCACTCTGAGGTTTTGCTTCCAGAAATCCAGTCTTCTCAAAATTTTTCATCGTTCGCCTTAGAAATTAGCAACTCATTGGTACTTTACAGCTTCGAATACCTTTAAAGGCACGAAACGCTCGTAAAAGCTTCAGTGGCAAATTCTGAATTGCAATAAAAAAATTCACCAAGAGTGCTTTATCCTGTAGTAACGGCATTCCAAAAAAAATAAATTATCAGAGATAGGTGAATATTTTTCAAATGAATTGAAATAAATATAATCGATACTGAGAGTTGAGTTGAAAAACTAGTAAATTTATTATTTTCGAAATTTAAAACGCTGAGAGGATTCCAGCAAATCGCATCTGAAATATCAATTTTTTTTGCTACATATTTTAGTTTGCATTTACCTATTTTACCTATTTCGGATTGCATTTAAAAATCGTCATCCAATTCTTCTTCTTTTGGCGAAATGGTGTTTAATTAATTTATCATTTGATATTATTAGGGTTCTTTCCTGGTATTCAAAAAGGAAAAATGCTTGTCGATCAGTTATATTTTTGAATTTAGCAAAAGATTTGGTCGCTGAATCTCTGATTCTGGTAAAGCGCCATCTAGCGAATGAAATTGTAACTAAAATCAATTTCGAAATTTCATTATTTGCCCTAAGAATTCCCATTGCTTCCTGAAAACAAGGGGTTTACCGCATTGCTCTAGCGCAAATATTCGCGGAGTTATTAATTTTTAAAGTTGTGCAAGACTTTTGGATCAACCCGTATATTAAAAATAAAAAGCATATCCTAACCAAGCTCACATGAGAATTTCTAAGTGGCAGAGCGCCATCTTGTGGAACAAAAATAAATAAACGTTTATTTAACTTGTTCCGTGATATTTGGCCAACCCAATTTCTTAATAAATCAAGAAAAGTCAACCACGAACGTGTTTGGGCTGTTGGTCCTCGTCAGCGTTGTGCAGACTGTACCTACTGAGAAATCAAGAAATGGATATTTAAGGTCTAAGTTGCGTAAATACGCTTTTCACGTAAAAAAAAACAATAAAAAATATATATAAAAGGTCAGGTGTTGATAATAAAAATAAAAATGCATATCCATATGCATATTTGTGGTTGACTTTTCTTGATTTATCAAGAAATTGGGTTGAGAAAATATCACGGAACAAGTTAAATAAACGTTCAGTTTATTTTTGTTCCACTAGGCGCTTCACATCTTGGAATGTTCATGTGAGTCTGGTCAAAATATGCCATTTTCAATTATTTTTATTTTTATTGTCTTTTCACATGAAAAGCGTATGCACGCAAAATTGGCATTAAATACCCATTTCTTGATTTTCAGGAAGCCTCTGGGACCAAATTTTGGTCGTAGAGGTACAGTCTGCACCACACCAATCGTCCAAAATGCGTTCGTGTTTGACTTTTCTCGATTTATCAAGAAATTGTATTGGCCAAATATTACGGAACAAGTTAAATAAACGTTTAGTTTATTTTTATTTCACTATGTTCATGTGAGCTTGGTCAGGATATGCCTTTTTTATTTTTAATATCAACACCCGGTGTTTTTTTATATATTTTATATTTTTTATTGTTTATATTGACACGTTTCTTAATTTTGTAATTAATTTTGTAATTGGTTTTTCATTGATTTTTAATGTGTGATCAATAACTCTTATCATCATTGGAAAAAAGAACAATTAATAAACAGAATAACAACAACATGGAAAATTTGCCTCTTTATTTAAAACAAACAAACAAATTAGATAAAGATTTAGAATAAAACATTTCTTTAAAAGTTAAAGCAAAAATAAAACGTTACAATATATTTATATATATAAATTTAGTTACTATCTAACGGTGTTTCACATTATTGATCATTTTTGTGCTATGTAGAAGAGCGTTTGTGCTCGAAAGCTTGAGATGTGTAATAAAAATGAAAAGAAACTCTTATCTCCAGTAAACTGTTGCATTATTTAATTATTGAAACTTTAATCACACACATCATTACATTTCACACAATCCTGATCTCAAATAACTTGGATTTTTAGCATTCTAAAAATGAACCTGGCTTATTGGCTATCTAAATAAACCTTGATTGTTGCCTATCTTAATGAACCTTGATTGTTGGTTATCTTAATGTGAACGTGAATTGTTGATTATCCCAATAAACTTTGGTTATTTGATATATCAATGAACCTGGATTGTTGGCAATCTTAATGAACCTGGATTGTAAGATATCTTAATGAACCTGAATTGTTGTTCATATCAACGAATCCTGGATTAAAAGGCAATAACCCGCTTTTTCTATGTACGATGAATAAAACCATTAAGGACGAAGGTTTCTTCTACTGATAAAATACAAAGTCTGCTGTCCTTACTGCGAAGAAACTAGTGAGAAGGCTTAACTAATCAGTGGCGAACCCTCTCAATGGTGTTGCCAATTAAATCCACTAGGCTGCTTTCCAATAGATATCCTGGATTGTTGACTATCTCTGTTAATCGCATTGTTGAGTATCTCAATGAATCTGGATTGTTGACTTTCTCAATAAACCTGGATTGTAGACTATACCAATGAAACTGGATTAACACAATTATGTTAAAATATTATTTTATTTTATTTTTTTTTCATTTTTTTTATCCCTAGTACACGTGGTACAGTCCATGATAATCATGATGGGTAGTTAACGACTGCTTTTACTGTAAGCGCACCACATGTCTACACATGTGAAAAGCAGTTCGACTTTGCACTTACAAATGTGCCAGAGCCCTTGATTTTATCTTTTTTTTTTTAATCTAGAAAGGTCACATTTTCATATATATTCTCTAGAAAAATTCCATCTAGAATGTGCGACGATGTATGGTTCTAGTTCTATACTGATGGCAAATTCTGTACCTTCATCATTGATAAAGTTTGGCGTTCAACCAACTGAATTATTGGTAAAATAAATGTTATTTTGATCCAATATATGCCTTTTTAATTAAAAATATAAATATTGAGGCGAATATAAATAATTTATATTTTATTATTTAATTTAATTATGCAATGAAAATATTTAAAACAGATTTATTATTTTATATTTTTTAAATCATCATATATGTTGGCTAGCTTGCTTGCTTGTTATTCTATAGCTGTATATATTTTGTTGGTTTGTTGATAATTGTCGACTAGTCGCGGTGACTTCACACATCAAAAATACTTTTACATCTTGAGATATTCCAAGACTCAATTTTTTACACTACAACTGGCGGAGAAGCTGAAGAAGAAGAAATAAAAGGAATATTTATTCTTTTGAACTAGAATAAACTGCTATGAATGTAAAGACGGAGGTGAGCAACTACTTTGTTCAACATCTACCAAGGAACCGTTCCATTTTCTTCGGGGAGGGTAGTGAAGATCTCCAAAAATGGTTAAAAGGGTAGGAACGTGTGGCAAGGTACAACTATTTGGATGAAACCCTTTGTTTTTCTAAAGTTTATTTTTATCTTTCTGGAACTGCTCTAAAATGGTTTGAGAACAACGAAGAAAGCATCCAGACTTGGAAGGAGTTTACATCTCAATTAGAGAATGTGTTTGAAAAAAAAAAAGAAAATGCAAAATTGCAAGCGGAGAAGAAACTTGAAACACGGGCCCAATTAAAAAATTAAAGTACCGAATTTTACATTTAGGATGTCCTGCGCTTGTGCAAAAGGTTGATCTTCAAATGAGCGAGGAAGATAAAATCTCCCACCTCTTGAAGGGGATAGCCGAGGAGCTTTATCAAGCACTCCTACCGAAGGATGTACAGAGCACCGAGCAATTCATTACAGAATGTCGCCGTGTCGAAGCGCTCCGTCGTAGGCGAGCTACCCCAACCAGGTGCGAGCGCCTACCAAATGTGGCCTCTCTCTGCGACCAGGATGACGGAGAAGATCTGTCATCACTGATTCGAAGCGTGGTGCAAGCTGTACTTCAACGACCAAAAAAAATCTGTTCTTTGGGGAATCCTGAAAAGCCTTTTTTTTTTTTTTGTTCGTTGAAGTACAGCTCCAACACGCTGACGAGGGCCAACAGCGTACGTGGTTATCTTTCCTTGATTAATCAAGAAAGGGTATTTGGCCAATTCTGGAATAATTAAAATCAAAGACTAGTTGTTGTGTGTGGCTATTTCGATAGATGGCGTAAGCCATCAGCAACTCTCAGTTGCACTATCAGGAAATGCCTTTTTTCTTAATATATATGTGTGTGTGCCTTCATTGGTGGCACCCATCGTGGGAAAGACTCTGCCACAGATGGACCGGTGGAGTTCTTTTCCACAGAGTGGGCAGGTCGATTACCCAACTGGCGTTACCTAACTCGAACTAAGATGGTACTTGTAGATCGTAGCCTTCGCCACACGTGTCAGCTTTATTGCCTCGGGACGGAGGCCGACGCCGAACAGCCAGGGCTGCAGATCCAGGGGCGTTTCGTAGGAGGCGAACATCTCCCGGAGCAGCGGGCGCACGGCTTGGCAATTCCAGGATCTATTGGAGAGAGAGAGAGAGAGAGAGTGTCATGATCTTCTTGCAAGAGGATGGTGAATGACCGGCGGACGTCTTCCATCGGACAATAGCGGACAGTACTCTTCGGACACGTAACATGACGTTATGAAGGTCTGAAACTCCACTCTCGCCCAGTTCTGAGGCTGCGGACCTAATTTAAAGAGGTTTATGACTTCAATACGTGGGCAATTCTCTTTAGACTTTGGTAAATTAAGGTTGGATTACATGGACTGTAATTTTTATAGGACTGATGGCTTACTAGAAGGAGCTTAGAATTTTCAGGATCTTTGACTTCTCTCAAGTTGAAAAATCCCACTAATTTATTGAAATTTGTCAATTTTCATCATGTGTATCAAGGTTTGGAACAAGAATTTCATGCCTTCAAATAGAATTTTATGATAAAATTTATGGTTCAGAGTAAAGTTAATGATTGTACATAGAAAGGGGTTTAGTTTATTTTTAACTTATATAAATTATTTTTGCTTACTTAGAATGAAAAATATAATACTGTGGTAAACCAATAAATAGTTTCAATGTGAATAAGGAAATATATACAAAATATATTAAGAGAAAAAGCAAAAAAAAGTAATATATATTAATTAAAACTATCAAAATTATGAACGAATAAATAAAAAAGAGTCAGAGTGAGAGAGACTCAAATAATATATCGTGTGTGTGAGACATGCTTAAAATTAAAATCAGATAAATACGACATTTGATAAAGTTTTGCAATTAGTATTTATTTTATATGTATGAATAAATGAGAAAATCATAAAAAAAATTAACAACTAAGGAAATACAAGGAAATATTTCAAAAAAATGAATCGTCATCAAAGAAAAATAATGTGGCGAACAAATAATTTTAT
This sequence comes from Cordylochernes scorpioides, assembly GCA_030710605.1. Taxonomy (NCBI): domain Eukaryota; kingdom Metazoa; phylum Arthropoda; class Arachnida; order Pseudoscorpiones; family Chernetidae; genus Cordylochernes; species Cordylochernes scorpioides. The sequence goes on along the minus strand of CP092867.1, from coordinate 68,705,062 downwards.
AATTTATTTTATTATTTAATTAATCAATGAAAATATAAACAGAAAATAATATAAATCTGCATATATGAAGTCATCATATATAATAATGAATATATTCATAAAGGATGAGTTTCTTTATTTGAAAAATTAATTCGAGCTTTCGGGCGCAAGCTGCCCTTCTACAGGAATAATATTTACAATTTCAATTAATCATGTATTTACAGTTATATATATTTTATTTAAATGGTTTCTCTTAACCACACCACTTAACAATTTTGCATATAATAATATGAACCAATTGACTAATTTACATGGCAATGGTTTTTCTTGGATAATGAGATATAGGGCTTCATAGATAATCCTAAATATGCAAAAAATAGCTTATATATATGTATAGATGGATGTATGGCATATGCTGGATATAAATTGTTGATCGGCTAGTATTTCTAGGGGCAACACGCCTCTCTTTATCAAGACTTTTCTTTGATTTGAACTAAATCGCGCGGGCATGGGATCCACTCACGCTATGCAAGACCAAAGCGAAAAACCATTTAAATAAAATATATATAACTGTAAATACATGATTAATTGAAATTGTAAATATTATTCCTGTAGAAGGGCAGCTTGCGCCCGAAAGCTCGAATTAATTTTTCAAATAAAGAAACTCATCCTTTATGAATATATTCATTATTATAATTATTGAAAGGATTATTAGTCATCATATATGTTAACATAAAGGTAACCCAGGTTCCTGGAGAGATCGTATATGTTTTATTGTGTGATTTGTGTTCAATAATCTCTAGTTGTGTTACCGACCCAAGGAATATCCAAGCCCTGATCAATTTGGAGCTAAGTGCCTTCAATTAGGAGGTTCTCTCCTACATAAATTACTTGCAGAACCTTTTACCAAGTGTTTAAGATTCCGCCATTGTTCTTTCCTCTAGAAAATCGGCGTTTTAGTTCTTATACCCAAACCGGATTGCACGGCAGAGAACCTACTGGAAATATTTTGCCCAATTTCTCTCCTTAAGACTCTAGCCAAGGTATTCGCATTCTGGCTCGACTACAATGGCTCGCAGCCCGGAATAACTTTGGATCCGTTCCCTGCCGTTCAGCTGAAAAGGCCCTAGCTACAATAAATTAATTTATTGGCAAAGACATGGATGGGGGGGGGGGGATACTAGTTATCAGCCTAAATATCAGAAGAGCCTTATATACAGTACACAGGCAATCCATCATTGAAACCCTACGAGAGGTTAGCTGCCCTGAATAACTAATCTAACTGATTACCAGCTATTTAATAAATAGAAAAATGGCCTTTAGCGTATGTTGATACACTGCCTACATTCTCTCACTTCGTGGAGTCCCAAAATGAGCAGCTTTAAGCCTTTTCCTCTTTAATCTGATTGCAAGAAAAACGTTTATTCTACAAAAGCCTAAAAAGTTCACATAGAATATTTAAAAACTTTGAAAACGAGCCAACTTGAATCACTCCGAGTCCTTAATCTCTACCCCACCCTTCTTTACGAAAGATAATATATTTCATCAAATCACTACACCAAAATACAGCCAAAATTTATACAGATGGATCCCAATCATCAGAAGGAGTTGGGGCTGGAGTTATCCTACCAGCTCCCCTACAACCTTTACAACTTAAACTTCACCAGGAGTGCTGAGCGTTTCAAGCTGAACTGCTAGCCATACTTTACGCAACAAAAATCACCAAGATTTTCTCGCACGGACACTATCATTGCTTCAGATTGCCAATCGGGTCTTTCAGCCATATGTAGATCTTGGCACCAAGAACACAACTGATTGCGGAAATCATCTACAACCTGCATTGTTCACAAAATGTATAACTTTGCTGGGTCAAAGGCCACAGCGGTATTGCAGGAAATGGACTGGCGAATCAGGCGGCAAAAGTAGCAGCACATTCTAACTTCCACTATATTTTACCACACGCCCAAAGAGCGACGCGCGCGTTAAAAAGAACAGATAACCTACATATAAAATGTGAACAGACCTCTACATCCAAGATGACTCCACCAGAAATCTACAAATATTTGCTGCTACCCTGACACTACTGCTCTCAATGCTTCAAAATATCAAACATGGATTTACCTCTACAACAATTATAATTTGTCATGGTTACATCCAGGCATACTTTGCAAGGGTATTGAAAGAAAACCCAACTCGCCCCCCATTGCCAAGATGAAAACCAAACCGTGGACCACCTCCTCTCAACCTATCCAACCTTCTAATGCCAAGGATTCCTGACGACCACTCTCATAGGCCACTGTGCGGACGTGTTTTGCATCGCTCGTATCGTTGAGCTAAATATTTTTTACTTTTTTCCCTCCCTTTTAAATTTAAACAAAAATATATATATTTTTTATTTTTTCTGTCATAAATTATTTATAACTTAAGTAAAGTATTAATATCACATCAATATAATTTTACTTTTTTTCCTTTTTTTTCTTTTTGGACAGAAGACATGGATTGTATTTTGAAATCAATAGATGTTAAACTCGATGAAATATTAATATATTTTGATAAAAAAGTTGAAACTATAATAAAAATAATATAACGAAAAATGATCTAAGTTACTTATTTTCAATGATTAACCAAGCAAAAGGTTGAATTGAATCTATATCTTGGTTAAATAAACAATGTTCAATGGATAGTTTGACCGACACAATAGAAAAGGCTATATGTAATAAATTAGATAAAGTTCTTAAAGAGATTTCCGAAACATACACATTCTTATGCTCTGTTGTGCGACAGGAGGCAGAACTAATCAAAATAAAACGGCAGTCATGAATCTACTTTAATTGTTTCTTCAAATAATGGTGTACACAATTCTGATGCACTTCAAACAATTTATAATAATATCAAAAATGTCAGAAAAAATGGTAAAAACATTAAGATTAATAGAGTTATAAACGCGCAAAAAATCTGTAATTATAAAGATTCCAAACCAAACTGATAATAAAACACTACTGGACGAATTGAACAAATCAGAAGATTTGAAATTGATTAGTGAAATTTATCTACCGTCACTAAGAGATTCAACTGTAGTAGCCAAAAACGTATTCAAAATTACAGATACGGCGAACTTCGTACAAACCATTTTCAAAATGAATTCTGATCTATAAAATTTAGAAAATGAAATAAAAGTTATATTTACAATGAGATCTAACTCTCCATATCACAATCTAGTTTTAAGAGTAACTCCTAAAGTCTATCAAATTTTAAGAAAAATGGGTAATGAGTTTTACACAGATTTTGAGCGATGTTCTATACAAGACAGAATATTTGTCAGACAATGCCAAAATTGTTTTGAATTTAATTCGAACCACAAAACAAAAGACTGCCAAAGCATTAAAATATGTAAAATATGCGGTGTACAGGGTAGCCACAACTGCACTGAAGTACCAAATTATCACAATTGCTCTAAGCACCCTAAATTTAAAAATTTCTCTACAAACCATAAATCAAATTCAAATGTATGCACGATTTACAATTCACAAATAGACATAAATATCTAAAGGACACAATATTCACAAATATATGAGGGAAATGATGTATCAAATACAATTTAAATATCAATATTAAATAGACTAATATTTTATATGATTTAAAATGTGAGATGTATTCAACAAAATGTAAGAAAAAGTTTTACTGCGTTAAATGAGCTACAGGCCAACACTAAAGATGACCCACCTGGCATTCTTTTGATTCAAGAACCTAATGTTTTGCATGAAAATGTTATTTATGATATGGAGACTCAAATTATATGTTCGAATAAAACTGGGGGAAAATATGTGTTAACTATAATTTTAAATAAAAATTTAAAGTTTACCAAAGAGGAAAATTCCACAAATTCTTTTGTACAAAAAAAAATATATTTCTACAGTTAAAGCAAATATAATTCTCTCTAATTTCTACATTCATCCTAACTCTTTTAACACTGTCGTTAAAAATTAATTGGAGATCTGCTTAAAACGTATAGAAATCAACCTGTAATCCTTTGCGGTGGTTTTAATTCAAGATATTCTATATGGTTTGACAATGTTATAAACTCTAATGTATATGGATTACAACCTATTATAGACGAGTGTATCCTCTTTATACATAACCCGAAAACACCCCACTTGCCGCGGAGTAAGTATAATCGATTTCACAAACTCGAATAAACGCTCACTTTGCTTAATAAATAACTGGCATACCTCTGTTCTGACTAATAAATCCGACCATGTTTCTGTTGAATTTGATATCAGTTTAAGAATCGTTATTCCTTCAATAATCAAATTTCCACGTGGAAATTCTTTGAAAAATATGTGAATTGGGCAAATTTTTCTAATAACATATCATCACAAGATACAAAAAAAAAACTGAAAATTGATATAAGCAAAGTGAAAGAAGAGGCAGACATTGATGGGATAGTTAACGCACTCACGAATTTTTTTAGAGAAGCAGCATATAAATCTTTGAAGGTTAAATCCCCCATTAATAAACATGTTCCCGGAATTAACTGGTGGACTAATGAACTGGAAATAATAAAACATCATTTTCATTATAATAGAAATTTGTATTACCATTATAAAACAATCAGTTAGAATACATTTAAGTTGGCAAGAAATAAATACACTGATGCAACAAAAAAAAGTTATAAAAACTAACTGGCGAAACGTTATTGAAGAAAATTACACAGATAATCCATTTGGTAATGCCTATAAGTTCTTCGATAAATTGAGATCATCAAATGTACAGAATGGAATTCCCATAATTGACAAGTCACCACAATATATAAAAGAGCAAACAATGACCAAATTAATAGACGATTTAATTTCCGAAGAGAATCCCAATTTGAACAATTTTCAACAACAAATAATTATAAATTTTAAGCCACGAATAAACAATTCAAGTATGATTATTATCGAAGAAGAAGAAATAATAAATATCATTTCTAATTCTGATGTCAAAAAAGCTCCAGGGTTAGACAACATAAGTAACAATATGATCAAATGTGCTTACCTAAAAATAAAGCTTATATTATGCAAACTTTTTAATAAATGTATTCAAAAGGGGTATTATCCGGAGAAATGGAAAATAGCAGCTCTAAAGGTAATTCCTAAATCACACAAATCTGATTTAGAATCAACAAAAATTATCGGCCTATCTCATTGATATCAAATCTTTATAAACTTTTAGAAAAAATATTGAAAATTCGAATTTATGAATTTTATTAAAGCAATAATATTTTGAGCTCCAGACAACATAGATTTGTTAAATCAAAATAAATGACAGAGTGCTTAAATAAAATAACAGTTACTATAATAGAATATAGGCAAAACATTTAGTGACGCTAATTTCAATATACATTGAAGGAGCCTTTGACAATACATGGTGGCCAGCTTTGATCAAAAGAATTGAATATAATTTTCCTACTGATCTGATCAAAATTTTGAAATCCCTTTTGAAAAATAGCAAAATAATTTTTAATTATAGCAACAGAAAAATCTCTAAAACATTATCAAAAGGTTGCCCACAAGGTGGACCATTGTCTCCATTGCTTTGAATGATATTTATAAATGATATGTTAACCAAAATACAGCTATCAAACTCAGAAATAATTTGCTATGCCGATGATGTCACAATAATATGCTGGAACAAAGATTTAGCGACCCTCTAAAATTCTATTGAGCGCATTTTAGAAAAGTTGACGACTGGCGTACAGAAAACAAATTAAAGTTTTGATAAAATATTATTTTCATTTGCATAACAAAGATAAATTTGAAATTAAATAAAAACATAATATTACTACGCCTGTTCAAAAATAAAAATTTAGGAATTACCTTTGCAAACCAAGAAGGAAGAATAAATTAAATTTTAATCCTCACTTGAACAATATACTAAATATAACTAAAGGACAAAAAAAAATAGTTTTTTCGATATGTGGCAAATCTTGGGGGCTAAGCACCAAGAAAAGACTCATTTTATACAAAACAATCTTGAGTCCGGTGCTCACTTATGAAACTGAGGTCTGGTATAAATATATAATTAAAAAGTATATACACAAATTTAACTAACTCCAATATCAAATATTATTAGGGTGTAGACAATCTTATAAAACAACTAGCTATAGTTGTGTGCATACTCTGGCAAATATTCCTTTGATTACGGACTATATGGAATTCAGAAATATAAAATACTAGACGAATGACTCAGCTTCGTCCGAGAATTCCCCCGAGTGTAATGTCATTCATACTGAAAGTACATCAATAATAAATAGTATAAGTGTCATAGAATAGCATTACAGAAGTAACACATAAACCACAGGCAAAAAGTGTGCGCGATGGCAAAAATTGTATTATATTAGTGTTCAGGTATTTGATTTGATTATCTTTTAAATCCATTCAGTTGTTTTAAAGCAATATAGTTTAAATAGATGGCAGATTTTCCACCCAAACCCCGAGGTACCCGCCCCAGCGCATTAGCCCCTGAAATTGCCTGAGTTGAGTGAGTGACTGCAATGGATCTTGACTGGGATGCCCATCTTCTCAGTAAGAATAAGAAAAAATAGGTTCATAAAAAATTAATCCAAAATACTGTTACGTGTAAGGCCTCCAAACGTTTACAACCTCCGCCATTAGGCGCTTTCGCCGGATTCCCTTGCTGGTTGATGTGGGAGTCGCCGACTGCTGTGGTCCCGTTTCCTGGGGAGGTTGGCTGTAAATACGCTTTTGTGTTGGCCCCAGGATGTAGGGTAATGTAAATACACATTGTCTGTTATTTTATTTAGATGTAATGTTTAGTAATAGATGACAATAAAGGAAGTGCTTCAAGTCTACGTGCTGCCTCCTGTCGTTACTCTCGCCACTGCCATCATCGCCAGACTACTGCTGCTGCTACTACTCTTCTGGTAAGTCTCTCGTGTCCCCCCACCAGTGGTAAGGCCGAGAGATACTGCCAGAGGAAGGGAGTTTCCACTGGAGAGGTGGAGCTCAGGACGTCTTTGGGTGGCCTGCGGGGAAAAGCCGCAGGGAAGAGCAACGGGAGCCTAAGTAGGTGAACCACGAAGGGAAGAAGCACGTTGTCGCAAAAAAACAGTAGGGTAAACACGCGACAATACTGTCATGTAAATATTTTTCTGTAAAAAATAAAAGAGCATATGGAAATTAGGCAGACATATGTGTTTGCTAATGACTGCGACTGCATTTTAAACGATTTTTTTAAAGAGATAAAAAAAAGGCCAGAACATAAATTAATAAAAAATATGAAAGCCATTATTTACATACTAGCCGAGTGACCCGGGCAACGCCCAGGGTTTACCCAAAGGGCCTGCAGAGACTTTAAAAGTATAGATTGACCATGTTTTGATGTCCTGAACTATAGCCTATCATATAACAAACTGTGATTCGACACTATCAATAATTCGACACTTCCGATAATTCGACCGTTTTAAAAATCAAATTTACACAGTCGATTGTTGTTTAAATACAACCTTACCGGTAAAAAGGTATTACAGAGGCGATGACAGCCACTGAAAATGTACAAAATTTATGTATAGAGAAATGGGAGAATTTAGTGAATAAAGAAAAGTCCAAAATCTAAATAATTGATAATAGTGTATTAACAAACAACTAATACAAAAAAAATTCCTTTGAGGTAATAAACTATAGACATTAGTAAAAAGTTTATGAAAATAAATCAGAAAAAAGAGGTTGTCAACTATATTGCAGAGGAGACTACTTATAAAAGGAATTAATCTAAAGGACTCATTAAAAATTAATTTCTATTTTTATTCATACATGGGTTCAACTTTATATGTATTTTTGTCCAAAGTTCAAACACGTGAAAAAGCCGCATAGAGCTTTCCATGCGTATGTAGTAAGAACCCAAATATTATTTATAGTCATAGCAAAAGCCAACTTTAGTGAAAACTGATGCCTCTTAAGAATGAAGGGAAGGCTGATATCTGAAGGAGCAAAATATATTTTTGGCACCAATACAGTGTGTCCAACATTGGTCCCGGTCAGTATTTGTGCTTCAACTCTACTTGTATGCCATCCAAAGTTCACACACGTGAAAAAGCCACATAGAGCTGTCCATGCATAAATGCAGGTTCTTGTAGCAAGAAACTCACTCTAGTAAAGGTTTGGCCTTAAGCCTTATTTATAGTCATAGGAAAAGCCAACCCTATTGGAAACTCTTGCCTCTTCAGAATGAAGGGATTGTTTATATCTGAAGGAGCCAAAGATGTTTTGACACCAATACAGTGTGTCCAACATTGGCCCCTGTCAGTATTTGTACCTCAAGGACATGAGAGCACATGCACTGTATCACCATACATGTACCATTGTAAAGACCCTGCTTAAGATTAAAATTTCTCAGAAGCATAACAATAGCACCAACCTAGAGTATAACTGGTGTGGAGGCATTCTTCTGGGAGTAAGGCTATTGAAAAATTCAATAGGAAGTTATTTTGCTCCTCCACAATCTTACACTCCACACTGTTAACACTGAGGAAACACTGACTCGTGTTTGGTAAGCAATTTCAAGAAAGAAACTATAGGTATTGGTTGAAGAGTTTAAAAATATATATTTTGAGTGAAAAAAAAAGACACAAATCAGCAAATAAAATTGCAAACAATACTACTATATCACAGATAAGACAACATATAAAAGGAATGAATTCATTTAAATGACCTCATTAAAACGACATTTATAGTTTTATATATAAAAATATAACCTCGATAATTCGACCAAGTTTTGTTGTCCTTACCTACAGCCTATTAAATAACAAATTTAATTTGACACTATAGATAATTCGACCATGTTTTGTTGTCCTGACCTACAGCCTATCATATAAAAACTGTAATTCAAGAGTTTAAAAATATATATTTTGAGTGAAAAAAAAAGACACAAATCAGCAAATAAAATTGCAAACAATACTACTATATCACAGATAAGACTATATATAAAAGGAATGAATTCATTTAAATGACCTCATTAAAAACTACATTTTATATATACTTGGGTTCAACTTTACATGTATGCTATCCAAAGTTCGCACACTTGCAAAAGTCACATAAAGTCGTCTGTGCGTAAACCCAGGCTCTTGTAGCAAAGGTTTGGCCTTGAGCCCTCTTTATAGTCATAGCAAAAGCCAATCTTAGTGAAACATAAAGCCTCTCTAGAATGAAGCGAAAGTTGGTATCCGAAGCAGAGGAAAACTATAAAACTGAAAGCCAGGACAGGCATAAAAAGAAAATTCCAAGCATGTGAGGAAACAATTGATCAAAAAAAAAAAAGGATTGTTGTCCTTACCTACAGCCTATTAAATAACAAATTTAATTTGACACTATAGATAATTCGACCATGTTTTGTTGTCCTGACCTACAGCCTATCATATAAAAAACTGTAATTAGACACTCTCGATAATTCGACCATGTTTTGTTGTCCTGACCTACAGCCTATCATATAAAAAACTGTAATTCGACACTCTCGATAATTCGACCATGTTTTGTTGTCCTGACCTACAGCCTATCATATAAAAAACTGTAATTCAAGAGTTTAAAAATATATATTTTGAGTGAAAAAAAAGACACAAATCAGCAAATAAAATTGCAAACAATACTACTATATCACAGATAAGACTACATATAAAAGGAATGAATTCATTTAAATGACCTCATTAAAAACTACATTTTATATATACTTGGGTTCAACTTTACATGTATGCTATCCAAAGTTTGCACACTTGCAAAAGTCACATAAAGTCGTCTGTGCGTAAACCCAGGCTCTTGTAGCAAAGGTTTGGCCTTGAGCCCTCTTTATAGTCATAGCAAAAGCCAACCTTAGTGAAACATAAAGCCTCTCTAGAATGAAGCGAAAGTTGGTATCCGAAGCAGAGGAAAACTATAAAACTGAAAGCCAGGACAGGCATAAAAAGAAAATTCCAAGCATGTAAGGAAACAATTGATGAAAAAAAAAAGGATTCCATAAAAATACTGCAAAAAAGAAACCAGGCACAAAAAGCAACAATTGAGTACACAAATACAGCATCAGCCTATTTATGAGAAGAAAAAAAAAGACAGACACAAAAATGGAGCTAAATTCAAATGAAAAACTATAACAAATTAATAAAAGAAAATAAGACTTAATCCAAATAATTTAATAAAAAAAAACGGCACACACTATTAAATTATTTGGATTAGGTCTTATTAATGAGAAAAAAAAAGATGCCAAAGAGAGATGAAAAGATGCCAAAAAAGATAACCAGATACAAAAATTGTGCTAAATTCAAATGAAAAACTATAACAAACACTTATAAAAGATAGAATAAAAGTAATAATTCAATCTACAATTCGAAAAATAATATAACCTGGTGAGTTCCCAGAAAAGGTTAACTTTGGTAGGCGGCGCTGTACGTTGACACCGCCGTACCTTCGAGCCGTTTTACACGAGTTCCCAGAAAAGGTTAACTTTGGTAGGCGGCGCTGTACGTTGACACCGCCGTACCTTCGAGCCGTTTTACACGAGTTAAAGCGAAGATTTTGGACGTAGTGATTTTTACATTTCGATCTTTTATATTAATATATATATACTTACTATTTCGAATTATTTTTCTAAAAACGAACATTATTTTTTTTTATTATCTGAAACTAACCTAATTCAACTTATATAAAACTAACCTTATTTAGCGATTAAACTAACATAATTTAATCTATTTGAATCTAACCTCATATACACTTTTACACTACCTTTTCATTTCAAAATTAAATTAAAATAAGTTTATATTAAATAATAACATTTTTAAAAATCGACTTTCTGGTTCACACTTTTGTATCTAATCAATTATGTATTTCTTTATTTCGCTCTATAAAAGTACGCAATTCAAAACAAAGGAATTGATGATGATAAATGCAATAAATCTACGATTGTAAAATAGATTAAATTAAAAAATAAAAATAACTGTTAACATTAGGAAAATAAAAACAGGCCTATCATACGAAGAAAAAAATAACGAAAATTTTGGTATATAGATCGTTATGTGTAGTTCAGAATCTTCGGAGGAGATAGCTCAGGACTTTACAATGGAAAACTCTGTTACGGTATTATCTATATAGACAAGTGACGCTGATTTTGTAAAGTTTTTTTAAAAATTGCATTGTGTGTACTTACCGTAACTTAGTTATATAAATTTCTCTCGCAATACTCAATATTTTTGTTTAAAAAAAGTAACACTCGTATAAAAATATATTTAATAATAGTACGCAAGCAACTTGAAAAAAAATGCAGAACGCTCATTGGTCGCTTAATTGGCCTGGTGTTGTTACTTCGGCTCGTATCTATTCCGCGTAAAAAATGTTCTTCAAATGAAAAAAAATAATAATAAATAGCCGAAAATACTAAACAAAATGTAGCCGAATATTTTCCTCAGGTTTATAAAAAGCGATATGCAAAATTTGGTACCGATTGGTTCAGTAGTTTTTGAGTTTATCGCGAAATAGACGACATTGACTTTTATATATAAGATGATCTGAATAATTTATCGATTGAAGACCAACGGCGATATGACTTGGATATTCCAGACATACTTGAAAATATTATAAAATATAGAATGACATAATTGAAGAAAATACTACCAAACATTTCAAAGTTTCTTTCCCACTAATATTCCAAACTATTTTCGGGCAAATTTACAAATTTCTCAATTTATTACAAATCACGGAAAATTTAGAAGCTTTTTAAAATTCATCAAAGCAGTGCAATATTTAAGATACTTCTGTGGATGTGAGGAACAGACTTCTATTCATCTGCTGCTAAATTGCCCCGTCTTCCAAGAATATAGAATAAACATTGGACTAAATGTTTGTAACCCGTTTGATCTAATTTCAACAAAAGACAAATATATAAAATTCAACTCATTTCGCCGATATATTTTGAATTTTATAAAAACTACTATATTACTTTGAAACGCTGTTATTTAGAAATTATCTCTGTTTAGCATAGTTTAGTCCTATTCAAACTGAATGCTATCAATGATCCAACATGTGAATGCCGCTTAGATGTTGAATCACCAGAGCATCTTCTTTTATCTTGCCCTCTGACTAATCAAATTGTATGTAGATACTTTGAAACATTACCAAATTCTCTTTGTGTATATACTCTATCTTATGAGAACTTTGTTAATTTTAGAACTATTTGTACAATAATTTACAAAACAATACTAATCCATCGTGTAAATAATTAATCATATATATGTAAATAATACTAGCACAGCACAATAGTCCTTTGGACTTCGTGCTTTTGTAACAATAAAAAAAAATAATAATAATAATAAATAAAAAAAAATGAATAATTCTCTAAATAAATTGCATATTTTAATTATAAAATATTCCTTTAAACTTTCTTTAATCTGTAAATTGTTTTCCTTGAATACACACAATACTTCCAAAATTTGATTTTTTAAACTATATTTGTATACCAACCCTTTGTACATTTTAAATTGTGTCGATATTTTTTCTCTTTTCATTTACCTGAAACTTGCAAATAATTCTTGTACATATTTCAATTGTATTGATATTTTACTCTTTTCGTCTAACTGAAACTTGCATACTAATTCTTTTACATATTTCAAATATCTTTCTTTCCTCTTTCAATGTTTAGTTTACCTTTGTAGTTGCAAGTGTCCCTAGGGGGACATAGCGCTCTAAGTCGAAATAAATATAAATAGGGTTAACCACCCTAAATACAACATCCCTAGAAAATCTCCAAAGAATGAAATTTGCCTGGCGCCACCTCATGAATTGGACTTCCACTGGCATTGTAAATAAAACCAAGAAGATATAGATCAGAAGGACAGCCTGGGGATTTTACGACTTCTGTACGTTCCAGGAACCTGATTCACCTAAATAAATAAATAATAATAATATCTAGCTGTGAAAACATTTCACAACCCAGCTTAAAAAGGTATTTGAGAAAAAGAGAACCTGAGGCCGCGCAAGCCGAGAAAAAACTAAAAAACGGGCACGAATGAAAGGGTAGAGCACCGAATTTTACATCCAGGATGTCCTGCGCTTACGAAAGAGGTTGATTCTCAATTGAGTTAAAGGATAAAATCTCCCATCTCATGAAGGGTGGCATCGTAGGATGGAATGGCTACCTAAGCTAGTATTGCTTGAACGCCTGCAGCCGATGCTGCATTTTTGATGCTGTCTCTCTATACCTTGAGAGACAGCTTTACCTAGTGTTTAGTCCAGCTACTTTACCAGCTCGGTAACTCCAAGGAAGAGGCTCTAAGGACGACTATCAATTATCCAAAATTTATCCAAAACGATTTTTTATTGAACAGCAAAGTCAATTTATATATTCAAATAAATTTACATACTTTTTGTCTTCGTTTTTAAATTACAAAAATATTTACATTCAGAGTTGACTACTCTAGTAGTCGTAACATCACTTCCCCCCCCCCCCTCCCCTCGCTTTTGAACAGGAGTTCAAAAGAAGAAAAGAGCGATAAAAAAATATTTTCACAATCTTCAAGGTTGGACAATTCTTTCTCCAGAATTTTGTACCCATGTACCCTGGTACATGATCCGAATCATCAATATAAATCTTTCTCAACATCTTTTTTTCTATTTGACTATTCATTTTTTATCGTTGTTTATATTTGAAGGATCTTTACTTAAATTCTGAACTCCATAAGCTTCAATGTCCGAAGAGTGTATCTCGAGAAGATGAAGCCGTTGTATAGGTCGCACAATCTCGATTTTATTCTGACCTTGGCCACTCGACAGTTTCCATCTTCTCCCGGGTAGACTTTCTTTACAAGGCCTAAAGGTCAAATTATCCGTTTTTAATTATCATTTCCTACATAAACCACTTCTCCCGCAGTAATAGCTCTAGTATCGCTATCTTTCTTTTTCTGAACAACTTCGTCTAAATATTCTTTATAAAATCTAATTTTTAGCTCTTCCTTCAACGTTTGTGATTTTTTATATTTTTTCTACAAGACTCCTTTTACATAAATGGCCAAGTTCCGGGAAGGTGTTGTCATCATTGACTTGTAAGAACATTGCGGGAATCAGGGATCGGAAATCACCAGAGTCTTCTGACATATAAGTCAAAGGTCTTTCGTTGACTATTGCTTCGACATAGCATATGAGTCTCTAATTGTACAAAGTTCAAATTTTTGTTGCCTAACATTCTTTTTATTATACCTTTGACAATTCTAATCAACCTTTCCCAAAACCCTCCCATCAGGGAGATAAAGGGGGTTAAACTTCCATGTTATTTTCTGAGCCGAAGCATAATTTTGGATTTATTCCAATAAATGGGACTCAATGATTAATTTGTTTTGGCGAAGTTTGTTCAATTATCGGAGTAAATCACCAGAGGCCGTCCTCTTCTTGAGATAAATCGCCTCAAAGCCATCAAGAAACTTGTGGTATCTAGAACCTTTATCACTTCCATATGAACAACTCTGTAGACTCTACATGCGAATAATTCAACCCACGTCTTGGTAATATTCATCAATAATAAGGGTTCAAATAAGTCATTGCCTGTGACCTGAAAGGGCTTGCCCAGATGTATTCTACTGGTTGGTAAAGGAGCTGCATGGACACTACCCGGTTTACCTGAGTATCTTCGACAGATGACACACTGTCGTAAAATTTGGAGACTGTTTTCTACCTCTCAAAATCAAATATTTTTCTCTCAATTTTGATAAGGTAACCAAAACTTCTGCATGACCTAAATTTTAATGGACTTGTCTAATTAGTTGTTCACTCAAAAATTGACCACTGGACAGGAATACAGGATATTTAAAATTTTCAGGTAAATCACCTAGAATTAATTTTGTCTCAACAGAATATAAATCTCCTGACTTCTTTACGATTTTTAGATTATTGAATTTCAGATTCCCAAAATCAAAAACTTCTTTCTGAATGAATTGAATCAACTTTCTCTCACCGCACTCAATTTCTTCTATTGTCAATTCGCCTTTCTGATTAGACACTTTCTTACGTTTGTTTATATATTTTGTGATCCAGGCTAACAGCCTGACATTCGATTGAAATTCAGAATATTTCTTGAACATCCCTTGAGTGATTGGTTCTGTTACAATTTTCACCAGAGCTGTCTTCCTCTGTTCCTTAAACACTTCAGTTTCATCTATGATAGGTTCTTCAGAAGGCCATGAAATCCTTAGAAAGACGCATCCAATCAGGACCTTCCCACCATTTCCTCCATAGGAATTGTCGATTTTTGAACCTCTCGATGGGAGGTGTGAGGGATTTTTAAGGCCAGAAACAAATCTCCAATTGGATAATTTGGTTGTTCTTTGAATTTCGTTGACTCTATTCTTTACAAATATGTTCCAATTAAGAATCTGACGAATCCAGGATAAGGCGGTTGACGAGTCGGTCCAGAGAAAAAGTGGACATCTCACTGTAAGGGATTCCAAAATACACTTTGCTAATCTGGCTCCTATTAAGCAGGCCATCAGTTCCAGTCTGAAGATTGATATCTTTGGACCATATGAAGAATAATTTCATTCCATCTTTCATTTGACTTCTCATGTATGCTACAGTAGCAAATGCATCCTTTCTCATATCACAGAAAACGTGAAGTTTTAAGGATTCCGCCCAACCCACATAAATATATCGAGGGAATTTTGTGTCCTTTAAATTATTTATCTTATCAAACTAATATTTAACTCTTGACTTATATCCTCTCTCAGGGGATCATCCCATCCACCTGCGCTATTCCATATTTCCTGTAGCAAAATTTTAGGCATTATCATTACTGGTGAATACAACCCGAGGGGATCATATAAATTTTGTACTAAAGATAAAATAACTCTCCTTGTTATATCACTGAAGGTGAAATTTAAATGTTTATCGCGCATTTCAAAGTGTCAATTTTCCGATTCCACAAGAGTCCCAAAACCTTCGTGTCATTTCCATCAAGAAGATTGGACGTCTCCGTTGTTTGCCACTGACGAAGTTCCATTCCAGGTTGATTCATTATTTCAAACGCCTTTTCCTTGAAATGAACAAGGTCAGATTCTTTATTCAACGACGTGAGGCAGTTGTCAACGTAAAATAATTTCAATGAACGTTGAGCTACATAAAGGTTTTCATCGATCATTGATTTAAGATTATGCTCGATGACCGCTCCTAATTTAAAAGGGCTACTGGTCAAGCTCAAAACTACGCCAGTATGTTGGAATGCCAAAACACTGCCTCCAATATTCCTCTAAATAAACTTTAAATATTTCTGTATTCAGGATTCACTTCGATCATCTGGAAAGCTTACAGATATCCGCTGAAATTCCAATTTTGTTCTCGCGAAATCTGTTCAGAATATTTGGAATATGTTCCAGTTAGTTTGGTCCTGTCTACAAACAATAGTTCAATGACATTCCTTTAACATTGCGACATGACGCATCATATACTGGTCTAATAGGCCTAGTCTTATTGTTTTTTAAACACTGGTCTGTGGGGCAAATAATGGCTTACGGCTTGGTTATCATCATGACTTTTTTCAATTATATTCTCCTGTTCCCATTATGTGAATATTTTATAATAATCTTCTGATCTTCTTTCGTCTTGCTAATTTGTTAACACATTTTTCCAATCGCTTCTGTGAAACATTGAAGTTAGAAGGAATACCATCACAACCTTCTCCCCAGGGGAGAGAGACAGAATAATGCCCATCATCTCGTTTAATGTTTTCAATTAAATGCAATTTGATACCTCTGTCTTTTCTCCTTTGTGAGATATTTTTACGAGGTCTCGTACACCCAAAATTTCTAAGTCTCAAAGATCCTTTTTTTATGACTCATGGTCATATAAACAGAAGATATATACTCCGAAGCCAAACCTTCCTTCAAAGCAATCTCACCGAAATTGATCAGCCAATCTTTGTATTGATCGCCGTTAATCCATCCTCCAAATAAACCACCTGATTAGTCCAGATCTTTCTTAAATTGTTAGTGCCCTACAGAAGATTGATTTCTGATGTCTCAACATTTTCCCTTCTAATAATGGTGACACCTTTGTTGTCGAGATCCTGCACTCAGGTTCCTGCTGTCAAAATAGGAACTCTGTCACAGATCATCAGCTGGCCCATCGCTTTGACCTGTACGGCTTCTTCCTTCAAAATATTCGTGATATAAAAGGAATAAAGGTTGTGCGTTTCCTCTCTTGTTCGTCAACTTCCAAAGAGGCATTTCGTCAATTTCTGTTCTCCCATTTCTCTAATCCTAATTCTTCTGTTAAGGATTCTTTAATAAACGAATATTGACTCCCTGAATCCAACAAAACATTTATAATTTTTGATGTCTCAGAGCTACAGATTTTTGCTCTCACTGTCATTAAAAGTATTTCGGATGAACAGGACTGTGTGAACAGAACAATAGACTTTTGGTTTTGTACTGAAGAATTGTTTTTTCCATCTTTACTACTTCCTCCATCTTATGAGATAGAGTCCCTTCTTGAGTTGTTTCCTCGACAGAAAATCAAGCAGCGAGATCCTTCACAATTGTGGCAAATAATTTTCTTTCTACTGATTCTTCTTAGATAATTCATTTTTAAACACTTGAAGCAGACACCTGCGTCAGACATTTTCTTCAGTTGTTTGTCCAGAGTCATTCGTCCAACTTTAAAACACTTCCAATTTACATGGCCCACTTTATCACATAAAATGTACTTGCTCTTTCTGTCGTAATTCGTTCTCAAAAAAGTTCCTCTTGAATGTTTATTCTTTTCATTTTCTGAAACAACTAATTCTGCTGCTGTTGGTTCGTTGTTCATATTAAAATTTAATCGTCTTGAAGGGAAATTGGACTTGGAGTAATTCTCACCCACTCCAATCTTTGAAAATATTATTCGTTGTTGAGCCTTTACTTCGGCCCGTAAAAACTCATCAAGGCCTTCAGCCGGTCTCCCTTTCTTTGTTCTACTTCTTGGTCATCATCCCGGCCATAACGGGTGTTCTTTGCCATAATTGCAGTATTTCTGTGGGCAGACACGACTTAACTAGTGGAAAAAGAAACACTTCCAAGTATTCCGAAGAAATATTCAATGACTCTAACGATTGAAGGTAGGCTATAATTTCGTCGTGAAGACGATCCAAAATTGTGTTTTGTATCCGCGCATTGAGCACAACTAAATTTAACAATTTTCTTGAATAAAATTAAACTAATAAATTTTGTTCCCAAACCTACACTTGAGAGCTCTTGTGGCATTCTCATAATTTTCTCCGGTATGAGTGTTACTTCTAAACAATCGATGTGCCCGTGAACTTGGGATCAATGCCTGGACTAGATAATGTATCTTCTCATCGTTATTCAAATCTTCATCCTCGTGAACCTTTTTGAACCTGGACCACCATGGAATCCAGTTCTCCAAACCACCATTAAAACTGGTAAATTCATCTTTGGCAGTTTTAACTTTGTTCTTACAGCAGCTGTAAGCTTGTAAAGATGTTGCTGTATCACCTCATAAGCATAAATAAATAAAACTTTGTTCTTTTTGAGCTTTGACTTCCGGCTTCTGATAGTGCTTTGTCTTTTTCCTCCGACTTAATTTCTAATATCTTACTGATCCTTTGTTGTATATATCCCCATAAATGTTTGCATATTTTGCAGTGGACTCCAGCTCTTTCATAACCGCTTGCTCGTCATAGTCCTCTGAATTGTCCATTACAATTTCAATTTTTTCATCATATTCCTTTAACTGCTGTTAATACTGGACAATGAAATTTATTTTTCCAATCAAGGGGGAATTCATTAAAGGAGACTGATTTTAACTCTTACAATGTCTCATTCATTTATTCGGTAAGAATAATTCTACGTGGAGTTCTGGATCTCTTTAAAATCTCCAAAATTTCAGTTTCTTTTGAAGTTTCTATCCTGGCAGGCTCGCCACAATGTTGAGGGGGGGGGGGCTACTATTTCTTCTCAAAATTGATACTTTCTCTCTTTACCTTGAGAGACAAGCTTTACCAAGTGTTTAGTCCAGCTACTTTACCAGCTCGGCAACTCCAAGGAAGAGGCTCTAAGGACGACTATCAATTACCCAAAACTCTTTTTTATTGAAAAGCACGGTCAATTTATACATTCAAAAAATTAACATACTTTTTTTTCTCTTCATTCTTAAATTACAAAAATATTCACATAAAGTTGACTACTCTAGTAGTCATAACACCTTCCAACCAGTTTTTTAGCCAATTAGGAACTGGTGCATTCTCCATGCACCGAGCGGCCATTTGGTTAGGCCCCTCGCGCCTGCCTTTATGGTCTAGCTCCATGGGTCCAACCAATCAGCCCACAGGCGTCTACGAGAGTTTCGTGGCCAAGTTGCTGTCCGAGCCCTCTCGTTTGGACTTGGTTAAACCCGTTCTACGTTTCAATAGGACTTTCCCACCCCCTTTGGCCCTCGTACCCTTAGTTCCCAGTACTCCCTGAATCTGCCGACGAATCAAGGAACACTGAGGTACGAGGTTGAAACGGAGAACCGCGCAAAGGCAGGGGGTGGTGGGGGGGGGGGGTCCTACTAGTGTGTACTCCTTGGTTTTCCATGACGCGTTAGGCAAGGACGCTACCAATCGCGCACACACAGAGCGAAGACCCTAGAGTTTCAAGATTCATAGCGAACCCACGTCAGTGAAACCACTGGCGCGAGGAACGCCACGCGAAGTCGCCTCTACACTCCCTCATCCCCAAGGGTGTGGGGGGTGGGCGCTTCTGCCTTTTCCCAACCAATAGGCCAGTACTAGGACAGGGTCTTCTTTCTCCGCTTGAAGGGGTGGCAGAGGAGCTTTAGCAAGCGCTCCTGCCAAGGGATGTAAATAGCTCTGAGCAATTTGTTGTAGAGTGTCGAAGCATTGAAGCGTTTCGCGGTCGAAGAGTGACTCCAACGAAATTCGAGCGCCTACCTAATGTGGCCTCACTCTGTGACAAGGATGACAGGGCAGATCT
This sequence comes from Cordylochernes scorpioides, assembly GCA_030710605.1. Taxonomy (NCBI): domain Eukaryota; kingdom Metazoa; phylum Arthropoda; class Arachnida; order Pseudoscorpiones; family Chernetidae; genus Cordylochernes; species Cordylochernes scorpioides. The sequence continues at coordinate 68,685,087 of CP092867.1, read as the reverse complement.
GTCAACACTAATCCGAAAAATTTTAAGATTTAGACTAAAACTAAAATTATTTTAGCCGAAACCGACGTCAGTCTGAGAGTGGCTAATGGAAAAGTCATAAGACCAAAAAGATTCTGCACTCTGAAACTGTACTTAAACAGACTGCTGGAAAGCCTTGAATATATCGTCCGAAAGGACTTTAGTCACGATGTAATTCACGGTTGGAACATTTTGAAAACTTTCAGAGCTATAACCGATTTAGCTGATAATAAAATTTTCTTAGAAAAATGCCTTGTCGAAGATTTACCCAAGATCAGTCAACCATTCTACTCGGAATTAGAAACGTGTTCGTGGGTGGCTTTTATTGATTTATCAAGAAATTGGATTGGCCAAATATCAGGGAACAGGTTAAATGGGTATTTGAGGCGAAACTTGCGTAAATACGCTTAACACATGAAAAAAAATAGAAAAAATAAAAAATAAGTGGGTCAGGTGTTGATATTAAAAACAAAGTAGGCATATCCTGATCAGGAGCACATGTGCTTTTCAGAAGCCATCTGGTGGAACAGAAATCAACTATTCATTGATTTAACCTGTTCCAAGCTGACGAGCGCCAAAAAGCGCGAAACGCGTTCGTGGATGGCTTTTCTTGATTTATCAAGAAATTGGGTTAGCCAAATATCAGTGGACAGGTTAAATCAATGAATAGTTGATTTCTGTTCCACCAGATGGCGCTCTACCTTCTGAAAAGCACATGGGCTCCTGGTCAGGATATGCCTCTTTTGTTTTCAATATCAACACCTGACTCACTTATTTTTATTTTGTTTTCTATTGTTTTTTCATGTGTTAAGCGTATTTACGCAAGTTTGGCCTTAAATATCCATTTATTTGTTTTTCAGGAAGCCACTGGGACCAAAAATATTTTTTGGTCGCAGTGGTACAGCCTACTCCACGCTGACAAGCGCCAAAAAGCGCGGAACGCGTTCTTGAATGGCTTTTCTTGATTTATCAAGAATTTGGGTTGGCCAAATATCAGGGAACAGGTTAAATCAATGGATAGTTGATTTCTGTTCCACCAGATGGCGCTCTGCCTTATGAAAAGCACATGTGCTCCTGGTCACTTTGTTTTTATATATTCTTTTGAGAGGATCCTCAAGGTTGTCGTCGATTAAGCTTGCATCATATGAAAGTTGTCAAATTCTTTCTTTTTAACTTTATGTTCAATACAGGTTAGAGAGAAAAAAGTCATTAGGAGCCAATTCGGGGGAATAGGGTGTATAAGAGAGTTGTGTGGTCGAATACTTGGCCAAGAACTGCAGAACAATATGAGCAGTGTGCGGTCGCGCATTAACGACGTGAAGTATACAGTCATTGTTTTGCCATCTCTCGGGTCTTTTCACTGTCTCCCTTAAACCATTCATTATCCTCAAATAACCTTTTGATTAATTGTACGCCCAAAAAGAGTAAATTCATGGTGAACCAAACCGTTATTATCGAAAATATGTAACAAGCAATGCCTTGACTTAGAATTTTGAAAACTTTGCCTTTTGGGGCTTGGGCTTGCCACTTTCAATCCATTGACTAGATTGATGTTTAGGTTTTGGCTAATACTGATACTACAAGTCTCATCCCCGGGAATGATTTTTCGATTTCACTCTGGATCAATCCAAGTCATTTCGATCATGTTTTGGCAGACATCCATTCTAACCTCCTTTTGTTACTCTGTTAAAAGCGGGGAACAAATATCGAAGACGTCCGGATTATGTCAAAATGTTTTGTTACTATTTGATTACACAGTCCTACAGATAGCCCAGTTTGTGAAGATAAGTCTTTAAAATATATTCTTCGATAATTCCTCTATTTTAAGCTAGGTTTCCACGCACTGTAATGTTTTTGAACGCCCAGTGTGTTCATCATCCTTTACCTCTTCCCGATCTTTTTAGAAGCGTGAAAACCTTTTCGAAAAATCTTCTATAGAGGCCCAGCTTTCTAAAAATAATCTGCAAGTCTTTTTATTTTATATTATAGTATAAAATAGATGCTTTGTCAAATTCGGGTATATTTCTATTGTTTAGCGCATGGTCTACTAGAATAGATAATGGTTTATTGATACGTAGAGCTGCCTTGTGCTGGTTAGTGCGTTCTTTTAGTGCTTTTCTGGTTTCTCCAATGTAAGTGACTGGACATGTTCTCCAAGAATACACGGTAGGATCAAATAATAAGCGAACTTTAAAAAATAAAATATAAAACAACCTTTGAAAAATGTAAAATCAATTTTACTGTAAAGAACAAAGCCTAAACTATAATTTAATTAGCAACGCCAGTAAATGCGCATCCGTAGTTTTCATTTTAGGCATATTTTTGTTGTAAGTATTTAGGTCGCGTCGGTTTCTGAAATGTCATCATTTGAGCAAAGGGCAAATATCAAATTTAGTGTGAAATTAAAAAAAGTCTTTAACATAGACAGAAGCATTAATGAATGGAGCTTATGAAAACGAAACATTTTCACGAACGCAAGTTTATTTCTGGTATAAACGTTTCAAAGATGGCCGTAAGAGCATCGCAGATGATTCAAGGTCAGGTCGGCCATTGACGTCCACAACGGATCGCAATAATGGACATGTACCTGATTTAATTGTTGCTTGTAGAAAAATTACTATTGATAATATATCATAAATACTTGAAATTCCGTAGGGTTATTGAAAAAAAGAATTTGGTGAACATTTAAACATGAAAAAACTTTGTGGTTATTTTGGCCCACGAAATTTAACAGATCGACAAAGAGAAACTAGATTATCAATTTGCAAAGATTCAATAAAAACTGAAAATAATGATTCTGAATTTTTAAAAACAATAATAACTGGTGATGAAACATGGTACTTTATTTTTGATCCACAAACCAAAAAAACAATCACTCGAATGGCACACACAAATTCTCCTGGGAAGAAGAAAGTTCGTCTTGACAAGCCAAGGAAAAATAATGCTTGTAGTGTTTTTCGATTATCAAGGACTTGTCTATTATTAATTTATTAAAGAGGGGTTACTATTAATAAACAGGCATACAAAGAAATACTTGTGCGCCTTCGTGATGCGATAAGAAGAAAAATAATCAACTATTTAATCAAAACAGTGGAAATTGCTACATGATAATGCTCCTGCTCATAGAGCCATTATTGTTCAAGACTATTAAGCCAAACACTCTGTATCTGTCTTGTCGCATCCTCCTCACTCTCCTGATATCGCCCCATGTGATTTTTCTTCTTTCCGAAACTCAAAATGACGTTAAAAAGGAGGCGCTCTTCATCGTCATCAGATGTAATTGAAAATGCGACGGTGGAGCTAAACAAGCTTAGAAAAATTGCTTTGAAATAGCATTTCAACAGCATTTTTAACCCTGGAAATAATGTGTAGATAACCAAGGCCCCTATTTTGAAAAATATTATGTTAAAACTACTATATTATAAATAAATAATTAATTTTAAAAAAGTTCGGGAACTTTTTGATCCTACCTTGTATCAGAAAACGGGAACATAAAAGCAATATTATTTACAAAATTCCATGCAGAAACAATAGTCATTTAACCGAATTTGAAAAAGCATCTATTTTATACCAGAATATAAAAGAAAATCACTCCAGATTATTTTTAGAAAGCTGTCTCTATTTAGAAAATACAGAAGCAAAAATAGGAAAATTGACCTACCAGAAATTTATAGTGAATTTATATATATTCCTAAATTTTTCATTTTATTATTAATTTTATCTGTATATATCTATATTTGTAATATTTTTTAAATTTATATTTATCAACTCACAATATATTGAATCATAATCCTCACTAATTTTTTATTTCTGTATTATTTATCAGTCTCTTTATTGATTTGAATAAAATGGTTGATTAATTATATTTTTTAATTATTATTATCAATAAAAAAATTGTAGATTGTACATATATTCGATATACATTAAAATTTTCTTCAGATAGTCTCTTACTTTGGTCTATAGCGTGAGTGGATCACATGCACACGTGATTTATTTTAAATAAAATAAAAGTCTTGATAAAGAAAGGCGTTTTGTCCCTAGAAATATTGGTTAATTAATGAATTTAGATTCAATATATGCCTTTTATTTATTCATATACTAGCGGATGTGCCCGGCTTCGCCCGGATTTTACCCGAGTGAATGTTTGTCTAACGAACATTTGTTAAAACAATTCTCTTTAAACTTATAAAACGTACTCGGATTCGCCCGGGGTTTTACCCGAGTAAAGGTTTGTCTAGCGAACATTTGTTAAAACAATTCTCTAAAAACTTATAAAAAAAAAAGATATATTTTGATAATTTGAAACTCGTAAATTTGAATCTCTCGATAAAGTGAACATTTTTTCCCGGTCCCTGTGTGCCGTGTCATCCTGAATTTTGTCTTTCCTAATTTTCTACATTAGAAAATCATAGTTTTATCTAGTGAACATTTTTTCCTGGTCCCTTGAAAAATACTCGATAAGTTGAATAAAATCAATATTAATTGGTTCCCTCGGTAATTGGAAGTTAAAGGAATAGTATCTTCGCCTTGGAATTGTATCATTATTCTTGTCGAAATAAATTGCCGTGTCATCCTGAGATAATCTTACTTTTGATAAATAATATTTAAGATAACAAACTTAGTGATAAGAAAACTTGTTATCATCGTCACAATGGGGGCGCTGCTTGCGAGTTAAATCTACAAATCTGCAATAAACTCTAAGGATATTCAATATATTCATGAAATAATTTTTCAAAAACCTTCCCGGTGATATACCTAATAATATCCCAAAATTTCACGGCGATTGGATGTATGGTTTTTGAATCTATAGAGTACAGACAGACAGACATTCAATTATATATATATAGATAATATAAATGAGTTTTAAAAATTGTAAAAAAAAAAAATGCATCGGCCGCGTGGCAGGCGAGCATTCTACCACTGACCCACCGATGCTTAAAAAAATGGCCATATTTAGGTATTCATTCCATTCCGGATTAGTCCGCGTAAAAAAAAGTTCTTCAAATGAAAAAAAGAAATAGCCAAAAATACTAATCAAAATGCAGCCGAAAATTTTCCTCAGGTTTATAAAAAGCGACATGCAAAATTTGGTACCAATTGGTTCAGTAGTTTTTGAGTTTATCGCGAAACAGACAGACAGACAGAAATTGACTTTTATATATATATATATATAGAGAGAGATTTACTCTTCATTGTTGGCTTTTTAACTTAGATTCATTCTTCATTGTTGGCTTTTTATATTACATTCACTCTTCATTGTTGGCATTTTATCTTACATTCACTCTGTTGGCTTTTTATATTACATTTACTCTTCATTGTTGGCTTTTTATCTTACATTCATTCTTCATTGTTGGCTTTTTATATTACATTTACTATTCATTGTTGGCTTTTTATCTTACATTCACTCTTCATTGTTGGCTTTTTTATTACATTCATTCTTCATTGTTGGCTTTTTATCTTACATTCACTCTTCATTGTTGGCTTTTTATCTTACATTCATTCTTCATTGTTGGCTTTTTATATTACATTCACTCTTCATTGTTGGCTTTTTATCTTACATTCACTCTGTTGGCTTTTTATATTACATTTACTCTTCATTGTTGGCTTTTTATCTTACATTCACTCTTCATTGTTGGCTTTTTATATTATATTTACTCTTCATTGTTGGCTTTTTATCTTACATTCATTCTTCATTGTTGGCTTTTTATATTATATTTACTTACAATTGTTGGCTTTTTATCTTACATTCATTCTTCATTGTTGGCTTTTTATATTACATTTACTATTCATTGTTGGCTTTTTATCTTACATTCACTCTTCATTGTTGGCTTTTTATCTTACATTCATTCTTCATTGTTGGCTTTTTATATTACATTTACTCTTCATTGTTGGCTTTTTATCTTACATTCAGTCTTCATTGTTGGCTTTTTATCTTACATTTATTCTTCATTGTTGGCTTTTTATATTACATTTACTCTTCATCGTTGGCTTTTTATCTTACATTCATTCTTCATTGTTGGCTTTTTATATCATATTTAGTCTTCATTGTTGGCTTTTTATCTTACATTCATTCTTCATTGTTGGCTTTTTATATTATATTTGCTCTTCATTGTTGGCTTTTTATCTTACATTTATTCTTAATTGTTGGCTTTTTATATTATATTGTTGTTTTCTTGGCCGACTGTTTTACATATGGTGTTATCTTAAAATTGCTTGTTTTGAATATTTTTTTAGATTGAGATTATTAGCTAGTATGTAAAAAAATTAACTCTGTTGAATTTTTTTTTTTGTATTTATATATAAATAAAATTAACTCTGTTGAATTTTTTTTTGTAGTTAATCGAAAACAGCGAAGTTACGCATGTTAAAGTTAGGAAAAATATTTTGATGTTAAGCAAAACCTGCTCCATCTCGTTTTACATAAATGTTGAAAATTTGGTCGAAATTGATGCATTGTAACGAAAGTTTTTAGCGAACACCACTTATGAAATTTGCATTTTAATAATATATATATATATGGTAATTTAAACCAACAACCCCATACTGTGTATATAACTTATAATAAGATTGTCATGTTGTATATAGAGACACATCTATAAATAATTATGCGCATGATTAATCTGTGTCATCGCATCGCCCTATGTAATGTAATTTGTACAAAGTGGATAAATAAATAAAATCTGTAATAGATTTAAGAGTTGAGCTAGGGCAGAGATCGAACATATAGTATTGCCAAAACAGCAGGGTCTAAAGATGGAAGTCATAAATCAGGTAGATTCACAGTTCCCACGACAGGCCACCCACACTGTCACATGTGGTGGAATGCAGAGACCCCTCTCACACCTGGACAGGTAAAGGCGCCCTTTCTCAAACGCCCCTGTCACATAAGGTCGCCCCGTCTTTAATCTATAAATCATCACCTTACAGTCTCTTGACAGTTCAGTCAGTTCAGTTCAGTTGAGTTTAGTTCACCCTTAGTGCAAGCCGCGTCGGTCGTATGTTATGTCGATCTCATCCAACATGTAGTTAGGAAGAACTCGTCTATCTCCATCTTTTCGCTCCTTAGCTCAACTTTTATCTGTTACGGGACTTTCTTAGTGCAACTGTGTCTTCGTTTTTTGTGTGGATATCCCCAGCTTTCCACTCTGCCTCGACCACGACTGCCTGTATTTTGTGAGAACTTTTAAAGGTCTTCCAAGGTGCAGAGAGGTACTGGAAAACTCTACATCCTAACTGTTCCTCTCGGTCAACACAGTACAACAAGAGCTACCAGGACTTCAACATTATTTCAGTAGCCGACAGGATAACCAAAACGAAGGATACCAAACGAAGAAAGCTAGATAGTCCAGATAGAAGCGAGAAAGTGCAAAGATGGAAGAGCAAACCGAACAGTCCAACGATGCGACCGGGCTATCTGTTCCCCAACAAGAGACGACATTTGAAGAGGAGGAAACGTCGCCGCCCCAAGGGACCTCCGCAGACCCGCTGACACAGATCGCCGATGCCCTGAATAAGCTGCTGGTCGCCCGATCTCCGAGGGAGATAGATGTGAGTCCATACGATGGTACCTTTGAAGCCCAGAGCTTTTTCGACAACTTCGATGCCCAAGCAGACCGAGCTAAGCTGACCTACACGGACCGCCTACGCAAGTTACCCTGCTACCTGCAAGGTAAGCCCCTACAATATTCCCGAAACCTACGGTTAGATAGGTTATTTTATATTGATGTCCGCCAAACCTTGATAGATTTATTCCCAACAGCGACAGAAGCGTCGTTTTCACGCTTCCTAGCCATCAAATTGACACCCCAAATGCCCCTAGAAGACTACTACCAAAACAAAACGGTAATGGGCATGAAATTAAACCTACCCGCCGACATATTAATAGATTCTCTAACCGAAGGACTACCCGTCGCAGATCAGCGATTAATCGCCACGGTGCAGCCAAACACCATTAAAGAATGGTTCGACCTAGTGTCGAGAATAAGAAGAACCCAGTGTGCCACCAGTGCAGTGTACCAGCGCCAAGTAGACAAGGCCCCACATCCAACCTACCACAACCCACCACCGCGGCACAACAACCAGCGGTCATAACGTGTAACGTACCAAGTTGCACCCCCCACCCTCGCCTTGCAAGTATTGCAATGCTATGCACTGGCACTCCCAGTGTGAACAACGGTTCCAACGGGACCGAACAAGCCAAGTCTACAGCGCCAGACCACGCACAACCACTGTACCAAAATCTGGTACCCGACCCAAGGTCCAATCTCGGAGCCCTGTTCCCCAAGTCCAAGCTGCAAGCCGAGACGACTCTACAAGTCCCGCGAGCAGCTCAACGGTAGGAAAACCTGAAACTTATTTTCGTTGAACAGCTTATAATATGAACTGAATTGTCACCAAATGTAAATTTGCCCTTTTTAATAGACACGGGAGCATCTATAAACCTACTTAACTTAGATATTTTAAGAACCATAGAAAATAGATTACCATATAAAATTATTATACATCAGTACAGTTTAACTATAAACGCAATAGCCCACAATGTAAATACCCTTGGATATATATTTTTAAAACTTAAAATAGGTAACCTCACCCAAAAACTAAATTTTTTTATAGTAGAAGCTTCACTACCTTTTGGTATTTTATCTTTTAATACCCTTAAAATATTTAAATTAATTATAGATTTCAATAATCTCCAAATTTATCAAAATAATGATGCTCTCCCAACGAATGTCTATAAGTTCACCAAGTGCAAACAGGATTTATGTCCCACTCAACCGAGAAAAACGGATATTTTTACCACCTTCCCCTCGAACCAATCCTGTTTACACGTGGCGGACCCTACCCCAATTATATGTTCCCCCACTATTGTTTCACCCACTATATCTCCTACCCATGATATTGAGATTTCTATTCCTTCTAATGCGACACCTCAGTTAGAACATTGTCCACACGAACTCCACCGAATTCTATATGAATTCTCGCATGTGTTCTCTACTAATAAATACAATGTGCCCAAATTGAACATACCACCGGTAAAAATCAATACCACCACAGATAAAATAATAGCATTACGCCCATATAGAGTGCCACTACACGACCAACAAGAAATACAAACCCAAATAGAGCAAATGCTCCAACATGGAATTATTGCCCCGTCAGTTTCACCTTATGCCAGTCCAATAACTCTTGTTACAAAACGTGACAAAACGAAACGTTTCTGTATTGATTACAGAAAACTTAATGAAATCATCGCTCCAGACGTACATCCTTTACCTTTAATAGAAACCATTCTTGACAAATTGTCGAAAGCCAAATACTACTCTTCTGTAGATATAGCATCCGCATATTGGCAAGTGGAAGTAGAACCTAACTCACGTAATCTACTAGCTTTCGTGACGTTAGATAGTCAGTACGAATTTTGTAGACTTCCTTACGGATTTAAAAATTCGCCACAGATATATCATCGTGCCATAAACCAAGTCATGCAAAAATATAAACTAAATTTTGTTACCCATTACTTCGACGATTTCATTATTTTTTCTGACACCTTAGAGGATCATCTATAACACCTATAACAATTTCTAACGGTATGTCAACACGAAAACATTAAACTCAATTATAACAAATGTTCGTTTTTTAAAACAAATATAGATTTCTTAGGATACACTGTTACCGCAGGTACTTATGCACCACAGACGCGCAACCTTGATACCATAATCAAACCACCTACCAATCAAAAGACATTACAATCATTTTTAGGAGCAGTGAACGTGTATAATAAGTTTATACCAGATTATGCCCGCTTACGAGCACCTTTAAATAAACTACTTAAAAAAGATGTGAAATGGAATTGGGACCCAGATTGTCAACAAGCTTTCACCACTCTCAAAGAGAGTTTAACCAGTAAACCAGTACTACACTTGTATCAAGTCGGTTTACCCTGCCGCCTTTATTGCGACGAATCCACCCAAGGGATCGCAGGCATACTCAAACAGGTACATCCAGACGGACAAGTACATCCTGTACAATATTTCAGCCGCGCCCTTAGAGCACATGAGAGAAACTACACCGTTTCCGAACTCGAGTGCCTCGCCATCGTCGAAAGTGTAGACAAATTCCGAATATACCTCACCGGTATAAAATTCACCATATACACAGATCACCAAGCTTTACAATGGCTTAAAACTATAAAAAATATCCGTCAGGACGACTCTTTAGATGGAGCCTGAGACTATCTACCTATAATTACGAAATTCACTACCTTAAAGGCAGCCAACAGTACGAAGCAGATTTGTTATCGCGAAACCCCTTTGTAGGATTTGTCAGTGCTGATATTATCAAACAGCATCAACCAACAGCATCCCCCTTCAACATTGATACAAACGGCTTACATACCATTACCCGAAAAGGTGTAATTAAAATAATAATTCCCGAAACCCTGCAACATACTCTAATGAATAAAGTTCACCAAGAATATAACCACCCAGGCATCTCTCAGATGACCCGCATAATTACTGCCCAGTACTACTGGAAAGGTATCTCTAAATCTATAGAAAAATTTGCCAAGTCGTGTCACACCTGCCAAATCAATAAAAGGCCCAAAGGTAAACCCTATGGTGCCCTTGGACGAATTCCACCACCTCAAAAACCATTCGACTTAATCTCTATAGATACCATAGCTGGATTTTCGAAATATGGACACTCCAAGACATATCTACACGTAATAGTGGATCATTTAACGCGATATGCTTGGACCTTTCCATCGAAGTCCACCAGTACCCTAACATACATTCAAACCCTCAAAACGGTACTACAGCAAGGATCTCCAAAACGTCTGTTATCTGACAGAGCGCCCGCTTTTACCTCAGAAAAATTCCGTAAATTTCTAATAACGCATGGTATACAACCTCTACTAACTACCAGCAATAACCCACAGGCAAACGGTTTAATAGAACGCTTAAATGCGACCATTACAGGCAAGCTCAGACTAGCTTATCTAGAAAATCCGAAAGCTTCCTGGACTCAACTAGTTAAACGCGTCACTCAGACGTACAATAACACGCCCCATTCTGTCACAAGTTTTCCACCTACCTACTTAATGTTCAATGTTATCCCCCCAGATCTAAGAACTCATCTTGACCCATACCCCGAAATAAATATAGCTCGAGAGATAGCAAACTCTCGTACTCAAAATAAGCATAAAAAAGATAAAGAAACATTTGATAAGCAGCACAGAACACCACATTTCGAAGTGAATGATCTTGTTTTGGTAAAAAATTACAGACATCCAGACACAGGTAAATTAGCACCATATTTTACTGGACCATACAAAATAATTGAAATAATATCACCCAATGTCGTTCGAATAGATCGCCCCAATCAGCCAGCCTCTCAATAGAGACAGTGACACCTTACATGTCAATAAATTAAAATATTACACAGAGAATGTTCTGTACATTACACCTCCACAAACCCGATTTGCTCAAAACCCACAGCGATCGTCTCAAGATGTATATTTCAGTGAATTCAATCATTTGACTCCAGATATCTTCGAGACGCAACTAATCCGAATTATACCGCCTACAAGCTCACAACCCTTTTTGCATTTAAACCCCAGTATTTTCAAATAGGCAAGAAATATGCCAAACTCAACAAAAGAAGAGAGAGAGAAAGTCAGTTTCGAGTAAATCTCAAACATCCCCATGATTGACCACCCACGGCGATACCGTGAAAAACAGGGAAGTGGACGCCCTTTTTGACGCCACTCCCTTGGTCACTACTATCTTTTGAGGATATCTTTGGACATGCCCTCTCTTCCCCCTCAAGGCAGATCTTCTTGACCGCTAGCTTCATGACGCCATTTTGAACACATGTGTCACACTACCCATTTAGATTTCCTCGAGAATCTCACAAATCTCACCAACGAGGTATCACAACACAACATACTTTGAACATTTTATATGTTAATTGATAACACCAATTAAAACAATTTGGTTAAGTCTTATATAGACTTTTTAACGCGAAAGAGAAATCATTCTCTACATACCAGCATTGAGGACAAACGAAAAGATCATTTCACATATTCCCAGTTTCAGAGTCATAGAAACACCGATGTTACCAAAGGGATATAATCTAGTCACACACCGCAACTGTAACTTTTCGTCAAAAGAGACAATTTTTGTTCAATCTTACACTACTTAAAATTTATCCAATCATTAATAACCTTCAATTATATTATAAATTTTGTATAAAATCTTGAATAATTATTCTTATCCTTACCTTTCAATTATATAAACAAATTTTTTAATCCAACATTTAAAAAAAAAAAAAACCTTTAATCAAATTTACTTTTATTTTTCATGATATTATTTTAGTATTGTAAAACATCTAATTGTTTCAAAAATTATTTTTATTTTATTATTTATTATATATTTTATATATTACAGGTTTAATTTTGTCCACTTACACTTTTTGTACCCGCAATCATATTTCTATATTTCTATTCACTATATTTTATTTGTTTAAATACCTTTATTTTCTGACAAAGTTTATCATCCACTATCGGGCATCTACAACAATCGTTTTCAACAATCATATTCTTTAACCAATCCCCTATATTTTTCATCACTATCTTTTCAGTCATTGCGTCACATCAATGTAGAAAAACGACAGCACTGCTTGACAATTTATTTTTTGATTTCGTAATTCAACAAACGCCTTGAACACAGTTCCCCAGACTTACAAATCCAAACTTCTGGTCTGAACAAGCTTCAAGAGTTTATTTCATTTCATCCGCAGAGCAAATCACCAACGCATACACAAAGCGTTCACTTTTTTCAACTTTCAACTTTTTTTTCAGCTCTAGCGGACCACATTCAACCTTTGATTTCGAGTCAAGTCAGATCACCTACTGTCGCTACAATTCTACTTATCGCATGGCTCTATTTCACTCCTTTCTCAATCATATTAATAAGCAACTTTTCTTCAACAACTTTTAACCCAATAATCCTAAAATTGTGACAAAACACTGTAACCCTTATATAGGATCGCAAGTGAAATATTGCCAAGGAAGACAGCTCAAGTCTATATCCTCGCTTTGCACCTGGATCTGAGTATTTGGTTTACATGAGCACTTCTAACAATTACATATTCTTCAACAACTTTTCAACCCAATAACACTACAATTGTGACAAAGCACTGTTACCCTATACAGGATCACAGGTGAAACATTGCCTAAGAAGACGCTCAAGTCCATATCCTCGCTTTGCACCTGGAACTAAGTATTTGATTGCATGTGTAAATCTCACAATTGCTTATTCTTTAACTACTAACCCTGTCCAACGCCCACCAATATTCTCTTAGAATGTGAATTTTTATGTCATCATTTTATTTTAATCATCTTTTTTGTTAATCAAACACAATGTCATTTTTATTTCACTTTTATATATCCAACAAATATCATCTTGTCATAGCCCTTTTTAACCCTCACAGTTTAAATTAATTAAAAGAAATTTTAATTACTTACCTGTGTTAGAGAGGCTTTACCCGCCTAAACCCGGATAAACCCTTTCACTCCCGGGGCCCATCTATGGTAATTTAAACCAACAAACCCATACTGTGTATATAACTTATAATAAGATTGTCATGTTGTATATAGAGACACATCTATAAATAATTATGCGCATGATTAATCTGTGTCATCGCATCGCCCTATGTAATGTAATTTGTACAAAGTGGATAAATAAATAAAATCTGTAATAGATTTAAGAGTTGAGCTAGGGCAGAGATCGAACATATAGTATTGCCAAAACAACAGAGTCTAAAGATGGAAGTCATAAATCAGGTAGATTCACAGTTCCCACGACAGGCCACCCACACTGTCACATGTGGTGGAATGCAGAGACCCCTCTCACACCTGGACAGGTAAAGGCGCCCTTTCTCAAACGCCCCTGTCACATAAGGTCGCCCCGTCTTTAAACCTATAAATCATCACCTTACAGTCTCTTGACAGTTCAGTCAGTTCAGTTCAGTTGAGTTTAGTTCACCCTTAGTGCAAGCCGCGTCGGTCGTATGTTATGTCGATCTCATCCAACATGTAGTTAGGAAGAACTCGTCTATCTCCATCCTTTCGCTCCTTAGCTCAACTTTTATCTGTTACGGGACTTTCTTAGTGCAAACTGTGTCTTCGTTTTTTTGTGTGGATATCCCCAGCTTTCCACTCTGCCTCGACCACGACTGCCTGTATTTTGTGAGAACTTTTAAAGGTCTTCCAAGGTGCAGAGTGGTACTGAAAAACTCTACATCCTGACTGTTCCTCTCGGTCAACACAGTACAACAAGAGCTACCAGTACTTCAACATTATTTCATATATATATATATATATGTAGTAATCCCGAGGTGGAATGTGCTGGGCCAGTCGTGGTAGTGGGTGCGTGATGGGATTCCCGCACTGGGACAGCAAGAGACAGAGGCAGGTCTAGATGGTAACTTCAAGAGGAAGAGGTAGACCACGGACGAAGGTAGTCGAACCACGGGTGTCGCGGACGCCTACATCGCGGATAGGGGTGAGAAATCCGACCGTATGACGGCGTGGCTCTGAAAACAACTAACTGAATAACTCTTTGTCCCATTTCTGGGCTCTTTATATAACTCTGGACGCCCGCATATGTGGCGATTCCTGATTGGCTACTGTAATCACGTCATTTTATGGCGCCAGGTTGTTTTTCGTCTGGCCTTTGTCGTCTCTGGTCTACCTCTTTCTTCTTTGTTTTATTGTCACTTCCATTGTGCGATACATATTTTAATATATAGATATGGGGTTATATAATAAATATCAGAAGAAGGTTGTGAACCATATAACTCAAAATATACTACAGAATGTGCCCCCGGTGATGAAGGTTTGGTTGGGGGAATGACATGTAATGAATGATAACCCTAACAAACCTATATATAAAAAAAAAGAAATAATTTGCATACAAATTAGTTAAAATTATTAAAAAAGTTACAAGTTAAACAGAGAAAGATGTTGTATGGTGGTGTAACAATGAGAAAAAAATCAAGGTTATAGAAATAAAAACGCACAAAATGAATGATAAAAGATTAAGAAAAAGTATATAATACAACATGGTAAATATGGTAAAATGATTCGTACAAGTAAAATAATATCTTATTGCATAAAATGTGAGCGGAGAAAAAGTTAGTTTATTGGTTGAAACATATAATGTGACGCTAAGGTTGAAAAAGGGAAAGGGGGTATCTGAGCATGTTTCTGCAAGGTAGAATCCCAAGCATTCTGCAATGCAATGCGAACATGTTTAAGTGAGGCATTGTTTTCATTAACAGAAGGCCCAAGATATTCCGTCTGCATCGTTAGCTCAGACAGTGAGAAGAAGTGGGAAGATTGATGGGGTAAAAGGTAGAGGTAGGAGGGTAAGAGGGATCCCTGTTGTCCATAATGATTGTGCCCGGTTGAATTATGAGAAAAAAAAATGAAAAGTTGAAAAAATGGTGAATTGATATGATGAGTCGGGCGATGAGAAAAAAAAAATATATCGCGCTGGATATCCTGAACTCATTATGGGGAATGGGTATAACGAGAAGGATTGTTCCAGTCGGATTAATCAATGAAAAAAACAAAAATGTTCGGCAAACTGGAATCCCTTGGAAGGGTAGTTGGAGGTTTGAAGGATGTGGGAAAGGAGAGGTGGATGTAGAGATTTATTGCTGTCATTTTGATTGTGTCCGGCTTGTGTGATGAAAAGAAATGTTGGAAAAATGAAAAAATGATGAGCCGGACGATGAGAGGAAAAAAAAATAAAAAATCTAACAGGGTCTCCTGAGCTCACTGTGGGGAAATGTACAGCGAGGAAGGGTCTTCTAGTTAGTTTAATCAATAAAAAAAAAAAGAAAGAAAATGGCTGACGAACAATAAACTTTTGATGGATGTAAAAGGTTGGGAGGAAAGGTTCATGGGATAGAGTTAGAGGTTGTAAGGGAAGCGTCAAAAATAACATTTTGAAAATCTATTAAGAAAAATAAAATGATAATGTTTAATCTGTTTAAGAAATATTATAAATATTGTTAGTTGTAGGTTCTTTAAAATGGTGCCTAAATTAGTTGAAGTTGTAAAATGCTATGTCTAAAAATAAAAATATTAAAGGTAATAATATATAAAGGGTTGGTTGGTAGTTGAAGGCATTAATATACAAAAATGATATTATCGATTAATAGTGAAATGTTTTATCCACATCTGTAAGTAAAAAAAAAAAAACAAAGTCCAACACCACAAAACTAGGTAAACTGTAAGTCTATTCACAAATAAATGAGAGAAAAGTTAGCAAATCTATTAAATGGGAATAATTTGGGGCACAAAAATTAGTTACTAGAATAAAAATAAAGATAAAGGGGAGTAGTGGTGACACATTGATATAATATTATAAAACTACAAAAAATATATAAGAGGAGTACATAGGAAGGATAAATTTAAAGTAAACACACACAATAGCGAGAATAAATATTTGGGAAAGTTGGTATACTAGTTTCAGTTTTTTGTTACTTAAGGTGCCTTAAGTATTTACAACATAGTTTCAGGGATGTAATACAGGAAGGAGGGGAAGTAGAGATAATAAAGTAAAATAAAATATAAAAGAAAATTGACTCAAGCAAAAGGTTTGCGATAGGTAGTGACGCAGTGAGGAATAAAGGAAGACGGTCTGAATTGGTTTCTGCAAAGGACATATCAGGAGTCCTGCCCTGCAATACGAGCTTAGAAGCGAAGTATTGTTTTCAGGGTTCAGCAATCTCAAGATGTTCAGTAAGTAGCATTAGATCAGATGGGGAAGGTAGGTAAGTTGAAAGAGTAGAAATGGGAAAGGTGGAGTCAAGAGTTGTCTGTTGCCAATGATGATTGAGCTCGGATTAAAAGTTAAAAAAAAAAAGTAATAAAATGGTAAAATGATGGTTGTGATGATGATCCGAGCGTTGAGAAAAAAAAAACAAAAAAACTCGAACTGGTCGCCTGAACTCATTGTTGGGAAATGTACAGTGAGGAAGGTAGAGCCAGCTGGTTGAATCAAAATAAAAAAAAATAAAAGTTTGTTTGGCGAGCAGGAGACTCTTGACTGCGGGAAATATGGAAGGTAAAGGGTACTGTTGCCAATGATGATTGAACAACCCGACATAGTTGAATGTAATGAATGATGTTGTCGGGTGATGGAAAAAAAAAAAAGAAATAATCTTTGGATTTCCTGAACTCGTTATCGGGAATTGTATACCGAGGAAGGATGGTCCATTAGATGAATTAATAATAAAAAAAATAAATGGGTGGCAACAGGAACCCTATGGGAGACTATGAGGTTGAGAGGAGGTGGGTTAAGGAGGTGTGAATAAGTGGTATAGGATGGGAAGATAGGATCGAGAGAGAGAGGAGGTGGGTTAAGGAGGTGTGAATAAGTGGTATAGGATGGGAAGATAGGATCGAGAGAGAGAGGCGTCAATATGAGAAATAATAATAATCTAATAAAAACAATGATATCAGAAATAAGACGATCTTAAGGTATTTTTAACAATATATAAATGTTATATAAAAAACTCAAATGATGTTTAAAAAGCTTAAATTTGTAACGTTTTAGAATCTATATATGCTGACAGATGAAAAAATAAGTCGAATAATAATGAATCAAAAGATTGCTGATTGTTGAATATTCTAAGATATAATGAGCAATGATAATAATAACTATATAATAATGTTGGTTTGGATTGTTTCTAATGGCTGAGTGGTCGAGGTATAGAAAGATCTAGTATACCCGGTGTGCCAATATCACGTGTTTTCAAGTACAGGTGAACTGAAACTGGAGAGGTCAACATGGCCGCCATTGTGGGGGGCTATGGATGACGCAACGCGCGCCGGTAATAAAAACAAACAAGAGATGACAATCGCTGTGCCAAATTGTTTTTCCTCGACCTTCTGGGATTCTCTAGTTGAAAACCTTCTCAGTTTCTCAGTAAGTTTTGCGTTAAGATGTTTAGACAAATCGTTGGATTGGAGATTATTAGCGGTGATTAGGTTTATAAAAATTATAAAATAATGAATTTACGAAATTTTTAAAGAGAAAAGGTTATGGTATGGGTACAAAATACGATAGAGTTTCGTAAATAACAGTTTAACGCAGGTAGGAATGAAATGCAATGGGGTATGGAAATTTTAAGGTATGATATTTAGTTTTCGCATATTACATTTATAGTTGTATTTGTAATTGTGGGAAAAATGGGAGGCACATTTTGAGATGAGATAATTTAAAATTGATACTTATAAAAATAACAAATCTAGGACTAGTTTTTAAAACTTTTAAAAATTGAGAAATATCAATTGAAATAGTAATAGGTCAATTAAAATAAAGAGTGTAATAAATTTTAATTATTAATACTATGGCCACAAATAAGGTATTAAAAAATAACACAAATGAGTTTAGAAAATATGATTCGAGTAATTAAAATATAATATGATTTTTTATGTAAAATTTAAAGTTGCATATTTGGATAATGCCATTTTAGGTGAATTTAAGAAAGGTATGTAAGATTAGTAAATTGGCAAAAATGCGTGATTGAATATTTTTAATAATAAAGTTGAAAATGATGAATTAAAGTTATAATTTGATTAAAATAAGGTAAAAATGATAAATGAGAGTGTAAAAGTTTTAAAATTGAATAAAAATGCTATAAAAAAGGTTATAATTGATTTTAAAATGCTTAAGGTGAAAATATAAGAATAAAATTTATGGGGAAAATGGTAGAAACAAAGTTTAAGTACCTTGAAATGGCTGATGCTGGCTGGAGTTGATCTCTGGAGATGGCTGTATGGAAGAAGGCTGATTGTTGCGTGGGATCCGTCGAAAAGGGAGATGATGGCTTCCTCCACACGAGGCACGGCTAGTCCCCGAATGGCGTCTGCTAGGCGGCTTACTAGTTCGTCGCAGTGGGGCTGCATGTTGGTGAGGGCATCCGCGACGTGTTCGTCTTCGACCGTCGTCATCCTCTGCTTGTCCTCAGTCATCCTGTCGACTTTAACGGGTTCTGTAGTAATCCCGAGGTGGAATGTGCTGGGCAGTCGTGGTAGTGGGTGCGTGATGGGATTCCCGCACTGGGACAGCAAGAGACAGAGGCAGGTCTAGATGGTAACTTCAAGAGGAAGAGGTAGACCACGGACGAAGGTAGTCGAACCACGGGTGTCGCGGACGCCTACATCGCGGATAGGGGTGAGAAATCCGACCGTATGACGGCGTGGCTCTGAAAACAACTAACTGAATAACTCTTTGTCCCATTTCTGGCTCTTTATATAACTCTGGACGCCCGCATATGTGGCGATTCCTGATTGGCTACTGTAATCACGTCATTTTATGGCGCCAGGTTGTTTTTCGTCTGGCCTTTGTCGTCTCTGGTCTACCTCTTTCTTCTTTGTTTTATTGTCACTTCCATTGTTCGATACATATTTTTAATATATAGATATGGGGTTATATAATAAATATCAGAAGAAGGTTGTGAACCATATAACTCAAAATATACTACATATATATACTAGCGGATGTGTACCCGGCTTCGCCCGGGTTTTATCCGAGTGAAAGTTTGCCTAACGAATATTATATATTATGAAGTATAATAAACAATGTTAAAGATTAGTTCTAATTATTAATCAAGATTGTGTGTGAATATGTGAGAAAGATGTAATATCGTTGTTGTTTTCTTGGCCGACTGTTTTACATATGGTGTTATCTTAAAATTGCTTGTTTTGAATATTTTTTTAGATTGAGTTGAATGAATTGCTGATTTTTTTTTGTATTTATATATAAATAAAATTAACTATGTTGATTTTTTTGTATTTAATCGATAACAGCGAAGTTACGCATGTTAAAGTTAGGAAAAATATTTTGATATTAAGCAAAACCTGCTCCATCTCGTTTTACATAAATGTTGAAAATTTGGTCGAAATTGATGCATTGTAACGAAGGTTTTTAGCGAACACCACTTATGAAATTTGCATTTTATTAATATAGATATTAAAAATGGCATATCCTGACCAGGAGCACTTGTGCTTTACAGAAGGCAGAGCGCCATCTGGTGGAACAGAAATCAACTAAACATCGATTTAGCCTGTTCCCTGATATTTGGCCAACCCAATATCTTGATAAATCAAGAAAAGCCATCCACGAACGCGTTTCGCGCTTTTGGCGCTCGCCAGCGTGGAGTAGGCTGAACCACTGCGACCAAAAAAAAAACAGGAACAGGCTAAATCGATGTTTAGTTGATTTCTGTTTCACCAGATGGCGCTCTGCCTTCTGTAAAGCACAAGTGCTCCTGGTCAGGATATGCCATTTTTAATATTGATTTCAACACCTGATCTTTTCATATTTTATTTTTTCTTTCGTTTTTTCATGTGCTAAGCGTATTTACGCAAGTTTGGCCTTGATTACCCATTTCTTGGTTTTTCAAGAAGCTCCTGGGACCTAAAAATATTTTTTGGTCGCAGTGGTTCAGCCTACTCCACGCTGACGAGAGCCAAAAGCGCGAAACGCGTTCGTGGGTGGCTTTTCTTGATTTATCAAGAAATTGGGTTGGCCAAATATCAGGGAACAGGCTAAATCGATGTTTAGTTGATTTCTGTTCCACCAGATGGCGCTCTGCTTTCTGTAAAGCACAAGTGCTCCTGGTCAGAAATGCCATTTTTAATATTGATTTCAACACCTGATTTTTTTATCTTTCATTTTTTTCTTTCGTTTTTCCATATATATATATATATCTTTATAAAAATCGATTGAGAATAGATAGAGGCTGCCTGGCCGGCATTCATATTTCTTGAAAAATGATACTTCGGCCAGTATAAATCTTTTTATAAATATAAATCTTTGGATGGATGATCTGGGTATTTTCATCTATTGAGACAACTTGCTAGTTGATTTTTGAGGACTAACTTCTTAAGATGCTTTAACTAGATTTATATTAGTTTCACATGTAGCAGAATGTGGTCTTCCTAATCTAGGGAGATTTGCCACACAACCGGTAGTTTCAAATTTCTAGATATATCAACACGATATATAGTATCTTTTTTCAAGAAATAGAGAGTAGATGTTTGCTCGAAAATAATTTTTTTATTAAATATTCCTTAGGCACAAGATTTCGCTCGTGTAAAACCCGAGCAAAGCCGGGTACATTCTTTAGTATATATATATTAAAATGAAAAATGGCATATCCTGACCACGAGCACATGAGCTCTAGATGGCAGAGCGCCATCTAGTGGAATAGAAATCAACTAAACGTTGATTTAGCCTTTCCTTGATATTTGGCCAACATATTTCAAAATAAAACATAACAATATGATGTTAGTTTTAATACTACATACATTGAAGTCCTCATGAGAAATAATTTGAGAGTTGTGGTAAGGATATATAAATATAATTATAATAAATAACATATTTTAAAGTGATAATAGCCTGGAAAACATAGGTAAGAGAGAAGCCTCGCAAAATTAGGTCATTAAGTGTCAGTATATAATAATTATCATTATTATTTGACTCAAAAATATTCAAAATGTTTGTTTATTGTTTAATTTTGATCTTCAAATGGCTTATATGTGAAATCTATATTTTAGTTACCAACATGCAAAATTTTCCAAGGGTTTATTTAGTAGTTTTGTTGGATAAAAGTAGCAAATAACAATCTATTTTATAATAATAAATTAAGTAGAGAGTGAAGATGTTTGATAGCGGAAAATATTTTTTATCATATTTTCGCAAGCTTTCACTCGGGTAGAACCCGGGCGAAGCCGGTTACATTGGCTAGTATGTACAGGATGCAATTCGCACAAGATGGTTGCTCGGCTGCTCACAAAGGAAAAACGTCTTAACGCTTGTAAAGAGCATTTGGAACGTTATGAAATTGAGGGTGAAGGTTTTCTTGATAGATTAGTTGCTAGAGATGAATCATGGATACATTATCACATTCCTGACTCTAAAAAATCAAGTGCATCACAAGGGTTCACCAACACCAAAGAAACTAATGATAACAGCTTCTGCTGGAAAAGTACTCTTGACTATTTTTTTTTGGGACAGTAAAGGATGCATCATAGAAGATTATCTTCCTAAAGGACAAACAATTAATGGCATAGTTTATTTTGAGCTCCTTGAAAAATAGAAAACCAAAAAAAAATCGGTTTCAAAAGTCGTGGGTTGCTGAGCAAAGGTGTTTGCCCACAGCATGATAATGCTCGGCCCCATGTGGCAAATATTACCATTGAAACCATCAAAAAATTAAATTTTAAAGTTCTAACCCATCCCCTTACTCTCCTGATTCAGCCTCGAGTGATTATTATTTATTTGGACATTTAAAAAGATTTTTAAGGGGCGAGACTTTCAGACTTATGATGAGGTTGAAAATGCGGTGCATGGATAGCTTGCCCAACACACACATGTTTTTTCTTAAAGGGAATTTACTTACTACCTGA
>CP092867.1:68632577-68657577 GCA_030710605.1 Cordylochernes scorpioides | reverse complement strand
GAGATCTGGTGGATTAAATTGGCGAAACCGCTGGGAGGGTTCACCACTGATGAGCCAAGCCCTCCTAATATATTTTTTCATCGCAGTAAGGGCATGTAGAAGTTTGTATTATGTATAAAAGAAACATTCGTGCTTTTAAATCCTTTCATTTTATATATATATATATATATATCTTGAGTTGACCCGAACGTAGCGCTTCCAACGTGGAGCATGAAATTCCCGAAAATTACAAATCATCTAAATATGTAAGAAGTAAGGCCTATAGCCCTGAGAAACTTATAGCTCAACCTGAAAATACTGACTTTTCCTTTGATCTTTTTTTTTTGATCGAATATCGAAACCTTTAACTAATATTAATAACCTAAATAAATATCGACGCCTTTCCTTTGATTTTATTTAATAGAATATCGAAATTTTAAAATAATATAATTATCCTTTGTGTTTATTTGTGTTTTATAGTAAACTTATTTCTAGACTTCCACTTAATCTTCAAAAATCTTTTCCATTTTTTTTGTTGTTTTTCATACATGAAGCCCTTGGGTTGTTTACCACAAACTCCAGTTAAATTTAGCTGCCCAAAAGACATTTTGATTGACAGCTGAGGCTATTCTCGCACACCTTTGGGGAATTGCACAAATCTGTAAGATAAAAAACAACCCAAGAGGGGGGAATCTCTGGAAATAACTTTGCCAGATGTGAATACTCTAGGTGGGATTTCTGAGAGCCAATGAGATCAGTCGACGCCTAGTTTTCAACCGAGAAGGTGGGGGTATGTTCTCTGTACCAGATCTCTTCTCAGAGCTCTAATACTGTATTGGACGATTCTGCTTATATACGCAGCACTGAAGGATGGAATCTCAGAAATGGTTTTCAAGAAATCTATGGACATAAGCTTATAGGACAGTAGAAGTACATTCAAATATTTACATCGAGCAATGCTCTTCCGCAAACAATAAAGACAAGGCCAGTAAAGCATAAATTAACACAAAGCAATAACGCGCCATCTATACATATAAAATGAAAGGATTTAAAAGCCCGAATGTTTTTTCATACATAATACAAACTTCATCCTCTTTTAAACTTTCATATTTAACACTCATTTAAGAACCTTTTTCTTCTATAAATATAATCAGTATTGATTAGTTTTTTTTTCTTCTCTTTTCTCTTTTAGAATATAGGAATAAAATTTTCTTAGGCTAGTGTTAATTTAACCCGGTAACAACTTAATGTCAATTTCACATATTCACGGGCCTATTATTTTAATTATTTTTTTTTTTCGTAATCCATGTTAAGGTACGCGAGGTCAGATTGAAGAAACCTCCTCTTAACAAGTAAGACTTTTACCCAAAGTCTTGATATTATTTGGACTGCTTCGGATGATCAAGCGAGAAAGAAAATAACGAAGCTAAAAACCAGCGGCTACACACGTAAAGCTCTCGCTCTACTAAGAAACTCTTTATTTCAACAACACGGCTCAGTTATATACAAAAAGGAAATTTACATAATAATAATCCATTCAAAATATATTTGACATAATAATAATTCATTTAAAAGAAATTTACATTCCAAGTCATACACTCAAAAAGATATTTACCTATTCTATGCCACGACTTCCAACATACCCCCACCTTTCTTTTTTGTAAAAAGAAAAAAAATCCGTTCCACCGTGATGGGGGGATCCAGGCAGGTGGGACACCGTCGCAGGGAGCCCAGGCTCTCATCCAGGAAAACCATCCTCTCCTCGGCACACTGCGGCACCCTCTCCATACACACCACCGGAGGTTGCCCCATAAGCGTCCATCTTCCTCTTCCAAAGAAATCGGAGGTAGTCCCAATCATTTTCCCTGATGGCCATCACCTGGAAATATCTCCTCACGTCGGCCAAAACTCCGTACTTATTTTTCCGAAGTTTTATCCTTATTTCCGGGATTCTCCTCAGTAGATAGGGTATCTTTTTTAAATATCGCCTCAAGGATAGTCCGCTGCGTCCTCGACAGGACGCGCCGTCACATACTGGCCGTATAGGCGTCGTTTCGGACTCACACCCAAATACAGGGCGATCAGGAAACCAGTATCCTTTTCCCTCAGGTGGAATTTCATCAACTCCTTCGATGAACCCATCACCCAACCAATCCTTTGTATCAATAATCCCTTCCTCCATCCTTGATTCAGTACCTTGTTCTGCATCTGGGTGTTCTTCCACCCTTGAATCAGTACCCTATTCTGCATCTATCTTTTCTTCCACCGCTGAATCAGTACCTTGTTCTACATCTAGCTTTTCTTCTTCCACCTTTGAATCAGTACCCTCAGCTACTGCTCTAGAATTGCTCACCGGTTTATAACCTTTAATTGCAGTCTCAGAATTCTTTACTCCGTCGCCCTTAGGCTTCGCTTCAGAATCTTCCTTATCCTTTAAATTTGCCTCTTCATATTTTTCATTGGCATTATTTTTACCAAATTGCCCCCACCTTGAGAGCCAATCCCCTGGGTTGCCCTTAAGTTTTTGTAGATCTCCCTTATTCTTTATTTTAGATTCCGTATCTCCAGTTGGTCTTGCTTCAGGATCATTTACTCCGTCGCCCTTAGGCTCATCTTCAGAATCCTTTACTCCGTCGCCCTTAGGCTCATCTTTAGAATCCCCTACTCCGTCGCCCTTAGGCTCATCTTTAGAATCATTTACTCCGTTGACCTTAGGCTAAACTTCAAAATCACTTACTCCGTCGCCCTTAGGCTCATCTTCAGAATCCTTTATTCCTTCGTCCTTAGGATTCGCTTCAGATTCCTTACGCCTTCGCCCTTAGGCTTCGCTTCAGAATCCTTTTTTTCCGTCGCCTTCATCTCCTGCTTCAGATTCTTTTACTTGATCTCCTTTATCTCCGTCTTTAGAATTCACTTTATCAGGTTTTGCTTCCGCTTCATTTGCTTTGTCTTTAGCCTCAGCTTCCTTCACACCTACATAGCCATCAACTGCAGTTTCAGAATCCTTCACTTTATTGCTTCTAACTGCCGCTTCTGTTTCCTTCCTTTCACCGCCTTCAACTGCTGCGTTCAATTCCTTCTTTTCTTTAATAGCATTCACAGCACCTTTTTTGCCCTCATATTCAATATCTATTATAGAGGGAGCTGAACAAGTTTCCTTTAGCATTCTAGCTTTAGCTAGAGCAGGCTTCACATCCGTAGCTCTAGCAGTTTTTACAGAATCCTCTTTTTCCACGCCTTCAATTTCATTTTTCATGGACTCTTCCAGGCTTTTCGATAGAGACTTAGAAGTAGTCCGAAGTTTGATAACTTTCTGATTATCGGTTTCTGAACTCGGAGAGGCACTAGACGCCCCTGGTGGAATTTGAGAAGTCTTGACCTGAGCATCCCTATCCTGCTCACGCATTACGCGAATTCTAGCCTTCAAATAATATCTTTCCGTGATGTAGACTTCACAATCCTCAAATTCTTTATCAATTTCATCGTCAGTAGCCTCATCTTTGGCCAATAAAATTGCCTGGCATCGTTCATTCAATGCCACCAGCTCCAAATGGAGAGATTCTAATCTATCAAATTTGGCATATATGCCACTTTTATCAATAAGAGGATCCCTTAACTCTGTATTCATATCATTTACCACCTCGGTAAAAACGCCTCTTATCGCCTTTCTACGCCTTCTGCTAACTTCCTCCATCTCACCTTGTAGTTATCCTTTCACCTTGTAGGTATCCTTTTTACCTTGTAGGTAGCCTTTCACCCTGTAGCTTCTTCAACTTCTTTGCCTTTGAGCTCCTTTAAACCTTGAGCTTCACTGAGCTCTTTTTAACCTTTAACAAAGGGCCTTTTGAGCTCCTTTAAACCTTGAGCTTCACTGAGCTCTTTTTAACCTTTAACAAAGGGCCTTTTTGAGCTCCTTTAAACCGTGAGCTTCACTTAGCTCTTTTTAACCTTTAACAAAGGGCCTTTTAAGCTCCTTTTAACCTTTAACATAGGGCTTTTTGAGCTCCTTTAAACCATGAGCTTCACTGAGCTCTTTTTAACCTTTAACAAAGGGCTTCTTGAGCTCCTTTAAACCTTTAACAAAGGGCTTCTTGAGCTCCTTTAAACCTTTAACAAAGGGCTTCTCGAGCTCCTTTAAACCTTTAACAAAGGGCTTCTCGAGCTCCTTTAACAAAGGGCCTTTTGAGCTCCTTTAAACCTTTAACAAAGGGGTTCTTGAGCTCCTTTAAACCTTTAACAAAGGGCTTCTTGAGCTCCTTTAAACCTTTAACAAAGGGCCTCTTGAGCTCCTTTAAACCTTGAGCTTCACTGAGCTATTTTTAACCTTTAACAAAGGGCTTTTTGAGATCCTTTAAACCTTCAACCAAGGGCTTCTTGAGCTCCTTTAAACCTTTAACAAAGGGCTTCTTGAGCTCCTTTAAACTTTTAACAAAGGGCTTCTCGAGCTCCTTTAAACCTTTACCAAAGGGCTTCTTGAGCTCCTTTAAACTTTTAACAAAGGGCTTCTCGAGCTCCTTTAAACCTTTAACAAAGGGCTTCTCGAGCTCCTTTAAACGTTTAACAAAGGGCTTATTGAGCTCATTTAAACGTTTAACAAAGGGCTTCTCGAGCTCCTTTAAACCTTTAACAAAGGGCTTCTCGAGCTCCTTTAAACCTTTAACAAAGGGCTTCTCGAGCTCCTTTAAACCTTTAACAAAGGGCTTCTCGAGCTCCTTTAAACCTTTAACTAAGGGCTTTTTGAGCTCCTTTAAACCTTTAACAAAGGGCTTCTCGAGCTCCTTTAAACCTTTAACAAAGGGCTTCTTGAGCTCCTTTAAACCTTTAACAAAGGGCTTCTCGAGCTCCTTTAAACCTTTAACAAAGGGCTTCTTGAGCTCCTTTAAACCTTTAACAAAGGGCTTCTCGAGCTCCTTTAAACCTTTAACAAAGGGCTTCTCGAGCTCCTTTAAACCTTTAACAAAGGGCTTCTTGAGCTCCTTTAAACCTTTAACAAAGGGCCTTTTAAGCTCCTTTTAACCTTTAACATAGGGCTTTTTGAGCTCCTTTAAACCATGAGCTTCACTGAGCTCTTTTTAACCTTTAACAAAGGGCTTCTTGAGCTCCTTTAAACCTTTAACAAAGGGCTTCTTGAGCTCCTTTAAACCTTTAACAAAGGGCTTCTCGAGCTCCTTTAAACCTTTAACAAAGGGCTTCTCGAGCTCCTTTAAACCTTTAACAAAGGGCCTCTTGAGCTCCTTTAAACCTTTAACAAAGGGGTTCTTGAGCTCCTTTAAACCTTTAACAAAGGGCTTCTTGAGCTCCTTTAAACCTTTAACAAAGGGCCTCTTGAGCTCCTTTAAACCTTGAGCTTCACTGAGCTATTTTTAACCTTTAACAAAGGGCTTTTTGAGATCCTTTAAACCTTCAACCAAGGGCTTCTTGAGCTCCTTTAAACCTTTAACAAAGGGCTTCTTGAGCTCCTTTAAACTTTTAACAAAGGGCTTCTCGAGCTCCTTTAAACCTTTACCAAAGGGCTTCTTGAGCTCCTTTAAACTTTTAACAAAGGGCTTCTCGAGCTCCTTTAAACCTTTAACAAAGGGCTTCTCGAGCTCCTTTAAACGTTTAACAAAGGGCTTATTGAGCTCATTTAAACGTTTAACAAAGGGCTTCTCGAGCTCCTTTAAACCTTTAACAAAGGGCTTTTCGAGCTCCTTTAAACCTTTAACAAAGGGCTTCTCGAGCTCCTTTAAACCTTTAACAAAGGGCTTCTCGAGCTCCTTTAAACCTTTAACAAAGGGCTTTTTGAGCTCCTTTAAACCTTTAACAAAGGGCTTCTCGAGCTCCTTTAAACCTTTAACAAAGGGCTTCTTGAGCTCCTTTAAACCTTTAACAAAGGGCTTCTCGAGCTCCTTTAAACCTTTAACAAAGGGCTTCTTGAGCTCCCTTACCTTGAGCTTCTTTAGCTTCTTTGCCTTTGAGCTTCTTTAGCTTCTTTGCCTTGAGATTCTTTGCCTTTGAGCTTCTTTAGCTTCTTTGCCTTTGAGCTTCTTTAGCTTCTTTGCCTTTTGAGCTTCCTTAGCTTCTTTGCCTTTGAGCTTCTTTAGCTTCTTTGCCTTTGAGCTTCTTTAGCTTCTTTGCCTTTTGAGCTTCTTTAGCTTCTTTGCCTTTGAGCTTCTTTAGCTCCTTTGCCTTTGAGCTTCTTTAGCTTCTTTGCCTTGAGCTTCTTTAGCTTCTTTTACCTTGAGCTCCTGTTACTCGGGAGACAGCGCCTACAGGGCTTCCCGCCTTCTGTTCCTCGGGAGACAGCGCCTACAGGTCTTCCCGTCTTCTCTACTTGACCAGCCCACGCAGCCCACCCGGGAACGCCACTAAATGTTAAGGTACGCGAGGTCAGATTGAAGAAACCTCCTCTTAACAAGTAAGACTTTTACCCAAAGTCTTGATATTATTTGGACTGCTTCGGGTGATCAAGCGAGAAAGAAAATAACGAAGCTAAAAACCAGCGGCTACACACGTAAAGCTCTCGCTCTACTAAGAAACTCTTTATTTCAACAACACGGCTCAGTTATATACAAAAGGGAAATTTACATAATAATAATCCATTCAAAATATATTTGACATAATAATAATTCATTTAAAAGAAATTTACATTCCAAGTCATACACTCAAAAAGATATTTACATATTCTATGCCACGACTTCCAACAATCCAATTGTTCATTTTGATATTTTATGTTATCGCAAGGGTATTTAGCTTACTAGGATAAGCATGATTTCAGAGCTTTTCTACTATTTCTTTTAAAATATTTAGGCAATATAATGTATTAATTTAGATTATACTTAAGTATAGTAATTTTTATATTTTAAAAAATCTTTATTCGTCCTAGTAATTCCGCTTGTTATTTTATTTTATTTATTTTTTGCTAATCGAGACATAATTTACCTCAAATTATTTTGCGTAATTTTGCAGTTATATGAATATAATGTTTGACATAATGTTCGTTTTGATTAATATTGTATTTATTTAGTTTCACTTATTCGCGGGCCTTTAACTTTGTTTATTTGATTTTGTAATCCACTTATTTTAATTTTATATCTTGTATTATCGGAAAGGTTACACCTTTCTAGAATAGGTTTAATTTTACTTTTTTCTTGTTCGCATTATATTTAGTCAAATATTCCCTCAGTCATACCCATTTTTAATTATTACGTGATGAAGCAATATTTATTAGCATCCTATATATAATTATATTTTAGCACTTTTAATCAGTCTGCATTATTTATTTTACTTTCTCTTCACATTAAGACATACATGTTTATGGATTTTTTACCAAAGCAGATATTGGGTAGACATAATGCATTTAGGGACAATCTTCATATTTAGTTCACTCTCTTGGTTATGGGAAAGCAAAACGCCTTTATAACTCTAGCAATATAATTTTGTTAAGCTTCAAATATTAAATGTTGTGTAACTGGGGATATTACAATACTAATACATACTAGGACTAAACGTGGATGGTGACACGAATTTCCTCCCACAAAACCTTATTCTAAAGCAACAATTTTCTGGAATCTTGGTGAGATATACATGATATAGAATTTAAGCAACTTAAGAGAAAGAATTCCAGCATCAACAATGCAAACATAAATAGTTTAATGATAAAAATGGAGAGGCTGCTGAGTAGACAGATAAGAGATAGCAAATTTTTCTGAATATGGTCGAGTTCTGATAACGTTATCTTCACAAAAAAAGTGCATGGGAGTCAGATAAAATTCTCCACTGAAGTTAAGAAAGGGAACAGTAAGCTATATCCTGATAGCTTGATGTATATCTATATCAAAAAGTGTAGTTATTCTATTTAATGAGAATTCCAATAATCATAGAATATTAACCAAAAAATATCTTTGGGGATTCGAACAATATTTTTTTGGAAAGATTTAAACAGTTTCGAGTAGATAGAAATTCCGGAGTTAGAGTGGAGGTTTAGATACAAAGATTTAGCCACTCGACGCAAATAACTCCAGTGAATAATTGTAGTGTTAGCCCACTGTAGGAAGGAAAAAAACTTTGACTCACAGGATATGCAAGAACCAGAATTTTCAAGAAGTGGCAGAGCCGAGGGAATATTTACACAGGTATATGGGGGGTAAAGCAGCTATTTAAACAAGATAAGAGACAGTCTTATGTTTTAAGTATTTTCAGTGGAAGCATATGTCACTGAAAATATTCAATTCAAAATTTTTTCAAATTTGAAGTCATGCATGATGAGTTTAGAACGGGATTTGACGCCTGAAGTGGCTTCCATTGGGATTAACCGAGCGTGCAAGGAACTAGGAGAAGCGTAGCATGTAACGCCAATGTACTAAGATATATATAAATAAATTACGTTGCGCCAATTGAAATTGATGGATAATTGAGAAATAGAGATCTTATTCTTTGAATTTTATATTAGTTTCAATTACGCGATATGGACGGCGTTATAAGTCGGGTGAAAGTTGATTCGGCCACGTGAATACTTTATTAGCATCATATATATAATTATATTTCAGCAACTTTTAATCAGTCTGCATTATTTATTTTAATTTCTCTTCACATTAAGACATACATGTTTATGGATTTTTTTACCCAAAGCAGATATTGGGTAGACATAATGCATTTAGGGACAATCTTCATATTTAGTTCACTCTCTTGGTTATGGGAAAGCAAAACGCCTTTATAACTCTAGCAATTTAATTTTGTTAAGCTAATAAATATTCACACGATCATATAAGTACTTATTGAATGCCGGGCGGGATCGCGCATGAAACATCAAATGTCGTCAAGAAATGATTAAAGAAACACCCTAGAGGATTGGGTTTCGACAAAATGACGACATGGAAAGCTCAACAAAGTACCATTTAAAATACAATATAACGCGGCTGATGATTGTAAAACGAAAATTGAAATTATACCGCGAATGTTTCTTTTATAAAAATCGAAATTTATTTTCAAAGAGAAATAGCGACATTTCTCAAAAGTACATTGGCAGCAAAATGAGATCTTGCTATTGTATGGACAGTCACTTCTACCCGAAATGTGCAGCGGGTGTTAGTCTCAGAGTAAAGTCTTATGAGGCGACACTTTCCTTTGCAGATGACATAAGACGCATGACAAAACAGCACATGAGCCTTTCTTCTAAAACTAACTACAATCCCTGTCATTAATTTAGTAGACCAATAGCTGTTAAACCGCCGAAAACTTCCATACAGTGTGTGAATATTCCATAAGAGTGATTCAATTCTATGAGCCGCTATCCTGTAAAAAAAACAGAGTTGTACTCCATCCAATACCTTTTTCCAGTGGTAGTTGCTGTGTAGCGCAGGGCACATCAGTAATATATTTCCAGGCTTTTTTTTTCTGTTGTCATATACCCAATTCGAAAAACGTGAAGACTACACTATTTGATCTAGTTCATATCTAGCATTTGTATGAGCTCAATAAGCAAAATAGTAATTTAAGCAGACTTTATTTTATTATGTTTTAACTAATTCGTAATGCTATATATTTCCTTTTTTGTTTTACAAGGTGACTATCTCGCCGAGTGTGCGTAAAGTTTAAAGATTATGAACCATCGATGGTACAGAATTAATACCAATTAATATTTACATTCTGATATGAAGTAAAAGCAGAGACACTAGCGGCCCTATTTGTATACCGCCATAGCTAACCATGGTTTCAATACATCCCGGTGCAACTTTATCTCCTCGAGGGGGAAATAAGGGAGCGGAAACAGTCCTCAGGAATTTTTCTCGAAATTTTCGCGGTAGCTTTCGCCCTGAACGAATTTAAGGCTTTTACATGAAGCTGGCAGGAGGGGATAGTCTACCAGAATAACTTCAAATGAAAAACGATAGTAGATCGGGATCCAATTCCCGATGAAGGGTTTCATGTTGGGAACTACTGAAGAATGGAAAGATGAAATGATGATAGATAAATGTTGGAAAGATGATAGAGAGGTTATAGAAAGATGATAAAAATATAATTGAAAGTCAATAGAAGAATAATAGATGACGGTATAATTGATGTTTAAAGAGAGGTAGTTACTGACTCTTCTATTATCTTCATAGAGCAAGTTTGGCTCTTTAGCAAGTAGTATTCGGAGATCATTTGTTTTGGCTTTAGCCTAGGGGACAATATCTGTCAATTGTATAAAATAAGCACTGAGAGATTGTATAGGCTGATTTACCTTAAGTGAAGTAACTGTATGCACTAGTCTATATGTACGAGTCTATCCTAATTATTAAGTCTGGTTCTATTAAATAACGAATTTATAATCTCCTTTCAGACGCAAAATATTTTTGGAAATTCAGAACCTTTTTTTTTCAGAGAGTTATCAGTTGTTGTTTTTTTTAAGTTATATTTTTGTTTTAGTGTCAAGATATGATTAAGATTGAAGTGAGTTCAACAGTATTTGTTTTAAAGGTTCCTAGTGGAGATAAATAATAATAGAGTAAGATGATTGTTGCCCCAAAACTTAAGATGCTGTCAGATAAACCTGTTTACAGGAGGCAGTATCCTATACCTAATAAATTAGTCTCAAAGGTGAAGGCCCTAGTTGAAGAACTAGAAGAATCAGGAATAATTGAGGGGAGTGTGTCCTTATGGAATTCCTCTCTATTCCCTGTTGCTAAAACAGATGGAAGTGTCCGTATTACTATGGATCTGCGCATGATTAATGAAGCAACATAATTCTTCCCGTTCCCTATACCCCGTGTTGAAGACAGTTCACGAGCCTTCGCAGGTGCAAAGGTCTTCAGCACATTAGACTTGACTTCTGGATTCTTCCAGATTCATATGCCGGAGAGCGACTGAGATTATTTCACTTTCTCTTTATCGCTTTACTCGTTTACCACAAGGAGCGAAGAACTCAGCTCAGATCTTCCAGTGGGCCATGAATTTGGTCCTAGGGGATCTGTTGTATAAATGCGTTCGATTGTACATCGACGACATCATTGTTTACAGTGACTCTCAGGAGCAACATGTAACTGACCTTGCCGCTGTACTCGAACGCCTGAGTCGCTTTAATCTAAAGGCTAAACTTCGGAAGAGTTATTTCTTCAAGGGTTCTGTAGATTAACTGGGTCACGTTATTGATCAGGATGGGATCAAACCATGTGAGATAATGTGGCAGCTCTCACGAATTTGAACCGTCCCCACAACATTAAGGGGATAAGAAGTCTATTGGGTACAGTCAACTACTACAGGCGCTTCATACCCAACGCAGGTGAAGTCCTTGCTCCATTGAGCAACTTGTTAAGGAAGGGATGGAGATTCACTTGGGGTACTGTAGAGCAGACAGCCTTTGAGACCGTAAAAGTAACGTTAGCGTTTTAGAAATGAAGGACAATTCCTTTTATTCCGGTATGATTTGTATCTGAACTCTGGTTCAACTCTAAATATAGGCGAAGATTTAGATGCTCAAGATAATGGCTGTGCTTATAACCAATCCTAAATGAAACGATTTGGAACATGTGTTGGGTAATAAACAAGCCCTATAATTCCTTGACCACAAATCTTAACCAAAGGGGAGTTTCTAATGAGAGTTCGTAAAGCAACAACAAACAACAACAAAAAGTCTTTATTCAGGGTCACTGACCCTATACAGGATTCACCAGAGGTATGCATAAGAACAAAGCAATAAGACAAAGAAAATAACGATATATACAGAAGGAAAATAAAAAAAAACAAGAAAGAGAAAGAGGGAAGCAAGAAAAACAACACAAAAAGAGTAGCAGTAAGAAAGTGAGGAGTGAGTGTCACTTGGCCTTCTTCTGAGATATGGACTTGTGGAAACCATAAAACGCCGTAGCAATATACTTATTCTGGGTCATATTGTCATTTATTGATGGAAGTGAAGCACAGAGTTGCCCAGTTTTGAGCATAAGGGTTCTTCTTTCTTGTTTCAGAGCATAGCAATCAAAAATATAGTGAGTGATTTCATTTTTTAGTTTTGAATTACAGAAGGTACAAATCGGGTCCTCACCGCAGAGCAACTTGGTGTGGTTTTCTCTAAAAAAACTTGAAAGTATTCTAACTTGTGCGAGTAGTCTTAAAACCGGGAAAGGAATATCCCCTAAAAGGTATCCCTCCGTCATGAAAGATATGTGAATGTCTTTGTAGTGAGAGTATAGCTTAGATTTATCCATTCTTGTGTAGGCGCCGCCTGGCCTTGACGAGACCTGAATGGCGCTCTCCAGGTGGGTTCGCGAGGGATGATGCAACCACCACGCGGCAGACTTTGTTTTTTCTTGTTGTTCCAATACACTCGCTTTTGTTTGTTGCTAATTATTGTATTGGAGCGGGTCGCTCCTTAATAAATATATATAATAATTAAATAACTAAATGGAATCCCCTCTTCCTTTATCCCAGTAAGGACGCCTACAGAAGCCAACAGAATTTCAGAAGAGGGATAACCCTGAAGAAAGAAGAATTGCTGGAGTGTTCAAGCAGCAACAAAGGACGCGCGACGCCATGTTGGATTAACCTAAAGAAGAAGCTGCAACACGAATGGTATGTACGTAACCTTACTACCATTTATTTGAAAGCATTTTAAAGTATTACCATTCTAAAGTATTTTAAAGAAGATATTTTAAAGTAAAGTGAAGTATTTTAAAGAAAGTATTTCAAAGTAAAGTAAAGTATTCTAAAAAAACTATTTTAAAGTAAAGTATTCTAAATAAAGTATTTTAAAGTAAATTGAAGAAACAAATAGAAGTATTATCGCAAAGTATCGCGGTATAAGTGTTGTCCCAAAAGTACTAAAGAAAAGTTGATTCCGTTTAGAGAAATAATCAAAACAGTACGTATCCGGTTTAGTTAGTTTCATTTAATTATTTTTGTTTTGTTATACTCTATCTTTTTTTTTTTTAATATGACTTATTTAGCCAGAGTAAAGAAATGAGATTTGAGCAAGTTGGCGTATTAACTCGGCGAGGTAGTACCGCCAGATAGCAGGATCGTCGACTTAAAACGCCTTATCCTGAATAGTCAATCTTACGAAGAAGAATTCGCAAAGCAACTGCTGGAGACTCTGATCGAGGAACGGGAACAAACAGAACGAGCAGAACGGGAGCGAATGGAACAAACGGCACAAACAGAGCAAGCAGAGCGGGAACGAAAAGGGCAGATGGAATTCGAGCTCGAGAAGCTGCGCATCCAGACTATGCATGGAGACAACGATCCGTCTCGCGGTACCAGTAATAACGCACATTGCGAGATACGTAAACTGATGCCCAAGTACGAATCGAAGGACAGTGATTTGAGTTTCTAATTCTTTTCGAACGACAGGCAAAGCGACTAGGGTTGGATGAAGACCAATGGGCGTTCAGTCTTCTAGGATTACTACCTTACGAAATTACGCAATTAATCGCTCGGGTGACAGAAGAGCAAAGCGGCGATTATAGATTCGTGAAAAGGTTGCTCCTAAAACGGTACAAGTTGAGCCCCGAGCAGTTCAGACAAAAATTCGAGAAGCACGATAAATCTCAAGAGGGTTCCTGGAGAGACTTCGCTTTCGAATTGCGAGGGTTTTTCAACGAATAGATCGAAGGAATGAACGTGGAAGATTTCGACGCTCTAAAGGATTTGTTCGTCACTAACCAGCTAAAGACAAAGGTTCCAAATGTGCTGCGTAATCATCTCATTGACGATTGGACCAAGATAAACAACCCAGATGTGTTGGCGGATAAAATGGACGAGTACGAAAATGTTCGCGCCGAGATGGGACCTCCGCATTGGAATTCGAAACACACCACACCACCGTCGTTTCAGCAGAAATCTGCGAGATTTCCCAACCGAAGCGAAGTTAAAGAGACTGAAGAAGGAACGAATGTTTCGAGTAGAGAAGCTGCAAGGAACGAAATCAGTGAAAAGTATCCTAACACCTCGAGGAGAATGGTCAACCGTGCAATCAGAAACGACAAGTGAGAACCGAAGTGCTTCAACTGCAATCAGTTTGGACACATTGCCAGAGACTGCCCAGTACCCAAGGCTACGTTGACATGCCGAGGATGCGATCAAACGGGGCACAAGGAAAGAAATTGCACAAGACCCAAAGAAGGACTAAAGGTAGCCAACCTGGAAGTCGAAGGACTGGAGACTGTCCCGCCAGACGTATATTTGAAGGACGCCAAGATCGACAACAAGGAGACCGTGAAAGCAATGATAGACACCGGGAGCAGCAGTTGCCTATTGAGAGAATCGGTCGCAAGGAGGATCAACGTCGACATCGAACCAGAATCGACTAGTTTGTACGGCATCGGTAACCAGACCGCACCAGCTGCCAGGACCGTTGGGAAGACGACAGTTGACCTGGAGATTGATGGCGTCGTCGGAAAAGAAATCGCTGTATTCATTGTTAACGATGATGCCCAACCTTATGACCTACTAATTGGAAGAACATGGACAGATCTGCCCTACGTATCCTTCGCGAGAATCGGTAAGGAACTGCATATTGGCTATTCAACCGAATTTCCGTTTGCTAATCTGCAAGAAGAAATCAAGTCGCGTCGCGTTGAACTGAGGGCAACCGAGACTGTTCAGTTGGGGAGCGACTGCATTAACTTTGCAAGTGCAATCACAGACGAGGTAAGGGACGGCTACGTATTGTTCACAGGAGTAGACGACTGTGTCAATTCTCTATTGGAAGTGGTCGATGGAAAGACGACCGTACCCATCATCTCAGTTGGCAAGGACAACTTGAGAGTAAAGAAAAAACCAATGTATAGGTCGAGTTGAACTGCTGAGCCCTGATGACATTGTTGTTAACCTGGACGTTTCAGATGATTCGTTTCAGACTAAAAGTGAAGGGAAGAGGGAAGGACAGGACCAAATGAAACGAAAGCGCCCCATACTGCCTAAGGACGTCAACATCAATTATTCTCTGACTCCGAAAGAGAGACAAGAAATCCTCGACGTAGTGAATGAATATATTTTTTCATTAAATCATATCATTGCAGTAAGGTCTGTAGAGATTTAAAAAAGAAACGCATTGCCAGTAAATTTATTTGTGTAAAATTTTAATATAGAGACTGTTTCGCTCTTGGTATGGGCGAATTAGGGTGCACCGATGTCACCAAGATGGACATTAAGGAGGTTGATGAAAGCAAGCCAGTCTGTCTGAGACCGTACAAGACGACTGCAAGTGAACGCGAAGCAATCAGGGAGATTGTCAGAGAGTGGAAAGACAATGGAATAGTCACGGAAACTAGATCACTCTACGCTAGTCCCGTCCTACTTGAGAGAAAGAAAACTGGAGATCATCGTTTGGTGGTGGATTATAGGAGACTCAACATTCAAACAGTTAAGGACAAGTTCCCTTTACCGAGGATAGACGACCTTCTGGAAGGTCTACGGAATGCGAAATTCTTCACCACTCTGGATCTGGCGCATGGATATCTGCAGATACCACTGACCGATAAGGCAAAACTAAAGACAGCATTCATCACCCCAGATGATACAGGTCAATTCGAAAGAATGATTTTTGGACTCGCCAACGCACCAGCAGAATTCCAAAGACTGATGCACACTGTTCTAGGTCCGCTGCTGGACAAGAAGGCATTCTGCTATCTCGACGACGTGATTATCCCGGCAAAGGATTGGCGGGAGATGATCGAAAGTTCGAGGGAAGTACTTGAAAGAATAAGATCAGCGAGGTTGACGCTGAAACCCTCTAAATGTGAGTTCGGAAGGAGGGAAGTTGAGTTCCTTGGGTATGTCATCAGTACAGGCGGACTTAAGCCAGGCCCAAGAAAGATCAAGGCGATAGAAGAATTTCCAGAACCCAAGAATGTCCACGACATACGACGCTTTCTGGGACTGACGAACTTCTTCAGACGATTTGTAAAGGACTTCGCTAGGAAAGAAGAACCACTAGGCAGACTTACAAAGAAAGGTACACAATTTGAATGGAAGGAAGAACAGCGAAAGTCATTTGGAGGACTTCGAAATGATCTGGTCGAATATCCGGTACTAACTCATTACAACCCTGAACTTAAGACAGAAAAACATTGCGATGCGAGTGCTGAGGGACTAGCAGGAATGTTGCTACAGGAGGACGAAGACTGCAAATGGCGCTTGGTCTACTGTGTGAGCAAGAAGACAACAGAGGCTGAGAAGATGTACCATTCAAGCAAATTGGAGCTGATGGCGATAGTGTGGACCTTGGATCGACTACGTCAGTTTCTCGTCGGAATCAAGTTTACAGTGGTTACAGATTGCCAAGCACTGGTCTACATGAACGCGAAGAAGACTACAAATCCTCAGATAGCGCGATGGTACAATCTGATTCAGGAATACGATTTCGACATTCGGCATAAACCAGGAGAGAAGATGGCCCACGTAGACGGAATGAGCAGTGTTAAGTCTTTGTGTTATTTCCAAGAATGAGTACCAGTCATTAGAATCCCAGAGAAAGATCACTCTCAGCCTTTCTAAACAATATTTAA
Source organism: Cordylochernes scorpioides (assembly GCA_030710605.1). Classification (NCBI taxonomy): domain Eukaryota; kingdom Metazoa; phylum Arthropoda; class Arachnida; order Pseudoscorpiones; family Chernetidae; genus Cordylochernes; species Cordylochernes scorpioides. Next base: position 68,641,135 of record CP092867.1, on the reverse strand, counting down.
CTTTATTTTCTAATATGCAAATCCCTAATCTCAAAAGGCTCTATTTACATATGTGCAGTTCACAATGTTTCTTTGACTTTATCTTATTTGACTTGATCCTCTTTGACTTTGACTTCAACTTTATCTTTGTAACTGTCTGGACAGGGTTCTTCTTTATCTACTTTCACTTTGTAACTGTCTGGACGGGGTTCTTCTTTATCTACTTTCACTTTGGAACTGTCTGGACAGGGTTCTTTTTTATCTTCGAATCTATACCTTCTCTTCCGCCTTACTTACTTCTACTCTTTTCTATTCTTACTTTGATCCACCTTCCGCCACTTCTTACTTTGATCTACTTTCCGCCACACAACTTATGCCGATCTAACACTTTCTCCCTCGCGCGTTCTAATCCCTTTTTCTCCCTCGCGCGCTCTAATACCTTCTTTTATATATTCGAAAACAGTCACGTGGATGCACTCTGTGGTGTTTTTTGCGGCGCATCCCGTGGCTCGCGCCATCTAGAGCCGCTTTCCCCCAACCATTCTTAACATACCCCCACCCTCTTTGTGTGAGCACAAAGAGTTAAAAGGGCCATATCCTCTTCTGAGGTCACTTCTAAGGGGTAAATCTTTTGTATCGGTCTTATCAATATACCCCGCGTTGTTCTTATCCTTGCCACTCTGATCTTCCTATCCCTGCCCGGAATCAATTCCTCTATTTTCGCCATTGGCCAATCTATTCTCCTTTGATCGTCATTTCCAATGAGAACTATATCTCCGATTCTAAGATTGAACCCAGATCCCTCTTTTCCCTTTTGTACCAATAACCCTAGATATTCCTTTCTAAATCTCTGTCGCAATTCCCTCTTAATTTGCTGTAGCGCTCTATGTCTACTTCTGAATGTATCGGCTGTAATTTTTTCTATATCTGGAAAATGGGTCGTCCTGTCTTGCAGAAACATAGCTGGTGTTAATGGGATTAGATCATCGCTATTTTCTGTGATGTACGTCAGTGGTCGCTTATTAATGGTGGATTCTACCTCGATCAAACACGTTTCCAATTGTTCATAATTTAGTTTTCTATGACCTAATATTTTCCTTAAGAGGTACTTGATCATTCTAATCATTCGTTCCCAGAATCCTCCCTCCACGCCGCTGTAGGTGGATTTAACTTCCAGCTTATTCTTTGTTCTTGTGTTTCTTTTACGATTTTATCCCATTTTAAACGGGCAAACAAATTCCTTGTTCCCACCAGATTAGTACCGTTGTCACTATAAATAGTACTAGGCCTTCCTCGCCTTCCTATAAACCGACTTAATGCCAATATAAAGGAGTCAGTATCTAAACTTGAGACCCTTTCAAGATGAATTGCTCGGTAAACGGCACAAGTGAACAAAACCATCCAAACCTTGGATCCGTCCTTTATATAAAGGGGACCAGCTAGGTCGATACCCACCACCTTAAAAATTCCAAGGGGTTCCGTTCTGTCATTAGGAAGTGGCGCACAGGAGATTTTGATAGGTCTTTGATCAAATCTTCGGCATTTCACACATCCCCTCACAATCCTTCCAATGGTTTTCCTTGATTTATAATCCAAAATTTCGCTCTCAGTATTGACATCAAGATATGTGTTCCCGCGTGATTGTTACGCAGGTGCTCTTCCCGGATCATTAGATCGACCAGAGGATGTTTATGTGGCAACAAAAATGGTCTTCGAAAGTGTTCACTTTCTTCACTGTATAGTAGTTTGCTCTCCACATAAAGCAGTCCGTCAGAGAAGACTCCCACTCTCAGATTCTTACCATAAGTCTTCCCAGGTTCGAATGCTTCTCTTTGTATAATTCCTACCATAGTTCTTTCTGCTTGTTCGATTTCTTCAGCTGATAACGAACCTGCACATATTCCTCTCTTGCAACTTCTTGATGAAAATCTTTTAATCCACCCAATCACTCTAAGGTTACTGGAATAGGAAGAAAATTTGGTGGAAAACTACCTCCTTTCCAGTGCAACCTCTGCTAGTACACATTCCTTACTTTCCATATTTACTTCCTCTTTGTTCACTATCAATTCGGTTTTCGGCCAATCGTCTGGATCCCCATACAACCAGTGGGGTCCCTTCCACCACTCACTCTTAAGATAGCGAGTAGCAGAACAACCTCTCGAAGGAAGATCAGCTGGATTTTCATCTCCTGATATATGTGCCCAGCTCTTTACGTCGGTTAAATTTCGAATTTCAGTAACACGATTTTTTACAAATGTGTTCCAGGTTTGGGCTCTCGTTATCCATGTTATTGCTGTAGAAGAATCACTCCACATGTACGTTGGGTAATCCATCCCCAGAGCATTTCTTATTGCATTCAACAGCCTTGCTCCCAAGACACAGGCCATAAGCTCGAGCCGCGGTATACTTATCCTCTTCAGAGGAGCAACTCTAGCTTTGGCCCACAGAAGAACTACTTTGACTGTATCTTGTACCACAGATCTAGCAAAGACAACAGAGGCGTAAGCTTCACAACTAGCGTCGCAGAATACATGCAATTGTACGTCTCCCTCCGAGTCCAGGTACAGACATCTAGGTATCCTCACTTGATCTAATGACGCGATTTCATACAACCAGCTTCGAAATTCCTTCTCTATATCGGTCGGTAATTGCGCATCCCATTCTAACTTAAGAGTCCACGTTTTCTGTAATAGAACCTTGGGGCTTATCAATACAGGACTTAAAAATCCCAACGGATCAAAGAACCTTTGTATGCAGGACAGTACTGTCATTTTCGTCAAACTGTTCGGGACCCGGAATGGCCTGGTCACATTGCACTTCAATATGTCCTCCATATTGTCCCATAAAAGTCGCAAAACAGAGACATCAATATCTGCCTGCGCAAAGACTCCCGTAATCGCCCACTGGTTCAATTCCATCTTGGCTTCTGTCATCAACTGTATAGAAATTTCCATGAAATCTTTTACCTCCTCTTCTTTCAGAGATGTTACGCAATTGTCTACGTAAAACGATTTGAGTAATTTCGCCGCTACAAGCTTTCTTTCATCTCTAATGGATTCCAGGTGATATTCTATTACCGCAGCCAATAAAAAGGGGCTACATTTCAGACCAAAAACAACACGTTTGTGTCTTAAATCTTTCGTCTCGTTTGTTCCCGTTTTCCACCATAAAAATCTCAGGCAATCTCTGTCCATTTCCTGCGCGGAAATAGTCTGAAATGCCTTCTTGATATCAGCTACAATTCCAACTTTTCCCCGTCTAAAGCGTAGAAGCGTCTCTGGTAAAATCTCTAACAGATTGGGCCCTGTCTCTAAACAGTCGTTTATAGATAGGCCATTCGCACCTTTGCAGGATGCATCGAAAACTGGTCTGATTGGGGTCGTTAAACTGCATGGCTTATACACAGGTCGATGTGGCAGATAGTATATCTTGGAACCATTTAATCCCATCGGTATTTCCTCAATAAAGTCTTCCCAAATCCAGTCTCGCAACACACCATCATACTCTTCAAATTTACTCGCATTATAAAGTTGCTTAGTTCTCGCTAATAGTCTTCCATAAGCTATCGCCTGATTGTCATTTAGTTCTTCCTTATTTTTCCGCCAAGGTAAGGCGACTATATAACGTCCATTTTTTTTCCCTTTTCATAGTTTTCTTAAATTCTGATCTTACCCTTTCATCGTGTTCTTTTCTATTTTTGTCTGAGCTTGCATCCTTTATCCCCAAGACTTCCAAGTCCCATAATTCCTCTATTCTGGCCTGATTCAATAGAGCTGTGATCATGGTTGTAACTAGGCCTTCTCCTTGGTATGATGGGCGTCCACACAAGATCCAGCCAAAAATAGTCTCTATGGCTGTTGGCCCTGATTTCAATTTTAATGTTCTACCTGTTAGGCAATCACCGAAATAATCACTCCCTATTAAAATATCAATCTCTTTGTTTTGAAAGTCTTCTTTATTAAATTCCACGTGGTGGGAAATAAGCTCCTCCACCCACTGACCCATGGGAATAAAGGTGGTCCTATTGCAAATGGTATTTTCTTCCAGGACATCAATACCGATCTTAGTTCCTTTCCTGATGTTTTCCAGTTGGATTCTATAGATGCCGTGTTTCTCTACTCCGGTCATCCTTCCAAATAACGCCTTCTGTATTTGTCCCTGACCAATCTTTTCTAGGTTTAACTGTCCAATCAATGCTCTTCTGATATAGCTTCTCTGGCTCCCGGAATCGAATAAAATCCATACTATTCTTTGTCCTCTTGGACTCGCTGCCCTAGCGCTGGTGATCATTAGTAGTACTTCACTAGAGCATGTTTGGTTAGCCATTGATGCTGAAAGAGCCTCCAGGTTGTCCTCTTTTACCTCTGTTTTCTTCTCGTGTATTTCTCTTCTTCTTCTTGAGCACATCAGTTCTACGTGTCTGCCCTTACATACAAAACACTTAAATCTACCTCTGCAATCCCTTGCCATATGTCCCCTCCCTAGGCACCGGAAGCAGACCTTTGCATTCGTAGCCTTTTGTCTGCGTTGCTCCAGCGTCAACCGTTTAGCTCTGTTACAATTCCTCGACCTATGGCTAGGCATATCGCAAAAGACACAACTCTCGTTGTGACTTTGATTTAAGAGATGTGCCGCTGTCGGAGATGTTCTTCTCTGGATCTCCTTTTCTTGATTCTTTTCTGATCTTTTGAAGCCAGCTCTTACAAATTCTAGCCACTCAGCTCCTCTAATTTCTTCTTTTATAAATTTTAAAAGATTATTCAATCGCTGTGAGCTGTTAGGTTTTTTGGTGTTATCTTCTGACTGGTATCCTGCCTCTGGTCTTCGCTGCCATATCTGCAGTACATCATCAGGCAGGCTGGATTCTACCATTGGGTATAGGAACACCGCATTCTGATCGGTAGTCACTTCTAATGACTCTAACGATCTCAGTGAATCCATAAGTGGGTCATACAAATCCGCCAATGTTCTCCTTTGAGAACTTGCTTTCGTTACAATCAATTCAAGTAGTTGTCTGACGTACATTTCTGTCAGCAATACTTTGTCGCCGAATTTTTCTTGTAGAGCTTCTATGGCCTTTGCATAATTGGCCTCGGTGACGGTATACCCTTCCAGAAATTTTTGAGCTCTGGAACCTTTGGTCACTGCTTGGTGGAGGTAATGGAACTTGTCCACATCGCTTAAGGTGTCGTCCTTATGAATTCTCTCGAACTGCCCCCACCATGGCAACCATTCCCTCAAGGTTCCGCTGAACTTCAAGAGTTCCAACTTGGACAATTTGCATATCCTCTTTTCCGATAATGCAGAAGTAGAGCCATCTCTTTCCCGCTGATTCGTTGCGATGGAATCCAACGCGTCTTGTACCTCTACCTCCATTGTGGTCAGCATACGCTCATACGTATCGCAGCCTTCCAATTCAGCCAAGAATAGGTCTTCCGAGGCCTCCTTTTCTCAAAGTAAGGTCTCGATCTTTCCATTCAAAGCCTCTACTCTCTGCTCAAATCTTTTTAGCTGCTGGTGTAAAGCTAATAACTCCTCTCTGTTCAAAGGATCATCCTCTATCATCCTTTTGATTTCGGACACCTTCTTCGTCATTAATCCTCTGAGAGGAGATCTCATCTTGCTTAGGTTTTTCCATATTCTCTAGGATCAGGTCCGGGCTCACCAATTTGTTAAGTCTTTGTGTTATTTCCAAGAATGAGTACCAGTCATTAGAATCCCAGAGAAAGATCACTCTCAGCCTTTCTAAACAATATTTAACTTTATTTTGTAAAATGCAAATCCAAAATCTCAAAAGGCTCTATTTACATATGTACAGTTCACAATGTTTCTTTGACTTTATCTTATTTGACTTGATCCTCTTTGACTTTGACTTCAACTTTATCTTTGTAACTGTCTGGACAGGGTTCTTCTTTATCTACTTTCACTTTGTAACTGTCTGGACGGGGTTCTTCTTTATCTACTTTCACTTTGGAACTGTCTGGACAGGGTTCTTCTTTATCTTCGAATTTATACCTTCTCTTCCGCCTTACTTACTTCTACTCTTTTCTATTCTTACTTTGATCCACCTTCCGCCACTTCTTACTTTGATCTACTTTCCGCCACACAACTTATGCCGATCTAACACTTTCTCCCTCGCGCGTTCTAATCCCTTCTTCTCCCTCGCGCGCTCTAATACCTTCTTTTATATATTCGAAAACAGTCACGTGGGCGCACTCAGTGGTGTTTTTTGCGGCGCATCCCGTGGCTCGCGCCATCTAGAGCCGCTTTCCCCCAACCATTCTTAAAAAGCAGAGCTCCAGTCGACGACCCTAGAGACACGATGGAGGAAATCGTGGAGAAAAAACCTCGAAGTATGCTTCACAATCACACTGGAAGAACAAATCATGATGAATCAGCATTCCGACCCTGAATTGAGAGACCTGATTCAGATCTTTCGAAAGGACCCGTGTGATAGAACAGTAGGAGAACAAAATATAATTAACGACTACAGCTACAAAGGAGGCAGACTTTTCCGCATGGTGAAAAATGGAGAAGAGGTACGAGCCCTGTATGTTATACCCAAAAGTATGAGAAAATTTAGTTGTTAAATTCCATGATCTAATGGGACATTTTGCGGTAAATAGGACTGTCAACAAAATTAAGGAATTGTACTGGTTTCCTTCAATGTAGAGGTACGTTCGACGCCATGTTGCTAGGTGTGTCGAGTGTTTATTTAACAAAGTTCCCGGAGGAAAATAACAAGGCTTCTTACACCCCATTAAGCCAGGCAAGAGACCGTTTTCCATCGTACATATGGACCACGTAGGCCCTTTCGTGGGAAGTACAAGAGGTAACCAGGAACTTTTAGTGATTGTCGATAATCTGACAAGATTTGTCCGATTAAGCCCTGTAAGGAATACATCGACGCAGAACGTCCTGGAGGTAATGAAAAGTTTTGTGAATGATTTCGGACTACCAGACAAGATCATCAGCGACAGAGGGTCATGTTTTACCTCAAGGCAATGAATAATTCTGTCGAGGAAATGGAATACATCATGCACTGAACTTTACGAAACATCCGCGAAGGAACGGGATGGTCGAAAGAGTGAACCGAACAGTATTGTCCACCATAGCAATCGGTATCGAGGATCCGCGACGGAAGGATTGGGACCTGAAGATCAAGGAGGTAGAGCGAGACCTGAATAATGCGGTGAACAAGACGACGAATAAAACACCATTCGAGACACTCCACGGCTATTCCCCTCGATTCCACGACGGGATACTTAGAAGATTAGCCGACGAAGATATGGACCCGTGGACCGAGCCGGAGAAAATCCAAGAGAGTGTGAGAACCCAAATTGAGAATAAACAAGAAATCATGAAGACGTACTACGATAAGAAGAAATGCCGTACACTCCAATTCGAAGTAGGAGAAATTGTAGTGATGAGGCATGTACCCAAAATGACTGGTGAACCAACCAAGGCGCAACCCAAGTATCGAAGACCTTTAATAATCACCGAAGTTCTGCCAAGCGACACGTACAGAGTGACTCAGCTAAGCGAAAGAACCGGTGGACGGTTCTACACGACAACGGCCCATATCAGTCAACTGAAGTCTTTGCACAGTGAAGAAGATGATTCAACTACAGAAGAAAGTCCGGACGAGGAGTCAGAAGAAGAAGACACCCTCCGACGCAACCCACGACGTTCCTGTAACGCAAAGTTCAATCGAGGACGATTGAAATCCAGGAATGGCCGAATGTAGGCGCCGCCTGGCCTTGACGAGACCTGAATGGCGCTCTCCGGGTGGGCTCGCGAGGGATGATGCAACCACCACGCGGCAGACATTGTTTTTTCTTGTTGTTCCAATACACTCGCTTTTGTTTGTTGCTAATTATTGTATTGGAGCGGGTCGCTCCTTAATAAATATATATATAATAATTAAATAACTAAATGGAATCCCCTCTTCCTTTATCCCAGTAAGGACGCCTACAGAAGCCAACACTTGTAAGGTCGTTTGGTATAGATTGAGAGTTCGTAAAGCAATTATATCAAAGGAAGAATGAATAGGATAACCATGTAGAACTCTCCTCTAAATCCAAGGCATTAGGTTGGGTATCTGAAAGCCCTATAATTCCAATATCGAGCGCGTTCAACTGAAAGAGCAAGGTGAGAGACAGAATGACAGAATGAGGAAGAACGCCAATAACCTTAAACGGGAAATAAGGATGGCAAGATATAAAGGACTGACCATTGGCAATGAGGTAAAACGCTTGAAGTTTAGTTCGTCCCAAAATTTAATGTGCTAGTCTATGATAAATTGTTTCTGCTTAGTCACCCAGCGTCAAGGCAAAGGGAAATTTTGGACAATTAGATGCACAGTTTTGATAATAGGATAGCTTCAAGTTTATTTGAATGTTTACAATCATTTTATTATTTATTTTAAGTATATTTATAGAGTTTGTAGAGAGGCATTTCATTTTGAGTAACCTAGGGCTTTAGTTCCCAATATGTTTTAATTTGTTATTTTATTTGATTTCACATTTTTGTCCAGAAAGATATTATTGTTAGGGTCTATTGATTATGATGATGATGAG
>CP092867.1:68564890-68627944 GCA_030710605.1 Cordylochernes scorpioides | reverse complement strand
CGAAGATTTGATCAAAGACCTATCAAAATCTCCTGTGCGCCACTTCCTAATGACAGAACGGAACCCCTTGGAATTTTTAAGGTGGTGGGTATCGACCTAGCTGGTCCCCTTTATATAAAGGACGGATCCAAGGTTCGGATGGTTTTTTTCACTTGTGCCGTTTACCCGAGCAATTCATCTTGAAATGGTATCAAGTTTAGATACTGACTCCTTTATATTGGCATTAAGTCGGTTTATAGGAAGGCGAGGAAGGCCTAGTACTATTTATAGTGACAACGGTACTAATCTGGTGGGAACAAGGAATTTGTTTGCCCGTTTAAAATGGGATAAAATCGTAAAAGAAACACAAGAACAAAGAATAAGCTGGAAGTTAAATCCACCTACAGCGGCGTGGTGGGAGGATTCTGGGAACGAATGATTAGAATGATCAAGTACCTCTTAAGGAAAATATTAGATCATAGAAAACTAAATTATGAACAATTGGAAACGTATTTGATCGAGGTAGAATCCACCATTAATAAGCGACCACTGACGTACATCACAGAAAATAGCGATGATCTAATCCCATTAACACCAGCTATGTTTCTGCAAGACAGGACGACCCATTTTCCAGATATAGAAAAAATTACAGCCGATACATTCAGAAGTAGACATAGAGCGCTACAGCAAATTAAGAGGGAATTGCGACAGAGATTTAGAAAGGAATATCTAGGGTTATTGGTACAAAAGGGAAAAGAGGGATCTGGATTTAATCTTAGAATCGGAGATATAGTTCTCATTGGAAATGACGATCAAAGGAGAATAGATTGGCCAATGGCGAAAATAGAGGAATTGATTCCGGGCAGGGATGAGAAGATCAGAGTGGCAAGGATAAGAACAACGCGGGGTATATTGATAAGACCGATACAAAAGATTTACCCCTTAGAAGTGACCTCAGAAGAGCATATGGCCCTTTTAACTCTTTGTGCTCACACAAAGAGGGTGGGGGTATGTTAAGATGGTTGGGGAAAGCGGCTCTAGATGGCGCGAGCCACGGGATGCGCCGCAAAAAAACACCACAGAGTGCATCCACGTGACTGTTTTCGAATATATAAAAGAAGGTATTAGAGCGCGCGAGGGGGAAGAAGGGATTAGAACGCGCGAGGGAGAAAGTGTTAGATCGGCATAAGTTGTGTGGCGGAAAGTAGATCAAAGTAAGAAGTGGCGGAAGGTGGATCAAAGTAAGAATAGAAAAGAGTAGAAGTAAGTAAGGCGGAAGAGAAGGTATAGATTCGAAGATAAAGAAGAACCCTGTCCAGACAGTTCCAAAGTGAAAGTAGATAAAGAAGAACCCCGTCCAGACAGTTACAAAGTGAAAGTAGATAAAGAAGAACCCTGTCCAGACAGTTACAAAGATAAAGTTGAAGTCAAAGTCAAAGAGGATCAAGTCAAATAAGATAAAGTCAAAGAAACATTGTGAACTGTACATATGTAAATAGAGCCTTTTGAGATTTTGGATTTTCATATTAGAAAATAAAGTTAAATATTGTTTAGAAAGGCTGAGAGTGATCTTTCCCTGGGATTCTAATGACTGGTACTCATTCTTGGAAATAACACAAAGACTTAACACTGCTCATTCCGTCTACGTGGGCCATCTTCTCTCCTGGTTTATGCCGAATGTCGAAATCGTATTCCTGAATCAGATTGTACCATCGCGCTATCTGAGGATTTGTAGTCTTCTTCGCGTTCATGTGGCCCGTGCTTGGCAATCTGTAACCACTGTAAACTTGATTCCGACGAGAAACTGACGTAGTCGATCCAAGGTCCACACTATCGCCATCAACTCCAATTTGCTTGAATGGTACATCTTCTCAGCCTCTGTTGTCTTCTTGCTCACACAGTAGACCAAGCGCCATTTGCAGTCTTCGTCCTCCTGTAGCAACATTCCTGCTAGTCCCTCAGCACTCGCATCGCAATGTTTTTCTGTCTTAAGTTCAGGGTTGTAATGAGTTAGTACCGGATATTCGAACAGATCATTTCGAAGTCCTCCAAATGACTTTCGCTGTTCTTCCTTCCATTCAAATTGTGTACCTTTCTTTGTAAGTCTGCCTAGTGGTTCTGCTTTCCTCGCGAAGTCCTTTACAAATCGTCTGAAGAAGTTCGTCAGTCCCAGAAAGCGTCGTATGTCGTGGACATTCTTGGGTTCTGGAAATTCTTCTATCGCCTTGATCTTTCTTGGGCCTGGCTTAAGTCCGCCTGTACTGATGACATACCCAAGGAACTCAACTTCCTTCCTTCCGAACTCACATTTAGAGGGTTTCAGCGTCAACCTCGCTGATCTTATTCTTTCATGTACTTCCCTCAACCTTTCGATCATCTCCCGCCAATCCTTTGCCGGGATAATCACGTCGTCGAGATAGCAGAATGCCTTCTTGTCCAGCAGCGGACCTAGAACAGTGTGCATCAGTCTTTGGAATTCTGCTGGTGCGTTGGCGATTCCAAAAATCATTCTTTCGAATTGACCTGTATCATCTGGGGTGATGAATGCTGTCTTTAGTTTTGCCTTATCGGTCAGTGGTATCTGCAGATATCCATGAGCCAGATCCAGAGTGGTGAAGAATTTCGCATTCCGTAGACCTTCCAGAAGGTCGTCTATCCTCGGTAAAGGGAACTTGTCCTTAACTGTTTGAATGTTGAGTCTCCTATTATCCACCACCAAATGATGATCTCCAGTTTTCTTTCTCACAAGTAGGACGGGACTAGCGTAGAGTGATCTAGTTTCCGTGACTATTCCATTGTCTTTCCACTCTCTGACAATCTCCCTGATTGCTTCGCGTTCACTTGCAGTCGTCTTGTACGGTCTCAGACAGACTGGCTTGCTTTCATCAACCTCCTTAATGTCCATCTTGGTGACATCGGTGCACCCTAATTCGCCCATACCAAGAGCGAAACAGTCTCTATATTCATTCACTACGTCGAGGATTTCTTGTCTCTCTTTCGGAGTCAGAGAATAATTGATGTTGACGTCCTTAGGCAGTATGGGGCGCTTTCGTTTCATTTGGTCCTGTCCTTCCCTCTTCTCTTCACTTTTAGTCTGAAACGAATCCTCTGAAACGTCCAGGTTAACAACAATGTCATCAGGGGCTCAGCAGTTCAACTCGACCTATACATTGGTTTTTCTTTACTCTCAAGTTGCCCTTGCCAACTGAGATGATGGGTAGGGTCGTCTTTCCATCGACCACTTCCAATAGAGAATTGACACAGTCGTCTACTCCTGTGAACAATACGTAGCCGTCCCTTACCTCGTCTGTGATTGCACATGCAAAGTTAATGCAGTCGCTCCCCAACTGAACAGTCTCGGTTGCCCTCAATTCAACGCGACGCGACTTGATTTCTTCTTGCAGATTAGCAAACGGAAATTCGGTTGAATAGCCAATATGCAGTTCCTTACCGATTCTCGCGAAGGATACGTAGGGCAGATCTGTCCATGTTCTTCCAATTAGTAGGTCATAAGGTTGGGCATCATCGTTAACAATGAATACAGCGATTTCTTTTCCGACGACGCCATCAATCTCCAGGTCAACTATCGTCTTCCCAACGGTCCTGGCAGCTGGTGCGGTCTGGTTACCGATGCCGTACAAACTAGTCGAGTCTGGTTCGATGTCGACGTTGATCCTCCTTGCGACCGATTCTCTCAATAGGCAACTGCTGCTCCCGGTGTCTATCATTGCTTTCACGGTCTCCTTGTTGTCGATCTTGGCGTCCTTCAAATATACGTCTGGCGGGACAGTCTCCAGTCCTTCGACTTCCAGGTTGGCTACCTTTAGTCCTTCTTTGGGTCTTGTGCAATTTCTTTCCTTGTGCCCCGTTTGATCGCATCCTCGGCATGTCAACGTAGCCTTGGGTACTGGGCAGTCTCTGGCAATGTGTCCAAACTGATTGCAGTTGAAGCACTTCGGTTCTCACTTGTCGTTTCTGATTGCACGGTTGACCATTCTCCTCGAGGTGTTAGGATACTTTTCACTGATTTCGTTCCTTGCAGCCTCTCTACTCGAAACATTCGTTCCTTGTTCAGTCTCTTTAACTTCGCTTCGGTTGGGAAATCTCGCAGATTTCTGCTGAAACGACGGTGGTGTGGTGTGTTTCGAATTCCAATGCGGAGGTCCCATCTCGGCGCGAACATTTTCGTACTCGTCCATTTTATCCGCCAACACATCTGGGTTGTTTATCTTGGTCCAATCGTCAATGAGATGATTACGCAGCACATTTGGAACCTTTGTCTTTAGCTGGTTAGTGACGAACAAATCCTTTAGAGCGTCGAAATCTTCCACGTTCATTCCTTCGATCTATTCGTTGAAAAACCCTCGCAATTCGAAAGCGAAGTCTCTCCAGGAACCCTCTTGAAATTTATCGTGCTTCTCGAATTTTTGTCTGAACTGCTCGGGGCTCATCTTGTACCGTTTTAGGAGCAACCTTTTCACGAATCTATAATCGCCGCTTTGCTCTTCTGTCACCCGAGCGATTAATTGCGTAATTTCGTAAGGTAGTAATCCTAGAAGACTGAACGCCCATTGGTCTTCATCCAACCCTAGTCGCTTTGCCTGTCGTTCGAAAAGAATTAGAGAGAAACTCAAAACACTGTCCTTCGATTCGTACTTGGGCATCAGTTTACGTATCTCGCAATGTGCGTTATTACTGGTACCGCGAGACGGATCGTTGTTTCCATGCATAGTCTGGATGCGCAGCTTCTCGAGCTCGAATTCCATCTGCCCTTTTCGTTCCCGCTCTGCTTGCTCTGTTTGTGCCGTTTGTTCCATTCGCTCCCGTTCTGCTCGTTCTGTTTGTTCCCGTTCCTCGATCAGAGTCTCCAGCAGTTGCTTTGCGAATTCTTCTTCGTAAGATTGACTATTCAGGATAAGGCGTTTTAAGTCGACGATCCTGCTATCTGGCGGTACTACCTCGCCGAGTTAATACGCCAACTTGCTCAAATCGCATTTCTTTACTCTGGTTAAATAAGTCATATTAAAAAAAAAAAGATAGAGTATAACGAAACAAAAATAATTAAATGAAACTAACTAAACCGGATACGTACTGTTTTGATTATTTCTCTAAACGGAATCAACTTTTCTTTAGTACTTTTGGGACAACACTTATACCGCGATACTTTGCGATAATACTTCTATTTGTTTCTTCAATTTACTTTAAAATACTTTCTTTAGAAAACTTTACTTTACTTTAAAATAGTTTCTTTAGAATACTTTACTTTACTTTGAAATACTTTCTTTAAAATACTTCACTTTACTTTAAAATTTCTTCTTTAAAATACTTTAAAATGGTAATACTTTAAAATGCTTTCAAATAAATGGTAGTAAGGTTACGTACATACCATTCGTGTTGCAGCTTCTTCTTTAGGTTAATCCAACATGGCGTCGCGCGTCTTTTGTTGCTGCTTGAACACTCCAGCAATTCTTCTTTCTTCAGGGTTATCCCGCTTCTGAAATTCTGTTGGCTTCTGTAGGCGTCCTTACTGGGATAAAGGAAGAGGGGATTCCATCTAGTTATTTAATTATTATATATATTTATTAAGGAGCGACCCGCTCCAATACAATAATTAGCAACAAACAAAAGCGAGTGTATTGGAACAACAAGAAAAAACAAAGTCTGCCGCGTGGTGGTTGCATCATCCCTCGCGAACCCACCTGGAGAGCGCCATTCAGGTCTCGTCAAGGCCAGGCGGCGCCTACACAAAAATGGATAAATCTAAGCTATACTCTCACTACAAAGACATTCACATATCTTTCATGACGGAGGGATACCTTTTAGGGGATTTTCCTTTCCCGGTTGTAAGACTACTCGCACAAGTTAGAATACTTTCAAGTTTTTTTAGAGAAAACCACACCAAGTTGCTCTACGGTGAGGACCCGATTTGTACCTTCTGTAATTCAAAACTAAAAAATGAAATCACTCACTATATTTTTGATTGCTATGCTCTGAAACAAGAAAGAAGAACCCTTATGCTCAAAACTGGGCAACTCTGTGCTTCACTTCCATCAATAAATGACAATATGACCCAGAATGAGTATATTGCTACGGCGTTTTATGGTTTCCACAAGTCCATATCTCAGAAGAAGGCCAAGTGACACTCACTCCTCACTTTCTTACTGCTACTCTTTTTGTGTTGTTTTTCTTGCTTCCCTCTTTCTCTTTCTTGTTTTTTTTTATTTTTCTTCTGTATATATCGTTATTTTCTTTGTCTTATTGCTTTGTTCTCATGCATACCTCTGGTGAATCCTGTATAGGGTCAGTGACCCTGAATAAAGGCTTTTTGTTGTTGTTTGTTGTTGCTTTACGAACTTTCATTAGAAACTCCCCTTTGGTTACGATTTGTGGTCAAGGAATTATAGGGCTTGTTTATTACCCAACACATGTTCTAAATCGTTTCATTTAGGATTGGTTATAAGCACAGCCATTATCTTGATCATCTAAGTCTTCGCCTATATTCAGAGTTGAACCAGAGTTCAGATACAAATCATACCGGAATAAAAGGAATTGCCTTCATTTCTAAAACGCTAACGTTACTTTTACGGTCTCAAAGGCTGTCTGCTCTACAGTACCCCAAGTGAATCTCCATCCCTTCCTTAACAAGTTGCTCAATGGAGCAAGGACTTCACCTGCGTTGGGTATGAAGCGCCTGTAGTAGTTGACTGTACCCAATAGACTTCTTATCCCCTTAATGTTGTGGGGACGGTTCAAATTCGTGAGAGCTGCCACATTATCTCACATGGTTTGATCCCATCCTGATCAATAACGTGACCCAGTTAATCTACAGAACCCTTGAAGAAATAACTCTTCCCAAGTTTAACCTTTAGATTAAAGCGACTCAGGCGTTCGAGTACAGCGGCAAGGTCAGTTACATGTTGCTCCTGAGAGTCACTGTAAACAATGATGTCGTCGATGTACAATCGAACGCATTTATACAACAGATCCCCTAGGACCAAATTCATGGCCCACTGGAAGATCTGAGCTGAGTTCTTCGCCCCTTGTGGTAAACGAGTAAAGCGATAAAGAGAAAGTGGAATGATCTCAGTCGCTCTCCGGCATATGAATCTGGAAGAATCCAGAAGTCAAGTCTAATGTGCTGAAGACCTTTGCACCTGCGAAGGCTCGTGAACTGTCTTCAACACGGGGTATAGGGAACGGGAAGAATTATGTTGCTTCATTAATCATGCGCAGATCCATAGTAATACGGACACTTCCATCTGTTTTAGCATGATCCACTTTGCCGTAGTGGGGGGGCCCGAGTCCGACTTCCAAGTCGTTCCGCCAAGAGATCAACACCATAGAGGTCCGTACGTCTCTTGACCTCACGGACAATACAGCAGCTCTCATAAGCATAAATAAATAAAGCAACAGGGAATAGAGGGGAATTCCATAAGGACACACTCCCCTCAATTATTCCTGATTCTTCTAGTTCTTCAACTAGGGCCTTCACCTTTGAGACTAATTTATTAGGTATAGGATACTGCCTCCTGTAAACAGGTTTATCTGACAGCATCTTAAGTTTTGGGGCAACAATCATCTTACTCTATTATTATTTATCTCCACTAGGAACCTTTAAAACAAATACTGTTGAACTCACTTCAATCTTAATCATATCTTGACACTAAAACAAAAATATAACTTAAAAAAAACAACAACTGATAACTCTCTGAAAAAAAAAGGTTCTGAATTTCCAAAAATATTTTGCGTCTGAAAGGAGATTATAAATTCGTTATTTAATAGAACCAGACTTAATAATTAGGATAGAATCGTACATATAGACTAATGCATACAGTTACTTCACTTAAGGTAAATCAGCCTATACAATCTCTCAGTGCTTATTTTATACAATTGACAGATATTGTCCCCTAGGCTAAAGCCAAAACAAATGATCTCTGAATACTACTTGCTAAAGAGCCAAACTTGCTCTATGAAGATAATAGAAGAGTCAGTAACTACCTCTCTTTAAACATCAATTATACCGTCATCTATTATTCTTTTATTGACTTTCAATTATCTTTTTATCATCTTTCTATAACCTCTCTATCATCTTTCCAACATTTATCTATCATCATTTCATCTTTCCATTCTTCAGTAGTTCCCAACATGAAACACTTCATCGGGAATTGGATCCCGATCTACCATCGTTTTTCATTTGAAGTTATTCTGGTAGACTATCCCCTCCTGCCAGCTTCATGTAAAAGCCTTAAATTCGTTCAGGGCGAAAGCTACCGCGAAAATTTCGAGAAAAATTCCTGAGGACTGTTTCCGCTCCCTTATTTCCCCCTCGAGGAGATAAAGTTGCCCCGGGATGTATTGAAACCATGGTTAGCTATGGCGGTATACAAATAGGGCCGCTAGTGTCTCTGCTTTTACTTCATATCAGAATGTAAATATTAATTGGTATTAATTCTGTACCATCGATGGTTCATAATCTTTAAACTTTACTCACACTCGGCGAGATAGTCACCTTGTAAAACAAAAAAGGAAATATATAGCATTACGAATTAGTTAAAACATAATAAAATAAAGTCTGCTTAAATTACTATTTTGCTTATTGAGCTCATACAAATGCTAGATATGAACTAGATCAAATAGTGTAGTCTTCACGTTTTTCCAATTGGGTATATGACAACAGAAAAAAAAAAGCCTGGAAATATATTACTGGTGTGCCCTGTGCTACACAGCAACTACCACTGGAAAAAGGTATTGGATGGAGTACAACTCTGTTTTTTTACAGGATAGCGGCTCATAGAATTGAATCACTCTTATGGAATATTCACACACTGTATGCAAGTTTTCGGCGGTTTAACAGCTACTGGTCTACTAAATTAATGACAGGGATTGTAGTTAGTTTTAAAAGAAAGGCTCATGTGCTGTTTTGTCATGCGTCTTATGTCATCTGCAAAGGAAAGTGTCGCCTCAAAGGACTTAACTCTGAGACTAACACCCGCTGCACATTTCAGGTAGAAGTGACTGTCCATACAATAGCAAGATCTCATTTTGCTGCCAATGTACTTTGTTGAGCTTTCCATGTCGTCATTTTGTCGAAACCCAATCCTCTAGGGTGTTTCTTTAATCATTTCTTGACGACATTTGATGTTTCATGCGCGATCCCGCCCGGCATTCAATAAGTACTTATATGATCGTGTGAATATTTATTAGCTTAACAAAATTAAATTGCTAGAGTTATAAAGGCGTTTTGCTTTCCCATAACCAAGAGAGTGAACTAAATATGAAGATTGTCCCTAAATGCATTATGTCTACCCAATATCTGCGTTGGGTAAAAAAATCCATAAACATGTATGTCTTAATGTGAAGAGAAATTAAAATAAATAATGCAGACTGATTAAAAGTTGCTGAAATATAATTATATATATGATGCTAATAAAGTATTCACGTGGCCGAATCAACTTTCACCCGACTTATAACGCCGTCCATATCGCGTAATTGAAACTAATATAAAATTCAAAGAATAAGATCTCTATTTCTCAATTATCCATCAATTTCAATTGGCTCAACGTAATTTATGTATATATATCTTAGTACATTGGCGTGACATGCTACGCTTCTCCTAGTTCCTTGCACGCTCGGTTAATCCCAATGGAAGCCACTTCAGGCGTCAAATCCCGTGCTAAACTCATCATGCATGACTTCAAATTTGAAAAATTATTGAATTGAATATTTGCAGTGACATATGCTTCCACTGAAAATACTTAAAACATAAGACTGTCTCTTATCTTGTTTAAATAGCTGCTTTACCCCCCATATACCAGTGTAAATATTCCCTCGGCTCTGCCACTTCTTAATGTGAAGAGAAAGTAAAATAAATAATGCAGACTGATTAAAAGTGCTAAAATATAATTATATATAGGATGCTAATAAATATTGCTTCATCACATAATAATTAAAAATGGGTATGACTGAGGGAATATTTGACTAAATATAATGCAAACAAGAAAAAAGTAAAATTAAACCTATTCTAGAAAGGTGTAACCTTTCCGATAATACAAGATATAAAATTAAAATAAGTGGATTACAAAATCAAATAAACAAAGTTAAAGGCCCGCGAATAAGTAAAACTAAATAAATACAATTATTAATCAAAACGAACATTATGTCAAACATTATATTCATATTACTGCAAAATTACGCAAAATAATTCGAGGTAAATTATGTCTCGATTAGCAAAAAATAAATAAAATAAAATGACAAGCGGAAATGCTAGGACGAATAAAGATTTTTAAAAAATATAAAAATTACTATACTTAAGTATAATCTAAATTAATACATTATATTGCCTAAATATTTTAAAAGAAATAGTAGAAAAGCTCTGAAATCATGCTTATCCTAGTAAGCTAAATACCCTTGCGATAACATAAAATATCAAAATAAACAATTGGATTGTTGGAAGTCGTGGCATAGAATATGTAAATATCTTTTTGAGTGTATGACTTGGAATGTAAATTTCTTTTAAATGAATTATTATTATGTCAAATATATTTTGAATGGATTATTATTATGTAAATTTCCCTTTTGTATATGACTGAGCCGTGTTGTTGAAATAAAGAGTTTCTTAGTAGAGCGAGAGCTTTACGTGTGTAGCCGCTGGTTTTTAGCTTCGTTATTTTCTTTCTCGCTTGATCACCCGAAGCACAGTCCAAATAATATCAAGACTTTGGGTAAAAGTCTTACTTGTTAAGAGGAGGTTTCTTCAATCTGACCTCGCGTACCTTAACATTTAGTGGCGTCCCCGGGTGGGCTGCGTGGGCTGGTCAAGTAGAGAAGACGGGAAGACCTGTAGGCGCTGTCTCCCGAGGAACAGAAGGCGGGAAGCCCTGTAGGCGCTATCTCCCGAGTAACAGGAGCTCAAGGTAAAAGAAGCTAAAGAAGCTCAAGGCAAAGAAGCTAAAGAAGCTCAAAGGCAAAGGAGCTAAAGAAGCTCAAAGGCAAAGAAGCTAAGGAAGCTCAAAAGGCAAAGAAGCTAAAGAAGCTCAAAGGCAAAGAAACTAAAGAAGCTCAAAGGCAAAGAAGCTAAGGAAGCTCAAAAGGCAAAGAAGCTAAAGAAGCTAAAGAAGCTCAAAGGCAAAGAAGCTCAAGGCAAAGAAGCTAAAGAAGCTCAAAGGCAAAGAAGCTAAAGAAGCTCAAGTTAAAGGAGCTCAAGAAGCCCTTTGTTAAAGGTTTAAAGGAGCTCAAGAAGCCCTTTGTTAAAGGTTTAAAGGAGCTCGAGAAGCCCTTTGTTAAAGGTTTAAAGGAGCTCGAGAAGCCCTTTGTTAAAAGTTTAAAGGAGCTCAAGAAGCCCTTTGGTAAAGGTTTAAAGGAGCTCGAGAAGCCCTTTGTTAAAAGTTTAAAGGAGCTCAAGAAGCCCTTTGTTAAAGGTTTAAAGGAGCTCAAGAAGCCCTTGGTTAAAGGTTTAAAGGAGCTCAAAAAGCCCTTTGTTAAAGGTTAAAAATAGCTCAGTGAAGCTCAAGGTTCAAAGGAGCTCAAGAGGCCCTTTGTTAATGGTTTAAAGGAGCTCAAGAAGCCCTTTGTTAAAGGTTTAAAGGAGCTCGAGAAGCCCTTTGTTAAAAGTTTAAAGGAGCTCAAGAAGCCCTTTGGTAAAGGTTTAAAGGAGCTCGAGAAGCCCTTTGTTAAAAGTTTAAAGGAGCTCAAGAAGCCCTTTGGTAAAGGTTTAAAGGAGCTCGAGAAGCCCTTTGTTAAAAGTTTAAAGGAGCTCAAGAAGCCCTTTGTTAAAGGTTTAAAGGAGCTCAAGAAGCCCTTGGTTAAAGGTTTAAAGGAGCTCAAAAAGCCCTTTGTTAAAGGTTAAAAATAGCTCAGTGAAGCTCAAGGTTCAAAAGAGCTCAAGAGGCCCTTTGTTAAAGGTTTAAAGGAGCTCAAGAAGCCCTTTGTTAAAGGTTTAAAGGAGCTCAAGAACCCCTTTGTTAAAGGTTTAAAGGAGCTCAAGAGGCCCTTTGTTAAAGGTTTAAAGGAGCTCGAGAAGCCCTTTGTTAAAGGTTTAAAGGAGCTCGAGAAGCCCTTTGTTAAAGGTTTAAAGGAGCTCAAGAAGCCTTTGTTAAAGGTTTAAAGGAGCTCAAGAGGCCCTTTGTTAAAGGTTTAAAGGAGCTCAAGAAGCCCTTTTTTAAAGGTTTAAAGGAGCTCAAGAAGCCCTTTGTTAAAGGTTAAAAAGAGCTCAGTGAAGCTCAAGGTTTAAAGGAGCTCAAAAAGCCCTATGTTAAAGGTTAAAAGGAGCTCAAAAGGCCCTTTGTTAAAGGTTAAAAAGAGCTAAGTGAAGCTCAAGGTTTAAAGGAGCTCAAAAAGGCCCTTTGTTAAAGGTTAAAAAGAGCTCAATGAAGCTCAAGGTTTAAAGGAGCTCAAAAGGCCCTTTGTTAAAGGTTAAAAAGAGCTCAGTGAAGCTCAAGGTTTAAAGGAGCTCAAAGGCAAAGAAGTTGAAGAAGCTACAGGGTGAAAGGCTACCTACAAGGTAAAAAGGATACCTACAAGGTGAAAGGATAACTACAAGGTGAGATGGAGGAAGTTAGCAAAAGGCGTAAAAAGGCGTTTTTACCGAGGTGGTAAATGATATGAATACAGAGTTAAGGGATCCTCTTATTGATAAAAGTGGCATATATGCCAAATTTGATAAATTAGAATCTCTCCATTTGGAGCTGGTGGCATTGAATGAACGATGCCAGGCAATTTTATTGGCCAAAGATGAGGCTACTGACGATGAAATTGATAAAGAATTTGAGGATTGTGAAGTCTACATCACGGAAAGATATTATTTGAAGGCTAGAATTCGCGTAATGCGTGAGCAGGATAGGGATGCTCAGGTCAAGACTTCTCAAATTCCACCAGGGGCGTCTAGTGCCTCTCCGAGTTCAGAAACCGATAATCAGAAAGTTATCAAACTTCGGACTACTTCTACGTCTCTATCGAAAAGCCCGGAAGAGTCCATGAAAAATGAAATTGAAGGCGTGGAAAAAGAGAATTCTGTAAAAACTGCTAGAGCTACGGATGTGAAGCCTGCTCTAGCTAAAGCTAGAATGCTAAAGGAAGCTTGTTCAGCTCCCTCTATAATAGATATTGAATATGAGGGCAAAAAAGGTGCTGTGAATGCTATTAAAGAAAAGAAGGAATTGAACGCAGCAGTTGAAGGCGGTGAAAGGAAGGAAACAGAAGCGGCAGTTAAAAGCAATAAAGTGAAGGATTCTGAAACTGCAGTTGATGGCTATGTAGGTGTGAAGGAAGCTGAGGCTAAAGAAAAAGCAAATGAAGCGGAAGCAAAACCTGATAATGTGAATTCTAAAGACGGAGATAAAGGAGATCAAGTAAAAGAATCTGAAGCAGGAGATGAAGGCGACGGAAAAAAGGATTCTGAAGCGAAGCCTAAGGGCGAAGGCGTAAAGGAATCTGAAGCGAATCCTAAGGACGAAGGGATAAAGGATTCTGAAGATGAGCCTAAGGGCGACGGAGTAAGTGATTTTGAAGTTTAGCCTAAGGGCAACGGAGTAAATGATTCTAAAGATAAGCCCAAGGGCGACGGAGTAGGGGATTCTAAAGATGAGCCTAAGGGCGACGGAGTAAAGGATTCTGAAGATGAGCCTAAGGGCGACGGAGTAAATGATCCTGAAGCAAGACCAACTGGAGATACGGAATCTAAAATAAAGAATAAGGGAGATCTACAAAAACTTAAGGGCAACCCAGGGGCTTGGCTCTCAAGGTGGGGGCAATTTGGTAAAAATAATGCCAATGAAAAATATGAAGAGGCAAATTTAAAGGATAAGGAAGATTCTGAAGCGAAGCCTAAGGGCGACGGAGTAAAGGATTCTGAGACTGCAATTAAAGGTTATAAACCGGTGAGCAATTCTAGAGCAGTAGCTGAGGGTACTGATTCAAAGGTGGAAGAAGAAAAGCTTGATGTAGAACAAGGTACTGATTCAGCGGTGGAAGAAAAGATAGATGCAGAATAGGGTACTGATTCAAGGGTGGAAGAAAACCCAGATGCAGAACAAGGTACTGAATCAAGGATGGAGGAAGGGATTATTGATACAAAGGATTGGTTGGGTGATGGGTTCATCGAAGGAGTTGGTGAAATTCCACCTGAGGGAAAAGGATACTGGTTTCCTGATCGCCCTGTATTTGGGTGTGAGTCCGAAACGACGCCTATACGGCCAGTATGTGACGGCGCGTCCTGTCGAGGACGCAGCGGACTATCCTTGAGGCGATATTTAAAAAAGAGATACCCAATCTACTGAGGAGAATCCCGGAAATAAGGATAAAACTTCGGAAAAATAAGTACGGAGTTTTGGCCGACGTGAGGAGATATTTCCAGGTGATGGCCATCAGGGAAAATGATTGGGACTACCTCCGATTTCTTTGGAAGAGGAAGATGGACGCTTATGGGGCAACCTCCGGTGGTGTGTATGGAGAGGGTGCCGCAGTGTGCCGAGGAGAGGATGGTTTTCCTGGATGAGAGCCTGGGCTCCCTGCAACGGTGTCCCACCTGCCTGGATCCCCCCATCACGGTGGAATGGATTTTTTTCTTTTTACAAAAAAGAAAGGTGGGGGTATGTTGGAAGTCGTGGCATAGAATATGTAAATATCTTTTTGAGTGTATGACTTGGAATGTAAATTTCTTTTAAATGAATTATTATTATGTCAAATATATTTTGAATGGATTATTATTATGTAAATTTCCCTTTTGTATATAACTGAGCCGTGTGGTTGAAATAAAGAGTTTCTTAGTAGAGCGAGAGCTTTACGTGTGTAGCCGCTGGTTTTTAGCTTCGTTATTTTCTTTCTCGCTTGATCACCCGAAGCAGTCCAAATAATATCAAGACTTTGGGTAAAAGTATTACTTGTTAAGAGGAGGTTTCTTCAATCTGACCTCGCGTACCTTAACATGGATTACAAAAAATAATAATAATAATTAAAATAATAGGCCCGTGAATATGTGAAATTTGTCATTAAGTTGTTACCAGGCTTAAATTAACACTAGCCTAAGAAAATTTTATTCCTATATTCTAAAGAGAGAAAAGAGAAGAAAAAAACTAATCAATACTGATTATATTTATAGAAGAAAAAGGTTCTTAAATGAGTGTTAAATATGAAAGTTTAAAAGAGGATGAAATATTTTAGATTGAAACCTTCTCGCTAACGCGAGAGGCTTCACAGGGAGCTGAGTTAGAAACCCACCTTCTCGGTTGAAAACTAGGCGTCGACTGATCTCATTGGCTCTCAGAAATCCCACCTAGAGTATTCACATCTGGCAAAGTTATTTCCAGAGATTCCCCCCTCTAGGGTTGTTTTTTATCTTACAGATTTGTGCAATTCCCCAAAGGTGTGCGAGAATAGCCTCAGCTGTCAATCAAAATGTCTTTTGGGCAGCTAAATTTAACTGGATTTTGTGGTAAACAACCCAAGGGCTTTATGTATGAAAAACAAAAAAAAATGGAAAAGATTTTTGAAGATTAAGTGGAAGTCTAGAAATAAGTTTACTATAAAACACAAATAAACACAAAGGATAATTATATTATTTTAAAATTTCGATATTCTATTAAATAAAATCAAAGGAAAGGCGTCGATATTTATTTAGGTTATTAATATTAGTTAAAGGTTTCGATATTCGATCAAAAAAAAAAGATCAAAGGAAAAGTCAGTATTTTCAGGTTGAGCTATAAGTTTCTAAGGGCTATAGGCCTTACTTCTTACATATTTAGATGATTTGTAATTTTCGGGAATTTCATGCTCCACGTTGGAAGCGCTACGTTCGGGTCAACTCAATATATATATATATATATATATATATATATATATATATATATATAATGAAAGGATTTAAAAGCACGAATGTTTCTTTTATACATAATACAAACTTCTACTGCCCTTACTGCGATGAAAAATATATTAGGAGGGCTTGGCTCATCAGTGGTGAACCCTCCCAGCGGTTTCGCCAATTTAATCCACCAGACCTCTTCTCAGAGCTCTAATACTGTATTGGACGATTCTGCTTATATACGCAGCACTGAAGGATGGAATCTCAGAAATGGTTTTCAAGAAATCTATGGACATAAGCTTATAGGACAGTAGAAGTACATTCAAATATTTACATCGAGCAATGCTCTTCCGCAAACAATAAAGACAAGGCCAGTAAGGCATAAATTAACACAAAGCAATAACGCGCCATCTATACATATAAAATGAAAGGATTTAAAGCCCGAATATTTTTTATGTTATATAATTTTTAAAAAATTAATAGAAATATAATAGAGATAAATGCATGTAAATATTATTTTATTTTATTAATCTGTTTAAAATAACTCTGTTGTTCTTGGCCACTAGATGGCGCCACCTTAAATATAAATAGATTGTTTTGTTTTTTTTAGTGTTGGTTAGGTAAGTTAGATTTTATTTTATATAGGTATGTAAATGGTGATATAGAATTAATTGTTAAAATTCTATATTTACTTAATTTAAAATATATACTTTTGCTCAAAGAGTTCAAAATAAACTACTTGAGACTGATTTTCTCTTTTTTAATTAAATTCAAGACGACTGCACCTTCAATTTTAACAAATCATTTTTGGATTTACATAATTATAGAACAGCTAGCCGACAGGATTTGCCTAGTAATTCTCTCTAAAATGCCTCCGAAAATAGAAAAGCCAGTTGAGCAACAATCTTTTACGAGTAATTTTGATTTACCCAAATATGATGGACAAAATTTTGATGTTACTTCATGGTTAAAATTCTTTAATAAAATTAATGCCTGGCTTAAGGCGTAAGAATAATTAAAACAAAATATTATTTACATAATTACAAAGTTTTGGGTCGACCAACGGGGAAGAACAACAATCAGTTTATATAGTAGAAGCGTGACCTCTGGCGGTCGATTAAAACAGAATATTTATATCAATGAAATTATAACTTTAAATAAAACAACATTTTAACATAAAACATTATTAAATAAAATATTTCAATATAACATTTCAAATAATATATTAATATAACATTTCAAGTAAAATAGTTTGATATAACATTTCCCCCCTGTGAAGAAAATAATATGGGTTCATTCAGAGAAAAGTGATAAAAAAAAATATATTGTTAAAAAAAAAGATAAAATGATTGATGGAAAGAAAATAATGTGAGAGGTGATATTCACTTATCATATTGGTTTTAAATATGGTAACCAATAGACAGGAACGTACAAAATTATATAAATGATAAAAATGAATAATAACAAAACAATTGGGAGCAAGTGAAAATAAAAATGTGATAATCCATAATCATATTGGTTTATTGTTAACCAATAGATTGGAAATTACAAAGTGTGAATGATGATAACAAAAATATGGTTGAGAGTAAAAAGGTGATATTCCACAATCATATTGGTTTGTTATTAACCAATAGATTGGAAATTACAAAGTGTGAATGATGATAACAAAAATATGGTTCAGAGTAAAAAGGTGATATTCCACAATCATATTGGTTTGTTATTAACCAATAGATTGGAAATTACAAAGTGTGAATGATGATAACAAAAATATGGTTGAGAGTAAAAAGGTGATATTCCACAATCATATTGGTTTGTTATTAACCAATAGATTGGAAACAGACAAGAAAAAATGATACACATATATAATATTAAAAATGAGGAAGGAAAAATAAAATGCATGAATTATTAAAATGTATATGAATGAAAAATATATGATATGATAGCATTGAAAAAAAAACATTGATGATTATAAGAAAAATAAAAGGCATTTGTGAAAAAGTAATAAAAAGGCAAGGGTAATATGTAAAAAAAAGGCAAAATGCAAAAACAAGGAATGAACATGTAAAGATTAAAAAAGGTAATGGTAAGAATAGTGAATGGGCATAAAAAAAAAGAATCAAGGTGGATAATTATAAGAGGTAAAATTTACATAGTTGGTCTCGCCAAATTTACATATTTGTTAGGCGAAAATGAGAAACATTAAAATACTATGGCATTTAAAAAGAAATTTAAAAGGGGTAAAAATGCAAATTTTGTAAATAAAACATTTTTTATGAGATTAAATAAGAAAATAACATATCAAAATTTAGGGAATTTTAAATACAAGGTAGAAATGTGAAGCAATAAGGTATTGAGGTCATTAACGAAAATATATAATTGAAATATGATTAACAAAGATTAATTTTTATTAAAGATTGAACATGTGAGAAATATTATTCTGTTGTTGTGTTCCCGGCCGACTGCTTTACATCTAGAATTTTAAAAAATGATATTTGCAAATGGTTTATATTATTTAAAGATAAAAAATGACATGGGTTATAATATGGCATTTAGGAGCTACCTATACAAAGAAAAACTAAGGATTAAAAGGACCAAAGGTGTGATAAAATTTAAAGGTCAAAACTATGGTAAAATTGATACAGAAAAATAATTTGACAAAAAGGGTATTAACTATATAAGCAAATAGGCGATTGAAAACTATTGTAAATATTGGGTGTAACTACAAGTTAAAATGAGGAAAACTACGAAATATTGTGGATACAAAGTACCTTGGGTTGGATGATTCCGGCTGGAGTTGAATTCTCGGGAGATGGCTGGTGTTGGGCGGAAGGTGTGATGGCTGGTGATATCCAACCTCGGATGGGAGAAGGATGCTTGAAAATTCTTGAGATGGTGACGGCTGTGTTTGCTTGAAGATGCTTATTTTTGGTTTAAAATGAGTTATTTTTGATTGAAATGATCTATTTTTGATTGGAGAATTTGCATAATTGAATTCGAAAAATTTTGCTTTTGGCATAACAGGTAAATATCCTGTCGACTTATATTATATAATGAAAAAAAAGATATGATTTTCTTTATTATGCCATATATAATTTGCATACATGTTGTATACATCATATTTTAAAAATATTATTTGTTTATAAACAAACTAATTAAACAGAAGATTTTTGGGTATTGATTTTTATTGTTTAATATTATATTCTATTTTGTAAATTATTTTCCTTTTATTTTGACACCCTATATAAGTCTTTTTCATGGGGGGGAAATGTTATATAATTTTTAAAAAATTAATAGAAATATAATAGAGATAAATGCATGTAAATATTATTTTATTTTATTAATCTGTTTAAAATAACTCTGTTGTTCTTGGCCACTAGATGGCGCCACCTTAAATATAAATAGATTGTTTTGTTTTTTTTAGTGTTGGTTAGGTAAGTTAGATTTTATTTTATATAGGTATGTAAATGGTGATATAGAATTAATTGTTAAAATTCTATATTTACTTAATTTAAAATATATACTTTTGCTCAAAGAGTTCAAAATAAACTACTTGAGACTGATTTTCTCTTTTTTAATTAAATTCAAGACGACTGCACCTTCAATTTTAACAAATCATTTTTGGATTTACATAATTATAGAACATATATATATATATATATATATATATATAATGAAAGGATTTAAAAGCACGAATGTTTCTTTTATACATAATACAAACTTCTACTGCCCTTACTGCGATGAAAAATATATTAGGAGGGCTTGGCTCATCAGTGGTGAACCCTCCCAGCGGTTTCGCCAATTTAATCCACCAGACCTCTTCTCAGAGCTCTAATACTGTATTGGACGATTCTGCTTATATACGCAGCACTGAAGGATGGAATCTCAGAAATGGTTTTCAAGAAATCTATGGACATAAGCTTATAGGACAGTAGAAGTACATTCAAATATTTACATCGAGCAATGCTCTTCCGCAAACAATAAAGACAAGGCCAGTAAGGCATAAATTAACACAAAGCAATAACGCGCCATCTATACATATAAAATGAAAGGATTTAAAGCCCGAATATTTTTTCATACATAATACAAACTTCTACTGCCCTTACTGCGATGAAAAAATATATAAGTAGGGCTTAGCTCATCAGTGGTGAACCCTCCCAGCGGTTTCGCCAATTTAATCCACCAGACCGCTTTTCGGAGCTCTAATACTGTATTGGACGATTCTGCTTATATACGCAGCACTGAAGGATGGGATCTCAGAAATGGGTTTCAAGAAAACTATGGACATAAGCTTATAGGATAGTATGACATTCAAATATTTGAATGTAATTCTACGGTCCTATAAGCATATGTCCATAGTTTTCTTGAAAACCATTTCTGAGATTCCATCCTTCAGTGCTTTGTATATAAGCAGAATCGTCCAATACAGTATTAGAGCTCTGAGAAACGGTCTGGTGGATTAAATTGGCGAAACCGCTGGGAGGGTTCACCACTGATGAGCCAAGCCCTCCTAATATATTTTTTCATCGCAGTAAGGGCATGTAGAAGTTTGTATTATGTATAAAAGAAACATTCGTGCTTTTAAATCCTTTCATTTTATATATATACTAGTAGAAAAGCCCGTCCAAGGACGGCTAGAGCAGGTGGATTCCTAATTCTATTTCTCACATTCCTTTTTGATACTTAATAATATGTAATCGGAAGCGTTCGAGGTAAAAGGTAAATTTTCTGCAGGGTATATAACAAAACCAGTCCAATACAATAGTAGAGCGGTCTAGAGATTAATTTGGCGAAACCGCTGAGAGGGTTCACTACTGATGAGCCAAGCCCTCTCATTCATTAAATCATATCATTGCAGTAAGGTCTGTAGAGATTTAAAAAAAGAAACGCATTGCCAGTAAATTTATTTGTGTAAAATTTTAACGATAGAGGGCAATAAAATTTAATTTACTAATATATAATGGTTATGAAAACATGTTTTGCGCGGAAGAGCTTTGCTCGATGCAATACCTTGAAATTTATATGTATGTACCTCTACAGACCTATAAGCTTATGTCCATAGTTCACTAAACACCATTTAGCTGCCTTCCATAGAAAATGCAGGGTATATAACAAAACCAGTCCAATACAATAGTAGAGCGGTCTAGAGATTAATTTGGCGAAACCGCTGAGAGGGTTCACTACTGATGAGCCAAGCCCTCTCATTCATTAAATCATATCATTGCAGTAAGGTCTGTAGAGATTTAAAAAAAGAAACGCATTGCCAGTAAATTTATTTGTGTAAAATTTTAACGATAGAGGGCAATAAAATTTAATTTACTAATATATAATGGTTATGAAAACATGTTTTGCGCGGAAGAGCTTTGCTCGATGCAATACCTTGAAATTTATATGTATGTACCTCTACAGACCTATAAGCTTATGTCCATAGTTCACTAAACACCATTTAGCTGCCTTCCATAGAAAATGCAGGGTATATAACAAAAACCAGTCCAATACAATAGTAGAGCGGTCTAGAGATTAATTTGGCGAAACCGCTGAGAGGGTTCACTACTGATGAGCCAAGGACTCTCATTCATTAAATCATATCATTGCAGTAAGGTCTGTAGAGATTTTAAAAAAGAAACGCATTGCCAGTAAATTTATTTGTGTAAAATATTAACGATAGAGGGCAATAAAATTTAATTTACTAATATATAATGGTTATGAAAACATGTTTTGCGCGGAAGAGCTTTGCTCGATGCAATACCTTGAAATTTATATGTATGTACCTCTACAGACCTATAAGCTTATGTCCATAGTTCACTAAACACCATTTAGCTGCCTTCCATAGAAAATGCAGGGTATATAACAAAACCAGTCCAATACAATAGTAGAGCGGTCTAGAGATTAATTTGGCGAAACCGCTGAGAGGGTTCACTACTGATGAGCCAAGCCCTCTCATTCATTAAATCATATCATTGCAGTAAGGTCTGTAGAGATTTAAAAAAAGAAACGCATTGCCAGTAAATTTATTTGTGTAAAATTTTAACGATAGAGGGCAATAAAATTTAATTTACTAATATATAATGGTTATGAAAACATGTTTTGCGCGGAAGAGCTTTGCTCGATGCAATACCTTGAAATTTATATGTATGTACCTCTACAGACCTATAAGCTTATGTCCATAGTTCACTAAACACCATTTAGCTGCCTTCCATAGAAAATGCAGGGTATATAACAAAACCAGTCCAATACAATAGTAGAGCGGTCTAGAGATTAATTTGGCGAAACCGCTGAGAGGGTTCACTACTGATGAGCCAAGCCCTCTCATTCATTAAATCATATCATTGCAGTAAGGTCTGTAGAGATTTAAAAAAAGAAACGCATTGCCAGTAAATTTATTTGTGTAAAATTTTAACGATAGAGGGCAATAAAATTTAATTTACTAATATATAATGGTTATGAAAACATGTTTTGCGCGGAAGAGCTTTGCTCGATGCAATACCTTGAAATTTATATGTATGTACCTCTACAGACCTATAAGATTATGTCCATAGTTCACTAAACACCATTTAGCTGCCTTCCATAGAAAATGCAGGGTATATAACAAAACCAGTCCAATACAATAGTAGAGCGGTCTAGAGATTAATTTGGCGAAACCGCTGAGAGGGTTCACTACTGATGAGCCAAGCCCTCTCATTCATTAAATCATATCATTGCAGTAAGGTCTGTAGAGATTTAAAAAAAGAAACGCATTGCCAGTAAATTTATTTGTGTAAAATTTTAACGATAGAGGGCAATAAAATTTAATTTACTAATATATAATGGTTATGAAAACATGTTTTGCGCGGAAGAGCTTTGCTCGATGCAATACCTTGAAATTTATATGTATGTACCTCTACAGACCTATAAGCTTATGTCCATAGTTCACTAAACACCATTTAGCTGCCTTCCATAGAAAATGCAGGGTATATAACAAAACCAGTCCAATACAATAGTAGAGCGGTCTAGAGATTAATTTGGCGAAACCGCTGAGAGGGTTCACTACTGATGAGCCAAGGACTCTCATTCATTAAATCATATCATTGCAGTAAGGTCTGTAGAGATTTTAAAAAAGAAACGCATTGCCAGTAAATTTATTTGTGTAAAATATTAACGATAGAGGGCAATAAAATTTAATTTACTAATATATAATGGTTATGAAAACATGTTTTGCGCGGAAGAGCTTTGCTCGATGCAATACCTTGAAATTTATATGTATGTACCTCTACAGACCTATAAGCTTATGTCCATAGTTCACTAAACACCATTTAGCTGCCTTCCATAGAAAATGCAGGGTATATAACAAAACCAGTCCAATACAATAGTAGAGCGGTCTAGAGATTAATTTGGCGAAACCGCTGAGAGGGTTCACTACTGATGAGCCAAGCCCTCTCATTCATTAAATCATATCATTGCAGTAAGGTCTGTAGAGATTTAAAAAAAGAAACGCATTGCCAGTAAATTTATTTGTGTAAAATTTTAACGATAGAGGGCAATAAAATTTAAATTACTAAGATTTACTAAAATGAAAAATGTCGTCGTTAAAAGTACGCATTTAAATATTTAGACTATAAAAATTAGAAAAGAGAAGGCAAGTATGAAGAGTATTTAAAGTGTAAATTATGAATATTATCAAATATGTGGCTGATGTGGCTAGTGTAAATTACGAATATTTATATATCAAATTATTTCGTTTTATTTCAATCAATGGCCGAGCGTGTCGCTAACGTCGAGCTTAACGTCGAGCTAAATGCGTATTTTTGCTAACTGCGTTATTTTTAAAAGTTTAAATATAATTTTGAAGTTACCTGAATAATTCCGGGACTAAATGTAATATGTATACGAAATATTATAAAATAAAAATATTAAGAGAGGAGTTAGGGAACAAACAAACATCCAGACATTTTTTGCGCTTTAAGAAGACTACGTAACTTGAACACGTGACACAGAATGGACCAATCCTATTCGGCTTCAACGAACAAACGCTTTATTATATGTGATATATATCTTGAGTTGACCCGAACGTAGCGCTTCCAACGTGGAGCATGAAATTCCCGAAAATTACAAATCATCTTAATATGAGGAATAAGTTGCTTAGCTGATGGTATATCAGGATAAAAGTTACTTTGCTTCTTTTTGTTGTTAAGGACTGTGATTTTGCAGACACAGAAATAAAAATCGTCATGGTGATTTTTGATTCTCGCTAAACCATTGGTACAACAACGGGCATTTTGATTTCCCCGATTTCCATTGCAAAAGCCCTTGATAGCACGTTCCGCACACAACCATGGGGGCACCACCACTTGTCTTGAACACCTAAGGCCACAACAAAATATTATTTATAGCATTCTTTTATATTTGGGGTGATACGTTTTCTCTGTTTGGGAATTGTAAATTTTCCACAACATTTCTGGATTAGCGGCTTTATTTATATGTTTAAAAATATTCATGAAAATGTATTTTTAAACATATTCTCGGTATAAATTGCAATGGTATGAATTTCATCTAAATGATTATTAAATTTTATGCTCACAAAGTCAATATCTTCAAAATATATTGATGACAGTGATGTCATCAGCTTCTTTATAAAATTAAATATTTTCAAATATTTTTCAAAAAATTGAGTTAATTTTGGGGAAAATGAAGGTTATATTCATGATCTAAGGTTTGGAATTTACTAGAAACAACTCTCAAATATTGAGAAGGAAAAAGTGTGTTTACTAGTGTTATCTTTCCTTTTTCACGACTTCACCTTCAATTCTCTTTTTCAACAAAAAAAAAATATATATATATTCATAACAATGTAGTCGACAGTATCAACCTATTTTTGATTAAATTATTGTTATTTTTTAATATATTATTAATTTAATTTTTACACAAATAAAGCGTATCACAACGTATAGATAAACTAAAACGAAGTTTTAAACTTATTTAAATTACGGATTAGAAAAGAAGGCAAGAAAAACAAATGTAGTTTTGTGAAATGTACTACCGGAAAAGAATGGCCTTACCCAGAAAGGTCGTATAATAGGTCGTTTACATTGTCCAAGCAACTCAGGGAGGATGTAAACATTTCGGCCAAACCAGTCGTTGATTAGACAACAAAAATTACGGTCTCTGATGTCACCATAAGCAAATAAACAGTTTTTTTTTCTGAGCGCAGAAGGCAGCAGAGAAGGGTATTCACAAGTCAGGTGTAGCTAAGTCGCCATGCTGCTCGATTTAGCATCGGTCCCTAGACTCCTCCTTAATCCGTCTCACCTTTCCGGGTGATACCCCTAAACCGAGTTAACCATACTCCATGTGTATGGTCATCTTTTGTATTCAGGCCAGTGCGCTCCCACTCTGGCCCATGAATGCAAGTTGGATGAGAAGCCTACTGCGACGTTTTTTTCCACATTTAACAACATATAAACTGCTGGCCACTGTAAATGCAACACCCTGAAAGAAGCATGCAAATAACATGAAATTTACAACATGCATTAGCGGAGGTGAGATATGAAAATGATTAGAATTTCAGCGCAAACGTACATCACGCGCGCATGTGGTCCCACTTCAATGCACTATTTAAGGCTTGGAGATTTCGACGATTTCAAGTTGGGAAATTTTGTTTTTCTTGTGTTTTTTTTTTTCATAAAAACGATCTATTATGCCTCGCCGAAAAAAAAGCGATCATCTTTCGATCAAGTATCCGAGTTCGACAGAGGAAGGATAGTGGCCTACTGAGATTGTAGATTATCTTACAGGGTAATCGGTAGTCGTGTTGGAACAAAATCAAACAACTGTAATGCGGATATTTGATAGTTGGATGCAGGAAGGTACGTCGGACCGACTTGTTCAATCGCATCCACCTCAGTGTACCACTTCACGTGCTGACAGGCAAATTATGGGCATGGCAGTGACAGATCGCTCGGTCACATCACTACCGTAGCACATTATATTCAGTCTGTAACGCATCATCCAGTGTCTGCGCGTACCATACGACGCCGTTTACAGCAGAGTGGTCTGTTCGCAAGACGCCCATTGCTTCGTCTACCCTTGACGCAGAACCACAGACGTCTCCGCCGCCAATGATGCGATGATAGAAGGACGTGGACGACAGAATGGAACTAAATTGTATTTACTGACGAGTCACGCTTCTGTCTACAACACTACGATGGTTGTATTCGAGTCTGGAGACACCGTGGAGAGAGTATACTTAACGGCTGCGTTATGCGCCGCCACACTGGTCCTGCACCTGTATTAATGGTATAAGGAGGTATTGAATTGCTTCCCTGGCCGGTTCGCTCTTAGGATATTTCGCCGATAGAAAACAGGTGGTCCATGGTTGCTCAACGATTTACTCAGATTACATACCCAGCTGCCACACCAGATCAACTTTGGCAACGTGTGGACACCTTAGAACACATCCAAAGTCTCTTCGAATCAATGCCGAGGCGTGTGGAAGCGGTGATCTGCAACAATTACGGCTACTCTGGCTACTGATTCTGGCAGGACCACACTTCGCAGAAGTCTATAAATTTATTCATTTGATACTTGGTCAACATGTTATCTACAAAATAAATTTTGTTTTGATATCTCTTGTTCTATCTTGGGGTTGCAATTTCGGTAGCGACCAGTGTATATTCAAAGTGTGTAAATTCGAAACTATTGTAGACGTGTATGATTATTTTAAAAATTAATATATTTCTACTGTCCTTACTGCAATGGAAAAATCGATGTTTAGGGCCTGGCCATTAATTTTACATTGCAGTAAGAACAGTATAAATTGTTTCATTTTTAAAAGAATCATACGCGTCTATAATAGTTTCGAATTTTAATAACAGACGGCGCGCTAATGAATCTTAATATTCAAAGTGTGTCTAAAGGTTGTATATTTAGAAAACAAAAATAATAGGAGGACTATAAAAGACGCTTCGACAGTTATGCATCATTGATATATTAACACACAAAAAAAAGAATGAATGAAGCGTTAAATTTGATATACAGGATGGCCCATAATTCCTGAGTCCTTATATTTTTTATTAAAATTTAAAAGGCAAACTATAACTGTTTTAGATACTGAATTGAGGTTTCTTTTTCAAATATATTTAAATATAATAGTTATTCAAAATATCCACCAATTGCTTCCAAACACAATCTAAGTCTTTTAGGGTAATTTTTACAAACACGAGCACATAAATCCGCATCAAGAAGATAAAATTATTCTTTTAGTGCGATTTTAATTTGCTCGAAAGTCTTGGATTTCGATGATAAACTTTAAATTTTAAATAACCCCACAAAAAATCTGCCGGAGTAAGATCAGGTGACCGCGCAGGCCAATCAATATTCCACGGCGCCCCAACCATTTGTGAGGATACTTTTCACTGAGAAATGTTCGAACAATGCTTAAGTAATGGGCGGGTGTACCATCCTGCATGAAGTAAAAGCCTTTTACAACCAATTTTGTATGCATGAATTCCTCCAAAATTTTCAAATATTTCTTACCTTTTACTTTTTCATCGAAAATGTAAAATCCGATTATTCCAAATATAAACAAAATAAACAAATTCCAGCCCAACAGTTAAGCCAAGGGAATTAACTTCCTTTTTAATTTATACCTGTGGATTTTATAAAGTCCAATAAACACAATTATGTCGATTTACATGGCCTTTCAATTTAAATTAGCCTCATCAGTCCAAATTATTTGATTAGGCAAATTTTTATTATTTTGGATCATTTCAAGCATTGTCTCACGAAATTCCATCCTTCTATCCCAATCATCTTCATGAGGTACATTAATTAATTTAGGAATATAGGGCTCATAACCAATACCTTTTAGCATTCTTTGGATGGAAGATCTGGGTATTTTCAGCTATTGAGACAACTTGCTAGTTGATTTTTGAGGACTAACTTCTTAAGATGCTTTAAATAGATTTATATTAGTTTCACATATAGCAGAATGTGGTCTTCCTAATCTAGGGAGATCTGCCACACTACCGGTAGTTTCAAATTTCTAGATATATCAACACGATAACATCCCTCTGGCTTTCAGGTTTGGCTTTAGGAATAAAGAGATGTAAAATGAACGAATAAGGCGAATGATTCAACACGCGCTCAGATATTTTATTTTACTATAAAAATTGGCGATAATGAAAAATATTGACTAAATGCAATATCATGTAACAAAAACCATTTTTTTTTTTACATTGCGATATTCTGGACGAATGCGACTATTTTTACCATTTTAAAAGCGCTTCAAACGGTTATAAATACCCGGCAGTAATCTTTTGCTAAATTAGAACCAATATTATTTGTAGATAATAAATAACCTTTTAATCGGAGAACCTAGAGAGCACTGTTTAAAATTTGATATTTTTTCACCTGATTCACATATGCTCTGATATGTTGCTTACCATTTCAAAGTCTACCTTTTATCTAAATTGTTAGGCAATCAATTTTTCTTTTAAGTATTTCATTTTGAATGGTCTGTTGTTTATATATATATAGAGGGAGACATTTGAAATGATTTTATTGACGATCAGTCAATTTTTACAAAAAAAGAAATAATAATAATGATAATAGAAATGGATAAATGATGGGAATGTACAATGATTTTAGGAGCTAGGGCGGCTCCACCACCCCGCATCTCCAGGTCCAGGAAGTACTTGTAGATGCGTGTCTACAAATTAGAAACTATATAAATGCAGAAATTCTCCCATAAAAAAGACATGAGCAATATCAACGTAACAGCACATACTAAAATAACCAATACACACACCAAAAAAAAAAACAGACACAAACGCTCACAACAAAGAACCAATTTTAGAGATGAAATTTGTGGAATCGCTGGCAGCTTTCACCACTGATAAGCCAAGCCTTTATAATCTTTTTCATTTTCAGCTCACTAATTATAGAAATCTATTCTTAGGGTAAAAAAATAAATAGTGATGAATGTTAATCCCTCTTTAACATATAGATGCGTCATGGGTTTGTTTGTCAAAGTATTCATGAATCAAAAATCATTCACAAAACACACGCAAAACCTATAAGACATTTCTAACAACACAAGACATTTATAACAACACAAACGACACATAACACAAAACATATATAGTACAAACACAATAGAGCACATACAACATGCCCAACACAAGAGACCTACAACATAAATACACAATAATGCACACACAACGCGACAACAAAAGCCTATCATTACTTAAGAATAAAATATCACTTTGTGCAACAATCCATCCATGTGAATTTAGCCCGTTGCGCACATCTAACAGCAGTAGATTGGATAAACCCAGTCAACTGTCGAGGAAACTCAGGCCGGTTGTTTTCCTTACTCGACAGACACTTCAAGGAAATTCAATCTCTTCAGAAACGTATGTTGTTGGGTATATATTCAGAAATTTAGTTAATTCCAAAGCTCCACGTTTTTACAGCCTTTTAAAAAACGATGAAATAGATGGAGCGGCACTGTTCGGTGTGAGCACAGATGGAATAGATGGAGCGGCACTGCTCAGTGTGTGCACAGTCGGAAAGGATGGAACGGCACTGCTCAACGTGTGCACGGACGGAATATATGAAGCGGCACTGTTCGGTGTGAGCACAGATGGAATAGATGGAGCGGCACTGCTCAGTGTGCACACAGTCAGAAAATATGGAGCGGCGATTCTCAACGTGTGCACGGACGGAATATATGAAGCGGCATTGTTCGGTGTGAGCACAGATTGAATAGATGGAGCGGCACTGCTCAGTGTGTGCACAGTTGGAAAAGATTGAGCGGCACTGCTCAACGTGTGCACGGACGGAATATATGGGGTGGCACTGTTCGGTGTGAGCACAGATGAAATAGATGAAGCAGCAATGCTCAGTGTGTGCACAGACAGAATAGATAGAGCGGCACTGCTCGGTGTGTGTACAGTTTGAGTAAATTTTAGAATCTGTTTGTGAACATGGCGTTTAAATAAATAACAATAATATCTCTCATTAACGAATATCTTTCAAATTCAAAATGGACTTTCATTAATCTACCCAATCTTCAGAAATGACAGCTATTAGATACACCAAGAGTAGCAATGTTTCGTTGGTGACCTCTTGGAGAAGTTTATAATGCATTATCAGAATATATAACTTTGATGAGAAACTATAAGAACGTTTATTTTCAAAACCTCAGGTCGTTCAGACCTTTCGAAAACCTCTTCATCGAGAAATTTGTAGAATATAAAAATCATGCATGATTATATCGATTGTAACAGTACAAAAGGGTAGTATTAATCTACAAAAGGGCGCCTCTTCTGTTTAGTAGAGGGATTGAATATATTTTTTGACTCTTTCTATATCTGTTCTTAAAATATTTTAAGAGTGAAAATTGTTTTAATGCTTGTAACTTTGTTTGATATCTAGTATGCCATCGTTCTCTTCCTTATAAAAATGCTGGTGATCTCTAAATATTTGATTTGAAAATAATTCCAAAAATATGTGCGAGCCTGTGTTTGCGATTGTTTAATCCACATACGTTTCCACAACATTAGACTATCAGGATGCCGCGGGTGAGATGTCTAGTTAAAATTGCTGTAGACCCCGGAATATACAATTGGTCTGAAAACAGACTTATCTCTCTGCCTAGGTCTCCCGGAAAACGATTATGATAATAATATGCTAATGAATCCACTTTACATTGCCATTACTACTACGAATGATAATACGCATCTTTCTTAAAACAATATGGATTTGGAAAACATTCGCTGCCACACTACCCGGATCATTCTTCTCTAGTATGAAAAATAACTTTATTTTTAGATCTAAATCTCACTGAAGCGTGATTCAGCATTTTACAGATTCTAGTACATGATGGAGTTTCAATGGTTAGGAATTTGGTAAGAATATAAATTTATATCTTCCGCATTCAATTTGAAAAGGATTACATTTCCTTGTAGTCAACCAATAAAAAACAACCTGGCGAAAGATTCCTAGGAATTCGTTGAGCTTCCTTGACGGCTGACAAGGGAAATTTACATGTATGGCCTGAGCTCTTCCTGCCTGGCATTCTCAGAACTGGCGTCAGCTATATAGTTACGAGAGTGTCTATTTCATTATAAGAAAAAAATCTGATTTTTGGGAGTTAGACAATCAATGGCCTGGATTTAAGAATTTAATTGAAGACCTGCGGATGGTAGCCTTGAGAATTCCATGTCGCAAACATGGGTACAGACCTTGGCTTTTATTTCTTGTTTTCAAATCAACATATTTAAAATAAGAAGTAGGAATTCGTGGATATTCTATTATGTTGTCAAGTAGAAAACTTAGGAAAGAGAGATGCGTAAGATTGAGAAGGAAATTTATTTTTTATCAAATATTTAAAACATTATTCCCATGAAAAAATAACTTGGTGACAAAATGATTATGTTTAGTAACATATTGAAGTTAACATTATTTTGATAAACATATTAGATATTATTTTGTTTGTGCGTTACATAGCTCCTTTCCCACCCTAATCCGTTTTTCCTTGAAACTGCTTCTCTCTATCGATATTGAATTTTTCGGTGGAGAGTTAAATGGAACGCTTGATAAATAAAGGAAGGGATGATCAGGAGAGTTCAATTTAAAAGAATATTAAAACAAAGAAGTATGGAGTCTAATGATGGAATAGACTTCTTCGGGAATGATCTTACAAGAAGGAGTTCTATTTTAACATGGGTGAATCAATAAAAAAAAAGATGAAAGTTTTTTTTATTTTTAAGTGCAAACTGAAATACAATTTTATTTTTAATCCTCTACATAACCCCTCCTTTTTCTATACACTTCTTCCAAATGTCAGGTAGTAAGTAAATTCCCTTTAAGAAAAAACATGTGTGTGTTGGGCAAGCTATCCATGCACCGCATTTTCAACCTCATCATAAGTCTTGAAAGTCTCGCCCCTTAAAAATCTTTTTAAGTGTCCAAATAAATAATAATCATTCGAGGCTGAATCAGGAGAGTAAGGGGATGGGTTAGAACTTTAAAATTTATTTTTTTGATGGTTTCAATGGTAATATTTGCCACATGGGGCCGAGCATTATCATGCTGTGGGCAAACACTTTTGCTCAGCAACCCACGACTTTTGAAACCGATTTTTTTTTTGGCTTTCTATTTTTCAAGGAGCTCAAAATAAACTATGCCATTAATTGTTTGTCCTTTAGGAAGATAATCTTCTAAGATGCATCCTTTACTGTCCCAAAAAAAAAAAATAGTCAAGAGTACTTTTCCAGCAGAAGCTGTTATCATTAGTTTCTTTGGTGTTGGTGAACCCTTGTGATGCACTTGATCTTTTAGAGTCAGGAATGTGATAATGTATCCATGATTCATCTCTAGCAACTAATCTATCAAGAAAACCTTCACCCTCAATTTCATAACGTTCCAAATGCTCTTTACAAGCGTTAAGACGTTTTTTCTTTGTGAGCAGCCGAGGCACCCATCTTGTGCGAATTGCATCCTGTACATACTAGCCAATGTAACCGGCTTCGCCCGGGTTCTACCCGAGTGAAAGCTTGCGAAAATATGATAAAAAATATTTTCCGCTATCAAACATCTTCACTCTCTACTGAATTTATTATTATAAAATAGATTGTTATTTGCTACTTTTATCCAACAAAACTACTAAATAAACCCTTGGAAAATTTGCATGTTGGTAACTAAAATATAGATTTCACATATAAGCCATTTGAAGATCAAAATTAAACAATAAACAAACATTTTGAATATTTTTGAGTCAAATAATAATGATAATTATTATATACTGACACTTAATGACCTAATTTTGCGAGGCTTCTCTCTTACCTATGTTTTCCAGGCTAATATAACTTTAAAATATGTTATTTATTATAAATATATTTATATATCCTTACCACAACTCTCAAATTATTTCTCATGAGGACTTCAATGAATGTAGTATTAAAACTAACATCATATTGTTGTGTTTTATTTTGAAATATGTTGGCCAAATATCAAGGAAAGGCTAAATCAACGTTTAGTTGATTTCTATTCCACTAGATGGCGCTCTGCCTTCTAGAGCTCATGTGCTCGTGGTCAGGATATGCCATTTTTCATTTTAATATATATATACTAAAGAATGTACCCGGCTTTGCTCGGGTTTTACACGAGCGAAATCTTGTGCCTAAGGAATATTTAATAAAAAAAAAATATTTTCGAGCAAACATCTACTCTCTATTTCTTGAAAAAAGATACTATATATCGTGTTGATATATCTAGAAATTTGAAACTACCGGTTGTGTGGCAAATCTCCCTAGATTAGGAAGACCACATTCTGCTACAATGTGAAACTAATATAAATCTAGTTAAAGCATCTTAAGAAGTTAGTCCTCAAAAATCAACTAGCAAGTTGTCTCAATAGCTGAAAATACCCAGATCATCCATCCAAAGATTTATATTTATAAAAAGATTTATACTGGCCGAAGTATCATTTTTCAAGAAATATGAATGCCGGCCAGGCAGCCTCTATCTACTCTCAATCGATTTTTATAAAGATATATATATGAAAAAACGAAAGAAAAAAATAAAAGATAAAAAAATCAGGTGTTGAAATCAATATTAAAAATGGCATTTCTGACCAGGAGCACTTGTGCTTTACAGAAAGCAGAGCGCCATCTGGTGGAACAGAAATCAACTAAACATCGATTTAGCCTGTTCCCTGATATTTGGCCAACCCAATTTCTTGATAAATCAAGAAAAGCCATCCACGAACGCGTTTCGCGCTTTTGGCTCTCGTCAGCGTGGAGTAGGCTGAACCACTGCGACCAAAAAATATTTTTAGGTCCCAGGAGCTTCTTGAAAAACCAAGAAATGGGTATTTAAGGCCAAACTTGCGTAAATACGCTTAGCACATGAAAAAACGAAAGAAAAAAAAAAAAAGATGAAAAGATCAGGTGTTGAAATCAATATTAAAAATGGCATATCCTGACCAGGAGCACTTGTGCTTTACAGAAGGCAGAGCGCCATCTGGTGAAACAGAAATCAACTAAACATCGATTTAGCCTGTTCCTGTTTTTTTTTTTTTGGTCGCAGTGGTTCAGCCTACTCCACGCTGGCGAGCGCCAAAAGCGCGAAACGCGTTCGTGGATGGCTTTTCTTGATTTATCAAGATATTGGGTTGGCCAAATATCAGGGAACAGGCTAAATCGATGTTTAGTTGTTTTCTGTTCCACCAGATGGCGCTCTGCCTTCTGTAAAGCACAAGTGCTTCTGGTCAGGATATGCCATTTTTAATACCTATATTAATAAAATGCAAATTTCATAAGTGGTGTTCGCTAAAAACTTTCGTTACAATGCATCAATTTCGACCAAATTTTCAACATTTATGTAAAACGAGATGGAGCAGGTTTTGCTTAATATCCAAATATTTTTCCTAACTTTAACATGCGTAACTTCGCTGTTATCGATTAAATACAAAAAAAATCAACATAGTTAATTTTATTTATATATAAATACAAAAAAAAATCAGCAATTCATTCAACTCAATCTAAAAAAATATTCAAAACAAGCAATTTTAAGACACCATATGTAAAACAGTCGGCCAAGAAAACAACAAAGATATTACATCTTTCTCACATATTCACACACAATCTTGATTAATAATTAAAACTAATCTTTAACATTGTTTATTATACTTCATAATATATAATATTCGTTAGGCAAACTTTCACTCGGATAAAACCCGGGCGAAGCCGGGTACACATCCGCTAGTATATATATATATATATATATACTAGCGGACGTACCCGGCTTCGCCCGGGTTTTACCCGAGTAAAAGTTTGTCTAACGAATCTCTCGATAAAGTGAACATTTTTTTCCCGGTCCCTTGAAAAATACTCGATAAGTTGAATAAAATCAATATTAATTGGTTCCCTCGGTAATTGGAAGTTAAAGGAATAGTATCTTGCCTTGGAATTGTATCATTATTCTTGTATGGATGTACCCGGCTTCGCCCGGGTTTTAC
This sequence comes from Cordylochernes scorpioides, assembly GCA_030710605.1. Classification (NCBI taxonomy): domain Eukaryota; kingdom Metazoa; phylum Arthropoda; class Arachnida; order Pseudoscorpiones; family Chernetidae; genus Cordylochernes; species Cordylochernes scorpioides. The sequence continues at coordinate 68,593,172 of CP092867.1, read as the reverse complement.
CCGAGTAAAGGTTTGTTTAACGAATCTCTCGATAAAGTGAACATTTTTTCCCGGTCCCTTGAAAAATACTCGATAAGTTGAATAAAATCAATATTAATTGGTTCCCTCGGTAATTGGAAGTTAAAGGAATAGTATCTTGCCTTTGAATTGTATCATTATTCTTGTCTCAAATAAATTGCCGTGTCATCCTGAATTTTGTCTTTCCTAATTTTCTACATTACAAAATCATCGTATCATCATGATAATATTTAGAGCAGATTGTTGAATTATAACAGATAAATTAGAATATTTATCTTGATTATTTCTAGGCGAAAAGTTATTTCAAAAATTTTATTTGCTAGAAACCTTCCCAGTACTATACTAAATAACTTCCCAAAGTTTCATGGCGATCCAATGAGTGGTTTGGTCAGGCATGAAGGACAAACAAACAAACAAACAGACACACACACATACATTCATTTATATATATATATTATATTATATTATATTATATATATTAATAAAATGCAAATTTCATAAGTGGTGTTCGCTAAAAACTTTCGTTACAATGCATCAATTTCGACCAAATTTTCAACATTTATGTAAAACGAGATGGAGCAGGTTTTGCTTAACATCAAAATATTTTTCCTAACTTTAACATGCGTAACTTCGCTGTTATCGATTAAATACAAAAAAAAATCAACAGAGTTAATTTTATTTATATATAAATACAAAAAAAATTCAACAGAGTTATTTTTTTTACATACTAGCTAATAATCTCAATCTAAAAAAATATTCAAAACAAGCAATTTTAAGATAACACCATATGTAAAACAGTCGGCCAAGAAAACAACAATATAATATAAAAAGCCAACAATTAAGAATAAATGTAAGATAAAAAGCCAACAATGAAGAGCAAATATAATATAAAAAGCCAACAATGAAGAATGAATGTAAGATAAAAAGCCAACAATGAAAACTAAATATGATATAAAAAGCCAACAATGAAGAATGAATGTAAGATAAAAAGCCAACGATGAAGAGTAAATGTAATATAAAAAGCCAACAATGAAGAATAAATGTAAGATAAAAAGCCAACAATGAAGAGTAAATATAATATAAAAAGCCAACAATGAAGAGTGAATGTAAGATAAAAAGCCAACAATGAAGAGTAAATGTAATATAAAAAGCCAACAATGAAGAATGAATGTAAGATAAAAAGCCAACAATGAAGAGTGAATGTAATATAAAAAGCCAACAATGAAGAGTGAATGTAAGATAAAAAGCCAACAATGAAGAATGAATGTAAGATAAAAAGCCAACAATGAAGAGTGAATGTAAGATAAAAACCAACAATGAATAGTAAATGTAATATAAAAAGCCAACAATGAAGAATGAATGTAAGATAAAAAGCCAACAATGAAGAGTAAATATAATATAAAAAGCCAACAATGAAGAGTGAATGTAAGATAAAAAGCCAACAATGAAGAGTAAATATAATATAAAAAGCCAACAATGAAGAGTGAATGTAAGATAAAAAACCAACAATGTAGAGTAAATATAATATAAAAAGCCAACAATGAAGAGTGAATGTAAGATAAAAAGCCAACAATGAAGAGTAAATGTAATATAAAAAGCCAACAGAGTGAATGTAAGATAAAAAGCCAACAATGAAGAGTGAATGTAATATAAAAAGCCAACAATGAAGAATGAATGTAAGATAAAAAGCCAACAATGAAGAGTGAATGTAAGATAAAAAGCCAACAATGAAGAATGAATGTAAGATAAAAAGCCAACAATGAAGAGTGAATGTAAGATAAAAAGCCAACAATGAATAGTAAATGTAATATAAAAAGCCAACAATGAATAATGAATGTAAGATAAAAAGCCAACAATGAAGAGTAAATGTAATATAAAAAGCCAACTGAGTGAATGTAAGATAAAAAGCCAACAATGAAGAGTGAATGTAATATAAAAAGCCAACAATGAAGAATGAATGTAAGTTAAAAAGCCAACAATGAAGAGTAAATCTCTATATATATATATATAAAAGTCAATTTCTGTCTGTCTGTCTGTCTGTTTCGCGATAAACTCAAAAACTACTGAACCAATTGGTACCAAATTTTGCATGTCGCTTTTTATAAACCTGAGGAAAATTTTCGGCTGCATTTTGATTAGTATTTTTGGCTATTTCTTTTTTTCATTTGAAGAACTTTTTTTACGCGGACTAATCCGGAATGGAATGAATACCTAAATATGGCCATTTTTTTAAGCATCGGTGGTTCAGTGGTAGAATGCTCGCCTGCCACGCGGGCGGCCCGGGTTCGATTCCCGGCCGATGCATTTTTTTTTTTACAATTTTTAAAACTCATTCATATTATCTATATATATATAATTGAATGTCTGTCTGTACTCTATAGATTCAAAAACCATACATCTAATCGCCGTGAAATTTTGGGATATTATTAGGTATATCACCGGGAAGGTTTTTGAAAAATTATTTCATGAATATCTTGACACCAACCGAGGCTCCAGCGATCCCCTCGGCGCCCCATCCTGCCGAACCGAAGGATCTTTCCCAGCCCGCCCCTGTTACCCTCCCTGCTCCTATGGCTGCCCCGCGGCCCCTCGAGCCCGCGATCCTCCCGCTCGACATCGAGATGTCGGAGGAGGAGCGGACCTCAACTCCCCCCACGCCTTCCAAGGGAATACCCGCAATCATCCAGCTGCGAGAGCATCTCGAGAAGCTCCCCTCCATTGCCATCAACCACTCCGGGCTGCTCGGCCTAGACTGGGAGGACGCACAGAAGCTCCTCGCCTCTCCCACCAACATGAAGAAGCGAGTACCCTCGTTGCTGGAAACACAGGTCACCGCCTTCACTGAGCTGGCCAAAATCATCATGGACTCATGCCCTAACTCGAGCACCCTTGTTTACAAGACCCTCCAGAAGACCAGGACGGTGCTGCTTATTGGACGGCCCAAATGAGTTCTCTTTGATATGTAACATTGTCTAGAAGACAATAAATAATGTTTAATTGTCACACACAGACAGACAGACACACAGACATTCAATTTTATATATATAGATAAATCACGTGGGCATGTGATCCACTCACGCTATACACCAAAGTAAGAGACTATCTGAAGAAAATTTCAATGTATATCGAATATATGTACAATCTACAATTGTTTTATTGATAATAATAATAAAAAAATATAATTAATCAACCATTTTATTCAAATCAATAAAGAGACTGGTAAATAATACAGAAATAAAAAATTAGTGAGGATTATGATTCAATATATTGTGAGTTGATAAATATAAATTTAAAAAATATTACAAATATAGATATATACAGATAAATTAATAATAAAATGAAAAATTTAGGAATATATATAAATTCACTATAAATTTCTGGTAGGTCAATTTTCCTATTTTTGCTTCTGTATTTTCTAAATAGAGACAGCTTTCTAAAAATAATCTGGAGTGATTTTCTTTTATATTCTGGTATAAAATAGATGCTTTTTCAAATTCGGTTAAATGACTATTGTTTCTGCATGGAATTTTGTAAATAATATTGCTTTTATGTTCCCGTTTTCTGATACAAGGTAGGATCAAAAAGTTCCCGAACTTTTTTAAAATTAATTATTTATTTATAATATAGTAGTTTTAACATAATATTTTTCAAAATAGGGGCCTTGGTTATCTACACATTATTTCCAGGGTTAAAAATGCTGTTGAAATGCTATTTCAAAGCAATTTTTCTAAGCTTGTTTAGCTCCACCGTCGCATTTTCAATTACATCTGATGACGATGAAGAGCGCCTCCTTTTTAACGTCATTTTGAGTTTCGGAAAGAAGAAAAATCACATGGGGCGATATCAGGAGAGTGAGGAGGATGCGACAAGACATATACAGAGTGTTTGGCTTAATAGTCTTGAACAATAATGGCTCTATGAGCAGGAGCATTATCATGTAGCAATTTCCACTGTTTTGATTAAATAGTTGATTATTTTTCTTCTTATCGCATCACGAAGGCGCACAAGTATTTCTTTGTATGCCTGTTTATTAATAGTAACCTCTTTTTAATAAATTAATAATAGACAAGTCCTTGATAATCGAAAAACACTACAAGCATTATTTTTCCTTTGGACTTGTCAAGACGAACTTTCTTCTTCCCAGGAGAATTTGTGTGTGCCATTCGAGTGATTGTTTTTTGGTTTGTGGATCAAAAAGAAAGTACCATGTTTCATCACCAGTTATTATTGTTTTTAAAAATTCAGAATCATTATTTTCAGTTTTTATTGAATCTTTGCAAATTGATAATCTAGTTTCTCTTTGTCGATCTGTTAAATTTCGTGGGCCAAAATAACCACAAAGTTTTTTCATGTTTAAATGTTCACCAAATTCTTTTTTGCAATACCCCTACGTAATTTCAAGTATTTATGATATATTATCAATAGTAATTTTTCTACAAGCAACAATTAAATCACGTACATGTCCATTATTGCGATCCGTTGTGGACGTCAATGGCCGACCTGACCTTGAATCATCTGCGATGCTCTTACGGCCATCTTTGAAACGTTTATACCAGAAATAAACTTGCGTTCGTGAAAATGTTTCGTTTTCATAAGCTCCATTCATTAATGCTTCTGTCTATGTTAAAGAATTTTTTAATTTCACACTAAATTTAATATTTGCCCTTTGCTCAAATGATGACATTTCAGAAACCGACGCGACCTAAATACTTACAACAAAAATATGCCTAAAATGAAAACTACGGATGCGCATTTACTGGCGTTGCTAATTAAATTATAGTTTAGGCTTTGTTCTTTACAGTAAAATTGATTTTACATTTTTCAAAAGTTGTTTTATATTTTATTTTTTAAAGTTCGCTTATTATTTGATCCTACCGTGTATTCTTGGAGAACATGTCCAGTCACTTACATTGGAGAAACCAGAAAAACACTAAAAGAACGCACTAACCAGCACAAGGCAGCTCTACGTATCAATAAACCATTATCTATTCTAGTAGACCATGCGCTAAACAATAGAAATATACCCGAATTTGACAAAGCATCTATTTTATACTATAATATAAAATAAAAAGAATTGCAGATTATTTTTAGAAAGCTGGGCCTCTATAGAAGATTTTTCGAAAAGGTTTTCACGCTTCCAAAAAGATCGGGAAGAGGTAAAGGATAATGAACACACTGGGCGTTCAAAAACATTACAGTGCGTGGAAACCTAGCTTAAAATAGAGGAATTATCGAAGAATATCTTTTAAAGACTTATCTTCACAAACTGGGCTATCTGTAGGACTGTGTAATCAAATAGTAACAAAACATTTTGACATAATCCGGACGTCTTCGATATTTGTTCCCCGCTTTTAACAGAGTAACAAAAGGAGGTTAGATTGGATGTCTGCCAAAACATGATCGAAATGACTTGGATTGATCCAGAGTGAAATCGAAAAATCATTCCCGGGGATGAGACTTGTAGTATCAGTATTAGCCAAAACCTAAACATCAATCTAGTCAATGGATTGAAAGTGGCAAGCCCAAGCCCCAAAAGGCAAAGTTTTCAAAATTCTAAGTCAAGGCATTGCTTGTTACATATTTTCGATAATAACGGTTTGGTTCACCATGAATTTACTCTTTTTGGGCGTACAATTAATCAAAAGGTTATTTGAGGATAATGAATGGTTTAAGGGAGACAGTGAAAAGACCCGAGAGATGGTAAAACAATGACTGTATACTTCACGTCGATAATGCGCGACCGCACACTGCTCATATTGTTCTGCAGTTCTTGGCCAAGTATTCGACCACACAACTCTCTTATACACCCTATTCCCCCGAATTGGCTCCTAATGACTTTTTTTCTCTCTAACCTGTATTGAAAATAAAGTTAAAAAGAAAGAATTTGACAACTTTCATATGATGCAAGCTTAATCGACGACAACCTTGAGGATCCTCTCAAAAGAATATATAAAAACAAAGTGACCAGGTGCACATGTGCTTTTCATAAGGCAGAGCGCCATCTGGTGGAACAGAAATCAACTATCCATTGATTTAACCTGTTCCCTGATATTTGGCCAACCCAAATTCTTGATAAATCAAGAAAAGCCATTCAAGAACGCGTTCCGCGCTTTTTGGCGCTTGTCAGCGTGGAGTAGGCTGTACCACTGCGACCAAAAATATTTTTGGTCCCAGTGGCTTCCTGAAAAACAAATAAATGGATATTTAAGGCCAAACTTGCGTAAATACGCTTAACACATGAAAAAACAATAGAAAACAAAATAAAAATAAGTGAGTCAGGTGTTGATATTGAAAACAAAAGAGGCATATCCTGACCAGGAGCCCATGTGCTTTTCAGTAGGTAGAGCGCCATCTGGTGGAACAGAAATCAACTATTCGTTGATTTAACCTGTCCACTGATATTTGGCTAACCCAATTTCTTGATAAATCAAGAAAAGCCATCCACGAACGCGTTTCGCGCTTTTTGGCGCTCGTCAGCTTGGAACAGGTTAAATCAATGAATAGTTGATTTCTGTTCCACCAGATGGCTTCTGAAAAGCACATGTGCTCCTGATCAGGATATGCCTACTTTGTTTTTAATATCAACACCTGACCCACTTATTTTTTATTTTTTCTATTTTATTTTCATGTGTTAAGCGTATTTACGCAAGTTTCGCCTTAAATACCCATTTAACCTGTTCCCTGATATTTGGCAATCCAATTTCTTGATAAATCAATAAAAGCCACCCACGAACACGTTTCTAATTCCGAGTAGAATGGTTGACTGATCTTGGGTAAATCTTCGACAAGGCATTTTTCTAAGAAAATTTTATTATCAGCTAAATCGGTTATAGCTCTGAAAGTTTTCAAAATGTTCCAACCGTGAATTACATCGTGAATAAAGTCCTTTCGGACGATATATTCAAGGCTTTCCAGCAGTCTGTTTAAGTACAGTTTCAGAGTGCAGAATCTTTTTGGTCTTATGACTTTTCCATTAGCCACTCTCAGACTGACGTCGGTTTCGGCTAACATAATTTTAGTTTTAGTCTAAATCTTAAAATTTTTCGGATTAGTGTTGACAGATCTGCCCTGTCATCCTTGTCACAGAGTGAGGCCACATTAGGTAGGCGCTCGAATTTCGTTGGAGTCACTCTTCGACCGCGAAACGCTTCAATGCTGCGACACTCTACAACAAATTGCTCAGAGCTATTTACATCCCTTGGCAGGAGCGCTTGCTAAAGCTCCTCTGCCACCCCTTCAAGCGGAGAAAGAAGACCCTGTCCTAGTACTGGCCTATTGGTTGGGAAAAGGCAGAAGCGCCCACCCCCACACCCTTGGGGATGAGGGAGTGTAGAGGCGACTTCGCGTGGCGTTCCTCGCGCCAGTGGTTTCACTGACGTGGGTTCGCTATGAATCTTGAAACTCTAGGGTCTTCGCTCTGTGTGTGCGCGATTGGTAGCGTCCTTGCCTAACGCGTCATGGAAAACCAAGGAGTACACACTAGGTGCAACCCCCCCCCCCCCACCCCCTGCCTTTGCGCGGTTCTCCGTTTCAACCTCGTACCTCAGTGTTCCTTGATTCGTCGGCAGATTCAGGGAGTACTGGGAACTAAGGGTACGAGGGCCAAAGGGGGTGGGAAAGTCCTATTGGAACGTAGAACGGGTTCAACCAAGTCCAAACGAGAGGGCTCGGACAGCAACTTGGCCACGAAACTCTCGTAGACGCCTGTGGGCTGATTGGTTGGACCCATGGAGCTAGACCATAAAGGCAGGCGCGAGGGGCCTAACCAAATGGCCGCTCGGTGCATGGAGAATGCACCAGTTCCTAATTGGCTAAAAAACTGGTTGGAAGGTGTTATGACTACTAGAGTAGTCAACTTTATGTGAATATTTTTGTAATTTAAGAATGAAGAGAAAAAAAAAGTATGTTAATTTTTTGAATGTATAAATTGACCGTGCTTTTCAATAAAAAAGAGTTTTGGGTAATTGATAGTCGTCCTTAGAGCCTCTTCTTTGGAGTTGCCGAGCTGGTAAAGTAGCTGGACTAAACACTTGGTAAAGCTTGTCTCTCAAGGTAAAGAGAGAAAGTATCAATTTTGAGAAGAAATAGTAGCCCCCCCCCCTCAACATTGTGGCGAGCCTGCCAGGATAGAAACTTCAAAAGAAACTGAAATTTTGGAGATTTTAAAGAGATCCAGAACTCCACGTAGAATTATTTTTACCGAAGAAATGAATGAGACATTGTAAGAGTTAAAATCAGTCTCCTTTAATGAATTCCCCCTTGATTGGAAAAATAAATTTCATTGTCCAGTATTAACAGCAGTTAAAGGAATATGATGAAAAAATTGAAATTGTAATGGACAATTCAGAGGACTATGACGAGCAAGCGGTTATGAAAGAGCTGGAGTCCACTGCAAAATATGCAAACATTTATGGGGATATATACAACAAAGGATCAGTAAGATATTAGAAATTAAGTCGGAGGAAAAAGACAAAGCACTATCAGAAGCCGGAAGTCAAAGCTCAAAAAGAACAAAGTTAAAACTGCCAAAGATGAATTTACCAGTTTTAATGGTGGTTTGGAGAACTGGATTCCATGGTGGTCCAGGTTCAAAAAGGTTCACGAGGATGAAGATTTGAATAACGATGAGAATATACATTATCTAGTCCAGGCATTGATCCCAAGTTCACGGGCACATCGATTGTTTAGAAGTAACACTCATACCGGAGAAAATTATGAGAATGCCACAAGAGCTCTCAAGTGTAGGTTTGGGAACAAAATTTATTAGTTTAATTTTATTCAAGAAAATTGTTAAATTTAGTTGTGCTCAATGCGCGGATACAAAACACAATTTTGGATCGTCTTCACGACGAAATTATAGCCTACCTTCAATCGTTAGAGTCATTGAATATTTCTTCGGAATACTTGGAAGTGTTTCTTTTTCCACTAGTTAAGTCGTGTCTGCCCACAGAAATACTGCAATTATGGCAAAGAACACCCGTTATGGCCGGGATGATGACCAAGAAGTAGAACAAAGAAAGGGAGACCGGCTGAAGGCCTTGATGAGTTTTTACGGGCCGAAGTAAAGGCTCAACAACGAATAATATTTTCAAAGATTGGAGTGGGTGAGAATTACTCCAAGTCCAATTTCCCTTCAAGACGATTACATTTTAATATGAACAACGAACCAACAGCAGCAGAATTAGTTGTTTCAGAAAATGAAAAGAATAAACATTCAAGAGGATCATTTTTGAGAACGAATTACGACAGAAAGAGCAAGTACATTTTCTGTGATAAAGTGGGCCATGTAAATTGGAAGTGTTTTAAAGTTGGACGAATGACTCTGGACAAACAACTGAAGAAAATGTCTGACGCAGGTGTCTGCTTCAAGTGTTTAAAAATAAATTATCTAAGAAGAATCAGTAGAAAGAAAATTATTTGCCACAATTGTGAAGGATCTCGCTACTTGATTTTCTGTCGAGGAAAGAACTCAAGAAGGGACTCTATCTCATAAGATGGAGGAAGTAGTAAAGATGGAAAAAACAATTCTTCAGTACAAAACCAAAAGTCTATTGTTCTGTTCACACAGTCCTGTTCATCCGAAATACTTTTAATGACAGTGAGAGCAAAAATCTGTAGCTCTGAGACATCAAAAATTATAAATGTTTTGTTGGATTCAGGGAGTCAATATTCGTTTATTAAAGAATCCTTAACAGAAGAATTAGGATTAGAGAAATGGGAGAACAGAAATTGACGAAATGCCTCTTTGGAAGTTGACGAACAAGAGAGGAAACGCACAACCTTTATTCCTTTTATATCACGAATATTTTGAAGGAAGAAGCCGTACAGGTCAAAGCGATGGGCCAGCTGATGATCTGTGACAGAGTTCCTATTTTGACAGCAGGAACCTGAGTGCAGGATCTCGACAACAAAGGTGTCACCATTATTAGAAGGGAAAATGTTGAGACATCAGAAATCAATCTTCTGTAGGGCACTAACAATTTAAGAAAGATCTGGACTAATCAGGTGGTTTATTTGGAGGATGGATTAACGGCGATCAATACAAAGATTGGCTGGTCAATTTCGGTGAGATTGCTTTGAAGGAAGGTTTGGCTTCGGAGTATATATCTTCTGTTTTCATGACCATGAGTCATAAAAAAATGATCTTTGAGACTTAGAAATTTTGGGTGTACGAGACCTCGTAAAAATATCTCACAAAGGAGAAAAGACAGAGGTATCAAATTGCATTTAATTGAAAACATTAAACGAGATGATGGGCATTATTCTGTCTCTCTCCCCTGGGGAGAAGGTTGTGATGGTATTCCTTCTAACTTCAATGTTTCACAGAAGCGATTGGAAAAATGTGTTAACAAATTAGCAAGACGAAAGAAGATTAGAAGATTATTATAAAATATTCACATAATGGGAACAGGAGAATATAATTGAAAAAAGTCATGATGATAACCAAGCCGTAAGCCATTATTTGCCCCACAGACCAGTGTTTAAAAAACAATAAGACTAGGCCTATTAGACCAGTATATGATGCGTCATGTCGCAATGTTAAAGGAATGTCATTGAACTATTGTTTGTAGACAGGATCAAACTAACTGGAACATATTCCAAATATTCTGATCAGATTTCGCGAGAACAAAATTGGAATTTCAGCGGATATCTGTGAAGCTTTCCAGATGATCGAAGTGAATCCTGAATACAGAAATATTTAAAGTTTATTTAGAGGAATATTGGAGGCAGTGTTTTGGCATTCCAACATACTTGCGTAGTTTTGGGCTTGACCAGTAGCCCTTTTAAATTAGGAGCGGTCATCGAGCATAATCCTAAATCAATGATCGATGAAAACCTTTATGTAGTTCAACGTTCATTGAAATTATTTTACGTTGACAACTGCCTCACGTCGTTGAATAAAGAATCTGACCTTGTTCATTTCAAGGAAAAGGCGTTTGAAATAATGAATCAACCTGGAATGGAACTTCGTCAGTGGCAAACAACGGAGACGTCCAATCTTCGGGATGGAAATGACACGAAGGTTTTGGGACTCTTGTGGAATCGGAAAATTGACACTTTGAAATGCGTGATAAACATTTAAATTTCACCTTCAGTGATATAACAAAGAGAGTTATTTTATCTTTAGTACAAAATTTATATGATCCCCTCGGGTTGTATTCACCAGTAATGATAATGCCTAAAATTTTGCTACAGGAAATATGGAATAGCGCAGGTGGATGGGATGATCCCCTGAGAGAGGATATAAGTCAAGAGTTAAATATTAGTTTGATAAGATAAATAATTTAAAGGACACAAAATTCCCTCGATATATTTATGTGGGTGGGGCGGAATCCTTAAAACTTCACGTTTTCTGTGATATGAGAAAGGATGCATTTGCTACTGTAGCATACATGAGAAGTCAAATGAAAGATGGAATGAAATTATTCTTCATATGGTCCAAAGATATCAATCTTCAGACTGGAACTGATGGCCTGCTTAATAGGAGCCAGATTAGCAAAGTGTATTTTGGAATCCCTTACAGTCAGATGTCCACTTTATCTCTGGACCGACTCGTCCACCGCCTTATCCTGGATTCGTCAGATTCTTAATTGGAACATATTTGTAAAGAATAGAGTCAACGAAATTCAAAGAACAACCAAATTATCCAATTGGAGATTTGTTTCTGGCCTTAAAAATCCCTCACACCTCCCATCGAGAGGTTCAAAAACCGACAATTCCTATGGAGGAAATGGTGGGAAGGTCCTGATTGGATGCGTCTTTCTAAGGATTTCATGGCCTTCTGAAGAACCTATCATAGATGAAACTGAAGTGTTTAAGGAACAGAGGAAGACAGCTCTGGTGAAAATTGTAACAGAACCAATCACTCAAGGGATGTTCAAGAAATATTCTGAATTTCAATCGAATGTCAGGCTGTTAGCCTGGATCACAAAATATATAAACAAACGTAAGAAAGTGTCTAATCAGAAAGGCGAATTGACAATAGAAGAAATTGAGTGCGGTGAGAGAAAGTTGATTCAATTCATTCAGAAAGAAGGTTTTGATTTTGGGAAAATGAAATTAAATAATCTAAAAATCGTAAAGAAGTCAGGAGATTTATATTCTGTTGAGACAAAATTAATTCTAGGTGATTTACCTGAAAATTTTAAATATCCTGTATTCCTGTCCAGTGGTCAATTTTTGAGTGAACAACTAATTAGACAAGTCCATTAAAATTTAGGTCATGCAGAAGTTTTGGTTACCTTATCAAAATTGAGAGAAAAATATTTGATTTTGAGAGGTAGAAAACAGTCTCCAAATTTTACGACAGTGTGTCATCTGTCGAAGATACTCAGGTAAACCGGGTAGTGTCCATGCAGCTCCTTTACCAACCAGTAGAATACATCTGGGCAAGCCCTTTCAGGTCACAGGCAATGACTTATTTGAACCCTTATTATTGATGAATATTACCAAGACGTGGGTTGAATTATTCGCATGTAGAGTCTACAGAGTTGTTCATATGGAAGTGATAAAGGTTCTAGATTAACAAGTTTCTTGATGGCTTTGAGGCGATTTATCTCAAGAAGAGGACGGCCTCTGGTGATTTACTCCGATAATTGAACAAACTTTGCCAAAACAAATTAATCATTGAGTCCCATTTATTGGAATAAATCCAAAATTATGCTTCGGCTCAGAAAATAACATGGAAGTTTAACCCCCCTTTATCTCCCTGGTGGGAGGTTTTTGGGAAAGGTTGATTAGAATTGTCAAAGGTATAATAAAAAGAATGTTAGGCAACAAAAATTTGAACTTTGTACAATTAGAGACTCATATGCTATGTGGAAGCAATAGTCAACGAAAGACCTTTGACTTATATGTCAGAAGACTCTGGTGATTTCCGATCCCTGATTCCCGCAATGTCTTACAAGTCAATGATGACAACACCTTCCCGGAACTTGGCCATTTATGTAAAAGGAGTCTTGTAGAAAAATATAAAAATTCACAAACGTTGAAGGAAGAGCTAAAAATTAGATTTTATAAAGAATATTTAGACGAAGTTGTTCAGAAAAAGGAAGATAGCGATACTAGAGCTATTACTGCGGGAGAAGTGGTTTATGTAGGAAATGATAATTAAAAACGGATAATTTGACCTTTAGGCCTTGTAAAGAAAGTCTACCCGGGAGAAGATGGAAACTGTCGAGTGGCCAAGGTCAGAATAAAATCGAGATTGTGCGACCTATACAACGGCTTCATCTTCTCGAGATACACTCTTCGGACATTGAAGCTTATGGAGTTCAGAATTTAAGTAAAGATCCTTCACAAATATAAACAACGATAAAAATGAATAGGCAAATAGAAAAAAAAGATGTTGAGAAAGAATTATATTAATGATTCGGATCATGTACCAGGGTACCTGGGTACAAAATTCTGGAGAAAGAATTGTCCAACCTTGAAGATTGTGAAAATATTTTTTTATCGCTCTTTTCTTCTTTTGAACTCCTGTTCAAAAGCGAGGGGAGGGGGGGGGGGGAAGTGATGTTACGACTACTAGAGTAGTCAACTCTGAATGTAAATATTTTTGTAATTTAAAAACGAAGAGAAAAAATTATGTAAATTTATTTGAATATATAAATTGACCTTGCTGTTCAATAAAAAATCGTTTTGGATAAATTTTGGATGATTGATAGTCGTCCTTAGAGCCTCTTCCTTGGAGTTACCGAGCTGGTAAAGTAGCTGGCCTAAACACTAGGTAAAGCTGTCTCTCAAGGTATAGAGAGACAGCATCAAAAATGCAGCATCGGCTGCAGGCGTTCAAGCAATACTAGCTTAGGTAGCCATTCCATCCTACGATGCCACCCTTCATGAGATGGGAGATTTTATCCTTTAACTCAATTGAGAATCAACCTCTTTCGTAAGCGCAGGACATCCTGGATGTAAAATTCGGTGCTCTACCCTTTCATTCGTGCCCGTTTTTTAGTTTTTTCTCGGCTTGCGCAGCCTCAGGTTCTCTTTTTCTCAAATACCTTTTTAAGCTGGGTTGTGAAATGTTTTCACAGCTAGATATTATTATTATTTATTTATTTAGGTGAATCAGGTTCCTGGAACGTACAGAAGTCGTAAAATCCCCAGGCTGTCCTTCTGATCTATATCTTCTTGGTTTTATTTACAATGCCAGTGGAAGTCCAAATCATGAGGTGGCGCCAGGCAAATTTCTTTCTTTGGAGATTTTCTAGGGATGTTGTATTTAGGTTGGTTAACCCTATTTATATTTATTTCGACTTAGAGCGCTATGTCCCCCTAGGGACACTTGCAACTACAAAGGTAAACTAAACATTGAAAGAGGAAAGAAAGATATTTGAAATATGTAAAAGAATTAGTATGCAAGTTTCAGTTAGACGAAAAGAGTAAAATATCAATACAATTTAAATATGTACAAGAATTATTTGCAAGTTTCAGGTAAATGAAAAGAGAAAAAATATCGACACAATTTAAAATGTACAAAGGGTTGGTATACAAATATAGTTTAAAAAATCAAATTTTGGAAGTATTGTGTGTATTCAAGGAAAACAATTTACAGATTAAAGAAAGTTTAAAGGAATATTTTATAATTAAAATATGCAATTTATTTAGAGAATTATTCATTCAAAACTATGCTAAACAGAGATAATTTTTAAATAACAGCGTTTCAAAGTAATATAGTAGTTTTTATAAAATTCAAAATAAATCTGCGAAATGAGTTGAATTTTATATATTTGTCTTTTGTTGAAATTAGATCAAACGGGTTACAAACATTTAGTCCAATGTTTATTCTATATTCTTGGAAGACGGGGCAATTTAGCAGCAGATGAATAGAAGTCTGTTCCTCACATCCACAGAAGTATCTTAAATATTGCACTGCTTTGATGAATTTTAAAAAGCTTCTAAATTTTCCGTGATTTGTAATAAATTGAGAATTTTGTAAATTTGCCCGAAAATAGTTTGGAATATTAGTGGGAAAGAAACTTTGAAATGTTTGGTAGTATTTTCTTCAATTATGTCATTTTATATTTTATAATATTTTCAAGTATGTCTGGAATATCCAAGTCATATCGCCGTTGGTCTTCAATCGATAAATTATTCAGATCATCTTATATATAAAAGTCAATGTCGTCTATTTCGCGATAAACTCAAAAACTACTGAACCAATCGGTACCAAATTTTGCATATCGCTTTTTATAAACCTGAGGAAAATATTCGGCTACATTTTGTTTAGTATTTTTGGCTATTTATTATTATTTTTTTTTATTTGAAGAACATTTATTACGCGGAATAGATACGAGCCGAAGTAACAACACCAGGCCAATTAAGCGACCAATGAGCGTTCTGCATTTTTTTTTTTTCAAGTTGCTTGCGTACTATTATTAAATATATTTTTATACGAGTGTTACTTTTTTTAAACAAAAATATTGAGTATTGCGAGAGAAATTTATATAACTAAGTTACGGTAAGTACAAACAATGCAATTTTAAAAAAACTTTACAAAATCAGCGTCACTTGTATGTAAATAATGGCTTTCATATTTTTTATTAATTTATGTTCTGGCCCTTTTTTTTATCTCTTTAAAAAAATCGTTTAAAATGCAGTCGCAGTCATTAGCAAACACATATGTCTGCCTAATTTCCATATGCTCTTTTATTTTTTACAGAAAAATATTTACATGACAGTATTGTCGCGTGTTTACCCTACTGGTTTTTTGCGACAACGTGCTTCTTCCCTTCGTGGTTAACCTACTTAGGCTCCCGTTGCTCTTCCCTGCGGCTTTTCCCCGCAGGCCACCCAAAGACGTCCTGAGCTCCACCTCTCCAGTGGAAACTCCCTTCCTCTGGCAGTATCTCTCGGCCTTACCACTGGTGGGGGGACACGAGAGACTTACCAGAAGAGTAGTAGCAGCAGCAGTAGTCTGGCGATGATGGCAGTGGCGAGAGTAACGACAGGAGGCAGCACGTAGACTTGAAGCACTTCCTTTATTGGCATCTATTACTAAACATTACATCTATATAAAATAACAGACAATGTGTATTTACATTACCCTACATCCTGGGGCCAACACAAAAGCGTATTTACAGCCAACCTCCCCAGGAAACGGGACCACAGCAGTCGGCGACTCCCACATCAACCAGCAAGGGAATCCGGCGAAAGCGCCTAATGGCGGAGGTTGTAAACGTTTGGAGGCCTTACACGTAACAGTATTTTGGATTAATTTTTTATGAACCTATTTTTTCTTATTCTTACTGAGAAGATGGGCATCCCAGTCAAGATCCATTGCAGTCACTCACTCAACTCAGGCAATTTCAGGGGCTAATGTGCTGGGGAGAGTACCTCGGGGTTTGGGTGGAAAATCTGCCATCTATTTAAACTATATTGCTTTGAAACAACTGAATGGATTCAAAAGATAATCAAATCAAATACCTGAACACTAATATAATACAATTTTTGCCATCGCGCACACTTTTTGCCTGTGGTTTATGTATTACTTCTGTAATGCTATTCTATGACACTTATACTATTTATTATTGATGTACTTTCAGTATGAATGACATTACACTCGGGGGAATTTTCGGACGAAGCCGAGTCATTCGTCTAGTATTTTATATTTCTGAATTCCATATAGTCCGTAATCAAAGGAATATTTGCCAGAGTATGCACACAACTATAGCTAGTTGTTTTATAAGTTTGTCTACACCCTAATAATATTTGATATTGGAGTTAGTTAAATTTGTGTATTTATTTTTTACTTATATATTTATACCAGACTTCAGTTTCATAAGTGAGCACCGGACTCAAGATTGTTTTGTATAAAATGAGTCTTTTCTTGGTGCTTAGCCCCCAAGATTTGCCACATATCGAAAAAACTATTTTTTTTGTCCTTTAGTTATATTTAGTATATTGTTCAAGTGAGGATTAAAATTTAATTTATTCTTCCTTCTATGGTTTGCAAAGGTAATTCCCAAATTTTTATTTTTGAACAGGCGTAGTAATATTATGTTTTTATTTAATTTCAAATTTATCTTTGTTATGCAAATGAAAATAATATTTTATCAAAACTTAACTTTAATTTGTTTTCTGTACACCAGTCGTCAACTTTTTCTAAAATGCGCTCAATAGAATTTTAGAGGGTCGCTAAATCTTTGTTCCAGCATATTATTGTGACATCATCGGCATAGCAAATTATTTCTGAGTTTGGTAGCTGTATTTTGGTTAACATATCATTTATAAATATCATTCAAAGCAATGGAGACAATGGTCCACCTTGTGGGCAACCTTTTGATAATGTTTTAGAGATTTTTCTGTTTCTATAATTAAAAATTATTTTGCTATTTTTCAAAAGGGATTTCAAAATTTTGATCAGATCAGTAGGAAAATTATCTTTAATTCTTTTGATCAAAGCTGGCCACCATGTATTGTCAAAGGCTCCTTCAATGTATATTGAAATTAGCGTCACTAAATGTTTTTGCCTATATTCTATTATAGTAACTGTTATTTTATTTAAGCACTCTGTCATTTATTTTGATTTAACAAATCTATGTTGTCTGGAGCTCAAAATATTATTGCTTTAATAAAATTCATAAATTCGAATTTTCAATATTTTTTCTGAAAGTTTATAAAGATTTGATATCAATGAGATAGGCCGATAATTTTTGTTGATTCTAAATCAGATTTGTGTGATTTAGGAATTACCTTTAGAGCTGCTATTTTCCATTTCTCCGGATAATACCCCTTTTGAATACATTTATTAAATAGTTTGCATAATATAAGCTTTATTTTTAGGTAAGCACATTTGATCGTATTGTTACTTATGTTGTCTAACCCTGGAGCTTTTTTGACATCAGAATTAGAAATGATATTTATTATTTCTTCTTCTTCGATAATAATCATACTTGAATTGTTTATTCGTGGCTTAAAATTTCTAATTATTTGTTGTTGAAAATTGTTCAAATTGGGATTCTCTTCGGGAATTAAATCGTCTATTAAGTTGGTCATTGTTTGCTCTTTTATATATTGTGGTGACTTGTCAATTATGGGAATTCCATTCTGTACATTTGATGATCTCAATTTATCGAAGAACTTATAGGCATTACCAAATGGATTATCTGTGTAATTTTCTTCAATAACGTTTCGCCAGTTAGTTTTTATAACTTTTTTTTTGTTGCATCAGTGTATTTATTTCTTGCCAACTTAAATGTATTCTAACTGATTGTTTTATAATGGTAATACAAATTTCTATTATAATGAAAATGATGTTTTATTATTTCCAGTTCATTAGTCCACCAGTTAATTCCGGGAACATGTTTATTAATG
The DNA here is from genome assembly GCA_030710605.1 of Cordylochernes scorpioides. Taxonomy (NCBI): domain Eukaryota; kingdom Metazoa; phylum Arthropoda; class Arachnida; order Pseudoscorpiones; family Chernetidae; genus Cordylochernes; species Cordylochernes scorpioides. Next base: position 68,574,836 of record CP092867.1, on the reverse strand, counting down.
GGGGATTTAACCTTCAAAGATTTATATGCTGCTTCTCTAAAAAGATTCGTGAGTGCGTTAACTATCCCATCAATGTCTGCCTCTTCTTTCACTCTGCTTATATCAATTTTCAGTTTTTTTTTGTATCTTGTGATGATATGTTATTAGAAAAATTTGCCCAATTCACATATTTTTCAAAGAATTTCCACGTGGAAATTTGATTATTGAAGGAATAACGATTCTTAAACTGATATCAAATTCAACAGAAACATGGTCGGATTTATTAGTCAGAACAGAGGTATGCCAGTTATTTATTAAGCAAAGTGAGCGTTAATTCGAGTTTGTGAAATCGATTATACTTACTCCGCGGCAAGTGGGTGTTTTCGGGTTATGTATAAAGAGGTTACACTCGTCTATAATAGGTTGTAATCCATATACATTAGAGTTTATAACATTGTCAAACCATATAGAATATCTCGAATTAAAACCACCGCAAAGGATTACAGGTTGATTTCTATACGTTTTGAGCAGATCTCCAATTAATTTTTAACGACAGTGTTAAAAGAGTTAGGATGAATGTAGAAATTAGAGAGAATTATTTTTGCTTTAACTGTAGAAATATATTTTTTTTGTACAAAAGAATTTGTGGAATTTTCCTCTTTGGTATAAACTTTAAATTTTTATTTAAAATTATAGTTAACACATATTTTTCCCCAGTTTTATTCGAACATATAATTTGAGTCTCCATATCATAAATAACATTTTCATGCAAAACATTAGGTTCTTGAATCAAAAGAATGCCAGGTGGGTCATCTCTAGTGTTGGCCTGTAGCTCATTTAACGCAGTAAAACTTTTTCTTACATTTTGTTGAATACATCTCACATTTTAAATCATATAAAATATTAATCTATTTAATATTGATATTTAAATTGTATTTGATACATCATTTCCCTCATATATTTGTGAATATTGTGTCCTTTAGATATTTATGTCTATTTGTGACTTGTAAATCGTGCATACATTTGAATTTGATTTATGGTTTGTAGAGAAAATTTTAAATTTAGGGTGCTTAGAGCAATTGTGATAATTTGGTACTTCAGTGCAGTTGTGGCTACCCTGTACACCTAATATTTTACATATTTTAATGCTTTGGCAGTATTTTGTTTTGTGGTTCGAATTAAATTCAAAACAATTTTGGCATTGTCTGACAAATATTATGTCTTGAATAGAACATCGCTCAAAATCTGTGTAAAACTCATTACCCATTTTTCTTAAAATTTGATAGACTTTAGGAGTTACTCTTAAAACTAGATTGTGATATGGAGAGTTAGATCTCATTGTAAATATAACTTTTATTTCATTTTCTAAATTTTATAGATCAGAATTCATTTTGAAAATGGTTTGTACGAAGTTCGCCGTATCTGTAATTTTGAATACGTTTTTGGCTACTACAGTTGAATCTCTTAGTGACGGTAGATAAATTTCACTAATCAATTTCAAATATTCTGATTTGTTCAATTCGTCCAGTAGTGTTTTATTATCAGTTTGGTTTGGAATCTTTATAATTACAGATTTTTTTTGCGCGTTTATAACTCTATTAATCTTAATGTTTTACCATTTTTTCTGACATTTTCGATATTATTATAAATTGTTTGAAGTGCCTCAGAATTGTGTACACCATTATTTGAAGAAACAATTAAAGTAGATTCATGACTGCCGTTTTATTTTGATTAGTTCTGCCTCCTGTCGCACAACAGAGCATAAGAATGTGTATGTTTCGGAAATCTCTTTAAGAACTTTATCTAATTTATTATATATAGCCTTTTCTATTGTGTCGGTCAAACTATCCATTGAACATTGTTTATTTAACCAAGATATAGATTCAATTCAACCTTTTGCTTGGTTAATCATTGAAAATAAGTAAGTTAGATCATTTTTCGTTATATTATTTTTATTAGTTTCAACTTTTTTATCAAAATATATTAATATTTCATCGAGTTTAACATCTATTGATTTCAAAATACAAACTATGTCTTCTGTCCAAAAAGAAAAAAAAAAGGAAAAAAAGTAAAATTATATTGATGTGATATTAATACTTTACTTAAGTTATAAATAATTTATGACAGAAAAGATAAAAAAAATATATTTTTGTTTAAATTTAAAAGGGAGGGAAAAAAGTAAAAAATATTTAGCTCAACGATACGAGCGATGCAAAACACGTCCGCACAGTGGCCTATGAGAGTGGTCGTCAGGAATCCTTGGCATTAGAAGGTTGGACAGGTTGAGAGGAGGTGGTCCACGGTTTGGTTTTCATCTTGGCAATGGGGGCGAGTTGGGTTTTCTTTCAATACCCTTGCAAAGTATGCCTGGATGTAACCATGACAAATTATAATTGTTGTAGAGGTAAATCCATGTTTGATATTTTGAAGCATTGAGAGCAGTAGTGTCAGGGTAGCAGCAAATATTTGTAGATTTCTGGTGGAGTCATCTTGGATGTAGAGGTCTGTTCACATTTTATATGTAGGTTATCTGTTCTTTTTAACGCGCGCGACGCTCTTTGGGCGTGTGGTAAAATATAGTGGAAGTTAGAATGTGCTGCTACTTTTGCCGGCTGATTCGCCAGTCCATTTCCTGCAATACCGCTGTGGCCTTTGACCCAGCAAAGTTGTACATTTTGTGAACAATGCAGGTTGTAGATGATTTCCGCAATCAGTTGTGTTCTTGGTGCCAAGATCTACATATGGCTGAAAGACCCGATTGGCAATCTGAAGCAATGATAGTGTCCGTGCGAGAAAATCTTGGTGATTTTTGTTGCGTAAAGTATGGCTAGCAGTTCAGCTTGAAACGCTCAGCACTCCTGGTGAAGTTTAAGTTGTAAAGGTTGTAGGGGAGCTGGTAGGATAACTCCAGCCCCAACTCCTTCTGATGATTGGGATCCATCTGTATAAATTTTGGCTGTATTTTGGTGTAGTGATTTGATGAAATATATTATCTTTCGTAAAGGAGGGTGGGGTAGAGATTAAGGACTCGGAGTGATTCAAGTTGGCTCGTTTTCAAAGTTTTTAAATATTCTATGTGAACTTTTTAGGCTTTTGTAAAATAAACGTTTTTCTTGCAATCAGATTAAAGAGGAAAAGGCTTAAAGCTGCTCATTTTGGGACTCCACGAAGTGAGAGAATGTAGGCAGTGTATCAACATACGCTAAAGGCCATTTTTCTATTTATTTAATAGCTGGTAATGAGTTAGATTAGTTATTCAGGGCAGCTAAACTCTCGTAGGGTTTCAATGATGGATTGCCTGTGTACTGTATATAAGGCTCTTCTGATATTTAGGCTGATAACTAGTATCCCCCCCCCCCCCATCCATGTCTTTGCCAATAAATTAATTTATTGTAGCTAGGGCCTTTTCAGCTGAACGGCAGGGAACGGATCCAAATTGAAGAGGGGAAAACCAGTTATTCCGGGCTGCGAGCCATTGTAGTCGAGCCAGAATGCGAATACCTTGGCTAGAGTCTTAAGGAGAGAAATTGGGCAAAATATTTCCAGTAGGTTCTCTGCCGTGCAATCCGGTTTGGGTATAAGAACTAAAAGGCCGATTTTCTACAGGAAAGGACAATGGTGGAATCTTAAACACTTGGTAAAAGGTTCTGCAAGTAATTTATGTAGGAGAGAACCTCCTAATTGAAGGCACTTAGCTCCAAATTGATCAGGGCTTGGATATTCCTTGGGTCGGTAACACAACTAGAGATTATTGAACACAAATCACACAATAAAACATATACGATCGCTCCAGGAACCTGGGTTACCTTTATGTTAACATATATGATGACTTCATATATGCAGATTTATATTATTTTCTGTTTATATTTTCATTGATTAATTAAATAATAAAATAAATTATAAAATTATTTGTTCGCCTCATTATTTTTCTTTGATGACGATTCATTTTTTTGAAATATTTCCTTGTATTTCCTTTGTTGTTAATTTTTTTTTATGATTTTCTCATTTATTCATACATATAAAATAAATACTAATTGCAAAACTTTATCAAATGTCGTATTTATCTGATTTTAATTTTAAGCATGTCTCACACACACGATATATTAAAATTTTGCCAGTAAATTTATTTGTGTAAAATTTTAACGATAGAGGGCAATAAAATTTAATTTACACGATATATTATTTGAGTCTCTCTCACTCTGACTCTTTTTTATTTATTCGTTCATAATTTTGATAGTTTTAATTAATGTATATTACTTTTTTTTGCTTTTTCTCTTAATATATTTTGTATATATTTCCTTATTCACATTGAAACTATTTATTGGTTTACCACAGTATTATATTTTTCATTCTAAGTAAGCAAAAATAATTTATATAAGTTAAAAATAAACTAAACCCCTTTCTATGTACAATCATTAACTTTACTCTGAACCATAAATTTTATCATAAAATTCTATTTGAAGGCATGAAATTCTTGTTCCAAACCTTGATACACATGATGAAAATTGACAAATTTCAATAAATTAGTGGGATTTTTCAACTTGAGAGAAGTCAAAGATCCTGAAAATTCTAAGCTCCTTCTAGTAAGCCATCAGTCCTATAAATATTACAGTCCATGTAATCCAACCTTAATTTACCAAAGTCTAAAGAGAATTGCCCACGTATTGAAGTCATAAACCTCTTTAAATTAGGTCCGCAGCCTCAGAACTGGGCGAGAGTGGAGTTTCAGACCTTCATAACGTCATGTTACGTGTCCGCAGAGTACTGTCCGCTATTGTCCGATGGAAGACGTCCGCCGGTCATTCACCATCCTCTTGCAAGAAGATCATGACACTCTCTCTCTCTCTCTCCAATAGATCCTGGAATTGCCAAGCCGTGCGCCCGCTGCTCCGGGAGATGTTCGCCTCCTACGAAACGCCCCTGGATCTGCAGCCCTGGCTGTTCGGCGTCGGCCTCCGTCCCGAGGCAATAAAGCTGACACGTGTGGCGAAGGCTACGATCTACAAGTACCATCTTAGTTCGAGTTAGGTAACGCCAGTTGGGTAATCGACCTGCCCACTCTGTGGAAAAGAACTCTACCGGTCCATCTGTGGCAGAGTCTTTCCCACGATGGGTGCCACCAATGAAGGCACACACACATATATATTAAGAAAAAAGGCATTTCCTGATAGTGCAACTGAGAGTTGCTGATGGCTTACGCCATCTATCGAAATAGCCACACACAACAACTAGTCTTTGATTTTAATTATTCCAGAATTGGCAAATACCCTTTCTTGATTAATCAAGGAAAGATAACCACGTACGCTGTTGGTCCTCGTCAGCGTGTTGGAGCTGTACTTCAACGAACAAAAAAAAAGGCTTTTCAGGATTCCCCAAAGAACAGATTTTTTTGGTCGTTGAAGTACAGCTTGCACCACGCTTCGAATCAGTGATGACAGATCTTCTACGTCATCCTGGTCGCAGAGAGAGGCCACATTTGGTAGGCGCTCGCACCTGGTTGGGGTAGCTCGCCTACGACGGAGCGCTTCGACACGGCGACATTCTGTAATGAATTGCTCGGTGCTCTGTACATCCTTCGGTAGGAGTGCTTGATAAAGCTCCTCGGCTATCCCCTTCAAGAGGTGGGAGATTTTATCTTCCTCGCTCATTTGAAGATCAACCTTTTTGCACAAGCGCAGGACATCCTTAATGTAAAATTCGGTACTTTAATTTTTTAATTGGGCCCGTGTTTCAAGTTTCTTCTCCGCTTGCAATTTTGCATTTTCTTTTTTTTTTTTTTCAAACAAATTCTCTAATTTAGATGTAAACTCCTTCCAAGTCTGGATGCTTTCTTCGTTGTTCTCAAACCATTTTAGAGCAGTTCCAGAAAGATAAAAATAAACTTTAGAAAAACAAAGGGTTTCATCCAAATAGTTGTACCTTGCCACACCTTCCTACCCTTTTAACCATTTTTGGAGATCTTCACTACCCTCCCCGAAGAAAATGGAACGGTTCCTTGGTAGATGTTGAACAAAGTAGTTGCTCACCTCCGTCTTTACATTCATAGTAGTTTATTCTAGTTCAAAAGAATAAATCTTCCTTTTATTTCTTCTTCTTCAGCTTCTCCGCCAGTTGTAGTGTAAAAAAATTGAGTCTTGGAATATCTCAAGATGTAAAAGTATTTTTGATGTGTGAAGTCACCGCGACTAGTCGACAATTATCAACAAACCAACAAAATATATACAGCTATAGAATAACAAGCAAGCAAGCTAGCCAACATATATGATGATTTAAAAAATATAAAATAATAAATCTGTTTTAAATATTTTCATTGCATAATTAAATTAAATAATAAAATATAAATTATTTATATTCGCCTCAATATTTATATTTTTAATTAAAAAGGCATATATTGGATCAAAATAACATTTATTTTACCAATAATTCAGTTGGCTGAACGCCAAACTTTATCAATGATGAAGGTACAGAATTTGCCATCAGTATAGAACTAGAACCATACATCGTCGCACATTCTAGATGGAATTTTTCTAGAGAATATATATGAAAATGTGACCTTTCTAGATTTAAAAAAAAAAGATAAAATCACGGGGCTCTGGCACATTTGTCAGTGCAAAGTCGAACTGCTTTTCACATGTGTAGACATGTGGTGCGCTTACAGTAAAAGCAGTCGCTAACTACCCATCATGATTATCATGGACTGTACCACGTGTACTAGGGATAAAAAAAATGAAAAAAATAAAATAAAATCATATTTTAACATAATTGTGTTAATCCAGTTTCATTGGTATAGTCTACAATCCAGGTTTATTGAGAAAGTCAACAATCCAGATTCATTGAGATACTCAACAATGCGATTAACAGAGATAGTCAACAATCCAGGATATCTATTGGAAAGCAGCCTAGTGGATTTAATTGGCAACACCATTGAGAGGGTTCGCCACTGATTAGTTAAGCCTTCTCACTAGTTTCATTGCAGTAAGGACAGCAGACTTTGTATTTTATCAGTAGAAGAAACCTTCGTCCTTAATGGTTTTATTCATCGTACATAGAAAAAGCGGGTTATTGCCTTTTAATCCAGGATTCGTTGATATAAACAACAATTCAGGTTCATTAAGATATCTTACAATCCAGGTTCATTAAGATTGCCAACAATCCAGGTTCATTGATATATCAAATAACCAAAGTTTATTGGGATAATCAACAATTCACGTTCACATTAAGATAACCAACAATCAAGGTTCATTAAGATAGGCAACAATCAAGGTTTATTGGGATAGCAAACAGTCTCAAGGTTCATTGGTGTGGCCAACAATCCAGGTTCATTAAGTTAGCCAACAATCCAGGTTTATTTAGATAGCCAATAAGCCAGGTTCATTTTTAGAATGCTAAAAATCCAGGTTATTTGAGATCAGGATTGTGTGAAATGTAATGATGTGTGTGATTAAAGTTTCAATAATTAAATAATGCAACAGTTTACTGGAGATAAGAGTTTCTTTTCATTTTTATTACATATCTCAAGCTTTCGAGCACAAACGCTCTTCTACATAGCACAAAAATGATCAATAATGTGAAACGCCGTTAGATAGTAACTAAATTTATATATATAAATATATTGTAACGTTTTATTTTTGCTTTAACTTTTAAAGAAATGTTTTATTTTAAATCTTTATCTAATTTGTTTGTTTGTTTTAAATAAAGAGGCAAATTTTCCATGTTGTTGTTATTCTGTTTATTAATTGTTCTTTTTTCCAATGATGATAAGAGTTATTGATCACACATTAAAAATCAATGAAAAACCAATTACAAAATTAATTACAAAATTCAGAAACGTGTCAATATAAACAATAAAAAATATAAAATATATAAAAAAACACCGGGTGTTGATATTAAAAATAAAAAAGGCATATCCTGACCAAGCTCACATGAACGTAGTGAAATAAAAATAAACTAAACGTTTATTTAACTTGTTCCGTAATATTTGGCCAATACAATTTCTTGATAAATCGAGAAAAGTCAAACACGAACGCGTTTTGGACGATTGGTGTGGTGCAGACTGTACCTCTACGACCAAAATTTGGTCCCAGAGGCTTCCTGAAAATCAATAAATGGGTATTTAATGCCAATTTTGCGTGCATGCGCTTTTCATGTGAAAAGACAATAAAAATAAAAATAATTGAAAATGGCATATTTTGACCAGACTCACATGAACATTCCAAGATGTGAAGCGCCTAGTGGAACAAAAATAAACTGAACGTTTATTTAACTTGTTCCGTGATATTTTCTCAACCCAATTTCTTGATAAATCAAGAAAAGTCAACCACAAAAATGCATATGGATATGCATTTTTTATTTTTATTATCAACACCTGACCTTTAATATATATTTTTAATTGTTTTTTTTACATGAAAAGCGTATTTACGCAACTTAGACCTTGAATATCCATTTCTTGATTTCTCAGTAGGTACAGTCTGCACAACGCGGACGAGGACCAACAGCCCAAACACGTTCGTGGTTGACTTTTCTTGATTTATTAAGAAATTGGGTTGGCCAAATATCACGGAACAAGTTAAATAAACGTTTATTTATTTTTGTTCCACAAGATGGCGCTCTGCCACTTAGAAATTCTCATGTGAGCTTGGTTAGGATATGCTTTTTATTTTTAATATACGGGTTGATCCAAAAGTCTTGCACAACTTTAAAAATTAATAACTCCGCGAATATTTGCGCTAGAGCAATGCGGTAAACCCCTTGTTTTCAGGAAGCAATGGGACTTCTTAGGGCAAATAATGAAATTTCGAAATTGATTTTAGTTACAATTTCATTCGCTAGATGGCGCTTTACCAGAATCAGAGATTCAGCGACCAAATCTTTTGCTAAATTCAAAAATATAACTGATCGACAAGCATTTTTCCTTTTTGAATACCAGGAAAGAACCCTAATAATATCAAATGATAAATTAATTAAACACCATTTCGCCAAAAGAAGAAGAATTGGATGACGATTTTTAAATGCAATCTGAAATAGGTAAAATTGGTAAATGCAAACTAAAATATGTAGCAAAAAAATTGATATTTCAGATGCGATTTGCTGGAATCCTCTCAGCGTTTTAAATTTCGAAAATAATAAATTCACTAGTTTTTCAACTCAACTCTCAGTATCGATTATATTTATTTCAATTCATTTGAAAAATATTCACCTATCTCTGATAATTTATTTTTTTTTGGAATGCCGTTACTACAGGATAAAGCACTCTTGGTGAATTTTTTTATTGCAATTCAGAATTTGCCACTGAAGCTTTTACGAGCGTTTCGTGCCTTTAAAGGTATTCGAAGCTGTAAAGTACCAATGAGTTGCTAATTTCTAAGGCGAACGATGAAAAATTTTGAGAAGACTGGATTTCTGGAAGCTAAACCTCAGAGTGGAAGACCATCGACATGCAGGTCAGTGGCTGTTACGGTTTCGCAGGGTGTTGAAGCTATTGAAACGTTTTCCACGTATGGAGAAGTAAGTTCTCGACAAGTTTCTCGAGCTATAAGTCGGCGATTTTGAGAAGCGTCAAGAATTCGCTGCATGGTTTTCTGACAAATTGATACTGATGAAAACTGGCTGTCGTATGTTCTGTGGATAGAAAAAGCTCACTTTTATCTAAACGGAGAAGATAAGACTCAAAATAGCCGCATTTAGGCAACAGAAAAACCCTAGGATTTTTACAGAAATGTCACTTCATCAGCCCAGAGTTACAGTTTGGTGTGGGTTCATTTCTTCTTTTATTATTGGGCCATTTTTATTTGAATAAATCAATGGAATAACTTTTAAAACCGTTTCTGTAACTGGTGAACGTAATGCTCAACTATTGAGAGAAAATCTTATTGCAGGACAGACAAGCACTATGCTAAATAACATTCATGCAAGATGGAGGACCTTCTCATATCTCCCGCGGTGCAAAAAAATTGCCGAGGATACGTTC
>CP092867.1:68496075-68564790 GCA_030710605.1 Cordylochernes scorpioides | reverse complement strand
CTGTTGTTGTTGCACCACCTCAGTAAAGACGGTAACTAGTTGGTTGACTAGGGCTGTAGTCGTTCCACGTGAATCTGGGATTGGATCATATGCTGCTGGCTCCGCCGTTTCTAACCAATCTGAAACGGGTGGTGTAATGTAAGGTTTCTGCGGGTGAACATCAGTAAATTCGTCTTGAGATAATTCTGCTCCCTCTTCGATTGCCAGAACTTTAGTCTCATTCGCTTCCTTCAGCATGCTGATCTCAAATTCGATAAATGTGATCGCTGCTTGTTCTTGGACAATTTCTTCTTTCAGTTCGTCTACACGTTCTTCCAGATCCAGTTTTCGTTTAGTAAACTCCTGGCTCGATTCCTCTGGCTTTGTTCCTTTCTCGAGCTCCCTCTTGGCACTTCCCAGTTTCCTTCTACAATCCCTTTTTCTTGATTCAGGTTGAGTCTTGACCTTCATCTTCTCAAATATAGCTTGCTGAGATTCCAGGTTTGCTTATCGTTTAAGCCGCTCTACTGAAGCACGGGATCCATTTGATCTCACTGATCGTGCCTTTCTTTGAGGAGGTTTGCCTTTTGATGACGCTTCCGGTTTTTCTACCTGTTGCGTCGTCTTCACGAGCTGCCCTACCTCCACATTCTTCTCATTGCCGGTGGAGGTTGGACTACCTAGCTTCGTGTACTGAAGACGGAATATTGCTTTCCGGATCATGGGTTCACCGTCAGGACTTTTCTTGTCACTCATCTTTATTTTGAACTAATAAACTTGTAATATAAAAAAAGAGGAAAGGAGGGAAAGCTATAAATTGTTTGCCCGCCGCGCGCGCCCTTCGCGCTTGAGTGACTTCACGAGACGCGGCGCATCCAACGGCCGGCGTGCGCATCGAACGGTGGCTGTTACCTTTTGTATCTTAAATTAAGGAATCTAACAAAACTAATTCACAAATTCGCATAACTGATGAAAATGCCTTAACCGGCTCTTCGAAAATTACTTAGTTTTGCGATTTTTGCTTACATGCGTTTTGATATTTTATTATAAAAAAAAAATATTTATAATTGTTATTATTAAAAACAAAAGAATTAAAACTAATTACAAATCCGGCTCGAGGGACCATATGTAGTCCCTATTTATTAACTTATCAAAAATTGTAGCTGAGAAAAGCATAAACACACTTTGTTTATTTGGAAAAGTTTTCGAAAAAGAAGCATGCGCTGCCTGCGCATGCGCCTGCCAGCGAACTCACGCGCCAGCCAGCGAGCTTCTTACACGCCTGCCAGCGAGCTGTCTTTCTAAATCCGCTCTCTGGCCAACAATGCAAATATATACATATGAGTCTATGCGCACTGTGACAATTTGTTTACCAACACTTCGAGCACTGCGCACTTTCTTAAGAGTAGATTGCCGTTTTTGTGTCTGGATCAAAATTACAAATACAAGTTTCGTAACCCGTAATAGTATTAAAAACAGCCTTTGATTTTATTTCATCAAATTTTTTCCAACATGAAATTACACCATTTAACACGACCAAGTTTTTGGTCTTCAGTCAAGCTGTGAGGTACCCATCTAATAACAAGTTTTGTGTATTTTAAATGATCATTAATGATGGTGCTGATTGCTGCGATCCAATGCTCACACTTTTCTCTAACTGCTGATACGTAATTCTTCGATCTTCCCCAAGTAAATATATTACCAGCTCAATTTTTTCTTGGGTCACTGCTGTTGGCGGTCGACCTGAATGAGGTTCATCTTCAAGGTTGTTTTTCCCAAATTTAAATTGAAAAAAAAAAAAAAAAAACAATAAAAATGTTCTAATAGAAGGAAACTCATCTCCTAAAGCTTTCATCAATTATAAAAGTATTTTAACTTCTGAATAATACAATGAGTATTATTCAGAAGTTAAAATACTTTTATAATAATAAAAGATCATGGCGCGTGAACTTTCTCTAGTCAACTCCATTGTGTCTGATGCAATGTTTAGAAATTACCGCTGCCGCTGTAAACAAAGTCGTGTCCTCTATGAATCATTGTTGTTACTATTTTATGAAAATGTTTATGTTGGGTAAAAAATGCATGTAGGTTTTAATTGTATAATTTATCTTTTATTATTTTAATTATTTAATATTGATTGTAAAAACTTCTTGAGTGACCTCTGTATGTCTCCAAACGAAATACTTCCCCCAAATTTTGAAAATATATAAAACAGCCCCATTCTAATTCTAAAACAGCAAAAAATCAATGTACAGATTTCGCTCTATCATTTTCCTCAACACTACATTAAAGGTATTTGAATTCTGCATCTTAACCCGTCTCCAATGACTAGTTGACAAGCTCCAGTGGTTCTCTGTGTCCAAATCGGTTCATACATGCAGATTAGACGAGATTTTTCTAGAAGCCTTTAACGGAAAAATGGTCTGTAACACTGGAGGACAGCCTTTACGATAATCTTATATATCAACCATGCCTTTAACAACATAAATTTAAATTTATTTTAAACGCGCTAATGCATCATATTAATGAACTGATGGTCGCCGTAAATTCAACACCCTGAAAGAAGCATGCAAATAACATGAAATTTACAACATGCATTAGCGGAGATGATATATGCAAATGATCAGAATTTCAGCGCAGACGCACATCACGCGCGCCTGTGGCTCCACTTCAAAACACTATTTAAGGCTTGAAGATTTCGACGATTTCAAGTTCGGCAATTATGTTTTTCTTGTGTTAAAAAAACGATCAATTATGCCTCGTAGAAAACAACGATCATCTTTTGATCAAGTATCCGAGTTCAACAGAGGAAGGAGAGTGGCCTACCGAGATTGTGGATTATCTTCAGGTAAATCGGTAGTCGTGTTGGACGAAATCAAACAACTGTAATGCGGATATGTGATCGCTAGATGCAGGAAGGTACGACGTGTTCGATCGCATCCACCTCAGTGCACCACTTCACGTGCTGACAAGCAAATTGTGCGCCTGGCAGTGACAGATCGCTCAGTCACATCACGAACCGTAGCACAGCACATTCAGTCTGTAACGCATCATCCAGTGTCTGCGCGTACTATTCGACGCCGTTTACAGCAGAGTGGTCTTTTCGCAAGACGTGCATTGCTTCGTCTACCCTTGACGCAGAGCCAAAGACGTCTCCGCGGCCAATGGTGCGATGAAAGAAGGATGTGGACGGCAGAATGGAATGGTCTTTACTAACGAGTCACGCTTCTGTCTGCAACACCACGATTGTCGGATTCGAGTCTGGAGACACCGTGGAGAGAGGATTCTAAACATCTGCGTTATGCGCCGCCACACTGGTCCTGGACCGGGTATTATGGTGTGGGGTGGTATTGGATATCACTCTCGCACTCCTCTAGTACGCATTGCCGTTACTTTAAAGAGCCAACGCTACATCTCCGAGGTGTTGGAACCAGTTGTCCTTCCTCGCCTTCAGGGCTTGCCCACAGCCATATTTCAACAGGATGATGCGCGACCACACGTGGCACGCATTGTCCAAAGGTTCTTCGTTAATCGCCAGATTGAATTGCTTCCCTGGCCGGCTCGCTCTCCGGAACTTTCGGCGATAAAAAAACATGTGGTCAATGGTTGCTCAACGATTGACCCTATTTACATCCCCAGATCAACTTTGGCAACGTGTGGAAGTTGCTTGGTCTGCTGTAACTCAAAAACACATCTAAAATCTCTTTGAATCAATGCCGAGGCGTGTAGCAGCGGTGATCTCCATCAATGGCGGCTACTCTGGCTACTGATTCTGGCAGGAACAAAATTTGGCAGAAGTCTATAAATTTAATCATTTTATACTTTGTCAACATGTTATCTACAAAATAAATTTTGTTGTGATATCTCTTGTCTTTCTTGGTGTTGCAATTTGGGTGGCCATAAGTACGATCATCTAGCGCCTCGGAGAACTACAATGCCCTGAGGATCTCTTATTCTTTGTAAAAATCATCATGATAGACAGGGAAGTAATATTCGAAGCCTACAATTCATTTTACATAGTTGTATCTGTCCTATAGATCCCACAAGGAATGACACTTCAACACTTCAACGTCGCAACAGCAAATGTCATTACGATTTCCAAACCAATCAGAAGCAAACTTGTTTGATTTGTAGACGACTTCACCCTTTGGAACCACACTCGGGCACCCCCACCCACGCTCAGCATAAATGTCTTCCTGCAAGGCTTTACAACTGGACACCGCTCATAGGTTAAATCTCAATTTATTCGATTGCAAAGAAAATTCATTCGGTTTTATTCGTCAATTTTATTTATACAAAAAAAAAGCATTAATTATAATAATTAATTAATCGATAATGTATTCTCTGTTATTATTTACGACCTCCTCCCAACGTTCGACTAGTTTGTTGATGCCGTTCCACCAAAAATCGCCCGGTCTGGTGTCGAAGAAGTTATTGAGGCAAATTTTGAGGTCCTCTTCATCATCGAAGGTAGTGCCTTTCATATGGTTTGACATGGAGCGGAAAAGGTGGTAATCGGTTGGTGCAAGGTCCGGAGAGTACGGCGGGTGCTGTAGAACTTCCCATTTGAGTTCTTGAAGGGCGGCTTTAACGACTTGTGCAACATGCGGCCTAGCGTTGTCGTGAAGGAGAATGATTTGACCTTGTCGATCGGGTCTTTTCTGTTGAATAGCCTCATTCACGCGATGCAATTGGGCAATGTAGAGGTCCTTTTTGACCATGGCATTCCTTTAGAGCAATTCCCAGTACAGCACTCCTTCGCAGTACCAAAAAACGCAGATCATAGCCTTTTGTGGGTGAAGATCTTGCTTTATTCTTGGCTTTGGCGTATCTCCTGGAGCCACCCACTCTTTTCTTTGCTTCATATTCAGGTATAGATACCATTTTTCATCTCCCGTAACGATTCGGTATAAAAATCGTTGTTTATGGCCCCGTGTTGATTGATGGCGTGCGAGATGTTGAGCAGCGATTTGAAGGTGATAGTAGCATATGAGTACCACTTTGGGACACACCACATTTTGCATCAAAACACTCGATTTTTTAAACAAAAGTGCGATTATTCACACAACAGGAACACAGTCCCCTCCCAGGTCTCACACCTGATGGGGCTGCTGGAGCGAGCCATCGCGAGGTGGTCTCCCTTCACCCGTGGCCTGTCGTTAGTGGGTCGTGCCCGCGCGGCCAACAGCCTGTTCTTGGGTTCCATCCTGCACCACCTCCACGGCTACCTCCCACCTGAAACCACAATAGCTGCAGGCGCGGTTGGAGCGCTTCGTGTGGGGTACGAGCCCGACCCCTCGTGGCTTCCTGGGCGCATCCTGGCTCGTCCAGATTCCGATGGTGGCGTCGGGTTGCTTGACATCACGGGCCAGCTTCGGCTCGCCTTCCTGAAGGGGGTCCAGGCCTCTCTTCGCGGCGCCGCCAACGGCTACTCTTGGCTGGTCCGCAGCCGGGCGTGGCTGTCACCGCCGGCTCCTGACGTCTATCTCTCGCCTAGGAGGAGGAGACTGCTGAGCCTGTGGGAGGCCGCCTCAAGTGTACTTGATCACAGGGTTCTGCATCCCGCCATTCTGAGGTCCCTGCGCCTTCGAGGCGACAACAGATTCCTGCGGCCGCCACACTTGCTAGCTCCCGAGCGCTGGCTACAGGCGACTGACGGTGATTACTCCGATGGCGCCCCTTCCCTACGCCGGCCGCGCATCATCTGGGGGCCTTCTGCCAACGTCTCCTGCGGGAAAACGCCAGCTCCAGCTATCATGCGGAGTACGAGGCCGAGACCATCGTCCTGCGGGGATCGGCGATCCCCATTACTCATCTTACCAGTCAGAGGGCCCGCCGGGCTTTGGACTCGGCACGGCTCCAGGCGCATCCTACTGCAGAGCTGGCTGCCCGGTGGACCCCCACCGTGGATGTGCCCCGCTCCATCCCCTGGGCCGACCTGCGTCGGAACTGCTTCTCGGGGCACGACGCAGATGTCCCTTCTACGGCTGGCCCTCCACGCCCTGCCCCATCCTGATCATCCTGCCTCGAGGCGTGCCACCTGTGCCGCCTGTGGATCAAACGACGGGTCGCTGTCTCACAGATATTGGAGTTCCCGAGCCGTGCGACCCCTGCTCCGGGAGGTGTTCGCGTCCTGCGAAGTACCCCTGGATCTTCGGCGTCGGCCTCCATCCCGAGGCAATAACTATCACAAGTGTGGCGAAGGCTACCATCTACAAGTACCATCTTGGTCTTGAGTTGGGTAATGCCAGCCATCACAATGACCTGCCCACTCTGTGGGAAAGAACTCTCGTAGTACATCGGTGGCGGAGTCTTGTGAATATATATATAAACTAGTGGATGTACCCGGCTTCGCCCGGGTTTTACCCGAGTAAAGGTTTGTCTAACGAACATTTGTTAAAACAATTCTCTATAACCTTATAAAAAATAATAGATAAATTTTGATAATTTGAAACTCGTAAATTTGAATCTCTCGATAAAGTGAACCTTTTTTCCCGGTCCCTTGAAAAATACTCGATAAGTTGAATAAAATCAATATTAATTGGTTCCCTCGGTAATTGGAAGTTAAAGGAATAGTATCTTGCCTTGGAATTGTATCATTATTCTTGTCTCAAATAAATTGCCGTGTCATCCTGAATTTTGTCTTTCCTAATTTTCTACATTACAAAATCATCGTTTTATCTAGTGAACATTTTTTCCCGGTCCCTTGAAAAATACTCGATAACTAACTTTGACTTGTGCGCAATTTATAGGTAGAAAATCTTACTTTTGATAAATAATCTTTAAGATAATAAACTTAGTGATAATAAAACTTATAGATAAAAAACTTGTTATCATCGTCGCAATGGGGGCGCTGCTTACGAGTTAAATCTACAAATCTGCAAATAACTCTAAGGATTATATTAAAAGAATAGGAACTCTTAATAATTGGTATATACGGATAAAATTAAAATAAAACGATAAGAGGAGCTTCTTTTCAAGATATTCAAGAAATTATTTTTCAGAAACCTTCCCAGTACTATACTAAATAACTTCCCAAAGTTTCATGGCGTTCCAATGAGTGGTTTGGTCAGGCATAAAAGACAGACACACACACACATACATTCATTTATCAACATATATAGTCACGACCGTCTTTCCTCAATTCCTCATGTCACGGATGCGCGCGCATCATCATTATGATCATTATCTTCTATAGAAGCTTCTATCTTTATAATTATGTATATTTACAAAAAGTCAATTCGCTCGCGCCTCTAGCGGTGAAAATGAGGGGTAATACCAGCTGACCTAATGTACATGCAAAGTTTGGAGCGGGACGTTTCACAAGAGTGACATCCACAGCTCCAATTTATAATTGTAACAAATAGTATTGGAATAAAAACATTCAATCGGGTAAAACACGGGCGTTGCCCGGGTCATTCCTCTAGTATATATATATAGATGACCAAAATATGATTTGACAACACTGTATTTTTGCGCTTCTAACTTGTAAATTGTAAACAAGAAGTTTATAATATTTTTTTTACTTTCCTGTTTTTAAATTGGATCTTAAATAAAATAATGATATAAAAAGGTTATCTTTTTAACTCAACCCAAATTAACACAATTGGTAGCAGTCCGTGGCTTTTTTTTTTAAATATTGTAATAGGGGGAAATAACAACAAAAGACTTAAGCATAATCGGTATTTATGCGTAAAGCAAAATAAATTTTGTTGTGTAGAGAAAATCTTCAAAAAAATATTGTTTTTTTTCCTTTTAATATTCAATGTAAACTAAAAATTGTTGGAAAATAAAACGAACGAAATACCAATTGCAAAATTTGATGGTGTTAATTTTCCAAGTTGGAAATATAGGGTTGAATCGATTTTGGAAAGCAAAGATTTGATCAATTTTTTGATTGAAGATCCTCCAGGAGAAGAATCAGGAAGACAAAAATGGAAAATAAAAGACTCACAAGAAAAAGGTATTATAACTTGTGCCATGACAGATTCTCAGGTTTCATCAATTCTCACATTCAAAGCATCAAAACAAATATGGGCATCCTTAACCAAAATATATGAAGGAGACATTAAAAAGAAAAGTATTGAAGCACGGAATAATGTTTCTCGTCTTCGGATGTATCCCGAAGAAAGTTGGAAAGACTACCTTCATAGATCAGAAAAATTATTAGAAAATGCCAGAATTATGGGAGCCACCATAGATGATGAAGAATTTATCTATTCGGTAATTAAAGGCCTGCCACAAAAGTACAATATTATTGCCATGCAAATAAATACTATGAATAATCCTATAATTTCAGATATTAAATCACAATTTTCCCTGTATCAAGAAAGGTACCATGAGAAAGATTTTTCATCCTCATCTGCATATAAAGCATCACAAAGTGAATCAAAGAATTTTATTCAAAAAATAAATTCAAATATAAACCTGAGTGTTATATCTGTAACAAAATAGGACACAAAGCTAATGACTGCTGGCATAATCCAAAAAATAAAGGCAATAATAATAGAAGAGAAGCTCTTAACAAACCCAGCACAAGTGGCTATAAACCTAAATTTGGAAATCAGCAGAAACAAATTGAAAATTCACATAATGAAAAGGCAGCAAATTGTCTGATAGCTAAAAAGCAAGAAAAGAGTGAACAGGAATGGATAATTGATAGTGGTGCTACAAGCCATATGACATCCTGTTTTGAACTTTTAAAAAATTCAGAAAATAAGGAAAAGAAAATAATCCTTGCTGATGACACTCAAATTGAATACAAAGCTATAGGAAATGTAAAAATCAAAACAAAAGAAGAAAATTTACTTATCCTCAAAGATGTACTATTTGTTCCACAAATCAAAGGAAATTTGTTGTCTGTGGGAAAATTAGTACAAGACTATCAAAGAATAATTTTTAGCAAAGACAAATGTACTATAATAGATTTCAAGGATCAAGTCATATGGGAAGCTCAAAAATTGATGATTTTTATATAATAAACTCCTCTGGTTCAAGGGATGAAGAAGATAAAGTCTTCAAAGTTAATTGGGATATTTGGCATAAAAGATTGGGCCACCCTAATGAAAATTACATGACTATAATGAAAAACAAAAACTTAGTATACAAATTTGTTACGCGGGCTTTGACTTTATCATCATCGGGGCTGACGACACACTACTACTACGCTTCAGACTTTTCTGTTTTGATTTTTCGCTCGCTTATTTTTACAACATTTGTATTGGAACAAGTTGTTCCTTAAATAAATATATATATTAGTTTATATCAAATGGGATGTCCTCGTAACTACAAAATAAGTGAATACAAAACAACTTGAAATCTTTAAATCGGAACACCGTATTTTTGCTAAGCCTATCAATTTGATAGCAGAGCGTGGTTTGGGCGCGCGAATTGGAATAACCGCCAATTGATCCATTTAAATAAAAAAATAAATAAATATTTGGACTAACCGCCACTTCAGAAAGAAAAATTGAATGAAAATGGATGCACATAACTTAGCAAAAATCGAACAGTTAACAGAAAACAACTATACAACGTGGTCCATGAAAATGGAAGCAAATTTAGATTCAAAAGATCTCTTCGAGGACGTAATTGTTAATGACGAGCCAGACTTTACATATGATATGATATTTGGAAGAAAAATAATCGGGAAGCATACAGCCTAATAATATTGTCACTTTCGGATGACTTAACAATCATCTTTCGAGGCGATAAAAGGGCCAAAAGAATTTGGTACGACATAAAGAAAAGGTTTGAAGGATCTCTAGAAAATAAAAGGATAGACCTAATGTTGGATCTAGCCAAACTAAAATTGAACCCAAATGAAAATGTTAACATGTTTATTGTACGAGCACAGAAACTGGCACAAGAGATCACCCAGCTAGGAAAGACTGTAACAGAAAGAGAACTTGTACGATACATTGTTGAAGGACTTCCACCTATCTTTGACATGATCACAGCAGCACTGTCAATAAACAGAGAAATCTCCTTACCAGACTTGAGACAAACTATACTGGATTTCGAGAAGAAAAGACACGACAGAAGCAAAAATCATGAAAATGCTTTCAGATTATCAGACAACCAATTCAAAGAAAAGCCATGCTACATTTGCAAAAGAAAAGGACATTTCAAGAAAGACTGTTGGTTCAACCCTAACAACAAAGGAAATCAAAAGAATACAACAAACAAAAATAACATGGCCAGTACAAGGAACTACCATAAAAGACCAAAACAAAACAAAGACACGGCCAGATCAGCAATCCAAGAACGAACGGAGGAACCATCCCAACGAAGAGACTCCACTTCAGAATACTCACTGAATGTAAGCACAAGGGAGGAACGCCCGACGACTCAGGACGTGTGGATAATTGATTCTGCGTGCACAGGCCACATGACTTCCCATGGTGAATGGATCGAGCACAAGACGGAGGAGAGTAGAAGCATACAAGTGGCGGAAGAAGGGAGACAAATCGAATCTGCCTCATCAGGATCAATCCAAGCTACTGTACAAGGTAAGGACAAACTTAACAACGCTGTAACCCTGCATAATGTCCTCCATGTACCACACCTGAAAGGAAATCTAATGTCTATTCCAAGCGTGGTAAGAAGAGGGAACTCTGTTCTTTTGAATTCTGAAGGAGCATACATATACTCTTCTGATGACAAGCTAATAGGAACAGGCAACTTTGATGGTAACATGTACACATCGAACCTATCACGTTTATCTGAAGCAACTCATGTTCCGAGTGAACATTGCTTGATTTCAAAGGACAATTCTAGGACTGCATGGCACAGAAGGTTAGGACATCCAAGTGACAACAAATTAGACCTGATTTTGAAGAACAATCTTCTAAAAGGCTTGGACTCTATAAATGGTACCCTTGATCAATGTGATGCTTGCTCCTTGGGAAAAATGACCAAAGTACCCTATGTTCACACAGATAGCAATCAGGAAAGCTACCCCTTTGAAGCCATTTATGTCGATCTCTGTGGTCCAATGAGAATAAACTCCTTGGGCGGAAGTGAATATTTCTTGACCATCGTAGATGGATTTTCTAGGAGAATATTTGTAGAATTTCTCAAAGATAAACTCTCAGCAGCAGAAGTTTTAAAGAAGTTTATTGTGAAGAGAGAAAACGAGCTAAACTCAAAACTAAAACGATATAGAACAGATAACGGAACAGAATTTATCAATAAAAACCTTTTATTTATATTAAATTTATATTTATATTAAAAATCTTCATAGAATCCAAAGGAATTAAACATGAACTAACTACACCGTACACCCCAAGAAGCAATGGGAGAGTTGAAAGAGCTAACAGAACAATGTTAGACAAAGGCCGAACACTTCTGGCAGACTCCCAATTACCCCTACACTTCTGGGCAGAAGCTGTGAATACAGCTGCATATCTGTACAATCTAACTCCCACAACCAATGACCCAGACACTACCCCTATGGAAAAAAATGGAAAGGTAAAAAGCCATCTGTCTCTCACATCATGAGATTTGGTTGTGACGTCTTCTATAAACTCGAGAATCATCAAAGACACAAACTAGAAGCTAAATCTAAGAGAGGAATATTTGTGGGCTATTCAAGATGCAGAAGAGCTTATCGAGTATTTGATATCACAGCGAGAGTCATTATTGAAACCGCAGACATTCACTTCAGAGAGAACAATAATGTCAACTCGGAAGAAAAACAAAGTGATAATAATACGGACACTGACACATATTTCTTCATTCAGAAGAATGAACAACTGGACAATCATGTTCTATCAGATGTTGATATTGAAGAGCTAGCACCAGATACCATGATCAACAGTCAGACAGAGTCAAGAGGATCAGACAGACCACAAAGAACTTCTGGCTACTACGAATGAAACCATTCCGAAAGACTGATGAAGCCATCGCATGCGAAGACAAGAAACATTGGGAGAACGCAATGCTTGAGGAAATACAGAACATGTACTCACATCAAGTATGGTAACTGGTACCTAGACCTGTAAACGCTAAAGTTGTCAAAAGTAAATGGGTGTTCAAAAAATCTAAAGACCAAGAAAACAAAAACAAAACTTACAAAGCTAGACTTGTTGCAATGGGATACAACCAAATCCCAGGAAGAGATTACAACGAAAGTTTCAGCCCTGTAATTAAAATCGCCACCTTCAGGACCATTTTGTCAATGGCAGCAACAAAAAATTCAGTCAT
Organism: Cordylochernes scorpioides; assembly: GCA_030710605.1. Lineage (NCBI taxonomy): Eukaryota > Metazoa > Arthropoda > Arachnida > Pseudoscorpiones > Chernetidae > Cordylochernes > Cordylochernes scorpioides. The sequence continues at coordinate 68,552,604 of CP092867.1, read as the reverse complement.
TAAACTATTTGATGTGAAAGAAGCCGATATAAATGGAAACATTGAAAATACAATATTCATGGAACAACCTGCTGGATTTGTTCAATACAGAAACGAGGTTTGCAAACTCAACAAAGGTATTTACGGTCTACCTCAATCCGGAAGATCGTGGTATGAGAAATTCAGTCAAGTACTTCATGACTGTGGACTGGAAAAACTTAAATCTGATCCTTGCCTATTTAAATGGAAGAATGAAGACAAATACTTCTATGTAGGGATATATGTTGATGACTTTATCACTGTCTCATATTCTGAAGATACCTCAAACAGATTCATCAATAAATTGAGACATCCCCTGGAAATAAAGGATGTAACATGTAAAGGCATGTTTTGGGAATCAAGATCATACAAGACAAGGAGGGAATTTCGCTACAGCAAAGCCAAAGTAAGGAGGGAATTGTTACGCAGACCTTGACTTTATCATCATCGGGGCTGACGACACACTACTACTACGCTCCAGACTTTTATGTTTTGATTTTTCGCTCGCTTGTTTTTACAACAATTGTATTGGAACAAGTTGTTCCTTAAATAAATATATATATTAGTTTATATCAAATGGGATGTCCTTGTAACTACAAAATAAGTGAGTACAAAACAACTAGGAATCTAAAATCGAAACACCGTATTTTTGCTAAGCCTATCAAAATTTGATTGCATATCTAAAGAAAACTTGAATGATTGCATTACATGTATTAAATCTAAATACTCAAGAAAACCTTTTAAAAGAATTGAAAAAATTCAAACCTCACAATCATTAGAACTTTTGCATATTGATTTAATTGGGCCCATAAAAGAAGAATCTATTGGTAAAGCAAGTTTATTCTTACTATAGTAGATGACTATTCAAGGAAATTATTCACTCGATTCTTAAAAGCAAAATCAGAAACTCAAGAAATACTTAAAGAATTTATAGAATATATAGAGAACACCACCAATAAAAGGATTAAAAAATTCAGGAGTGATAATGGTACTGAATTCAACAACCAATAATTGGAATCCTATATGAAAAGCAAAGGAATAGAACATCAAAGAAAACTACTCTTTTTCCCCTGCTCAAAATGGAAGATGTGAAAGAGCTAGTAGAAGCCTAATAGAAGGAACAAGAGCGCTATTAATAGAATCTGGATTACCAATAAAATTTTGGGCTGAAGCTATGAATACCTATACATACCTTAAAAACAGAACCCCTTCTCACCATAATACTAACAAGACTCCAGAAGAAATGCTCACTGGAAGAAAACCTACAGTCTCTCACTTAAAGGTTTTTGGATGCAAAGTAGAATTCTGGACACCTAAATATAAAAGATCTAAATTTGAAAAAAATACTAAAGCAGGCATTTTTGTGGGATATTCTTCATGCAGAAAAGCATATAGAATTTGCAAGCCAGAAAATTTTACAATTACAGAAACAAGAGATGTTGCCTTTTTAGAAAATCAAAAAGGTGCAGTACTATTAACTTCTAATGAACAAGACAGCACAGATTACTCAATCATCAAGATAGATGGACCTGCAGAAGAAGAAACAAATTCATCATCAGGAGATGAAGAATCCTCTGTTGAAATTCAGAATCCAGCATCAAATACAAGATACAACTTTAGACACACACATAGACCAGACTTCTATTATGAACCAAGTTTGAGTGAAGAAGAATATGAAGAAAATTCAATTATTCAAGCACCAAATGATGCTCTATTAATGACTCAGTATCAAAATCATATATCAAAAACTTATAAAGAAGCAATTGAATACCCACAAGCAATTAAATGGACACAAGCCATGAAAAAAGAAATAAATTCTTTATTAGAACACCATGTATGGGACATTGAACCACTTCCTAAAGGAACAAAACCAATCAAATGCAAATGGATTTTTATCATCAAAAATTACCCTATAATAGGAAAAAGATACAAAGCCAGATTGGTTGCAGCTGGTTATTCTCAAAAATATGGAATTGATTACTATCAAACATTTTCACCAGTTATAAGTTCTGATACACTCAGAATATTACTTTGTTATGCTGCAATGCAAAATTATGATTTTAAAAATTATGATATTGAAACAGCATATTTGTATGGTGACCTCCAAGAAAAACAATATATGTCACAATCTGAAGGTTTTGAAATGGGTGATAAAAACATGGTTTGCAAGCTCAAAAAGGCAATATATGGTCTTCATCAATCAGCCAAAGTATTTTATGACACCCTCAAAAGTAATCTTTTAGATGAAGGTTTTAAAAATCTAACCTCAGATAAATATGTGTATTTATATATGAGAAGAACAATTATTCTAAGATAATTCTGGTAATATATGTGGATGATATTCTAGCCATATATTCGATTCAAATATACTAAATCAAGCCATATCAAAAATAGAAAATATATTCAAACTCAAGGAAAATACTAAAAATACCAATTTGCTAGGAATGGAAATATACAGAGAAAATGGCAAAATATTCATTAACCAGAAAGCTTATATTGAAAATATTTTAATAAAATTTTAAATGGAAAACTGCAAAACAAAATCAACACCTTTAGATGTGAATATTGATTTTTCACAATATGAAAACTCCAAGAAATGTGATCCAAAAAAATACCAAGATATCCTAGGAAATTTGCTGTTTCTAAGTGTAAAGACAAGACCTGACCTATCTTTTCCTCTGACACACACACAGCTTTCAAAATATTCACAGAATCCTAGGGAAGTTCATTTTAATGCATTAAAAGGAATTTTTGGATACTTGAAAAAAACTATTAACTTTGCTTTATGTTACACAATAAAGGTAATACCCAACTTACTGGCTACTCTGATGCAAGTTGGAAAGATGGTAAGTACAAAAAGGAATCAGTTACTGGATATTTGTTTGCTGTGTGTGTATTGGAGGCAATTTGATATCTTGGAATTCTAAATTTCAAGCACTACCTTCACTTTCTACTTGTGATAGTGAATTACAAGCATTGTTAAGTTGCTATAAGAAGTCAATCCATTTACAATACATTATTGAGGAACTATTTCAATTAGAAAATGGCTATTAACCCACTAAAATATACTGTGACAATATGTCAGCTATAAAACTTTGTACAAATTTTAAGATATCTGCCAATTCTGCACATATGATTAGAGCTATTTCTTACTTACATGAACAAATTATTTCAAATAATTTCATTTTAGAATATATACAATCTGAAAATAATCTTTCTGATTTTTTAACTAAAGCTTTAACTAAAAATAAGTTGTCTAATGTTCTGGAATATCTGGGATTTTGATTTTGACTGGACTTTGAAATGTGTTTTTAGCTTAGAAATGTTTAAAGTCTAGATATATATTTAAACAGTACAATTTGTGTGATAATATTACCATATTGTTTTTATAATTCATAGGGACTAATATAAATATGTAATTTTATATATTTCTTATATATTTAATTTTTTAAACAAATAAAATGGCTGTTGATTTAATTAGCTGTAACATTCCTTGGACTTGTCCCGCCATCTTTCGGAGGCTATAGTAACTGTTTTGAAAATCTCTAGTTAGACGCAATATTCTTAGTTATTTGAAATATGTGTATATTTGATAATCAATCATCATTTTGTGTCATTTACTGGGGGCAATTGTGAATATATATATAAATGACCAAAATATGATTTGACAACACTGTGTTTTTGCGCTTCCAACTTGTAAATTGTAAACAAGAAGTTTATAATATTTTTGTACTTTCCTGGTTTTAAATTGGATCTTAAATAAAATAATGATATAAAAAGGTTATCTTTTCAACTCAACCCAAATTAACACAAGTCTCTCCAGCGGTGGTGCCACCAATGAATAACTTGTATATCCTTATCTTTATATCTAAAAAATGAAATCAAAAATCGATGTTTTTTATTGCGTTGCGCAAAATCTACAGAATAAATCATTATGGAATTTCGCATGTAGGTGGCTGAAGATTTCGTTTAACATATAGGCTATTTAAAAAACTATAAAGGTTAATGTGCTTTTTTAAAAAATGTAAAACTTAGTTCAAAAAAATTTAGTTCTAGCCTTTTACCGCTAGGGCGCAGCACTGGTCGTGACGATAAATCAATTTGATTGGTTAACAATTTCACATGTAGTGAAATTTGTTTACAATATGAATGTTTTTAAAACGTAATATTATCCAATCGCCGTGAAACTTTAGGAATTTATTTATATTTACTATACTACTGGGAAGGTTTCTGGTTTGAAATAAATATTCGTTGCAATTTTATTTATAAATTTTCTACTTTCACTCGCAAGCAGCGCCTCTCGCGCTTCTGGTGAGATTACATTTATTAATTGTAAAAATGCTAAAATGTGTTTCAAGTATAATAAATTTGATTTGTGGATTTTGTAATATAATATTCCAATAACGTTGTAAAAATAACTTGGCATTTCAATATTAATATATATTTAAAGTAAAGTAAAGTATATATATATATATATAAAAAAGAACGACATTAAAAATTAGGACTTGATTTATTAAAAATAATCACCTTGGCTTTCTATACATCGTCTCCATCGTTCTGGCAACTTGTAAATACCCTCTTTATAGGCACTCTTAGGAAGCGTGTGAAAAAAATCTTGCACCACTTTCTGGACATCTTCATTCGAGTCAAATCGCTTTCCCTTTAACTCCTTCTTTAGTAGTCCAAAAAGGAAATAGTCAGAGGGGGCTAGGTCTGGACTATATGCAGGATGTTCTAAAACCTCAAAACCTAATTTAATGATTGTAGATACAGTTTTACATGATGTATGCGGCCTTGCATTATCATGAAGGAAGAGAACACCTTTACTAAGCTTACCTCTTCTTTTGTTTCTTATACCGGTCTTTAGCTTATTTACAAGAATGTCACAATAAAGGTCGCTGTTCATACGTCGCCTTGAGGATAAAAATTCAAGACAGATTGGTCCATCAACATCTCAAAAAATTGTTAACAAAACTTTACCGGCCGAACGTTGAGACCTGAGGAACATGTAATTCGTCCATTTTTGAACTCGTTAACCCATTTATGAATGTTTTTTGAGACCAACAAGACTCACCATAGATATTTTCCATTCTTTGGCATATTTGAGATGTTTGAATACCTTCTGCATTCAAGAAACGAATAACTGCACGTTGTTCAAGCGTGGTGCAATCCTTCAAGGGAGCTTCCATTTTAGTTTATTTATAAGTCTCGCGCCGCGCGTGGGAAAAAAAGAACAGAACCCCTTAAATAGTCTCTCGATGTTATATTTTAATATTCTGTGGTTTAAATTATTTTTGCTTTTTTAATTTTTAAGAAATAAGATAATTCACCTTATTTATTGATCCCCCTTTGTATTGTAACGTTTTTGTTTTAAAGGTTGAAATGTTGTAATGTTAAAATATATTTTTTACATTGTTAATTTAATTTGTTGTTGTTTTATAATAATGAAGATGCAAATTTAATTGTTGTTGTTATTGTTTATTGTCGTTTGTTTATATAAAAAAAATACATTGTATGTGATGATGATAACAAAAATGAATTTTTAAATTAATATATGTGGTATTTCGGTAGTCTGGTCTGTTGTATTGAGCGGTGGGGAAAGATGATGATTGCACAGTCGTGATGGTGGTGAGTGGTAAGGCACACAGAGACGAATCACAGGGGAATCCGAGGCATCAGAGAGAGGGAACGAAGAGACCAAGTTGCGGCCGGCGGGCCATCCACTAACGATCTGCCTGCTGCTGCTGTCCGCTATCTGGCATCTACTGAACTGAATGACTGCTGCGGGGCAAGCCCTTTTTATATGCTCAAGTCTTACGTCACCGGACGTCTGGCGCCCTGGCGTCGAGGGGACGGTTGACCTTATTTGGCTGCGGGTAAGCCCTGTTACGTAATTTTATTGGCGCCGCGTTGACGGGGCGATTGACCTCATTGTCTGCGGGGTAAGCCCTTTTGGTTTCTACGTTCCCTCTAGATGTACCTGTATTTTATTGATTACACAAAAACGATACATACAAAGTTAAATTGATTAAAAGAGGATTGGGTACAATGATTAAAAGACCATATTAGAGTAGGGGGTGTAAGAAGAGGTGGTGGGTATTCACACAGGTGTTTATGATTCTTAAATTACCACAGATGGGCCCCCTGCGTTGAATAATTTAAAAAGGGGCAGCCTGAGTTAAATTCTGGTAGATGGGAAGTAATATTTGGGGAAAATTAATTGGGTAAACAAACAAAGCTATTTACAGGGTGGTAAGAATTTGCGGTCGACAAGGTGACAGAATGGAAGGATGAAGTAGGAACTGTTAAAAGAATGACAACATGTGTGATTAAATTGGTTGACAGAAGGATCAGCTTGAGACCATAGGTTTGCAAGGCGTTTTGTTAGGACGTCTTGGAACTAGTTAACAAGGGATCAAAAAAAAAAAAACTATTGTTCTCCACTTAGCGGTCTTGGGTGAAAAAAAAAAAGAATGAAAATAGCGCGATGGTGAGTGAGTGAAAAAAAGGCCTGCAGAGTATTTAAGCTTGGTGTATGGACAAACTACATCAAGGTAATTTCTGCAAGTGTGAAAATATGAACATAAACAAAACATAAAGAAAATTAAATTAAAAAAAACTGACAAAGACATGGGTCGCGCTGGTGGTGGGAATATCCGCTATGATGGTAAGGTTTGGTGAGAGGCAAGGTAATTTCGTGGTTGTTGAGAGAAAACTATTGCAGAAGTTGATAAGTGTGAAAAGAAAATGGTGAAACAAAATTAAAATATATCGCTATTTACAAAAGTGGGATAATGGAAAAACATTGATTAAAATTTGTAAACAAGTCCACTTTAGGTTTTAAAGATCGCTTGAAAAGATGTTGCAGTGGTTACATAGGGTGAGATAAAAAAAAATGTGTGGGTACATAGGTTGACAAACGAATCAGTGTGCAGCATTGCGACAAGACATTGATTTTAAGGGAGATAGTTGCGGGGTAGTATGGTACAACATGTGGAGTACAAATAAAATAAGCTTGGGATAAGCTATCTGTGATGTAAGGGAAATAGTTGTCAGGACGTAGGTGGTGGGGGAGTTCTAAATAGACGTTGAACGGTTTCTGCTATCAAAATCCAGATTATGGTAAGTAGTTGGAAAATGGCTTTTTGTAGTTGAAAAAAGTCTATCAGTTTCTTGTGCGCATATTCCTATGTAGATAAGCGTGATTAGCGGGACGGTGGAGAAGGGCATTGTTATCGTGTATATTAGGAGAATTAAGTGGGAAAAAATGTTTTCATATTGTTACCTATTTTAATGAGAGAGATTAATTGTGGGCTGACCCATTTATGTTGGAGGGTTGATGACCTGACTTGGGACCGGGTTGGTTCATGATTGATTTGTAGCTGGGGAACTGGGGAAGCATTGTTACTTGAAGTCAGTTCTAATTGAATTAGGGTAAAAAGATTTGGGGTTAGAGGTAGAAGAGGTTGGCTGCTGGATGGTTTGATCGGGAATTGGTATTCTTGGAACAAATCCGGTGAGAGATGTCGGAACGGAAATGAGTCATTGTCTTTGGATTGAACATAATGGGCTTGCATGGTGGGGGGTGCTATATGAGGGATGCTTTCTGTGTAGGGCCTGAGTTTGTTGACATGTATTGTGTCGTGTTCCTTATTGAGCGGTTGATTTGGTCTATTAATCTTTACCACATTGGGAGAAATAATTTCTAAAATTGTGTAGGGACCTGTGAAATAAGGGGTAAGCTTTCCAGTGTTAGGATGGTGGTACACTCTGACAAGAACGAGGTTCCAATTTCAAAGTTAGGTGTTTTGTGATTAAGATCAAATTTTTGCTTATCTTTGTCGAGTTTCAGTTGTGTGCGTTGGTAGGCTTGTTGTCTAGCAATGTCAATAGGGGGTAAGGGTTAATGTGGATAGAAAGTTCTGTGGGTATAATGCCGAAAAATAAATAGGATGGGGGAAAGCCTGTCACTGAGTGAGGGGTGTTATTATAAACTTGTGTAACCTTTGTTAACGAGCTTTGTCCATGAGGTTTTTGGGTTTTCGAGATGTAGTAGTCTGAGTTTACCTGTAATTGTAGAGTTTAGACGTTCGCAAAGACCATTTGCTTGAGGGTTATTACTAGTTGTGTTAAAGGGTTGTATGCCATGGGCTATTAGGAATCTTCGGAAATTATCTGAGGTGAACGAAGGTGTTCGATCCGAGAGTAAGCGTTTTGGAGAGCCGTATACTAACACCCCTTTTTAATTGCTTGTATGTAGGTTAAGGTAATGGTAGATTTTGAAGGAAATGTCCATGCGTATCTGGTCATATGGTCAACAATTACATGTAAGTGGGTTTTAGAATTGCCGTATTCAGCGAAGCCTGATACTGTGTCTATTGAGAGGAGGTCGAATGGTTTGGTAGCAGAGGGGGTTTGTCCAAGCTCTCCGTGGGTCCTTTTGGATGTTTGGTTAACTGACATGTGGTACAAGTATTTACATGATTTTTAATGTCTCTTGACATTCCACTCCAATCGTATTGGCCGGAGATAAGGCGACTCATTTGAGATATACCAGGGTGATTGTATTCTAAATGTACTCTGTTTAGAAGGGTGCTGCGAAGTTTCTCTGGAATCAGAATTTTGGTTACTCCTTTGAGTGTGATGGTGTGTAATCCGTTTGTGTCTTGTGTGATGTGTGGATGTGTAGGTGTATTGTTTTGGTGTATCTTGATGGTGCCGGCGTCTAGAAATCCGCAGAAGGGATTGCGTGAGAGATGTTCAGCTTCGTATTGTTGGGTACCTTTAATGTAACGAATTTCGTAGTCATATACAGATAGTCTTAAGCTCCATCTGAACAGACGTCCTGTGGGATTTTCGATAGATTTTAGCCATTGTAGAGCGTGGTGATCAGAGAAGATGGTGTATTTTGTGCCTGTAAGGTAAATGCGGAATTTTTCTACGCTTTCAATTATGGCTAGGCATTCTAACTCAGATATGTTGTAATTTTGTTCGTGCGGGCGTAAGGCTCGGCTATAAAATTGTACGGGATGTATTTGGTTGTTGGGGTGGACCTGTTTTAAAATGCCTGCGATACCTTGTGTTGAAACGTCGCAGTAGAGTTGGCAGGGTAGACCTTCTTGGAACAAATGTAAGACGGGTTGTGTAGTGAGACTTTTTTTAAGGTTTCAAAAGCTTGTTGACAAGCATCGCTCCAGTGCCATTTTACGTCCTTTTTAAGTAAGTTGTTAAGGGGTGTTCGAAGACGAGCATAATTTGGAATAAATTTATTATATACGTTAACTGCACCTAGGAAAGATTGTAGCGATTTTTGATTATAAGGGGGTTTATGGCATTAATTGTATCGAGGTTTCTAAGCTGGGGTGTATATGTGCCTGCGGATACGGTGTATCCGAGAAACTCTATGGATGTTTTGAAAAATTCACATTTCTTATAAATTAGTCTGATGTTTTCAGCTTGGCAAACTTCGAAAAATTTTGTAAGGTGTTGTATGTGTTCTTCTGGGGACTCTGAGAATATAATAAAGTCGTCAAAATAATGTTCTATGTATTGTAAGTTGTGTTTTTGTATGATCTGACTGATTGCGCGTTCGTAAATTTGTCGTGAATTCTTCAGACCAAAAGGAAGGCGGGTCCATTGATATTGTCCATCAGGTGTAACAAAAGCAAGAAGTGGTCTAGATTCTGGTGCGATCTCTACTTGCCAGTATGCAGAGGCGATGTCGGCGGAGGAAAATATATTGGCGCGCGAGAGTTTATCCAGCACGGAATCAATTAAGGGGAGGGGGTGGATATCTGGCTGAATTATGTCGTTTAGTTTTCTATAATCTATGCAGAAGCGTTTTGTTTTATCGCGCTTTGTTTTTAACGTTACAGGACTTGCGAACGAAAGAGTAGGACTTTTCTATGATATTGTGTTTTAACATTTCGGCGACTTGATTTTGAATTTCCTTTAGGTCGCAAAAAGGAACTCTGTATGGCCTGAGTGTAATTATTTTGTCAGAGTTAGTGTTAATTTTAACGGGGGAGTGTTTGAAGTTGGGACATCAAATTTGTTTTCAGAAAATATGTGTTGATAGTTATGCAATAGGAGATTAAATTGGGTCGGAAAATCAGGGTGAGACAATTCAGTTCGCGCATCAGTTAGCTGGCAATTAGGGTTAACAAGGGTTCTGGGAGATAAAAAAATAACATGGACATTTTTCTAAAAAGGCATAATTATTTGTGGTTAGTGCATGTGCTGATTGGTTGCAACGTGAGGGCAGAGATGTTTGGGATGCCTTGAAATGTCGCTGGCATTCCCAATAAGCACATGCAGGTGGAACAAGGGAAAAATTATAAAATTTTTAGCTAAGGGTGAGTTATTTTGAAGTATAAAGAATTCGTGAAAATTAATTTGCAGTTTAATTTTTTTAAGCGTATCTATTGAAAGTATACCAAATGGAAGCTTAGCATCTATGACATAGATTCTGATCTTTTCTGTTATTTTGCCTAAGGTTAGTGGAAGATAAACATAGCCTGCGGTGGTAATACTTTGTGAAATAGAACTAATTTGAATGTGCTCGTTAATTAATTTTATTTTTTGTGTTAAGACATTTTTTTAAGAAGTTGAAGTTATTTAATGGTATAATATTTACGGTTGCGCCAGTATCAACTAGAAAAGGAAGGAAATGTTTGTGAATGAGGAGGACTTTTAAAATAAGGTTATTAACGAAAATTAGGGTAATTCACTACCTGTTTGGGGCTAGTGTTGCTTGTCGTCGGGGTGGCTGGCGCAGTAGACGGTGTCGTCTGGCGGCCATTGTTGTTTTGGTTGAAGGTGCTTTAGCGGTTGTGGCTGGTGTGGTAGGTTTGGCCGTGCTGGGCGTTAGAAGCTGGTCGTTGCTGGCACTGAGAGTGCTAGTGTTTTCCTTGGCAGAATTTGCAGGGGAAGGTGGCATTGCTGCGTAGTTTTGTACCCGTGGTGGTGGTCGTGGGGTATTGTGGTAGGGTCCTTCCATCCGTGGAGGGTTGTCTGGGCCACGTGGTGGTTGTGGGGAGAAGTTTCCTCGTACCCTTGAGGTTAGTTCATACCACTCGGAAAGTGACTTGGGAGGCACAACTCGAACAAGGCGCTGATCCCCAGTGGGCAGCCCTTCGGTCAAGGCCTCAATGATGACAGGTCTTGGCAAGTTCAATTGTATCCCTAACGTTGCCTTGGTCCTAAAGTACTCTTCAAGAGAGTTGCAATGTTGGGATTTTGTAGCGAAAAATTCCGCGTAGGTTGTGTCGGTCTTATCTGGGAATAAGTCCTCTAGGGTTCTCTGCGCTTCTTCATACGGCTTAGTATCAAGTCGGAGTTATCTAAAAAGATCAATGGGCTGCTTAACAAGGTATTGGGGGAAGTTTTTGCAGTTTTTGTTGAGGGGTTAAGTTCTGAGTTTGTAAGTTAAAGTTCCTAAAGATACAGGAATCGTTGTACATACCATCAAAGGCGACAAGATCCAGGTCTCGGGGATGAAGGGGTTGCAGTCTTTCTAGGATGGTTGCCAACTGAAGGATGATGGTGCCAAGATGGGGTGGTGGTGTTGTTGGGCCGTGGTCGTTGATGGGGAACTCTCCAATCTCCTGCTCCCGGGCTTCTTTTTCGTCCTTGTTCATCCTGTCGACTTTCTTCTTTTTAGCTGTGGTATTTCGGTAGTCTGGTCTGTTGTATTGAGTCGTAGGGAAAGATGATGATTGCGCAGTCGTGATGGTGATGAGTGGTAAGGCACACAGAGACGAATCACAGAAGAATCCGAGGCATCAGAGAGAGGGAACGAAGAGACCAAGTTGTGGCCGGCGGGCCATCCACTAACGATCTGCCTGCTGCTGCCGTCCGCTATCTGGCATCTACTGAACTGACTGACTGCTGAGAGAAAATAAGGATAACCCGGGCCCCTGGAGCGCAAGGGCCCGGGTTATCCTTATTCAGCAGACTGACTGCTGCGGGGCAAGCCCTTTATATATGCTCAAGTCTTACGTCACCGGACGTCTGGCGCCCTGGCGTCGAGGGGACGGTTGACCTTATTTGGCTGCGGGTAAGACCTGTTACGTCATTTTATTGGCGCCGCGTTGACCTCATTGTCTGCGGGGTAAGCCCTTTTGGTTTCTACGTTCCCTCTAGATGTACCTCTGTATTTTATTGAACACACAAAAACGATACATAGAAAGTTAAATTGATTAAAAGAGGATTGAGTACAATGATTAAAAGACCATATAAGAGTAGAGGGTTAGAGTTTTTGAGGATTGGTGTTGGTTTTGATTGTTTTCTAACACTCTGATTATATTCGAGTGATGGCTGTCATTTCTTTGATCCATTTTTTTCGCAGAATTCTGCCCATTTTTCTCTCTCTTGTTCGAATATTCAAATTTCTTGTTCTATTTTGTGATTAATATAAATTAATTTCTTTATCAAGTTTTTGTCAATCGTTCTGTGATTTAATTCTTCGTTGCACAGTTCTTCAAACTTTTCTGTGAATTTTTTTCCAGTGTTCTTTTATTCTGTTGGACCTTCTCAATTTTGAAGTTCAGGGTTGTTAAAATTGGTCTGTGGTCACTGATTACACTTTTCAGGATTTTCCATTATGTTGTGGGTGCGATGTTTTAATTCATCGCTGGGATGTCTATTGCGGATTCTGTGTCTGTGGACTTGGATAGATAGGTGTTCTCTTCGTTATTTAAAGGTGTAAGGTCGAGGTCGGTTAGCATGTCCTCAACCTGCTGACCTTTGTTATCCTGGATAGGTGATCCTCAAGTTGGACCTTTGGCGTTAAAATCACCGAGTATGATTGTGATATCCGAAGACGCTTCACTTAATGTCTCTATATCAGGCCTGGATTGATGCTAATATTATTGGGGTGATAGGCATTTATGATTGATATTGTTTTATCTGGAAGATAGATTTCTATTGCCTGAGCTTCTGTCGTGCCTTCTGTAGGCTTACTCTGATTATATTGGATTTACTTTAATTTGATTTCTGAAGTTTTAATCAAACGGCAAGTCCTCATCCAAATTTTCCCGGTCTGTCCTTTCGTTGTGTTGTATAACCTTTGATATTGAACCTCAGATTCTGATTCAATTTTGTCACCTCTAGACAAGCAATATGCAACATTGTTGTCACGGAGAAGACAAGTCAGCTCTTCAGTTTTCCTATGGGTGCCATTTATATTGAGCTGTAGTAGATTGAATTGTGTCCTCGTAGTAGATTTCTCATCAGGAGCCCGGGCTGCAGCTCCTGACGAGGCGTTTACCCCGGACGCGGTAATATTACTGGATATATCGGTTTTGCTCTTCATTGGAAAATGGGTGCCGTTGCCACGTTAGTCACCTCGGAAACGAACCAGAATTTGTTTAAATATTCCTAGGGTCAAGGGGGGACCTCAGGAAGGTGTGGTCGGAGTTCTCTTCCCCCCCCCCCCTGGAATTCCGTCACTACAGGATAAAGCACTCTTGGTGAATTTTTTTTATTGGGATTCAGAATCTGTCACTGAAGCTTTACGAGCGTTTTCGTTCTTTTAAAGGTATTCGAGGCGGTAGAGGACCCATGAGTTGCTACTCTCTAAGGCGAATGATTAAAAATTTCGAGGAAACTGGATCTCTGGAAACAAAACCTCGGAGTGGAAGACCATCGACATGCAAGTCAATGACTGTTACGGTTGTGCAGAATGATGAAGCTATTGAAACGTTATCCACGGAAGGAGAAATAAGTGCTCGACAAACGTAGATTTCGTATGGAACAGTTTGGAGAGAAAACACATTTAGAATTTTTCTTAAAAAACACCCATATAAAATTCAAAGTTTTCATGAGTTGAAAGTCAGCGATTTTGAGAACCATAAAGAATTCACTGCATGGGTTTTCCGGCAAATTGATATTGATGAAAACTGGCTGTCAAATGTTCTGTGGACAGATGATGCTCACTTTTCTCTGAACACACACACAGATAATTTAACATTTAAAATAGTTGCATTTGAAAAATAGAAAACCCTAGGTTTTTTACAGAAATGCCACTTAATCAGCCCAGATTTATAGTTTTGTGTATTTCACTTCTTTTTTTATTGGGCCATATTTCTTTGAAAAAAATCAATGGAAGAACTTTTAAAACCGTTTTTGTAACTGATGAACGTTATGTTCAACTTCTGAGAGAAAGGGGTATTGCCATATTGCAGGACAGACAAGAACTAAGCGAAATACCATTCATACAAGATGGAGGACCTCCTCATATCTCCCGCGGTGCCAAACAATTGCTGAAGTATACGTTCGGTGCTAATCGTGGGATAAGTCGCCACTTTATATTTCTCCAGTGGCCTCCAAGATCACCAGACTTGACGCCTTACAATTTCGGTTATGGGGGTACATTAAGTAGCGTGTTTATCGATGCCGGACTACCACATTGGCCATGTTGAAGGCTTCTATCAGATGGCGCGTTTTATAAATTTCAACGGAAATATTATTTAATGCTGCCCATTATGTCATCTATCGTCTGCCGGCGGTGTTTGAGAATGAAGGGCGACACATTGAGCAAGGATTGTGACCTAATAGAAGAGAGAAAGCAGTTACCTCATGTGTTATATAAGCTGCCATGTATTATACTATCTACCAATATTTTGCAGCTCTTTGCGTTAGGTTATGGGAATAATAAATGCTGTCCTCACATCTTGATTTTTTTTTGTGAACAGTAATTTTTTGTTTGTCATTTGCTCACATTTTATATTATGTCGTGCAGGCCAAAGTGTTATAACTTCTAGAATATCACTGGTACACACAATTTTACCCCTTATGTTTAGTTTATCGCTTTTCGCTCATTAGAAGAAATGCATAATAAATATTCTCTGTACCCCCTCCCCCCAACTTTAGAAATTTTGCGCAAAAAATAATACAAATTATTTTACTACCACGTTTTTCAACGCAAAAGGTCGATTTAAAAAAATATTTTTATTTGAGGGGATACATTTTAAAAATTATGTACAGTATATTAAACAATGATAACATTTGACAAGCCCATAGGATATCCCTATATATATAAAAGTCAGTGAATGTATGTATGTATGTATGTACATGTGTAACATTTAAAACCAGTTTATTGTCGTACAATCAGTGAGAAAGAAAGGAAAATTTACAACAGTTTACGGTACTTGGGACGCATATAATTGGTGAGGCCTGGGCCCGGACACAGTTCGAACCCGTCAGGTTCTTCGTCCTGCTGCGACGATGTCGTTGATGTCAACGGTTCTATTGATTTTTCAGATCCTGGTATTACTTAAACGTCGTTTTTGTGCTTCGAATTCGGGAGGGGGAAGAGGGTCTCAGACATTGGAGGGTTTGTAATATGTATTTCATCTTTGGAAGTCACATCTTGTTTCGGATCCGTCGTCTGGGGACTGTAAGATTCTTTGTTGGGTTCCTGGGCCGTAGAGGATGACTTAGGTCTTTTCTCGCCTTCACATTTCATATCCGATCTTTTATCCTCGTCCAGTGAGGCCTCGAGTGTCCTTTTTTTTTTGGTTTGCAAGTCTTTGGGGTCCAGTGTCGGCCCTTGTATTGTCGTTGCCGTCAGAACAGGTTGGGGTAAGGGCCTCAAGGCTTCTGCGAAGGTCGTGGTGACTTTTGATCTTATTTTCGGGTCAAAAGGGCATTGTGATTTTATGTGGCCGTGCCGTCTGCACCCGGTACAGGTCACGTCCTCCCCGATGAAGTTTTAAAAGTTTGATCCATATAAGTGATGGAGATGATGGCGGGCATTGATGTGTTTTCTTTAGTTTTAAAGACAATTTCCCTCCTTAGTGAGGACAGATGTTTAAGGAGTGGATTTTCAGTGGGGAAGGGATTAGGCCGGATACTGATCATGTGCCCATAAGGTTCGAGGGCCTTTTCAATGTCCTTGTCCTGTATGAAGGACAGGACGCCGGAGAGAACATATTTTTTGGAGGTTCTGAAAAGGAGCGAAGGAAGGATTACTTCGCTTCTGATCTTGAAACCTTTAGCTAGGAGCAATTCAGCCATTTCGACATTTGCCACCGAGACGATGGCCTGTCCATTGATTTTTCCGATGGAGTGTATGTTTTCAAAGCCTATTATATCGGCGATCGCGATCAGGTGTTCCTCTGCCGAGGCGTTTTGGATCGGCTTGAATTGGATCGTCGCCTTAATAGCATTACTTCTTCTTTCGTAGGTGATCTTTCTATTTTCATCAAACTTCTTGTGTTCTTCTGAGGTAAAACGTCTTTTTGGATTTTGCATGTTTGTGATTTTCTCATCGTTTGTTGGTTGGTGAGGTAATTTTTCAGTATTGAAGTACGACTTTGATGGAATATATGAGGCTTGGGCGATAGGTGAAGATGTAGATGAGGATGAAGCAACGACCGGCTTGGCCGTTGCCATGGCGATGATGCAAAGTTACAATTTGTAACTTTGCTAAGTTATGAAAAATAGGAAAATTTGAAAATCGATGAAATTTACAATAGATGACTCAAAATTATGCCTGATTAAAGGCGAATAAGATGGTATAATTTAAATTTAATTAAAGTTGATTTAAAGGGATGAAAGACGCGAAAAACACGGAGCTCGTGCGACGCGTGGCCGCACGGTCGGTGTATGTATGTAGGTATGTGGGTATCTATGTCGCCTAAACATGTCCACAATACGTAACTAATCTGACTGAAATTTTAACAGTATATAGAGTAGAATCTGGAAAAACCTATAGTGTGAAAATTCAGGTTTCTATCCCGAATATTCTTCGAGTTATTTGCAAATTGTGTTGCAAATTTGCCTTTTCGCTCGCAAGCAGCGCCTCTTGCGGTGAAGATGGGAGGTAATATCAGCTGACCTAATATACATGTAAAACGTGTTTTGACAGGACATAGAGAAAAATCTGAAAAATATATTTATCGGATTTTTAGCCAATAAAAAAAATAAATTGACAGGTTCTGGCCAAAAATAGTTGTTTTTTTTTTTAGTCAGAAAATGATGATGACAATATTGCTGTATCATGTTTGATTATAACATGAATCATGAAAATTTCTCTTATAGAATTGTAAATAGTTATAAAACGAAGAGAATTTTTTTTAATTAAAATGCATGGGCTACAAGCTTTCGGGCTTCACGCCCTTCGACGGGTACTTTTTTTTTTTTTTTTTTAACTGCATACATAACCATATATGAGTTAACAATATCAGATTAAGTTATGGAAATAAGGCTTTTTTATAGAAAAATTTTGACGAAAGTAGGATGTGATGCTAATTAAAAATTAAAAAACCTAAAAAATTTTTTATGACAGATTTAACATAACTAAGACTATTGCAATTTATAGAACATATGATCATCTATGGATGTCAATCAACTTAAACCAATGTGATGTTATATTAAAAAAACCAACAACAGTGAGGAACTATGGCATGGCCCGCCATCAGCGCTGATCATCGGACAAAGGAAAAAATTATATAAGGGTAGGTGTCTGGGTGGGGGGGTGGTTTGTTTGCGGTGGGATTAACAGTAAGATCAGGGAAAAGAAGTGAACGGCCTATAGGTTATTACAAATATCTAAATACTGCGATGGTATGTCGATGTGTCTGTTAATGCTATGGTTATTGATGGATAAAATAGCTTCAATGATCAACCTTTGGTATTTAGTATTGACATTAGAGTACAGGGTGGTAGGGGAGGAAAGGTTGAATGAATGGCCGGTGGTGTTAATATGGTTGAAAATAAGCGACCTGTTGTCTCTGTTGGCAATGCATCTACCGTGTTCGGTCATCCTGATGGCCACGGACCTACCAGTCTCGCCTATGTAAGATGCACTGCAATCGTTACAAGAGACTGAGTAGACCGAGCCACCAGAGGACCGAGCAACGGTAGATCTAGGTAATCTGGTGATAGGGTGTCTGAGGATGGCGCCGATACTATTGCTATTAGTAAAATGGGTGTTAATTCCGTGCGTTCTGAGGATGCGGGAGATGGCGACTGATTGGGTGGAGAAGGGAAGTAAACAACTGTTTCTGGTAATTGCAGGAGGTCTAACGGAAGAAGGGTCATATTTATACTTATGCATGAAATGGGAGGGGGGGGGGGGGTATTGGGACCGGGCCAACTGTTTAATGATTAGGGAAAATTCAATGGTTCTAAACAGTGGAAGGGAGCAGTGGGTGAACAATCTCTTGGTAAGAGTACGGACAGTATTTATTTTATGCGATAGGGGACATGAAGATTTGAAGTCTGTATAGAATGTGGGATTGTTAACCTTGTGGTATACGGTGGTGTGGTAATGAGAGGTAGTACGTATGACCAGTATATCAAGATACGGCAGTACGGACCTGTTTTCCAATTCTAAGGTGAATGAGATCTCGGGATGATAGGAGTTTAGAGAATCTAAAATATTGATTTCTTGTCCGGTATCACATATGCAGAAGATATCATCAATATATCTCCGCCACATGTGAATGCCCGGTGCAATTTGCTGTTGGACCCAGTGGTCTATGTTGGCCATGACTATTTCTGCAAGTGGGGAGGATAGTGGGCTGCCCATGGGCGAGCCTCTGATTTGTTTGAACAACTGGTTGTTAAATGTGAAAGTAGTGAAATCCAAACACAGGGAGGATAGTGCGACTATGGATTCTGCGGTACGGGGATCTACCTGGTTATCCTGTAAGAAATTAGTCAAGTGCCTAATAATAAGCTGATGGGGAGGGAAAGATACATGGCAACTACATCATAAGACACCATAACGGTGTTGGGGACAGGGCAGAGAGAGTTAACGGATTGCACAAAAGAAGGGATATCCCTAATGGCAGAGGATTGTGGACTGGCTTTCACCCAAGGTGTGAGATAGCTAGTCAGATATTTGGACAGCTTATAGGCAGGTGAAAGATGGTAGGCTATGATGGGGCGTAGGGGGATGCCAGGCTTATGGGTCTTAGGAAGACCATAGATATAGGGGATATTATTAAGGTCGGAGATGAAAGTACTATATTGATCCGGGGTTATGTGACCAGATTTTTTCAAACGCAATAACCCCAATCTGAATGATTTAGCTGAGGCAGATGCATCAGACTGTGCAATGGGAACAAATGTATTGCGGTCGCTGAGTATCTCCGTCATCTTGGAGGCATAGTCAGCCGTGTCCAAGACGACGGTCTGGGAACCTTTATCCGATCTGGTGACTATAATGTTAGGGTTTCGCCTTATGGTAGCTAGGGAGCGGTACTTACCAATAGATTGGGACTGAGAAGGGGTGGGTTTCCGGAGGATATGGGCTATGGAACTCCGTATGTCATATTGGGCTGTGTGGGAAAGGGAGCTGATGGCGGGCTCAACACCAGAAATAATCCTGGAATGTCAGGCGTTGTGGGAGGACGGTACTTGAGGCCTAAAGAAAGAACCTCGGTCTGCGAAGGAGACAACACTGTAGATGACAGATTGAGAAGAGTGGGAACCGGTTGGTTGTCGGGGTGAAGGAGTTCTGCAGGAGTTCTTACTCCAATTGCAGATCTTTTGCGAGGCAAAACAAATGGGATGATTCAATTTGAAAATATGTCCTAAAAACAGAAAGAGCACAATCAGTACCAAAAATATTTTTGTATATATTTTTTAAAAAGCTTTTAAGGAAAACAGTGCAGACCCAAAACTAAAAAAACTAATGGCAAAACATGTCAAACAGGTCATTCTTTAGAATGCTCAACTATTTTTTTCCCCTAGCCTAATATCTGCGTAGACAAAAAGAAAGCAGCATAATAGAACTACCACAAACAAAATATACAGAAATGGCAAGCGAATAAAATAAATGACAACAACAGACTAAATTTCAAACTATCAATGAAACATATGCTTTTTTTAAAAGAATAACAAAACAAAGGTCATTACAACAATTAAAAAACATAAGCCCATTGTTTATATACAGTAATAAAAGTTTGTAAATATTGTCAAATCTGCATTGTTTACTAACCGTAACTTTGTAAAATGTAGTGCCCTATCAACATGTCAGAAAAAAAAATAAAAAAAAAACTAATGCCAAAATAGCCATGCTAATATTTTAGGCTGATAAAAACCAAAGGGTATATGGATTATAGACAAACACATGTTTTGGCTGTTAAATGAGACAGTAATTCATATTAAATTTTCATTGCTGTATTTTTTGCATATTGACTATTGTTTGTTAAATTTTAAGAATAATCATATTGACTGTAAAAAAAAAAACAAAGGCCAGAACAAAAATTAATAAAAAAGTAAGAAAGCCATTGTTCACATACAGTAAAGCTAATTTTGTAATGTTTTTTTTTAAATTGCATTGTGTGAACGTACCTTAACTTAGCAATATAAATTTTAGACAAACACATGTTTTGGCTATTAAATGAGACAGTAATTCATATTAAATTTTCACTACTGTATTTTTTGCATATTGACTATTGTTTGTTTAATTTTAAGAATTATCATATTGACTGTAAAAAAAAAAACACAAGGACCAGAACAAAAATTAATAAAAAATAAGAAAGCCATTGTTTACATACAGTAACGCTAATTTTGTAAAGTTTTTTTTTTAATTGTGTGAAATTGTTTGAACTTACTTAAACCTAGTAATATAAATTTCTCTCTCAATACTTTTGTGAAAAAAAAAGTGACACTCGTATAAAAAGATATTTAAAAAAAGTCAGCAAGCAATTTGAAAAGAAATGCAGAACGCTCATTGGTCGCTTAATTGGCCTCGTGTTGTTACTTTCCCTCGTATTTACTCCGCGTAAGCCTCGTATTTACTCCGCGTAAAAAAAAAGTTCTTCAAATGAAAAAAAGAAATAGCCAAAAATACTAAGCAAAATGGAGCCAAAAATTTCCTCAGGTTTATAAAAAGCGACATGCAAAATTTGGTACCAATTGGTTAAGTAGTTTTTGAGTTTATCGCGAAACAGACAGACAGACAGAAATTGACTTTTATATAGATAGATATAAGATATATATATATATAATTATAACTATCATCGCACACATTTTTTCTTTCATTTTCAAATTTTCATTTTTCATTTTATTTGTTCACTTTATTGTGATAATAAAATTTAATAATACTAATATGAATAGCATTTATTAAATAAATATATGTACATTGGGCCAACTCTCATTTGAAGAGAACCCGGGCGAAACCAAGCCATAAAATATAAATGTAATGAGTATCATTTGATATTAAAAAACAACCATTATTTTCTACATATATACTCAGATAAAATCAATCGGGTAAAACTCTGGCGTTTCCCGGGTTATTTGTCTAATCTCTCTTTATATTGTGACGAAAATATAATTCAATTATATATTTTAATCATTTAATTATATTATTATTAAAAAAAAATATATTTTCAAAAACTTTATTTATTATATATGTACCAATGTCCCCTAGTTATAAATAATTGATATGGTACATGAGAGAGCTTAAATAAGGACTATCAACTTATGTAGCTTTGTTTAAATTACAATATATATATATATATATTGTTGGAAATTGAGCAAACCATTTTAATAACATTAAAATAAAGCCATATCTTGGATCAATATAATTTATTAAAATATTCCCGATATTTCGATGAAGCTGTTCGCCTATCTTCTTCTAGAAATTCAAACTCCTTCTAAGCCCATCATCCGTGTGATGCCTTTATTTTAATTTGTAGCTGTATGATCGGTTGGTCTTCCGCTCCGCGATCGCAAAGAATGCTTTCCCTTTGCAGCTCCTGTCACTGCGTCTGTCATCACTCCACCCCACGAATGATCAAATCAAGAGAGAATCGCTACTCATCAGAAATTCACCATGAATATGTAAATATTATTATAAGAGAGTTCTTTAAATAGAGTACAATATACTTCATTTGCGGCCTAAATGAAAACGAAATGGGTAATTTCTGTTCATAAATGTAAGGTTTTTAGTTAATGAAAATATCGTATTTATTTTCGTTGCCTTTAAAATCTTGCGCAATAAGAAATATCATTTTAGAATTCCTAATACACACTGATATCAATTATAAATGTGTATAAAATTACAAAATTGGCCATAAGCATCAGGACATGTCACAAGACATAAGTTGGATGATGTGTAATAGGTTCTTGTCATAAAGAGGGATTCATTGATATATCAAAGAGCTCACAAGGACCAGTGCATGCGTCAGTGACTCTCAAGAAGTCGAAATTGTGGATGAAATCTCTATAATTTATTTGATTTCCTCAAGAAGTCTAAATAGCGGATGAATCTCGAGGACTAGTGTTTGTTTTATAGGATTATCTCAAAAAGTCGAAATAACGGATAAAATCTCGAGGAACAGTGCTTGTTTTACTGAATTTCTCAAGTAGACCAAATGATAAATAGTGTTTGTGTCATTAAGTTTCTCAGAAAGTGAAAAATCTGAAGAAAGATTCTCAAATAACCAGAACGTGATTTTATTATAAATAAGTCACGATTGTCGCTTGACTCGACAAACAAAGATGTACGAGTATTTATATGGCTAGTACTTGTATTTGTGTGAGTTACCTTTTCAAGAACTTTCCATATTGTGGCAGGACATATAAATAATGATGACTCTGCGTGTACAGTACTTAGCATTCCCGCAGTGCGTGCGTTTATCAGGTGTTTATGACCCAATAAACCGGCTGAATCATGGCCCTGAACCGTCCGTTCGTCGTGACTTGCGCCGCAGATTTCCTGGAGGTCTTCCCTATTTAAAAACAGGCCTAAGCTGGCATTATCACTTGGGCCGTAAATCTTTGTGTTGGATAGCTAGCTCTTTTACCGTCCCTCTACAAAAATAAACATAACTCTGCCCTTCAACCTTCCGTTTAACGATTTTTGTGTGATAAGATAGAAATACTAATTCAATAAATAAAACAAATTTAATTAATCAAAATGCTTTAAAAAGCAGCAAACAAAATACACTGCCGCAAACAAATTTCAATCACCTTTAAACACTTTAGCAAATTTTCAGAAAATTTCCATACTTGATAATCATATAAATCATATAATGAAACTGTGACTAAAATATAAGTGCATAAAAATAGCCTTGTTTATTGATTAAATGGTATTTGAATAATGTATCATTAAAGTTATGTCTTTTTTTTTTGGAGATGCTTGAGATAATCCTTAATTTATAGAATGCTAAATCAGAAAAAAAGGCCGTCATACAGGCAAATTTCTGATTGAAGCTGTAAAAGGAGTCACATAGAGTGTAGATATATCAATAAAATCATATATAAATATTGTATACGACATCCTTTGGTCCAGAGAGACACCACATTTGGCAAGCACTAGTTCCTGGCAGGAATCACTTGCAGTCGATGAGGTACCTCGATACGGCGAACCTCGGCGATGAATTGCTCAGTGCGTTGCAAATCACTTGGGATAATTGCCTGATACAGCAACTCCGCTATCTTATACATTAGGTGGAAAGTTTTATTTTCATCCTCGTTCATTTGGGGGTTCACCTCTATGCCTAATCTATCTTGAATATAGAATTCGGTGATTTCAATTTTTTAATTGTGCTTTTATTCAAAATTTCTTTCGGCTTGGAGCTTCAAACTTTCTTTTTTTTTTTCGAACACTTTACTTAGTAGGGAAACAGATTACCCCCAGTTGTGAATACGATATTCATTGTTTTCCCACCATTTGAGAACCAATCCTGTTGTATATATTAACCCTTGAGATAAAATATGGTTTTACGGGCTACTAACCAAAGGTTATGATTTTTGAGCCCAAGCGCTATGTCAGGTGGCAAGGGACCCTAGGATCTGGCGGCAGGAGATGTGTCGCAGGGGTAGTGGAAACATTGGGTAAGCAGGGGAACAGCGCCGGGGTGCAGTGAGGCAGGAGCATTTAATTGGCCAGGAATCCAGTAGAAGTGGCTGATGGAATTGGAGGCAGAAGGTCATTGAAGCCTAGAACTTGAGGGCCCTAGACTTCAGGATGGGGAAGCTTGAGGCTCTCGCCTCGTGCTTGTCAGGAAGGCCCTTGGAGCAGCAGTTGACACATTTGGAGATGCGCTGGTCAGCAATGGATGGGCAGGCGCGGCCTTCGTGGCCGTTTTGACCGCAGTGGAAGCATTTAGGAGCTCTGGAGAATTGGCAAAGTTGTGGCCGAAGCCACAACAGCGGAAGCAGACGCGGGCGCGGATGGACTCCTCGAAGTTGAGGATTACTCCATCCACCACGATTCTCCCGCGAACGCCCAGGGCTCTAAAGGTCTTGAGGTCTACCTCGATGAAGGCGGTGCAGGTCCCGCTTCTGGGTGCATAACGGTGCGCCACGCGCACCACCTTGTCCCCAGGAATTTTTCTAACAGCAGCGGTTTCCAGGAAGTTCTCCTCAATTGTGGAGTTGGATGTCTCCTCATCCACTTTGAAGAGGCAGATCCGTGGTAGGATCTCCTTCTGCTGGCGGACCTTCATTCCATTCAACTTGCTGGACAGGGAGGTTGTCACCTCAGGGATGGTGTCAGGATTACTGGAGTGGAGGACCAGCTTCCCCTTGGTGTGCAGGGAGGCCCAAACGCCTTGGGGGAGTGTGTGGGCAGCGCGGACAGCTTTTAGCATCTCCCTTGGGTCAGCCTGAGGGTCATCTGAGATGACCACTGTGTGGGCCGCCTATTTTTCTCCATGGAGGATCACTTGGGCGGCCGCAGGCTTAGATACGAGGGAAGGTGCAGGTTTTGAAGGACCATTCAGGTTAGTCCTCTTTGCAGGCGGGTTGGGAGCCTCAGACTGCTTCCTTTTGGTTGGAGCAGGAGCAGGCAAAGTGGAGGTAGGCCTCTTAGCAGGGAGAGCAGCAGGAGCAGAAGTGGCGGGCTTGATTGGGTCAGTCTGGGAGCTGGTTTCCTTGCAGGAAGGAGCAGGGCAGGTTTAAGTGCTGCGGCAAGCAGTCTGGGGCTTGTTGGCCACCATAACTTCGCCCAGCTCCGCGAAGGACTGGAGGGTGCCAGAGAGGGTCTCTACTTCGGCAAGGAGGGCCTTGACCAGCTCAGTCCGCATTGCGATGAAATGGATAAGGTCCTCATGCAGGGTCTTCAGGGCAGGATGGCCAATGGAGCGCAGGATGTCGTGGTTGCGTGAGATCACCATTTCATCTTCCCTCTCCAGGTCGGCGACGTTCACGATGGGCTTGTAGGCCTTCTTTTTCTTCTTGGCAGAATGATTCATGTCAAGAGCAGGAAAGCAAAGATGGAATTTGTCTCAAATTATAAATTTTGATTATTAACGCTTAATTAAACCCGCCCGTTTTTAGGACGTAGGTATTCGTGCCGAGCTTCCCGAGCTCGAACTCTATGATGATAAAAAATGATAGAATTATTTAAAATTTAAAAAAATAAAAATGTATTTTACCTTAGTTGATAGACATTAAGGATTAAATTGATAGCAAAGTTAATTTTTTTTCATAATTACCAAGTCATCCATAAAATTGAAAAAAACGTGTGAAAAAGCAGAGATACCCATTAAATACCCATTTCTTGATTTCTCAAGAAGCCATTGGGACCAAAAATATTTTTGGTCGCAGTGGTTACAGCCTTCTCCACGCTGACGAGCGCCAACAGCGCGAAACGCGTTCGTGGATGGCTTGATTTATCAAGAAATTAGGGTTGTCCAAATATCACTGAGCAAGCTAAATAAACGTTTTGTTTATTTTTGCTCCACTAGATGGCGCTCTACCATCTAAAAAGCACATGTGCTCGTGGTCAGGAGATGCCTTTTTATTTTTAATATCAACACCTGACCCACTTATATATATTTTTTTCTATTGCTTTCTCATGTGTTAAGCGTATTTACGCAAATTTGGTCTCAAATACCCATTTTTTTATTTCTCAAGAAGCCATTGGGACCAAAAATATTTTTGTTCGCAGTGGTTACATCCTTCTCCACGCTGACGAGCGCCAACAGCGCGAAACGCGTTCGTGGATGGCTTTTCTTGATTTATCAAGAAATTAGGTTGGCCAAATATCTCGGAGCAAGCTAAATAAACGTTTAGTTTATTTTTGCTCCACTAGATGGCGCTCTGCCATCTAAAAAGCACATGTGCTCGTGGTCAGGAGATGCCTTCTTCATTTTTATATATATATATATATATGTGTTATAATATATTCCAATATATACATATATCTCCATATGATATATAGCTATAGTATAATAACCAAAACTGTAAAAACAAAATCCAACTGGCTAGTTTGGCGAACAAGTATTACCAAATAAACATAATAAAATTCAATTGAGTGACAGCGACGCCAGACAGAAGGAAGTTCTCCGAAAACAAAGTCCGGTTACCAGGGCACACCTGGTAACCGGACTTTGTTTTCGAAGAACTTCCTTCTGTCTGGCGTCGCTGTCACTCAATTGAATTTTATTATGTTTATTTGGCAAAAAAAAAAAAAAAAAAAAACGTTCTGAGACACGATGATTAACAAACCCCCCTAGACAGATCTGCCTCGATCGGCGTCGGCTTCACTTGGTCTCTGGCCATCTCTGTGGTGACATCCAACATGCTTTTCCTTTTGTGTGATTCAATTCACGCCTGAAACCATACTGAGCATTGAGGACACAACGACTGCATTTAATAAACATGCCACATTACAGTCATCCTACAGGATAAACTACATCACAACAGAAAGTCGACAGGATTTACGAGAACAGAGCAAAGAGGATGGAACTTGGAGAACTAGGCGACGCCGAAGTTCAGCACCATGCCACCCACAACCACGGACATCGTGACATAACTCGTGGAACACCTCCAAAATATTACCGCTTCTAGCCCTAGACAGATAGCCTACCTTCAATCGCCATAAACCTCTCATCCTACTTGCCATTTCAAGCTTAACGTGCTCGCCGCAAATATCCACACTTCACCTGGCGACAATAACTTCTGACCCTGAACGACTGTGCCTCCTTCAACCAAGAACTTGAACATGGCTGTACTGAAGCACCAAATTGTCACAATTGCTCTAAGCACCCTAACTTTGAAAACCTTTCTACAAACCATAAATCAAATTCAAGTGAATGCCCGATTTACAAATCACAAATAGACAGAATTATCCAAAGAACACAATATTCACAAATATACGAGGGAAATGATGTATCAAATACAATTTGAAGCTCAATCTTAAATAGATTAATATCCTATATGATTGAAAATGTGAGATGTATTCAACAAAATGTAAGAAAAGGTTTTACTGAGATAAGTAAACTACAGGCCAATACTAGAGATGACCCACCTGACATTAATTTGATTCAAGAACCTTATGTTTTGCATTAAAATGTTATTTATGATATGGACTCTCAAATTATATGTTCGAATAAAACTGAGGAAAATATATACGGCAACTATAATGC
The DNA here is from genome assembly GCA_030710605.1 of Cordylochernes scorpioides. Lineage (NCBI taxonomy): Eukaryota > Metazoa > Arthropoda > Arachnida > Pseudoscorpiones > Chernetidae > Cordylochernes > Cordylochernes scorpioides. Next base: position 68,525,245 of record CP092867.1, on the reverse strand, counting down.
ATCGTAACTATAATTTTAAATAAAAATATGAAGTTCAGCAGAGAGGAAAATTTCACAAATTCTTTTCGTACAACAATAGCTATTTCTACAGTTAAAGCTAAATTTATTATTTCTAATTTCTACATTTTCAACCGACATTAACCCTGTACATAAAAAATTCATTAGAGATCTGCTCAAAACGTATATGAATAAACCTGTAATCCTTTGCGGTGATTTTAATTCAAGACATACTATATGGTTCGACAATGTTATGAACTCTAATGGATATAGATTACAACCTATTATAGACAAGTGTAAACTCTTTATACATAACCTGAAAACACCCACCTGCCGCGGAGTAAGTATAATTGATCTCACAATCTCGAATAAACACTCACTTAGTTCAATAAACAACTTCGTTGACGTCCTGCTGATGTGGAAGACGCTCCATGTAGGGCTTGTAGAAGCTTGTAGCTTCTGTTTGGAGACGGCGGCATGTCGCCTGTAAGATGGTTGCGTTGTAAGGCCGAAGGTGGGAAACTTCTCACCGGTTTATTTTGCGGGATCTTCGGCTGTTTCGTTGGGGTGTTGACAGCTTGCTTCTGAAATATAGTCTCTTGTTGGGGGAGAGATTGCTCAGTCGTTTCGTTGGAATGGCGGTGGGCTTGTTCCTCCATCATTGTTCTTTCTCGCTTCTATCTGGACAGGTTTCCTACCTTCTTCGTTGTGGTCTCCTTCGTTTTGGTCATCCTTCGTTGTGGTCATCCTGTCGACTTAACTGTGATGAGGTATCCTGTCGACTCTCGCTATAGCTGTGATAGCCGAGGGTCAAACCGAGAGGGACAGTCAGAGGGCGTAGAGAGTTTTCCAGTACCTCTCTGCACCTTGGAGGACCTTTAACAGTTCTCACAGAGTACAGTCAGTCGTGGTCGAGGCAGAGTGGAAAGCATGGGAATATCCACACACAAAAAACGAAGAGACACAGTTGTAGTAGGAAAGTTCCGTGAACAGATAAGAGTCGAGCTAAGAGCAAGATGGAGATAGAAGATTTCTTACTGTTCTACATAGAGATGAGGTGGACCTGGGTACAACCGACGAGGGCCCACGCTGATGGTGAAGTGACTATATTTTCGGCTAGGGCTGAGGTCTTATATATCTTTGCCTCCGGAGGAGAATGGACTTTGAGCGGGTGCAAAGAGCGTGGGGTGTCTGCGACATTCTACACCCTTTGAACCTGATGGCAACCGTCTGCCAAATTCTTCTTTAGGGTTGTTGGATTTCTATCTCGATTTAGATACCTACTCGATGTAGATACCTAATTGGATTAACGGGGAAAGCATGGGGACTGGACAGTAAAATAAGAATAGTACTTTATAAGATATTGTTCCGAAGTACACTAACGTACGGTTCCACGATCTGGTACAACTTTATATCCAAAAAGGTCAAAGATAAATTAAACTCTTTGCAGTATAAAATTTTGAAGCACAGTACACAGGTTTATAAATCAAAATCGTCAAACTGTACTCATATTGTTGCTAGAACACCAAAGCTCACGGATTTTATTGAAACAAATATATTAAAAATAAATATTTGATATAAAAAAAACAGATCCAAAAGAAAAATTATATCTAATTTCATAAACCAGGAATTTGAGGAATACTATGGAAGCGCTAATGATAATTACAAGGGATTCTTTTGGACTTCAAGAAGTCCTAGTTCCTAACTATGTTCAACCTAACTTCTATAACGTCCATTTTTTACTGGACATGGTGACTTCAACACATATTTGTTTAGAATTGGTAGATTTGGTTCACCTGCGTGCACCTGTGAGAATGAAGAACAAAACCCTGAACATCTTCTAATAAACTGTCCGTTAACTAAGGGAAGAAAACCAACTTTACCTGACGAATACAAAACAAGTTGTTTACAATAAAGACCAATACATCAAGTTTAATAGATTCTGCAGGCTGAACATTTTAAGGCGAAGTATTGACTGTTGGCCTTGGACTCGTTCTGATGTAATCATTGGATGTGATTAATTTACTTAGTCTACACGTTGTTCTAACTGTTGTAAATGGCAATTACATGGTACACATTGATACGTTTCTATTAATTGTTAAATATTAATGGTGAAAATTATTTTGTAAGAAATTGCACTTTATATATATATATATATAGATAAATGAAAGATACACTATTTTTAAGCTACTATAATTATTTTATTCTTTTTACAATTCGATTATACGTATATTGTTGTTTACAAGATGATGATCAATAATACAGAGTAGAGTAATAATATATCACAGATCATTCCTCCTTCCTTATATTGTTCATAGTTGGAGAAAACCGGCAAGGAGGGCATCGAGGTCGGGTAGATCTCCTAGGTGGAGGTGACGTGGAAATTTGAGGGTCTTGTTCCAGTCGGTGAGGTCCTGCTCCAGCGTTGTCCAAGGTCCAATCAGAATCTTCAGCATATTTGGTATCTGAACCTGTCCTCATCTGATTGACATGCACTTTAAATGTGCCTTTTAGGTTCTTTACTAGATAAACATTGTAACCTAGTCGTCGTATCACCTGGGCCTTGAACCATTTGCGCCTATTTTGTATTACTCTTGTAAACAGCACTTTATCTCCAACTTGAAAATGTCGCCTTCCACACTCATTTCTCCCAAAAGTCTTCTGGATAAATTCAGAGTTCAAGCAATTTACAAATGTTCTAGGCACATAACTTAGGAGACGTTCTACAGGAGGCTTATCTAAAGAGGTAGGCGTATTTCTATAATTAAACAGAACATTTTGTAAAATACAGTCCATATTTGAGTTTGGAGATTCTTCCAACGACTTTTCCAGAGATTTTTTAATTATTCTTACCGAAACTTCAGCAATTCCGTTAGACGAGGGATTATATGCTGGCGAGGTTAAGTGGTATACATTATCTTTCCGTAAGAACTCCTTAAATTCAATCGAATTGAAGGGGGGGGGGCCATTGTCAGACACTAAGCATTGCGGTAATCCATACCTGGCGAAACACTCCCGTAGAAGCTTAATATTTTCTTGCGAAGTAGTACCTCTAACTGGGAATACTTCAATCCAATTTGAATTTGCATCTACTACTAATAAATAACAATCACCTCTGAAATAGAAATGGTCAACATGAACTCGCTGCCACGGTTGGTTAGTCCTGGGCCAAGGTGTGTTCTCAGCAGGAGGAGCTGTCTGATGATGCATACAGGGAGAACATTCCTTCACAAACTCTTCAATTTGACTATCCATTTTTGGCCACCAAACCGAAGATCTGGCTAGAGATTTCATGCGATTGATTCCTATATGACTTTGATGAAGTAACTTCAACATTTGATCTTGACAGGTTCTTGGAATCACTGCCCTAGAATCAACAAAAATGCATCCCTGCAGTACAGAAAAATTTTCCAATTTTGAAAGGAATGGTTTCATTGTTTCATCCTTTTTTGCTAACTGAGGGTCTTCTAATAAATATTCCTTGAGCTTATTTAAAACCGGATCTTTATTGGTTTCTTCTTCAATAATGAGGTGGTCCAATGGAGTTACATTTAAAAATGATATATCATGTGTCACCAAATCAATGTTGTCTTCCCTTGAATTTATTTCCTCAAGTGGAAGTCTTGAAAAGGCATCCGCACAGAGCATGGTATCTTTATTTGTATATCTAATATCGAAATCGAAATTTGACAACTCTAAAGCCCACCTATGCAAGCGATTTGCAATTAAAGGCGGAAGAAGTCTTTTGTTTCCAAAAACAGTCGTTAAAGCTTTATGATCACTCTTTAACACAAATTTTCTCCCAAACAAGTATTGTCTCAGTTTGGAAGTTGCAAACACAATAGCAAGTGCTTCTTTCTCAGTCTGAGAGTATTTGACTTCTGCACTTGACAATGTTCTGGAAACAAAGGTGATTGGCTTCTCTTCCCCTTCCACAATATGACACAAGACCCCACTTATGCCATAGGCAGATGCATCACAGGTTAAAGTTAATGGAAGCTTCATTGAATAGTGAATAAGCGCCTGGGAATTTAATAGAGTTAACTTCAAATTCAGAAATGCCTTTTCGCATTGGCTAGACCATTTCCAACGATTGTCCTTCTTTAGGAGTTGATAAAGAGGACCAGCCAAGGTTGACATATTAGGTATGTATTTTGAATAGAAGCTCAACATCCCTAGAAAACTCTTCAATGATGTTTTGTCGAAAGGCTTTTTACACCTTTCTAATGCTTCCAATTTCTTTGAATCTGGTCTAACACCATCTTCATTTATAATATGATCTAGAAAACAAATGTCTTTTTTTAAAAATAAGCATTTTTCTTTATTAAGGGTGAAATTTAGCTCTTTCAATTTATCGAAGATCATTTTTAAAATTCTGTAATGTTCTTGTTCATCTTTAGAACCAATGAAAATATCATCTAAGTATATCACCGTGTTGGGAACATCATGAAAAAGGCTGTCCATACACCTCTGGAAAATGGCTGAAGCTGGACTGATGCCAAAAGGCAATCTATTATATCGGTAAAGTCCTCTATGGGTAGATACCACTAGCAGATTTTTTGATGCTTCATCCATTTCAATTTGATGATATGCGGAGGAGAGATCCAATTTGGTAAAAATCTTGTTTCCTCCTAGATTTCCCAACATAGTTTCTATAGTAGGTAATGGATATTTCTCATCTTCAATGCAATTATTCAAAGTATTTTTAAAATCACCACACAAACGTAGTTCTCCATTTGACTTTATTACCGTTACTAAAGGCGTAGACCAATCACTAGCATTAACCTTTTCAATTATTTGACTTTTTTCAAGTCTGTCTAGTTCTTTGTCTATCTTCTCTTTAATGGAAAAGGGTACTGGTCTAAATTTAAAAAATTTGGGCTTAGCATTTGGCCTCAATGATATTGAACCTTTAATGCCCTGAATTGGTAAATCTTTATTTTCAAATACTCTCTTATATACTTCTAAAAACAGTTCTAAATTTGAAATTACATTTATATTATTACAGATATCAAAAACGCAATTGGGCCAATCAGTTTTTAAAATTCTTATCCAATTTCTGCCCAGTAGCGGCGTTTGGTTATTAAACTGGCCTGTCACAATTAGGGGTAGTTTTTCCTGATAGTTTTTGTAACTAACATTTACCAAGCATTTTCCAAAAACTGGTATCATATTTCCTGAAAAACTTTTCAAATGTCCACTGTATTTCTCTAGAGTGACATTTTTGAGATTTGTAAGAAAAAATTTCTTTGAAACTACAGACACGTCTGCACCAGTGTCAACCTCCATTATAGTGTCTGCATCTTCAATTTTAACATTTACCAATATTTTTGGTGCGTTTTCTAATGTGTTGCACTGAATAGTATTCAATTTATTCAGATTGGGTTTATTCATTCCAGAATTTTGGGCCGATTTTTTATTCCAACATACTGGAGCAATGTGCCCTTTCTTATTGCAAATAAAACATTGAGCATTTTTAAATTTGCATAACTTCGTATCGTGGTTAGACTTTCCACAAATTTTGCAAGGATTATTGTATTTTTCATGGGAATTTAAAATTTTTAGATCTGGCTTTCAACTTATCAATATCATGACCAGGATTTTTCATCAAATTTACTTGTGACTTCGCTGCCTCTACAGAATTTGCAATATTTATTGCATTATCAAACGTTAAAAAAGGTTCACTTAGCAGCCTTTTAAGCGTAGCTTCATCGAAGCAACCACTTACAAATTGATCACACAAATTTTCATTTATGTCAGTAAATTTGCACTTGTCTGCCTGAGATTTAAGCCTCAAAACAAATTTTCCCACAGGCTCACTTTCTTTTTGTACAATCTTGTGAAATAAATATCTTTCATAGTGCTTATTTTTTATTGGATATAAATGGTTGGTTAAAACCTCTACTAAATCTTTATATTTAAGGTCACTTGGCCTTCTGGGTACCAACAAATCGCGCAAAGTCTTATAAACATTAACATCAATAGACGTTAATAACACAGATACTTTGTCTGCTTCTAATGTTTTGTTCAATTTAAGACATTCTTCTAATTGTTCCAAATAACAATTTAGATCTTCACCTTCACGAAACCTTGGATAATTTAAATTAGTGGTGGCCATACTTACGTTAATTCTTCGTCGCCATTTGATACGTTTCTATTAATTGTTAAATATTAATGGTGAAAATTATTTTGTAAGAAATTGCACTTTATATATATATATATATAGATAAATGAAAGATACACTATTTTTAAGCTACTATAATTATTTTATTCTTTTTACAATTCGATTATACGTATATTGTTGTTTACAAGATGATGATCAATAATACAGAGTAGAGTAATAATATATCACAGATCACACATGGTACACATTCTATGATTATACGGTGTACATATCTCAAGCTACTATTACCAATTAGTATATGCAAATATTTGTCATCGAATGTGTAATTTGCGTGCTTCCCAATGTTTAATTATGTTAATTTCACGATGATTTGATTTGCATATAATTTCAGATTTACCCTAAATTATCCTAATTGTGGATATGGTGTGTCTTTGCAACTGTTAAATTAATAAAAATAAAAATATATGCTAAATCCAATCGAATTTTCATTTAGCAAAATTAAAACATTTGTAAGGTATCTGCTTCCTTGACCTGACATCACGTTAGGCGAGGTTATCACTGATGCAATCAGTAGAATTACATCAGGAGACTATGAAAAATGGTTTACTCGCACTCGCAAAAATTACTTCCTGGCCACACAAGAACACCAGTTTATCCAATAAAATCTGTTTCTAATTTATTTCGTGGTTATTTGCTCCTATATTAGGGTTTTGAACTTAATGTCAAATGTATCAAATTAATCTTTATGATATTGACTTTTAATTTTTACACATAACAATCTTATTTTTAAAAGTACCGAATTCACTCTTAAAATGCTATAGATATACTGACCCCGAAGTTATGTACTTATATGATTTACTCAATTAAGTTTAAGAAGTGTTCTATAAAATTGACAGCGATTTAACCATACAAATACCATACTTGCAAATTATAAATAGCTAATCCGCTGGGAAGAGTGTCGACTGGTGATTATAAATATAAAACAGTAGAAAATTGTTTCAATTTGAAACAATAGTCCTAAAACAGTTTGAAATATCGTTTAGTTGTTTCTGTATAACACCCACCAATGCACTATACCAGTGTTAGCTGCCACGAACCTTTTGTCAATTACTCTGTAGAAGATATCTGACCCCGAGATAACATGGAGATGTCATAGGTCAGACTTAGTAACCAATCAGAGAGATTGGAGCGGGTTCGCCGTGGAGCCGTTACCTCGCAGCAAGGCCACGGCTCCAAACACACTTAACTACAATGGCAAATAATTTTCTTCGCGCATTAGGAGCTGTCCTCAAATAGGAAACTAAATGTTTATTCAATTTTATGTTTAATGGCGGTTTCCTGTCTGCTTAATGCTGCTGGCCTCTGACTTCAAATCTGCCGTACGAATTTCCTGGGTTTATCGACTGGTCAAGTTGAGACAAAGACTTCACAAAGCAAGCTTGGTCTACAATTGCCCAAATTGAAGTAATATTTAGTCTGAATAGATTAAGAGTTCTCTGAATACGACAAATGTTTATACAATATACATTTCGAAATTCAGCAAGCTTACTAAAGAGTAGGTGTCCTAGCACTATTTATTTTATTAAAAGCAATTGCAAAGATTTCTGAGGAGATAAACTTCTCCATCTGAATATATATAAGTAGTTTCTCTCATGTGCTCTAAGGGCGCGGCTGAAATATTGTACAGGATGTACTTGTGCGTCTGGATGTACCTGTTAGAGTATGCCTGCGATCCCTTGGGTGGATGCGTCGCAATAAAGGCGGCATGGCAAACCGACTTGATACAAGTGTAGTACTGGTTTACTGGTTAAACTATCTTTGAGAGTGGTGAAGGCTTGTTGACAGTCTGGGTCCCAATTACATTTCACATCTTTTTGAATATATTATTCGAAGGTGCTCGTAAGAGGGCATAATCTGCTATAAACTTATTATAAACGTTCACTGCTGCTGAAAATGATTATAGCGTCTTTTGATTGGTAGGTGGTTTGATGGTATTTATGGTATTAAGGTTGCGCGTCTGTGGTGCATAAGTACCTGCGGTAACAGTGTATCCTAAGGTATCTATAGATGTTTAAAAAAAAACGAACATTTATTATAATTGAGTTTGTTGTTTTCGTGTTGACACACCGTTAGAAATTGAGTTTTCTGTAATCAACACAGAAACTTTTCGTTTTGTCACGTTTCGAAACAAGAGTTATTGGACTGGCATAAGGTGAGACTGACGGGGCAACGATACCATGTTGAAGCATTTACTCTATTTGGGTCTGTATTTCTTGTTGTTCGTGTAGTGGCACTCTATATGGGCGTAATGCTATTATTTTATCTGTGGTGGTATTGTATTTTATTGGTGGTATGTTCAATTTGGGCACGTTGTATTTATTAGTAGAGAACACTTGCGAGAATTCGTATAGAATTGGGTGAAGTTCGTGTGGACAATGTTCTGACTGAAGTGCCACATTACAAAGTATAGATAACTTAATATCATGGGCAGGAGATATAGGGGGTGATACAACAGTGGGGGGACATTCAATTGGGGCAGGGTCCGCCATGTGTAAACAAGACTGGTTTTAGGCGAGGATGGTAAAAATAGTTGTTTCCCTCAATTGATTGGACCATAAATCCTGTTTGCGCTTGGTGAACTTATAGACATTTGTTGGGAGAGCATCATTCTTTTGATAAATTTGGAGATTATTAAAATCTATAGTTAATTTGAATGTTTTGAAGCATTTATTATAAAAATAATTAGTTTTTGGGTGATGTCATTTCAAGCAAATTTAGGAAAGGCATGTTAAATTAGTAGGTTGATAAAAATTTGATAATATTAATTTCTGTTGTAAAATTGAAAGTAATGAATTGAAATTTTATTATTTGATTTAAAAAATAAAGTAAAATTTGATTTAAATGAGAGAGCAAAGATTTGAAAATTTCATTCAGATTGATATAAAAAAGGTAAAAATTGAATTTGAAATCCTTAAAGTGAAAATAAACATAAATTTATAGGGGATCAAGTTGTGAGTTTGTGCAGAAAGGTATGTAAGTTTTTAAAACTTACAGTTTTGAGGATTGTTCGGTCAGGAGACTTGGTCTTTAGTTGTCGTCCTGCTGACGTTAAAGACGCTCCATGTAGGGCTTGTAGAAGCTTGTAATTTCTGTTTGGCGACGGCGGCATGTCACCTGAAAGGTGGTTGCGTTGTGAGGCCGAAGGTGGGGAACGTCCTATCGGCTTATTTTGCGGGTTTTTCGGCTGTGTCGTTGGGGGATTGACAGCTTGCTCCTGAAATATAGTCTCTTGTTGGGGGAGAGATTGTTCGGTCGTTTCGTTTGAATGGCGGGTTGGTTCCTCCATCTTTGCTCTTTCTCGCTCTATCTAGACAGGCTAATTACCTTCTTCGTTGTGGTCTCCTTCGTTTTGGTCATCATGTCGACTCTCGCTATAGCTGTGAAAACCGAGGGTCGAACCTGTAGTAACCGAGAGGGACAGTCAGGGCGTGGAGAGTTTTCCAGTACCTCTCTGCACCTTGAAGGACCTTTAGCAGTTCTCACAGAGTACAGTCAGTCGTGGTCGAGGCAGAGTGGAAAGCTTAGGAATGTCCACAAACAAAAAAAAAATAACGAAGAGACACAGATGTAGTAGGAAAGTTCCTTGAACAGATAGGATTCGAGCTAAGAGCAAGATGGAGATAAAATAGTTCTTACTGTTCTTCATGGTCGATGAGGTGGACCTGGGTACAAACGACGAGGGCACACGCTGATGGTGAAGTGGCTATCTTTTCGGCTAGGAGAGAGGTCTTATATATCTTTTCCGAGAGAGAAGGTATGCGGGAGTTTGGACTTTGAGCGGGTGCAAAAGGCGTGGTGCGTCGGCGATATTCTACATCCAATGACCTGATGGCAACGGCCTGCCAAATTCCTTTTTAGGGTTGTTGGACTTCTTTCTCGATTTTAGACGTTTTTGGATTTCGATCTCAATCATTTGCTTTAGCTCAGCTCTTAATCTATTACCTAGTTTTATTTATTGATCCTCGGTTTGTACAAAGTACATTACATATGGCGATGCAATGACAGATGTCAATCATTAATATATTTATTTATAGATGTATTTCTATATACAACATGACAATCTTGTTTTAAGTATTATACAATATAGGGTTGTTGGCTTAAATTACCATATATATATATATATATCCTTCCTTATATCTATAAAAATGATATCCAAAATCGATGTTTGTTATCGCGTTGCGCAAAATTTACATAATCAATCATTATGAAATTTCGCATGTAGGTAGCTGAAGATTTCGTTTAACATATAGGCTATTCAAAAAACTAAAAAGGTTAATGTGCTTTTTTTAAATGTAAAACCAAAAGGCGTTATTTCAGCATTTTACCGCTTGGCGCCGCACTGTTCGCGACGATAAATGAATTTGATTGGTTAAAAATTTTATACCTAGTTTGTTAGATTGTTTACATCTATGAATGTTTTTAAAAGGGATGATTATCCAATCGCCGTGAAATTTTAGGAAGTTATATATATATATATATATTAAAAATAAAGAAGGCATCTCCTGACCACGAGCACATGTGCTTTTACAGAAGGCAGAGCGCCATCTGGTGGAACAGAAATAAACTAAACATTGATTTAGCCTGTTCCCTGATATTTGGCCAACTCAATTTCTTGATAAATCAAGAAAAGCCATCCACGAACGCGTTTCGCGCTTTTGGCGCTCGTCAGCGTAGAGTAGGCTGAACCACTGCGACCAAAAAATATTTTTTGGTCCCAGTAGCTTCCCGAAAAACCAAGAAATGGGTATTTAAGGCCAAATTTGCGTAAAGACGCTTAACACATGAAAAAAACAATATAAAAAAATAAAAGATGAGTGGGTCAGGTGTTGATATTAAAAATAAAGAAGGCATCTCCTGACCACGAGCACATGTGCTTTTACAGAAGGCAGAGCGCCATCTGGTGGAACAGAAATCAATTAAACATTGATTTAGCCTGTTCCCTGATATTTGGCCAACCCAATTTATTGATAAATCAAGAAAAGCCATCCACGAAAGCGTTTCGCGCTCTTGGCGCTCGTCAGCGTGGAGTAGGCTGAACCACTGCGACCTTGATTTATCAAGAAATTGGGTTGGCCAAATATCAGGGAACAGGTTAAATAAATGTTTAGTTGATTTTTGTTCCACCAGATGGCGCTCTTCCTTCTGCAAAAGCACATGTGCTCGTGGTCAGGAGATGCCTTCTTTATTTTTAATATTAACACCTGACCCACTTATCTTTTATTTTTTTTCTATTGTTTTTTCATGTGTTAAGCGTATTTACGCAAATTTGGCCTTAAATACCCATTTCTTGGTTTTTCGGGAAGCTACTGGGACCAAAAAACTTTTTTGGTCGCAGTGGTTCAGCCTACTCCACGCTGACGAGCGCCAAAAGCGCGAAACGCGTTCGTGGATGGCTTTTCTTGATTTATCAAGAAATTGAATTGGCCAAATATCAGGGAACAGGTTAAATTAATGTTTAGTTAATTTCTGTTAAACCAGATGGCGCTCTGCCTTCTGTAAAAGCACATGTGCTCGTGGGTAGGATATGCCTTCTTTATTTTTAATATCAACACCTGACCCACTTATCTTCAATTTTTTCTATTGTTTTTCATATATATATATATATATTTACTATACTACTGTGAAGGTGTTTGGTTCGAATTTGATTTAAAATAAATATTCGTTTGAATTTTATTTACAAATTTCTACTTTCACTCGCAAGCAGCGCCTCTAGCGGTTTCTGGTGAAATTACATTTATAAATTGTAAAAATGCTAGAATGTTCTCCAAGTATAATACATTTGATATTTAATTTGAGAATTTAGTAATATAATATTCCAATGACGTTGTAAAAAAACTTGGCATTTCAATATTAATATATATTTGAAGAAAATATTTTATTTAAAATTTAATAAAGGTTTTCAAAAAAAATATGTTTTTAAAAATACATTCAAACGCATATAAAAATATCTGTATATTTATATACGTTTAAAATCTATATATTGGTGGATTGGATGTTTTCTAGAATCGTTTTAACAATTGTTCGTTAGGGAAACTTTTACTGGGTAAAAAGGGCGAAGCCGGGTACATTCGTTAAATACAGTTATTTACAAATTTTCGTTTGTGGCAAGATACTATTCCTTCAACTTCAAATTACCGAGTGGACCAATTAATATTGATTTTATTCAACTTATCGATTATTTTTAAAGGGACCGGGAGAAAGAATCCAAATTATCGAGAGTATAGTTAAGTATAGATTCAGTAAGGATTGGATGTTAGCTAATATCATTTTAACAGATGTTTGTTAGGTAATCTTTTACTCAGGTAAAAACTGGGCGAAGCCGGGAATATATATATATATATATATATATATATATAAATATATATATATATATATATATATATATATATATATATATATATATACTAGCGGATGTGTACCCGGCTTCGCCCGGGTTTTATCCGAGTGAAAGTTTGCCTAACGAATATTATTGAAAATAATATTCCGGAACACACAGAATATTATGATAATAATTTTCGTAACATTATATATTCATATGATATATAAAATAAAATTTCGAGCAAACATATCCACTCTTTCTACTGAATAGATTTATATATATATCTTATTTATAAATGCAAGTGCTATTTGTTGAGCAGTCGTGGCATAAATATTGAAATAATAATAATCTTGATAAAAATATAAAGTTTTGATAAAAGATTGCTTTAACTGAGCTTTAGGATTATATAAAAAACATGATTTGATAAAAGTATTGCCTGGCTTAAGGCGTAAGAATAAAAAAAATGAAAAGATTATTTACATAATTACAAAGTTTTGGGTCGGCCAACGGGGAACAACAACAATGAGATTTTATAGAGAAAGCGTGACCTCTGGCGGTCGATTTTTCGAGTATTTATATCTATGAAATTATAATTTTTTTAAATAAAATATTTTAATATAACATTTTAAATAATAACTTAATATAACATATATATATATATTATATAATCTAAAAATATTATATAATCTAAAACCTCAAAATTTTTATATTTTAAAAAATATATATTTTATTTTATTCATTGATAATTTTTATTTTTTGTTATCATCGTTTTTAGAAAGACTTTCAGTTTTGTTGTATAGTTTTGTTGTAAATATGCGTAGTTAACCAATCAATCCTTTTAAATCACTAATATAGGATTAACTTATAAATTCTATATAATGTGAAACTAAATAATGCGTAATATTTCCTCAAGTAATTGAAAATAAAAGCTACTTGACGGTAAATAATTATCTTTTTTTATCACGACTGCACCTCAACCCTTTATCTTATCGATCCTTTGTCTTATCAAGCCTTATCTAACAACAACACAAAATATTCATAACAATAAGTCGACAGGGTTACCTGAATTTTCAACCCAATTGCTCTATAAATTATTCAAATTTTATAAAACTATTTTTACAAAATGTCTCGCAAACAAAGGAATACGCCATGTAGAACACGCCATGACGCCTAATCCAAGTACTATAGAAATACCGAAATTTAATGGTCAAAATTTACACATAATATCTTGGCTCAAATTCTTTAACAAAAAAATGTTTACAGAAGCATCTTGATGAAGATTTTAAACAAAATAATATATAAAATTTTCTCGAGGGTGAAGCATTCAGTTATTACACAAAAGAACTACAAGATATATATAATTGGGGGGAAATTGAACAAAAATTAACATCATATTTCACAATTAAAGATTCAAATTTATTCAGTAGGTTTCTAAATTTAAAATATAATGATAAAGATGATCTGGAACAATATTTTAAGGAAAAATCTGCTTTAGCCAAAAAATTAAACCTAGAAAAAACACTTTTACTAGAAGCACTTACAGATGGAATGCCAGATCACCTAAAAAATATATCTAATAGCTGCAAGAGTACAAGAACCTTCAGAATGGTATAAAATCACAACTCAATTAAAATTATTAACAAATAAAGAAGAACCCCAACAACCCTCTACCAGTACAAGCACTCCAGTAAAAAAATTAACTCCAACTCCTCCCTAGCTCATCAATACCAGCCTTTTCCCAGGACAGCAGCAGCAGCTACAACCAGCAAGAACCCTACAAATCCATAAACCAGCCTCTATTCCCCCTGCAAAATATGTGCTTCTCACCAGCTACCCAACCAGATCCATTTCCATAGAGACTGCCCACTAAAGAATAATACTCATCCGAAGCGCATCAATCCAGGTAGAACATTATTACTTCTCTCTGTATATATTAATCAAATATCTTTACCCTGTGTACTTGACACTGCATCATCAATATCTATTATCCCTTTAAAATACTTAAATCATTTTTATTATAAAATCTATATTAATAAAATGCAAATTTCATAAGTGGGCATCACTAAAGACTTTCGTTACAATGCATCAATTTCGACCAAATTTTCAACATTTATGTAAAACGAGATTAAGCAGGTTTTGCTTAACATCAAAATATTTTTCCTAACTTTAACATACATAACTTTGCTGTTATCGAAAAAATACAAAAAAAATCAACAGAGTTAAAGTGTTTACACTTTCAAAAGTGTTTACACTTTTGCGCTTCTTGGAAAATTAGTTTTAATCTTTTTTATATATATTTTAATAACTTTTATACATGGTAAGATACTTTTATTTTATAGTTTTCATATTTTATACCAAAAAAAGTTGAAGCCTTACTTGATGAGATCAATTTTATATTTTAGATAAACTTTTAGGCTAATTTTAATTTATTTCTTTTTTATTTTATATACAGATTATATATGCTTATTCTAACTTACGTGGTTAGTAGTTTTATAAGACTAAGGTTATTTATATTATATTTTACAAAAAAAGATTGAAATTTCATTAATGTGCTCAATTTTATGTCTTTTGAGGACATTAACAAAATTTCAATTAATTGCTTTGATATTTTAAAAACAGATTATTTATGGTGTTTTCCACATATATGGGTTGTTTTGTAAAAATAATTAGGGTTATTCTATTTTTTTTTCACTGAAAAGCTAGAAATTTCATTAATGTGCTCAATTTTATGTCTTTTTTGAGGACCTTAACAAAATTTTTAATTAATTGTTTAGATATTTTAATAACAGATTATTTATGGTGTTTTCCACTTATATGGGTTGTTTTGTAAAAAAAAAATTGGGTTATTTCTATTTTTTTAACTAAAAAGCTTGAAATTTCATTAATGTGCTCAATTTTATGTCTTTTTTGAGGACCTTAACAAAATTTTAATTAATTGCTTAGATATTTTAAAAGTAGATTATTTATGGTGTTTTCCACATATATGGGTTGTTTTGTAAACAAATTTTGGGTTATTTCTATTTTTTTTCACTAAGATGCAAGATATTTTATTGATATGTTTATGTGATTGTCATTATGAGGCCCTTCTCAAATATTTCTTAAGAAATTTTTATTTAATTATTTATATCTTTTAAATACAATTTATTTGTGGTATTTATAACATATAGGTATTGTGTTTTTTAAAAATATTTGGGTTTTTTTATTATTAATCGCAAAAAAGAGCAAGCAATTTCATTGTGTTCAATTATGGGTCATTTTGAGGTCCTTTTTAAAATTTTCTTATGGAATTTTTTAATTATTGCTTTGATCTTTTAAATACAGTTTATTTATTATATTTTCTACATATATGGGTTGTATCTAAAAAATAGGTTATTTATATTTTTAAATAAGCAAGGGATTTCTTTTACGGATTCATTTATTTGTCTTTTTGAAGTCCTTTTTCAAATTTTTTTAAAGATATATTTAATTTTTTTGATTAAATATTTTATATTTAGATTATTTATAGTTTTTTTAACATATAGGGGTTGTATTTTGTATTTTAGAAAATTATTTCTATTTTTTACCTCAAAAAAGCATGCTTTTTCATTGCCGTATCCAGCGGTTGGTCTATTTTTGAAGCTTTTTAATGATAACTGGTTTTGTACATTAATTTTTTGGTAATAATATTATGATTTTAGTTTTTAAAATCTTTTTAACATATCTGAAGGTTATTTTGAATAAAGAATTCAAAAATTTTGAATTTTACCTCAAAAAGACAGGAAATTTTTATGCTTTGTTTAGAAATTGCTGGTTTTGAAGCTTTTGTTATTAATCTCAATCTAATTTTTTTTTCAGAATATGCCTCGCCACAGCCGACGTTTACTTGGTAGGAATACGGCTGCTTCCAGGAGATATAGGAATGCTAGAGCTATTGAGACACCACTTCAAAGTGAGACGCGTCGTGCGCTTCGCCGTCTTAGGTATTCTGAAGCCCGCGTCGCAGCTACACAAACTATGCAAGTTCCTGTTCAGCGTATTCAGCTTTGGACTCATAAGCCGTTTTCAGGTTTGCAGTATAATGCCCATATTGATTATAAAGCTGATTCATCTGTCGATATAGGCCAAATGTCTCGGGTATGCCAGTTTTGCTCTGCTTTGAGATTTAAAGATGAACCCTTTGGCCTCTGTTGTAAACAAGGTAGAGTTTCTCTACCTGCTATTGAGTCCACTCCAGAACCTATTTTCTCTTTGCTCTCTGGTCAACATCCTCTATGTTTCTAATGTCCTCTAATGTACATAGATGCTTTTCTCATATATGGTTGTCCCTTTTAAAGCGCTAATAAGATCTGCAACTGTTGTAACTGTAAATATGCATATTTGGTGTGGTATTACAAAAGTTTCAATAAATATATTTTTTAAATATTTTCTCTTCAAGCCCATCATACACACATGCTATATTTTCACATGTATCAATGTGTAGGGTTTTAAACCTTCATGGTAAGGTATTCTTACTTAAGAAGTATACTGTGTTAGAAAAATTTATGGTTTTTAATTATTGGTTATTTTATTGTGTTCATTTTACATACATGTGTTTATATTACATAGTATGTGTTATTTTTTCTGATAATTTGATTGGAAATATTAGTTTTAGCACAATTTGCTTCATACCGTAATGTTATATCTGTGTTGGCTTTCTGAAAAATACTGGCCCAACATGAATTTACCTATGTTTACCCAAATTACCATTTTAGCATAAGTATACATCTTGCACCTAATAAGAGACCTAAACAATGTGTAAGGTTGAACAAAGAGTGGTCTAACATACACATTGTTTAGGTTTCAGTGAACAAAGAGGTCAGGAAATTTTATTAGAAAAAAATCTAGTCCATGTAATGTAATAGAAACAAAATAAACCTCATCCTACCTGAAATACATTATTTCTGAGGATTAAAGATTTTGATTTGTGTTGAGAATTTTGCATGCATTTCTCTATTTCTTTTCTTATCTTGCAAAGCTAATGGATTGTTTAGGTTGCTTATTTTTGACTCGCCAATTTGTTTAGTGATAAAGTGGTATAGCGTTCTTTTTCAGAGCATCACCCTACAAAAAAATTACCTGACCTTTCCTAATATTCAGATAGATTTATTATATCAACATACTAGACTACAGACATTCCCTCGAGTAAAACCCGGGCGGAGCCGGGTACACCCGCTAGTATTAGATAATTCCCCAAAAGAAAGAATAGGTCAGGTAGAGGATTTACTTACCCATTATACAAAATATTGGTTAGGCTTAGCTTAGGTAAAATTACAAAGTATCAAGAAATGTTTGTTTTTTTTTTTTTGTAATAGTTCAATAGATTATCTTATTTTAGGTTTACCAACATTTTATTTATTTAAGTTACAAATAGATTTCTCAAAAAACCTTCTTTTCCAAAATTATAAATTATTGTATTCTTTTAATCAAAAACTGATAATCAGAAGTCATATGCCACTACCCTATGTATTCCAGACCCATACTATGTTAAAAATTCATCTCTTTTAAATATTAACCCATTGTGTAATTTCAATTCTTTTGATATAGCAAATACAAATGTTAAACTTATAGATCCTAATTCAAATCCCATTATTGATTCTAACCCATTTCACAGTATGCGACAACCGGACTCTATAACAAATTATAATTCATATTTAGACTTTAGTAAAGTAGATATTAATCCAAATTTATCAAATCAAACAATTTCAGATATATTGCATAAATATAAGAATGTTTTCTCTAAACACAATTTTGATATAGGATACATAAAGACTAACCCAATTTGCATATCTCTTTTAGATAATATTCCCATAGCACAAAAGCCATATAGGACATCTTTTTACAATAATGCTGAAATACGAAAACAAATAACTGAATTATTAAAATATTATATTATTAGACCCTCATCTAGCCCCTATAGTACTCCTGCATTATTAGTGAATAAAAAATCTGATACCCCAAATCACCCCACAACACTCTGTATAGAATATAGGAAACTTAATCAAAAAACAGTTCCAGAACATACACCAATTCCACTTATAGAACAAATTACACTGATAGACAAAACTTAAGGAAGTTGTACCTTATAGCATATATATATCGGGATTCAGAAAATAACTCTGAGAGATATTTGATGCACAGTAATATATATCACTGTGCATCAAATATCTCTCAGAGTTATTTCTGAATCCCGATATATATATGCTATAAGGTACAACTTCCTTACGTTTTGTCTATCAGTGTTATAGATAGGTTATCACAGTCAAAAATATACACTATTCTAGATGTTAAAAATGCATACTGGCATATACCCATAGATGAAAAAGATAGACATAAAACTTCCTTTGTAACACAATTAGGATGTTATGAATGGAACAGACTTCCATATGGTCTAAAAAATGCACCTTCACAATTTGAAAGGAATATGAAGTCAGTTTTCACTAAGCATAATATACACTATGCCTTAAATTATTTTGATGATATTATTATACACTCTAAAACTTATGAAGAACACATTAAACATTTAGATGACATATTAGGTATATTCGAACAAGAGGATATAAAGCTGAATCTCATTAAATGCAAATTTTTACAAAAAGAAATACAATTCTTAGGATACACTATTAACTCAGGAAAATATACACCAAATAACACAAATATTGAAGCAATTTTAATATTAAATAAACCATATAATATTAAAACCTTACAGATATTTTTAGGCACCATAAATATTTATAATAAATTTATTCCCCATTATGCGCAAATTAGGGCACCTTTGAATGAACTTTTGTTTAAAAATGCTCCTTGGTTATTTAGTGCGAAACATGAACAAGCCTTCCAAACACTTAAAAATTCACTCATATCACAGCCTGTACTATATATTTAAGACCCATCAAAACCATTGTCATTTATTCACAGACGCGTCAAGTCTAGGAGTAGCAGGAGTTCTTAAACAACCGGATGAACAAGGCATTTTACACCCATAGGTTACTTTTCAAGAAAACTTCACCCATATGAACAAAATTATACTGCCTCAGAAATTGAAACATTAGCTATCATTAATTCAGTACAAATATTTCACACATATCTACACAACATACATTTTACATTGCACACAGATCACTTACCTTTAAAATGGATCAAAAATGTAAAAAACCCACAAGGTAGATTATTTAGATGGTCCTTAATCCTATCTCAATATAGCTTTGACATTAAACATATTAAAGGATTAAATAATATAGAAACAGACATGCTGTCGAGAGCACCTGTCTCATTTTACTTAACATATAATGAGTTAAAAGAACACCAATCAACTGAACAAATTAGTAGTGCTAAAATTAAAATACAAAATGGCCTTTATATGATTAACAAGAAGGGTTTTAAAAGAGCTTATGTACCACAAACACTAAGACACAAATTATTAAACAAGGTACATACAAAGCATGGACATATTGGAACAACTCAAATGACTAAAATAATTTCTCCACACTATTATTGGCCACATATGACTAGGGATATTGCTAATTACACCAAACATTGTGAAACTTGCCAGTTTAACAAGTCTAAGGGTAACAGAATTGTTTATGGACCACTACAACAGATGCCAATAGCCACACACCCAAATCACATTTTTCTCTAGATACATTGGGCGGGTTACATAATTATGGGACAACAAGGCTTTTCCAACAAAATCTATATCAACTGATTCTTATATAACTTGTTTGAGAATTTTTTTTCCAAATTAATAAACCTGAAATATTAATAACTGACAGAAATGCAGCTTTTCTTAGCAATAAATTTAAACACTTTTTGGAGAGAAATAATGTTAAGCATCTACTCACCAGTGCTCATCACCCAGAAACAAATGCAAAAGTAGAAAAGACTAAATTCCACTATCATTAATAGGTTAAGATGTGAATATAATGCTAATTTAAAGATTCCTTGGACAAAATATATTCCTAAAATTACTGAAAGCTATAATGAAACAGTACATACCACAACAGGTTTTACTCCTAAATTCTTATATTATGGAATACAACCACAGTATATAGAACATGACACAGTAACACATACACCAATTGAAAAAGCAAGAAAATTAGCCATTGAAAGAACCATAAAATCCCATGAACACAGCAAACAACTTTATGATATCAAACACCCAGAACCCATTTTTAAAGAAGGAGATCAGGTATTAGTAAAAACCTTTATTTATCCAAACACTGGTAAATTAACACAAAGATATATAGGCCCATTTACTATTTTAAAACAACTTTCTCCAGTCACATATGAAATTAGTAAACCCAATTTACCCCAAAGGAAACAAACAGAAATTATACACTCTAATAAGCTTAAATTATTTTACCCAGGATCAGATTTTCTACTTCACTATAGCACTAACATAGGAAATGACTTAATAGCAAATCAAAATTCTAACACAAAGTTAATAGATATTGATGATAAACCATGTTTTTTACAGGAAGGCCATATTTTGGACATGGACAATGAAGAACAAATATCAGCACCAATTCTTAAGCCTTCACAGATAACTTAATGTCACTCCATACGTCTATTAGCGTTTCATTACTCAACCATGTAAAAATAAAATTTCTACTGCTTTTGATACTTTGAATTGTAACTAGCATAATGTCATGATTACTCAAATTTTAAATACCTTTTGCTTCATATCCATTTTTCACATATACTTCTTATAATACTTCCTATACCGGAATAAACTTTTATTATAATTTCATAATTGTATATTTTATTTGTAAACAAACTTTCTTTTGTTTATTTTGAAAAAAATGTGCGTATTGATTTTTATTGTTTCATTTTTAATTATTTCTATAGATTTATTGATTTCGTTTGATTAATTATTTTTAATTACCAATTTTATTTTAAAATATCAATTTTTAAAATCTTTTTCACAGGGGGGAAAATTATATAATCTAAAAATATTATATCATCTAAAACCTCAAAAATTTCTATATTTAAAAAAAAAATATATTTTATTTTATACATTGATAATTTTATTTTTTGTTATCATCGTTTTTAGAAAGACTTTCAGTTTTGTTGTATAGTTTTGTTGTAAATATGCGTAGTTAACCAACCAATCATTTTAAATCACTAATATAGGATTAACTTATAAATTCTATATAATGTGAAACTAACTAATGTGTGATATTTCCTCAAGTAATTGAAAATAAAAGCTACTTGACGGTAAATAATTATCTTTTTTTATCACGACTGCACCTCAACCCTTTATCTTATCGATCCTTTGTCTTATCAAGCCTTATCTAACAACAACACAAAATATTTCATAACATATATATATATATATATATATATATCTAGAGATATACTACATGATCTTAGCCAGAAGGCCGAGAAACGATATTTTATATAAAGAGATGACCTGGGTTCGTGTGTCATCTGCTCAAGTGAATGTTTCGCTAATAGAATTTTGTTCCTGCCTACTAAAAATTATTATCTGGCTTTGTCCGTGTTCTGCTTTAGTGAATACTAGCGGACGTACCCGGCTTCGCCCGAGGTTTTACCCGAGTAAAGGTTTGTCTAACGAACATTTGTTAAAACAATTCTCTATAAACTTATAAAAAAAAAGATATATTTTAATAATTTGAAACTCGTAAATTTGAATCTCTCGATAAAGTGAACATTTTTTCCCCGGTCCCTGTGTGCCGTGTCATCCTGAATTTAGTCTTTCATAATTTTCTACATTACAAAATCATCGTTTTATCTAGTGAACATATTTTCCCGGTCCCTTGAAAAATACTCGATAAGTTGAATAAAATCATGGTCGTTTATGGAAGATGGACGTAGTTCCCGGAGGTCACCCGCCCCCCGCTTGCGAGTTAAAGCTACAAATCTGCAAATAACTCTAAGGATATTTAAGATATTCAAGAAATTATTTTTCGTAAACCTTTCCGGGGATATGCCTAATAATATCCCAAATTTTCACGGCGATTGGATGTATGGTTTTTGAATCCATAGAGGACACACACACAGACACACAGACATTCAATTTTATATATATAGATTCCCCTAAAGAATTTTGTTTATGACAATCAAGCATGATGCAGCAATATTGTCATCATCATTTCTGACTAAAAAAATATTGTTGCTCAGTACTTGGTTAATTATAATTTTTCTTAGTTAAAAGTGCGACAACAAATTATTCTAGATTTAACTCTCTGCCCTGTTCAAATTTCAGCGAGATTAATTACATATTGAGGGCGTGCATAGCCGACAAACTTATCTCTCTATATATAAAAGTCAATTCCTGTCTGTCTGTCTGTTTCGCGATAAACTCAAAAACTACTGAACCAATTGGTTCCAAATTTTTTATAAACCTGAGGAAAATTTTTGGCTACATTTTGCTTATTATTTTTGGCTATTTTTTTTTTTTAATTTGAAGAACTATTTTTTTACGCGGACTAATCCGGAATGGAATGAATACCTAAATATGGCCATTTTTTTTAAAGCATCGGTGGCTTAATGGTAGAATGCAGGCCTGCCACGCGGGCGGCCCGGGTTCGATTCCCGGCCGATGCATTTTTTTTTCACAATTTTTAAAACTAATTTATAAAAAATATAATATAAATATATACTATTATATCAACTATATGAATTAAATCAAATACCTAAACACTAATCTCTATATATATAAAAGTCAATTTCTGTCTGTCTGTCTGTCTGTTTCGCGATAAACTCAAAAACTACTGAACCAATTGGTACCAAATTTTGCATGTCGCTTTTTATAAACCTGAGGAAAATTTTTGGATACAATTTGCTTAGTATTTTTGGCTATTTATTTTTTTTCATTTGAAGAACTTTTTTTTTACGCGGAGTAATCCGGAATGGAATGAATACCCAAATATGGCCTTTTTGTATACGCATCGGTGGCTCAGTGGTAGAATGCTCGCCTGCCACGCGGGCGGCCCGGGTTCGATTCCCGGCCGATGCATTTTTTTAACAATTTTTAAAACTCATTTATATTATATCTTATATATTATATATAAATGAATATACAATATAACGCGGCTGATGATTGTAAAACGAAAATTAAAATTATACCGCGAATGTTTCTTTTAAAAATCGAAATTTATTTTCAAAGAGAAATAGCGACATTTCTAATTTGAGGATGAGGTATGGAAAGGTGAAACATGAAGAGTAATGGAGAACGGAAAAACTGGACACTTTTTATTTTTCCGTTCTCCATTACTCTTCATGTTTCACCTTTCCATACCTCATCCTCAAAGTTAGAAATGTCGCTATTTCTCTTTGAAAATAAATTTCGATTTTTAAAAGAAACATTCGCGGTATAATTTTAATTTTCGTTTTACAATATATAAATGAATGTTTGTTTGTTTGTTTGTTGGTTTGTATGTCCGGTATACAAATTCGCAGTAGTTCACTAATTCAAACCAAAATTTCCATACATAGGTAAAAAAATACGAGGAAAACGATAGGCTATTTTAAATCATATATAAATTAAATATTAAAACTATATATTCAAATTATTCTACTTAGCTCACGAACAGCGCCCTCTATCAAGGTTAAAATACGTTTAAAATCGAAATCTTCTCAAAATTTTATTAATAATAGTTTGCTTAATAATTAGAATACTTGATCTAAATCGAAATATTTATAGACGCTCGCTGGATTTGAAGATTTATATCGTAACTAATCTGACTGTAAAGTTTGGAGCGGGACGTTTCACAAGAGTGACATCCACGGCGCCAATTTATAATTGTAACGAATAGTGTTTGAATAAAACATTTAATCGGGTAAACCCGGGCGTTGCCCGGGTCATTCGTCTAGTTTATATATAAATATGAAAACCCAATAGAAAAAAAAAATAAAAGATAAGTGGGTCAGGTGTTGATATTAAAAATTAAGAAGGAATCTCCTGACTTCGCCCGTCGTCTGCTTTAGTGAATATTCCCCTAAAGAATTCGTTAGGCAAACGTTTACTCGGATAAAAACCGGGCGAAGCCGGGAACATATATATAGGGTGATCCAAAAGTCCCGCACTATTCTAAAAATTAATAACTTCGCGAATATTTGCGCTAGAGCAATGAGGTAAACACTATCGTGTTCATGATGCAATGGGATTTTTTATGGCAAATAATGAAAATTCGAAAATGATTTTAGTTACAATTTTATTCGCTAGATGGCGCTCTACAAGAATCAGAGATTAACGGCCAAAATGTTTGATAAATTGAAAAATATAAATGGTCGACATGTATTTTCCTTTTTTGATACCAGGAAAGTACCCTAATAATACCAAATGATAAATTAATAAAACACCATTTCGCCAAAAGTAGAATAATTAGATGACAAATTTTAAATGTAATATGAGATATCATGAACTAGGTTGCTCTTGCTGAGCGGTACCTATAAATGTGAATTTGAATACGAGATATGTAAAATAGGTAAATGCAAATTAAAACATGCAGCAAAAATATTTATATTTTAGATAGGGTTTTATGAAATAGATTGAATGTTTGAAAAAAATTACTGATATCAATACATGATTTTTTGAAATGTTAATATAGTACCAAAAATTAAGATGGCACTACTAACAGGATTATTGCTATAAAGAATGTGTAGTTTCTTTACTGATTGGCGACACTTAACTATTCAACTGGATATTAGTCATGATCCAACAAATGAAATATAGAAGGGAGTGACAAAATATATTTGTCGTACTTTATTCTAAATATTCTATGGGCTTTTCAACGGTTATCATTGCTTATTATACTGTACACAATTTTTAAAATGTGTCCCCTCAAATAAAAAATAATTTTTAGATCGAACTTTTGGTCGAAACGTTGTACCACGAAAAACGTGGTAGTAAAATCATTTTGTATTATATTTTCCACAGAATATCTAAAGTTATTGGTGTACAGCAAGCATGTCAAACTCGCGGCCCGCGGGCCTCATGCGGCCCACAACGAATAAATTTGCGGCCCACCAGACAATATATTTTAATAAAAATTATGAACAACATAAATCAAAATACAAGGTATGTCCCATAAGTTCCCGGACTGGGTCCATAAAAAAATAAATAAATGAAAAATGTAAATAAATTTACTGTTTGTTATAGAAAAAATATCTGGCAACACGGTGGTACCAATATCGAGGCGGTACGTGCACGCGCACCAAGGTCATTCTAATTTATTTAAAGGTTACACCTAGCGCTGCGGCGATTTTACGATGGAACAAAAATTGAAGCAGAGGATTTGCATAGAATTTTGTATGAAACTTCAAATATCAGCAACCGAAACTTTTGAAATGATAAATAAAGCATTCCCCAATGATTCCCAAAGAGAACAACTGTTTTTGAATGGCATTCTAGATTTAAAGCTGGCAGAATTTCCATTGAAGATGATCCTCTTCAAGGACGCCCAAAATTTCAAAGGACTGATGAAAATGTGCAAAAAATCACCTTTTTGATAAAAGAAAATTCTCGAACCACTTTGCTGGAGATAGAGCAAGACACAGGTGTCTCTAAAACAATGATTGGAAGGATCTTAACCGAAGATTTGAAGCTCGAAAAGACTCCTGCAAAATTTATCCGAAGATTCCTCACTAATGAGCAAAACCTGTGTCGGCTTGCAACCTTTGAGCACATGTTGGAAATGACAAGAACGGATCCGGAATAGAAAGACAAGATAATAACAGGCGACGAGACATGGGTCTATGGCTATGACCCTTAAACCAAGCGTCAATCTGCCGAGTGGAGAGGTCAGGCTGAGCCTAGACCCAAAAATCCAGGATATTGAAATCCAAAAACAAGGTGTTTCGGTCGTTTTTTTGGATAACAAGGGCATTGTTCATCACGAGTATCTTCCTGCAGGCCAAACAGTTATTAAGGAAATGTATTTGAGCATTCTTCGCTGTCTGAGGGAAGCGATTCGGAAAAAAAAGGCCAGAAAAATGGACTAATGGTGACTGGATCCTACACCATGATAATGCCCGTCCTCACACAGCGCACTTGGTGACGAGTTTTTTGGCGAAAAACGGGACACAAATCCTACCTCAACCACCCTATTCCCCAGACATCGCACCAAATGACTTTTTCCTGTTCCCCAAACTTAAAGCAGTTCTAAAAGTAAGACATTTTGACACCAGGAATGACATAATAGAAAAATCGCTGTTGGCATTGAAGAGCATTCCAAAAGAGGCCTATAAAAACTGTTTCGACAAATGGGAGAAACGATGGCGCTGGTGCGTTGAAGCAAGGAGGGATTACTTTGAAAGGTTTAAATAAATTTTTAAAAAAATATCTAACCTTTTTTTTTATGGACCCAGTCCGGGAACTTATGGGACATACCTTGTATGATACCTACGAAGGTTTAATGAGACAAGAAAAGTTAAAAGAGTTCAAGTTGGGAATGAAAAAAACAACAGTTTATGTTTAATAAAGTATCACAAGAGAGTGAAGCGGCGGTGCATGTAAGCTACGTTTTATCGGAGATGATAGCTAAACACTCAAAACCTTTTACTGAAGGTGATTTCATCAAGGGATGTTTAATTAAAGCTGCATAAATTGTTTGTCCTGGAAGTGTGAAGACGTTTCAAGCAATATCTTTGTCTCGAAATACCATTGTGGAAAGAGTTACTGATATGGCCAGAAATTTGAATGATCATATAAAAGAAAAAGCATCTTGTTTCGAAGCATTTTCCATTGCCTGTGATGAGAGTACGGACATTGGGGGCGTAGCTCAGTTAGCCTTTTGAGGAATTATTGGAACTAGTACCGATGCATGGCACTATTACAGGAGAAGATATATTTAATTGCGTTTATGATATTCAGCAAAAATACAATTTACCTCAATCAAAATTGACTTCTGTAGCAACAGATGGAGCTCCTTCAATGACTGGGAAAACCAACGGTTTCGTAGCATTACTGCGAAAAAAACTAAGTGAAATTTCTGATGGTTCCAATATTCATCATACGCATTGCATTATACATCAGGAAGTATTATGTACGAAGGTAATACAAATGGAAAATGTGTTGACACCTATCAAAAAATTCATCAATTTCATAAGATCTCGAGGTTTAAATCAGCGACAGTTCTCTCTGTTCTTAACTGAATTAGAAAGTGAATATTCAGGTTTATCATACTATACCGAGGTACGTTGGCTATCATGTTCCAAGGTTCTCAAACAATTTTGGGACTTGAAAGAAGAAATATGTCAGTTTTTAATAACCAAGAATCAAGACATCACTTTGTTTTCTGATCAAATATGGTTGCAATATTTTTCCTTCATGGTTGACATAACAAAACACTTGTCGGATTTAAATTTGAAACTGCAAGGAAAGGATCAGATCATTACCAACATGTGTGACCAAGTTAATGCATTCAAATGTAAGCTAGTTCTTTGGAAAAGCAGTTGAAAAACGAAGATTTAATGCACTTTCCGACATGCAATATGTACAAATCAAGTTTAGGTGAAACTGCATCGTATCAAAAATATGCGGAAAAAAATTTAAGTCTTAGAAATGAATTTGAAACAAGGTTTTCTGATTTCAAATCTTTGTAAGGCAAGTTTACTTTGTTTTCTTCGATTTTCTCGATAAATATAGAATCAGTACCTAATCATATGCAAATGGAGGTAATAGATATCCAGTGCGATTCAGATTTAAAGGCAAAATTCATTGAAGTTGGCGTTTCTGAATTTTACAAATATTTGCCAGCCAGATTTGAAAACACTCGAAAATTAGAATATGAAATTATGTCCATGTTTGGAAGTACTTATCGGTGCGAGCAGTTATTTTCACTTATGAAAGGAAATAAGTCTCCAATCAGATCGAGAATTACTGACGTTCACCTTGGGTCAGTTTTAAAATTAATCACTGCGAACAAGATTTCCCCCGAAGTAGGAAAGATGGTAGCAGAAAAGAGATGCCAAATATCAGGGAGAAAGTATTAACTTTACTTTCTTTTTTCTTATTAGTATTTTTAAAAATAAACCTACATAAATATTACTATAAAAATTTAATTACTTGTTTTCTTTTTTTGCGGCCCACATAATCTTATTACTTTTTTATTTGGCCCGTGTTAGGATTTGAGTTTGACATGCTTGGTGTACAGAAAATATTCCTTATGCTATATCTCCTTATGAGCGAAAATCTAAACATAAGGGGTAAAATTGTGTGTACCAGTGTTATTCGAGAAGGTATAACACTTTGGTCTGCACGACATGATATGTGAGCAAATGACAAACAAAAAATTACTGTACGTAAAAAAAAAGAGTCAAGCTGTAAGGACAGCATTAATTATCCCCATAACCCAACACAAAGAGCTACAAAATATTGCTAGATAATATAATACATGGCAGCTTATATAACACATGAGGTAACTTGCCAAGTGGTATGCCAGCATCGATAAACATACGATATAATGTACCCCCATAACCAAAAATCGCAAGGCGTCAAGTCCGATGATCTTTGAGGCCTCTGGTATATAAAGTGGCGACTTATCAAACGATTTTCACCGAACGTATCCTTTAGCAATTGTTTGGCACCTCGGGAGATATGAGGAAGTCCTCCATCTTTCATGAATGTTATTTCGCTTAGTGCTTGTTTGCCCTGCAATATGCAAAACCCTTTTATCTCAAAAGTTGAA
>CP092867.1:68442954-68489673 GCA_030710605.1 Cordylochernes scorpioides | reverse complement strand
TAAACAAATTGTCGAAATTTATGGTAATCACCAGAGGTTTTATTCATTTAATGGTTTTTCTTTAGATGAGTCTATCTAAGAAACAAACTATGTGTGATTTTTTTGTGTACGCTATATCCTTTTTGCATATATATCTTGAGTTGACCCGAACGTAGCCGAGCCTAGCTTAACACATGTATGCCTTTACATTTGTCTATATATATATATATACTAGCCGAATGACCCGGGCAACGCCCGTGTTTTACCCGATTGAATGTTTTGATTCAAATACTATTTGTTACAATTATAAATTGGCGCCTTAATTAATTGCATATGTTAGTAATAACTATAGCCTATGTGCTTTATCTGTCTATGTACTGTTGGCTTCCGTAGGCGTCTATTACTGGGAAAGAGAAAAAGAGGATTCCATTCGGTTATTATCTAATATATGCATTTATTTAGGGAGCAACCCGCTCCAACAAATTAGTTAAATGGCGAATGGGGGGGGCAAAGGTGGCGTGACCGTTGCCAACCAATAGGAGGGCGCCATTTGTTAGAAATAATATTAATTCAAAGAATTTTTCTATGTAAATAAATTATATAAATATATGAATAAATATAAGTTGATGATGATAATATTAGCTAGCATATGTTGATTAACAATTGGGCAACGTAGTTAGTGCCTTCTTGATCCTTTCTTGTTTTTTGTATTTCTTCTTAATTCTTAACTTTTACTTTTGTACTTTCTATGCATAAAGATAATATTAAAAAATATATAACATTTTTCTCTTTTTTACCCCCAAAAACACCAACAATTGGTAGCAGATCGCGGTTTACGCAAAAAAGGTAAACAAACGCCATTTTGAAAAAGGAAAGATAGAAAATATCTTTAAGGTTCGAAAAGAACATATTAAGTAAAAATTCTAAATGGCTGAATCATCGATGAATATCCAAAAATTTGATGGAAATAATTTCACAAGTTGGAAATTTCGCATCATTTGCATTTTGGAAGGCAAAGATCTAGATGGCTTTATAAAAGAAGATCCTCCAAAAGATGAAAAAATAACTGTCGAATGGAAAAGAAAAGATGCCCAAGCTAGAGGGATAATAACTTGTTCAATGGATGATACACAAGTAAGTTTAATTTTAACATGCAAAACAAGTAAAGAAATTTGGACTGCTTTGCATTCTAGATATGAGGGTAACATAAAGAGAAAATGCATAGAGGCTAAAAACAATGTATCTAGGTTAACAATAAAAAAGAGGAAACCTGGGAACAATATTTGCTTAGAGCAGAGAAATTATTGCAAGAAGCAAGAATTTTGGGTGGATCAATAGAAGATGAAGAATTCATCACAGCTTTTATTAGAGGGCTACCCCCAAAATACAATCTTGTCTCAATGCAATTTGATAATTTCCCAGATGCTAATATTTCTGATATAAGAAGAATTTTTGAGCTCCATGAAGAAAGAAACAAGAACAACAAGGATGAAAATGCTGCATATAATATGGGCCATAAATTTAACAAAAACTTTAAGAAAATTTCAAGTGATTCTAATAGAGAAAGAAAACCCAAATGCTTCATTTGTCAAAAGTTTGGACATAAAGCAGCAGTATGCTGGTTCAACCCAGTTAACAAAAGAAAAGAAAACAATCAAGGGAATTCTATACAAACAATCCCCAAACAAACATTTTCAAAAAATAAAAAATATACTTCTAGGGCTTCTTTGATTGGAGAAAATCATAATCAAGAAACTGCCATGAACTTAAGATCCCCAGAGTTCAACAATAAATGCAAGTGGATACTAGACAGTGGAGCAACAAGCCATATGTCTAAAGACATTAATCTAATGGATGATCT
Source organism: Cordylochernes scorpioides (assembly GCA_030710605.1). Taxonomy (NCBI): domain Eukaryota; kingdom Metazoa; phylum Arthropoda; class Arachnida; order Pseudoscorpiones; family Chernetidae; genus Cordylochernes; species Cordylochernes scorpioides. The sequence goes on along the minus strand of CP092867.1, from coordinate 68,487,833 downwards.
TCAAGAGGATAGCAGAAAAATCACTCTTCCTGATGATAGATTCATCAAATCAAAAGGTATTGGCACTGTTGAAATTGATCAGGATGATAATCATCTTTTAACACTAAAAGAAGTTCTTTATGTACCTGAACTTAATAATAATTTAATATCAGTATATATATATATATATATATATATATATACAAATATATATATATATATATAAGTAAAATAACTGAAGATGAAAAACAGATTGTATTTGATGAGAATGGTGCAAGGATAATAGATAACAATGGATCCAGCATTATAACTGCAAAAAGGGAAGATAACATTTATACAATTGATGCATGTGCAAACATCAAACTGGATGAAAATGTGTTCAAAACACAGGAAAATAATTGGAAAATTTGGCACAAACGCCTTGCTCATATAAATGAAAATTATATTAATATGATGCTAAAAGACTCCATGGTATATGGGTTCAGTTGTTCACCAATTAATAACTTAGAACCATGTATCACATGCATTCAATCAGAGTTTACTAGATTGACATTTAAAGAGATTGATTCAAAGCAATCAACCAAACCCCTTGATCTCATTCATATGGATTTAATAGGTCCATTTCAGCATGAATCCATTGGCAAAGCAATATATGTGCTGAACATAGTTGATGACTTTTCAAGGAAAATATTCCCAAAGTTCCTTAAAAGCAAATCAGAAACCTTTGCCAAACTAAAGGAATTTATTGAACTTATAGAAAACATAAAAGATACAAAAATCAAAAGAATAAGGTCTGATAATGGAGGAGAATTTACAAATAGACAATTAAGCTCTTATTTGATAGAAAAGGGAATAGAACAACAATTTACAACCTTCTATTCACCTTCTCAAAATGGAATAGTGGAGAGAGCAAATAGAAGTTTAATTGAAGGTACAAGAGCACTATTGATAGAATCACAATTGCCACCAAAATTCTGGGCAGAAGCCATGAACACTTATTCTCATATAAAAAATAGAACTCCACATAAAAGGAATGATAAAACCACCCCTGAAGAACTATTTACAGGAAAGAAACCTACTATAAAACATTTAAAAGTTTTTGGATGTAGAGCTGAATACTGGATTCCTAAATTCAAAAGATACAAATTTGAAAAAAATCACAAAATCAGGTATATTTGTTGGATACTCAAATAAAAGAAAAGCATTTAGAATCTGTGACCCTAAAAATTATGCAATTACTGAAACAAGGGATGTAAGCTTCATTGAAAAAGAAAAGGGAGCTGAACTACTTAGTGTAATGAAGTAAAAGCTGAATTGCCAGATCATGTATTAATTGACCTAAATTTTTGTCATAAAAATGGTCAAAAAGAAGAAGAACCAATTCCTATTCACCAAGGAAATGTTCCAGAATCCACAGAGCCAGATGAAGATAAAAATGTCTACAACTTGAGACCTACCCCTGAACAAGGATTTTATTATGAATCATCATTATCTGATGAAGACACATCACAAGATGACACCACTTCTGATCCTACCTACCATCCAGGAGATAGTGTAATGAAAGTTGATTCATTACCAATTATACCAACTAATTATGAAGAGGCAATAAACTCCCCAGATAAAGAAAAATGGCTTCAAGCCATGAAAGGTGAAATAGTTTCTTTAAAAACTCACAAGGTGTGGGATGTTTTACCAATGACTAAAACCATTAAGCCTATCAAATCAAAATGGGTGTTTTAAATTAAAAATAGCCAAGATCCTTTAAATCCCATACATGAAGCAAGATTGGTTGCTGTAGGATGTTCACAAAAATTAGGAGTAGACTATTCAGAAACTTATTCACCTGTGATAAAATCAGATTCTCTAAGGACTTTAATTGCTTTTGCAGCAATGGAAAATTTGCATATTCATCATTATGATATAGAAACTGCCTTTTTGTATGGTAAGTTGGAAGAGACTATATTCAGGTCACAGCCTAAAGGATTTGGATATCAAGAAGAAGGTAAGAAATTTGTTTGTAAACTTAATCAGGCCATTTATGGACTTAAACAAGCAGGCAGAGTCTTTTATGAAACCTTTACTAAATATCTTCTTCAGATAGGATTTAAAATTTTTAATTCAGATAAATGCTTATTTTCATACTAAAATAATGACTCAATTCTTCTTTTGGGACTTTATGTTGATGATATCATTATTTGTAATACTGATTCTAAAATTTTAAATGATATTTTAAATAAGTTAACTCTTTGTTTTAAAATAAAGAAAAATTCTAATCTTTTAAATGTTTTAGGAATTGAAATATTAAAATATAATGACAAAATATTTCTAAAACAACAAAAATATATTGAAAAACTTTTATTAAAATATAATATGTTAGATTGTAAAACTGTTAATACACCCCTTGATGTATATACTGATTTGGAAAATTTTAATAATTCAAAGGTAATTGATAAAAAGAAATATCAGGAAATTATTGGATCTTTAGTTTACCTTGCTACTAAAACTAGGCCTGTCATTTCATATATTCCACTTCACTTTTAAGCAGATTTAGTCAGGATGCAAGAGAAATCCATTTTAGTGCAGCAAAAAGGATTATAAGATATCTTAAAGGAACAAAAGATCTTGGATTAGTTTACTCTAAGGGAGAAAATATTTTAAATGGTTATAGTGATGCATCAGGGAAATGTGGTAGAGGAACACAAAAATCAACAAGTGGTGTTAGTGAAAGGCACGCCCGCGCGACGAAGAGAAGAACAGTTTTCAACCAACACCACCGCCGACGGACGGTGGCGACGTCACGGTCGGCGCACATGCGCGGCGGCGGCGGTCACGTGGGAAGCACGGGCGTGGGCCCTTCGAATTCTGACGGCCAACACGGACTGACTTCTTTCCCATCCATCCTTTTCAATCGAACATTTTTCAACTTCTTTAATTACTAAATTTAATTTGTAACATAATATTTATATCTATATTTATCCCGAATAAAATTTAAAATATCAAGGATGATTAATTGAATCATTCTTTCAATACCAAACGAACCTATCATAGTGTACCATTCAAAAAGTGTACCGAATATTGTGGCGAGCCTTGCCAGGATTTAAGATGGACAAGCTCAAGAAAGCTTGTGAGACGAAAAAGAGGACTTTGGAAAGTGTTATTGCAGAAGCAGATGGCGAACTTGGAAAGCAAGAACCAAGCCTAGAAATGTTGATGTCTCTACGACTAAAGCTCCTCAGATGTAAAGACAGGTTCTTAATTGCCAGTGATTGTCTCATCGAACAACTGATAAAGGCGGATAGAGAAGATGAAGAAATTGAAGATGTCGATATCGTTCAAGCGAATCTATTTGGAAGGTCTGAAGGCGTTTTGCAAAAAATGGAACAATTACTAGCAAAACCAACAGTAGACCGAGAATCAATAGTTTCCGGGGGGAACGAAGGAAAGTCAAATCTTCATCGACTTCCGAAGTTGGAACTACCGAAATTTGGAGGACAAGCACGGGAGTGGCTGCAGTTCTGGTCAGCCTTTCAAAGCGTCCACGATGATGACTCCATTTCGGCCTGTGTCAAGTTCCAATACCTACAAAATTGCATGATAAAGGGATCGGTGTCGGAGGAAATAGTTTCATCCTTTCCAAACTCAGCGGCAAATTATCCACTTGCCATCAGCACTCTTAAGGAACGTTTTGGCCGTGAAGACATGTTGGTGGAAGTGTACGTAAGGGATTTGATTGCTATCATTTTGGAAAATGCTCATGGAAGGAACACGACATCTTTTTCGACTGTATACGTTCGGTTATCATCACAACTACGAGCGTTGGGGTCTTTAGGAGTCACAACAGATAAATGCGCTGCTATTCTGTACCCCATGGTGGAATCAGCTTTACCTGAAGATCTCTTCGTCGCGTGGGAAAGGACTCGTCATCATCACAAGCCTGATGAAGATGGAAAGCATAATTCAAGTGAAGCCCTCCTGGAGAAGCTTATGGAATTCCTAAAACACGAAGTTGAGGGAAGTGAAAGAATGCGTTTGGCTCGTCAACCGTTTTCGAGTTCGTATCCATCACAATTTAATCGAGATAAGCCGCCCAAGCCGAAGACATCTGTCGCCACCGCTGCAAGTCTGGTAGTTGCTGATGGGAAGTCAAATAACGCTTATAAATGTGTATTTTGTGATGGAAAACATTGGAGTGAACAATGCTGTAAAGCCATGTCAATGTCTCTTGAAGCAAGAAGGAAAATAATTCAAGAGAAACAGTGTTGTTATTCTTGCTTGAAGCCCGGACACTTTTCCAAGTATTGCAGAAACGTTGTGAAATGTGTCATCTGTAGTAAAAAACACAGGGCAATCTTATGTCCAGTTTCAAAAGGCAGCCAAAAATCTGATGGGATTGAAGAGAGAAGTAAGAACATAAATGCATCCGTGGACATGTCGAATCAAATTCGGTGCCAAGATGTCTTACTTCAAACAATCATGGTAAAGATTAATGGCGAAAATAAATCAAAAGTTGTTCGAGCAATGTTAGATAGTGGATCCCAGAACTCATATGTATTGGAACAAACTGCTTCCGAAGTTGGACTCACTATGCTCGGGAAAAAGGAAGTTGTACACTTACTATTTGGTGGAGTGAAATCGAGACCACAGCAGCACAAGCGGTATCGAATCTACATTTCTGATGTGGACTCCAAGTACAACTGCAATTTTGAAGTACAAGACTGCTCAACGATTTGCAGTGCAATGCCTTCCGCTCAACCTACCGAATGGATGACGGAACTTCGATCAAAGGGAATTGACTTGGATGTCTATAGGTCGAACACGGAGATTGAACTACTACTAGGAGCAGACGTATACGCCAAGCTACTAACAGGAAAGAAAATAGAATTGGAATCTGGTCCCGTCGCTCTCGAAACGAAGCTGGGCTGGACTGTTATTGGAAAGGTTTTGGGAAATGTTCAAACAACTAAATCTCAATCATCAGTTCTGTCATGCTTAGTCCGTGATGCAACAATACAAGATCTTTGGAGATTAGATGTCATCGGTATCATGGAACCCATGAAGGAAAAGAGCAAAGAAGAGTTGTCAGTTGCAGCGTTGGAACATTTCAACCAAACAGTGAAACAGAATGAAGATGGTCGATATTCTGTCAATTTACCTTGGATAGGAGGACACCCACCACTCCCTAATTACAAGCTAATTTCGGAGAAGAAACTTGAATCTACTACTGCAAGATTAGAAAAGTTGGGAGTTTTTTCAACCTATCACGATGTTTTCAAGTCCTGGGAGGATGAAGGAATAATAGAGCGTGTCGATTCGGAATCTGGACATGATCTGAGCCATCATGGAGTAATCAAACCAGAAAGCCAATCTACTCCTGTGCGTCCAGTATTCAATGCCTCATTTCGCACAAAAGGAAATCCTTCACTCAACGATTGTCTGGAAGTTGGACCAAATATGTTAGAAAACATTCCAGATATCATTACTCGTTTTCGTCTCGGTCCAGTGGCAGTAACTTCTGATATTAGAAAGGCATTCTTGCAAATCGAGGTCGCTGAAGAAGACAGAAACTACTTACAGTTTTGGTGGTACAAAAATCAGAAATTGGAAGAAAAGCAAATGTACCGTCATTGTCGTGTCGTCTTCGGAGTATCAAGTAGTCCTTTTCTTCTCGCTGCGGTAATTGATCATCACCTAAGCACTTATGAAGATGAATACAAGAAAACGATTGATATTCTGAGAAGGTCAATGTATGTTGACAATTGCGTCGCTTCCGTTGGATCAAAAGAAGATGCTTTGAAGTTCAAGGAAGAATCAGTTGAAATATTTGGAACAGCAAAAATGGACTTAAGAGAATGGGAAATTGGTCCATCGTCTGAAGAAAAGCAAGTACCCGTACTAGGTCTGTTTTGGAACCTGAGGACTGATGAGTTAACTTGTGATCTTAGGAGTTTTGCGAAGAAAATGGAACCGGGAAAAGTGACAAGAAGGAAGATATTATCGGCAGCTCATTCATTATTCGACCCAATTGGATTCACTTGTCCGTTCACAATCATTCCTAAGATGTTACTTCAAGAATCTTATGGGGTCAAAGCTGGATGGGATACAGACTTATCGGAAGACATCAGTCGAAGATTCAATGCATGGTTGAGTCAGTTAACTGAGGTGGACAAATTGAAAATTCCTCGCTGTGTTGTTCAATCTCAAGATAGAAGAACATGGACATTGCATGTTTTTATGGACAGTAGCAACGCGGCGTTTGCAGCTTGTGCCTATTTACGAAGTGGATTTCCTGGGAGTGTTCAAGTTCAATTACTCATGGCTCGTTCGAGAGTAGCTCCTATGAAGAATACCACTATACCAAGGCTAGAATTGGTTGCATGTGAAATTGGATCTAGATTGGCTGTCCACATAAAATCAATGACGGAGTTCGAAGATATACCAATTACATTGTGGACAGACTCTACTACTGCTTTAGCATGGATTAAACGTGATATGAACTGGTCAGTGTTTGTCGCAGGAAGAGTAAAGAAGATTCGACAAAATTCAAGCATAATTGATTGGAGGCACGTTCCTGGTAAAGAAAATCCTGCAGACATCCCCTCACGTGGAGCTTCAATCTCACAATTGATTACTACTAGATGGTGGGAGGGACCAGTTTGGCTTAAGAAAGAAGAACAATTTTGGACACAGTCTGTAGAAAAGGAGTCAATCGAAGAAGTCAATAGTGAACTGAGAAAGGCAGTCGTCACACACTGCAACATAGAAAAGGGAGATATGTTGGCGAAGATCACTCAGTTCTCCAATTATCACAAAATTCTTCGGATGGTTGCACACTGGAGAAGATTTCTGGATTGGCTGCAGAGAAAACGTTCAAACAAAATTACAAAAGGCCCTATTACGATGGAGGAAATGACATTAGCTGAAGAAAGGGTGATCAGATTGGTTCAGCAGTGCTCGTTCGAGGGAGTCAAGGATAAGAAATTCAAGAACCTGCGTGTTTATGAAGATGAAAGTGGACTCTTGCGGGTAAAGTGCCGTTTCGTCCCCATGGAGAAAGTAGATGCACACTCTTATCCAATGGTGATGCCTTCGAATGGAGTTACAGGTCAGCTAATTTGGAGTTACCATCGACTAATGTGCCATGCTGGAGTTCAGTCATTGCATGCAAATTTGCGGGAAAGGTACTGGATTCTAAACAGCAGACGCACAATTCGCAACGAAATTCGTCCGTGTGCACGTTGTCGTCGTTTCCGAGCACAGCCTTGCTATGTTGAAGAGGGACCTTTACCGAAGGACAGAGTTCGAGTGGGGCCAGCGTTTGATGTAACTGGAGTCGATATGACAGGTCCACTACATCTAAAAGGAAACAAAAAGTACTGGATTGCAATTTTTACCTGTGCTACTTACAGAGCAATCCATCTAGAGCTGTGTACTTCCCTTACTACGGAAACATTTATTGGAGCAATGCGCAGGTTCGTAGCTCGAAGAGGAAGACCATCTACGATATACTCGGACAATGGATTAAACTTTGTTGGGTGCAAGAACCTGTTCAGTTCATTGGATTTGAACAAGATTGTGGAATATGGAGCAATCAATCGCATATCGTGGAAGTTCAATCCACCAACGGCCTGTTGGTGGGGAGGTTTTTGGGAGCGCATGATCGGGATCGTCAAGCAGCTACTTAGGTCAGTGTTGGGATCTGCACGTGTCACTAACGAAGAATTACAGACACTGCTTTGTGACGTGGAAGCTGTAGTGAATAACCGTCCACTTACGTATGTATCAGAAGATGATGATGAATTGGCGCCTCTATCCCCAAACAAACTTATTAACAACTGTGGAAGCTCAATTTTACCAGAAGCCGATGAAGTAGAACGGGATTCGATGGTTTCTCGCTACCGAAATATGCAAGCTTGTAGAGATGAACTTAGAGCCAGATTCACGAAGGAATACTTAGCAATGCTGGTTCATCATGGAAAAGCAAGAAAATCACGGAGGATTGAGGTAGGAGAAATAGTACTTATAGGAAACGATCAAAAGAGAAGGATTGCATGGCCATTAGGAAAAGTGGAGGAGGTGCTACCTGGGGCCGATGGACAAGTTCGATTCGCAAGAGTGAAGACATCATCGGGAGTTTTTCTTCGTCCAGTACAGCGACTTTTTCCATTAGAAATAAAACAAATTTAGATTGGCCTCTACTATAGCCAAGAAAATATAGTATTAGAATTCAATTTATCAATTAAATTGGTGGGAGGAATGTTAGTGAAAGGCACGCCCGCGCGACGAAGAGAAGAACAGTTTTCAACCAACACCACCGCCGACGGACGGTGGCGACGTCACGGTCGGCGCGCATGCGCGGCGGCGGCGGTCACGTGGGAAGCACGGGCGTGGGCCCTTCGAATTCTGACGGCCAACACGGACTGACTTCTTTCCCATCCATCCTTTTCAATCGAACATTTTTCAACTTCTTTAATTACTAAATTTAATTTGTAACATAATATTTATATCTATATTTATCCTGAATAAAATTTAAAATATCAAGGATGATTAATTGAATCATTCTTTCAATACCAAACGAACCTATCATAGTGTACCATTCAAAAAGTGTACCGAATAAGTGGTATGACTTTTTATTTTGGAAATAATTTAATAAGCTGGCAAGCAAAAACAATCCCTACAGTATGTTTATCTACATGTGAAAGTGAACTTTTTTCTCTTGTGCAATGTTTAAAAAGAGGCATATATTTACAATACCTTATTGAAGAACTTACTAGTGTAAAATATAAAATTAATTTGTTTTGTGATAACACACACACACCACTCAACAATATTTCTTTGTAAATCAGGAATGACTAATGATAAATCAAATCATATGATTAGAAATATTTCATTTTTACATTCTAATTTGAATAAGGTTGTATATAACTTAAATTTTGTGCCCACCAATGAAAATGTTTCAGATATTTTTACTAAGGCCTTAACAAGGGAAAAACATCATATGTTTATACATTCTTTAAATATGGAAAGATATATATAGCTTTATTAAATATGTATGTACATAAATTCACTTGTTATATTTTTAAAATGTGTTTTTTGATATATGTTTTTCATTCTATGTAAAATGTAGGATGAAAACAAAGGCTTGTATATAAGTGAAAGCATGGGGAGGTATCGCCATCTATGTTTGATTTTTCAAACTGTTTATATTTCTAAAGAAAAATTGAGATTGAATTAAGGGGGGATTTGTTAGAAATAATATTAATTCAAAGAATTTTTCTATGTAAATAAATTATATAAATATATGAATAAATATAAGTTGATGATGATAATATTAGCTAGCATATGTTGATTAACAATTGGGCAACGTAGTTAGTGCCTTCTTGATCCTTTCTTGTTTTTTGTATTTCTTCTTAATTCATAACTTTTACTTTTGTACTTTCTATGCATAAAGATAATATTAAAAAATATATTATATAACATTTTTCTCTTTTTTACCCCCAAAAACACCAACACCATTCCAAAAAAAAAGCAAACGGTGACAGAGTCGGTTGATTGATTAGGAAGACGCTCGTAACTGTATATAGAATATATAATATTTCGATTGGATCCTGTCGGACTCTGTCGGATCCTATTGTTACCTGTGTAGGATCCTGTTGACTCCTGTCAACTTACTGTGGGATTGGTGAATTGTGGTGAATCCTATGTCGGATTCTGTTGAATCGATGATTGATGGCGCAGTCTTGGTCGAATGGTGGGTTTCCACAGGGGAAATAACGAGAAACTGGATGGGATAGAACCTGGACTTCGCGAAAGGGAGATAGTAATTGAGACTGGAGGAGGTACCTTGCCTTTCACATGATCGAAGAGGACTTTACTTTGGTTGAAGACTAAGTTGAGCACGCCTTGCTTCTAGCCCGGTCACCTACCTTCTCTCTAACTTCTTGTCCGAGATAATCGTCATTGACTATCTCGGCTTCTCATTGGTCGAGATCATTCTACGTGGCTACTTCTGGTTTGCTATTAGTTGTTCATGCTTAACTGTGATTGGCTTAGCACCTCCATTGTCGCCATGATTGCAATCTTCCAGGAAGAAGAAAGTCTTTGAACTTTAGTTTTATGGGTCCTGGGCAGTGACCTTTACTTACTGGATGATGCAATCCTGGTAATTGCTGTTCCCTCTTTCGCGAAGCCTAACTTTTATTTAAATCTTTTGACGATACATTGCATAGATTGTGGTGGGATTACATATTACTATATACAAATTATCACAGATGCGTCCCCTACATGTGAAGAATTCAAAAAGGGGTAGCTTGAAGTGAATTCTGAAAGAGAAAAGTAATTTTGTGGGGAAAAATTAATTAGGGGCACTGTGAGGCTATATACAAGTATCGTAGGTAAAAAAAAGGGTAAAAGCGAAATGTTCTGGTGAAATAATTGTTGAGTAGAGGGAAGAAAAAAATATATATAAAATGATGATGCCTATACAATTCAACTCGAGGTATGAAAAACTAAATCGAAGGAATTTCCTGTTAGGGCTTTGTGACATAAAAAAACGTATTGATTAATAGAAATCAAAGTGAATGCGAGTTGGTGCATTGTTGAGTAAGAGAAAAAATAAAAAGATGCCTTTAAAATTCAACTCGAGTTGTGTAAAACTAAATCGAGGGAATATGCTGTTAGGGCTTTGGGAAATCAAAATAAAGTAATAATTAATAGAAATCAAAGTGAATGCGCTTGGTGCATTGTTGAGTAAGAGAAAAAAAGATGCCTATACAATTCAACTCGAGATATGGAAAACTAAATCGAGGGAATATGCTGTTAGGGCTTTGGGAAATCAAAAATAAAATTAAAAGAAATCAAAGTGAATTTTCGTTTAAAAAAAATTGTTGAGTGGTTTATAAGAAAAATTGGTTTATAACAAAAATTAAAAATAAGTTGTTATATAAATGGTAAATATTTGATTAAGCATTTGGATTTCAAAAATAAAAAAATGTAAATGGATGGGGTAAGAAAAAAAAATGTATGTAGAGAGATACGCAAAATCTCTTAGTGATAAAAAGTTGCATGCCAATGTATCTAGGTCACGCGGAGACTTCCGAGTTTTGATGCCCTTGTAGATTTTTTGTCTCTTGTGCGACTTTTGTGGGTGGAAACATGTTCCTTCCCAGAATCGCGTTTATATTATGTGTACAGGAGACACTGGAATCTAGTTAACCTTAAGGTTGTATTTGTATTAATTTTTCCCGAGCCTTAATTCGTTCTAGGGGTTTTTATGAGGTCCCCTAGGGCACTTAAGTTGTACTCGCCCGATATCCACTTCGTTATCGGGAGGTCGTGACCGGAATCGAAACTTTTAATACAGGGTTCGAGGAGAGTCCTTGACCCTTTTAAAGTGGTCGTTTCTTCCTTTCGGAAGAAACGTAAGCTCGAAGGCTTTACAACTTTTTTTTTTATCTTATCCTATTTTTGAAGTGGTAATGTGCGTGTTTTTTTGTTCGTATTTGGCCTTTAGATCTGAGTTTTTCGTATTGGTTGTGAGTGTTGGATGCGTGTCTTATGAGGGTAAAATGTGATAAGTTGTTTGGGAGTGTCGGGAAAGAGAATCGATATTTTTGTAATTATTTGGAAGGCGTTGTTTTGAGAATTAAATTTTGGGAATGGTATGGATGACAATCGGTGACAGTCAAGATGGCGAACGTTTTTGTAAGTCGGGAGGACCAAAAGGTGACCTCAATCGAGCTGGAGTCGTTATTATGACCGGAAGAGCCGGGGGGGGGGGGGGGGTTGTAGAGGCCCATGCGGGGAACTTTCTAATTTGGTCCCAACTCCCCTCCTTGGCTCTGGGAAGACCTGAATGCCCGCTGGAAGTTTTCTTCCAGGATGTCCAGGACGAGAGTTAGAAACGTATGGAAAGCACTACCTATCTGGAAGATGGCTTCCTGTAATTGGTAAAGCCTTTGGGACTGTTGGGCATATAGTCCAAGGTAGATAGATTACTATGGTAAATGGGGCGAGGAAGTATGGTATAGTCATAAGACAGATAAACAGTATTAAGTGGAAAATGGGGAAACTGCACATGTTTTCCAATATTTTCTGAATGAGTGGATTTCTTCGTGGGTTGTGTTGTAATTCGATTGGTTGTGGTGACTTAGTGGAGGATTATTTATGATTGGATCTATCCGTGGGTGGGCGATGTCGCGTTTTTTGTTATTGGTGAAGGGTATAAATCGGGTTTTTGTGAAAATGGTGGGATCTAAATGAATGAAAGGACTGCTGTTCTTCGGTTTGATTGTCAGTGGTTCTGTTGGAAAAATGTCGGGGGTAAGATGTTTGAATGGAAACGAGTAATCGTTCCTATGTCGTAGATGGTGTGTTTTTGCTGTGGGTGGTGTTATGTAATGGATGTTTTTGTGTATGGGTTTAGTTTGTGTACGTGGACTGTATCGAGGTGTCTTTAGAGATTTTAGTTGGGTCTATCGATACGCTTTGTCAATTGGCAGGTTGGACAGGTTTTGACCTCTTGTGCGATGTCTTGTGATATGTCCTGCCAATAATATTGAGTGGAGATGAGTCTCGTCATCTTTGAGATGCCTGGGTGATTGTATTGTGTGTGTACTGATTGAAGTAGTTTGTTGATGAGTGTTTTTGGGATTATTTTTTTGGTTACACCTTTGCGGGAAATGGTATGAAGTCCGTTGTAATCAATGGTCAGTTTAGAATCTCCAGATGGGGACGGCTGATGGCTCTTAATGAGGGAGGCGTCTAAGGAGCCACAGAACGGGTTACGAGATATGAGATCCGCTTCATATTGTTGTGCTCCTTTTATGTATGGAACCTCATATTCGTAGTTCGACAGCCGTAATCTCCATCGAAATAATCTGCCTGACGTGTTTTTGATCGTTTTCAGCAATTGTAATGCGTGATGGTCAGAAAATAGAGTAAATTTTATGTCCATCAAATAGACGCGGAAATTATTCACACTCTCAACAATTGCTAGGCATTCTAATTCAGAGATGGAGTAATTCCGTTCGTGTGAACGTAGGGGGCGGCTGAAGTATTGGACTGGGTAGGTCTTTCCATCAGGATGGACCTGTTTGATGACGCCTGCTATGCCGAGTGTTGATGCGTCACAGTACACTTGGCATGGCAGACCTTCCTGGTAAAGATGTAAAGTGGGATGTGTGGTGAGGTTTTCCTTCAGGCTAGTGAACGCTTTCTGGCATTTATCATCCCAAACCCACGTGACATCCTTTTTGAGAAGGTTGTTAAGTGGCGTCCGCAAGTGGGCGTAGTTCTGGATGAACTTTTTATAAACGTTCACAGCGCCTAAGAAGGATCGCAAAGTTTTGCGATTGTGTGGTGGTTGAATGGCGTGAATGGTTTCTATGTTTCGTGTTGGTAGTGTGGTGGTACCATCAGTGATTGTGCATGTGTCTGAGTGGTGTTTCTGTTGCTTTTTTGTGCGAGTGTCGCGCTTGTCGTGATGTACCTGCGTGTGACGGTGGTGTGGTGCTGTGTGGTCACGTGTGTACTTAGTGTGAGAGTTGTCCTATTGGATGGACACGTTTTGGGCATTTTTGTGATGAGTTTGGGCCATTGTGGCCTTGTGTATTGAGGGCATATAATAAGGACAATTAGCCCTAGTGAAAAAGTGGTGTGTGCGCGCGTTACGTGATCTAGATTGGCATGTTGGCAAATGGGTTTTAACCAATGGATGCGCGCATTAGGTGCCATGCGCGGAAGGCTTGTGTGCCATATGAGCCCTTTTTGACTCCGCTTGGCATTCCCAATAGGTGCATTCATTTGGTATATGAGCTAAATGGTAGGTGGTAGGGGGCAATGGGGCCGGCGAGTTGGAACATAGTGCCTTGGTTAAAGTCTATTGTTATTTTAAAGTTGCGGAGGGTATTTATACCGAGAATTCCAAATGGTAGAGGTGCTTCTACCACATGGAAATTCTCGTTTTTGGTTATTTTACCTATTGTCAGGGGAGTGTTATTTGACCTAAGGTCGGTACAGGACCGTTTATGGCCTGTAGGTCTATGGGTTGTTTTTAGTGTTTTAGTTGAGGGAGGTTAATTTTTAACTTTTTATAGAGGTTATGGGGCACTATGTTCAGACTTGCGCCTGTGTCAATAAGAGAAGGGGGTGAGACTTCATGGGTGATGGACAGCTTAATCGTCAGCTGGCTGACGAAAGGTTGGCGCCTTTCTAACTGGTTGGCGAAAGGCTGACACTTCTAGGGCGGCTTGGGCTTGGTCTTGTTGTTGATGTTGGGCTGGTTGCACTGCCCGCGCGCTCGCGTGTAGAGTTGATTTCTTGCGGCATTCAGAATGCCAGTGGTGGGCGCCGCAGAATTTGCAGTTCGACGGCGGTGCAGGTGCAGTCCACACACCTGTTTTTCTTGGGTGCTGGTGTATGTGCACGAAATGTTGGGCGGTTGTTCCTCGTGGTGACGCGACGTTGGTGCGCTGGGTCCGTGGATCCGTTGCACCAGTTGGAACCACTCTCCCAGGCTCTCAGGAGGTACCACGCGGACCAGGCGCTGGTCGGAGAGCGGCAATCCCTCCGTCAGCGTCTCGAGGATTACCTCCTGTAGGAGACCCAGTTGCATGTCCAGCGCTATCTTCTCTTGGAAGTACTCTTCCAGGCTTGCCTGCCCAGCAAACTTCATTGCGAAAAACTTGGCGAAGGACGCCTCGTTGGATTCCAGGTAGGGATCCATAAGGGTTGGCCTCACCTGGAAGTAGGTCTGGGTGGCCAACCGGAGTTTCCTGAAAAGCTCCAGGGGTTGGCGCGTCAGGTAGCGAGGCAACCTGAGCAACCTTTCGGGGGTGGTTACGAGGGCTTCATCCATCTCCCGGTTGTAGGCCTGGAAGAATTGGCGGGCGGCGTAGGTTCCATAGAAGGGGGATAGGTCCGCTTCCGCGGGTTGGGTCGACCCCATTTGCATCAGGGCGGCGGTCATGTGAAGGAGAATCTCCGCTAGGGTGCGTGTCTGTTCTAATTCGGGCACGGGGGTGGTCGCTCCACTCTCTTCTTTCGCGCCTTGCTCTCGCTCGTTTTCCATTATATCCTGTCGACTCACTGTAATATTTCGATTGGATCCTGTCGGACCCTCTGTCGGATCCTGTTGTTACCTGTGTAAGATCCTGTTAACTCCTGTTTTTACTGTGGGATTGGTGAATTGTGGTGAACCTTATGTCGGATTCTGTTGAATCGATGATTGATGGAGCAGTCTTGGTCGAATAGTATGTTTCCACAGGGGAAATAACGAGCACCTGGATGGGATAGAACCTGGACTTCGCGAAAGGGAAAGAGTGATTGAGACTGGAGGAGGTACCTTGCCTTTCACATGATCGAAGAGGACTTTACCTTGGTTGGAGACTAAGTTGAGCACGCCTTGCTTCTAGCCCGGTCACCTACCTTCTCTCTAACTTCTTGTCCGAGATAATCGTCATTAACTATCTCGGCTTCTCATTGGTCGATATCATTATACTTGGCTACTTCTGGTTCGCTATTAGTTGTTCATGCTTAACTGTGATTGGCTTAGCACCTCCATTGTCGCCATGATTGCAATCTTCCAGGAAGAAGAAGGTCTTTGAACTTTAGTTTTATGGGTCCTGGGCAGTGACCTTTACCTCCTAGATGATGCAATCCTGGTAATTGCTGTTCACTCTTTCTCGAAGCCTAACTTTTATTTAAATCTTTTGACGATACATTGCATAGATTGTGGTGGGATTACATATTGCTATATACAAATTATCACAAATATATAATAATTTTAGGCTGCGAATAGAATAGTCTTATGATGTTAACAATGAGAAAGAGAGAAAAAATAGAAAATAACTGTGTACAAAATAAAGAAGTGTCTGGCTATATGTACAATAAGCCTTATATAAATTATAAGTTTCTTAAAACATATTCGTTGCTATATAACTTAAAATTGTTTTGAAAATAGAGCAATCCATAAATAAATCTTTAATTAAAATGGCATATATTGGATCAAAATAAATGGTAAATTAATGATATTTTGATCCAATATATGCCTTTTTAATTAAATTTATTTAAAATATATCTACAAAAAAAGGTATTGTATTCAATATACATTTATTTACTGGAAATAAAAATACTTGAATCTGTTATTTGCAGATGATCATCAATTAGAAGACCCTGAATTTATTTCAAATGAAAGTGGCACTCCACATATATTTGCTCAGGCATCATTAATGATCTAGTTAGGGATATAAGGCAATTAAAAGAAGCAGCAGAAATCCTCGGATCAATATTAAAGCAAAGTAACCTCTTGATACCACAAACCAAAATATCTGTCTATCGTAATGGGGAACAATAGGCATTTTACAGGGCTTGCAAAAAGGAAACACAAAGTATCCTTGCTATTTATGCAAGTGGGACAGCAGAGACAGAAAGAATCATTATATACAAAAAATGTGGCATGAAAGTTTCGCTTAGGTGAACAAAAACGTTGAAAATGAACCGCTTTTCCCTAAACTAAAAATGCTTCTTTCCCCTTTACATATCAAATTAGGGTTAAAGATAATTTTGTAAAGAGATTAAAGAAAGATAGTAATGCTGTCAAATATTTAATGACTAAATTTCCGAAGATTAGTTGTTCAAAGATAACGGGAGGTATTTTCATTGGACCTCATATTCGTAAACTAATAAATGACGAAAAATGCATTGCAACATTGAATGAATATGAGAAAAATGCTTGGCTTGCACTCATCGACGTTGTTTAACACTTTTTATGTTTTTGTCTTTTTTTCTGAAGAACAAGGATTAGCGTACTGCAATGATATTGGAGGCGTTTTAAAAACTCTGCAAATTAATTACAATGCTACCGAGCATAGACTCTTTATTGATTCCTCTAAACAAAGTTTGGAGGCTTGTTTGCTGCACTATGGTAGTGTATTACCTCCCATACCAGTTGCCTTTTCAACCCAAATGAAAGAAACCTATTCGACTCTTAAGAAAATCTTAGGATTGTTGAATTATACCACATATTGTTGGAATGTTTGCGGTGATCTTAAATTTATAGGAATTTTACAGGGCTTGCAGAAAGGAAACATAAATTTTCCATTTCTTTTATGCAAGTGGGACAGCAGAGACAGGTGAACAAAACGTTGAAAATGAACCGCATGTCCATTAAATAAAAATGCTTCTTCCCCCTTTACTTAACAAATTAGGGTTATTGAAACATTTTGTAAAGGCTTTAAAGAAATTAAGTGATGCTGTCAAATATTTAATGACTAAATTTCCGAAGATTAGTTGTTCTAAGATAACAAAAAGGTATTTTCATTGGACCTCAAATTCGTAAACTAATAATTGACGGAGAATTTATTGCAACATTGAAAGAAGATGAATAAAATGCTTGACTCTCGCATTCATCGACGTTGTCAAACACTTTGTAAGCAATAATAAGTCACCGAAATATGCGAGAATAGTAGAAAATATGATTTACAAATTTTTTAAGCTCGAATGCTTAATGTGAATCTAAAATTATATTTTATGGATTCACATTTCAAATTTTCCCTGATAATCTCGGTGCATAGAGCGAAAAACAAGGTGAACGCTTCAACAAAGATATTAAAATCATTGAGCAACGATACAATGGTCTTTGGAATCAACATATGGTGGTGGAGTATTCTATGAATATGATGCGTGATGATAAACAAGAAAAATATAGTATACTTCACAGAAAATCCATTAATATATTTTTTTGTATTACTTTCTAAATATAACTGCATCTTTATAAATAATGTTTATTTAGCCAAATAAAATGTTTTTTCGCATACACTACTTTTTGTTAAGACTTTCCATCCTATATATAAAAACAATTATCCTGATAATTTTGAAGAAGAAAGGGAAATAAAAATTTATATGTATAGAGAGTAAGTAGTTTGATAAATTTATATATAAGGGCAGTTATTGAAATAAAATATATACACATGCATATAGGAATAATATTGTTTCTTCATTTGCACTACCTTTGGCGCATTTATTTATATAGTAATAAGTTTAATGTCATAAATTTTCCTTCAATAGATGAATATCATGGGTGAATATATTTGTAATTATATATATGTAATATTGTGTTGAGATCCTGTCGACTAACTGTAATAATGTGTTGAGATCCTTATCTGTGATTAGGGATCCTGTCGACTCTCTGTAATAATGCGTTGGAGTTCTGGTTGACTCTTGTAGTACCTCGTCGACTCTCTGTAATAAGGTGATGTAACCGAGGGTCAAACCTGTAGTAACCGCGAGGGACAGTCAGGGCGTGGAGAGTTTTCCAGTACCTCTCTGCACCTTGTAGGACCTTTAACAGTTCTCACAAAGTACAGGCAGTCGTGGTCGAGGGAGAGTGGAAAAGCTGGGATGTCCACACACACAAAACGAAGCGACACAGTTGAAAGAAGGAAAGTTCCTTGAATAGATAAAAAGTTGAGCCAAAAGCAAGATGGAGATCGAGAAGGTTTCTTACTGTTTTACATGGTCGATGAGTTGGTGACAACCGGCGATAAGGGGTGACGCTGACCGGAACTGACTGGAACTGACTAACTCTGTTGCTAAGGCCGGTCTTATTTATACCACTTTTTGGACCAGGAAGGGGACCAGGAAGTATTGCCTTTCTGCACGTGTCCGTAAATCGACACTGGCACCAGTCTGTTGGCTTCCATCTATCTTTAGAAGTTACTTTGTGATTCTCTCTCTGGCTCTTAACTCAGCTTTTAATCTATTATATATTTTTATTTGTTCATCCTCAGTACATTACATTTGGTGATGCAAGGAGACATGTCAATTATGCATATAATTAGTTATAGTTTATAATTAGTTCTATATACAACATGACAATTTTGTATACGTATTACATAATATAGGGTTATTGGTTTAAATTATCATAGATGGGCCCCGTGAGTGAAAGGGTTTATCCGGGTTTAAGCGGGTAAAGCCTCTCTAACACAGGTAAGTAATTAAAATTTCTTTTAATTAATTAAAACTGTGAGGGTAAAGGGCTATAACAAGATGTTTATTTGGCTATATCTGAAAATTGTAAAAATAAAACTTAGGTTTAATTTAAAAGTTATGATATTCATTATAAAAGAGAACTGTAGATAAAACCTTTGTTTGCTAAAAAAAAATAATGATGATAACAAATGATGTTCTAAAAGATTGTTGGCGGGCGTTGGAAAGGGTTAGGGGTTGAAGAATATGCAATTGTAAGTGTTGCACAGACAATCAAATACTGAGATCCAGGTGCAAAGCGAGGATATAGACTTGTGCGTCTTCCTAGGCAATGTTTCACCTGTGATCCTGTATAAGGTTACAGTGCTTTGTCACAATTGTAGGGTTATTGGTTGAAAAGTTGTTGAAGAAAAGAATTAATATGATTGAAAGGGGTGGTAGAGCCATGCGATAAGTAGAATTGTTGTAGCGACAGTAGGTGGTCTGACTTGACTTGAAATCAAAGGTTGATTGTGGTCCGCTAGAGCTGAAAAAAAATTGAAAGTTGAAAAAAAGTGAACGCTTTGTGCATGCGTTGGTGATGTGCTCTGCGGATGATTGAAATAAACCTTTTGAAACGTGTTCAGACCAAAAGTCGAGACTTGTACTTCTGGGGAACGGTGTTTTCAAAGAGTTTATTGAATTACGAAATCAAAAGAAAAATTGTCAAGCAGTACTGTCGTTTCTCTACGTTGATGTGAAGCAATGGCGGAGAGAAAGATAGTAGTGTAAAGTACACTGAAGTGGTTAGAGAAATAGATTGTTGTAAACGATTGTTGTATATGCCCGATAGTTGATGATAAACAAACATTGTCATATAATAAAGTATTTAAACAAAAATATAGTGAATGAAAAGATAAAAATGTGATTGTGGATAAAAAAAAGTATAAGTGGATAAGATCAAACATGTACTATATGAAAGATATAATAATGAATTAGTAAAATATAAAAGATATAATAATGAATTAAAACTGATTATTGTAAGAATTAAATGTTTTGCCATACTAAAATAATATCATGAAGAATAAAATTGTTAAAATAAAGTTGTTAACATAATGTTGGAATAAAAATTTGATTATAATTGAAAAGTAAAAAAAAATAAAAATAAAAATAATTATTCAAGATTTTATACAAAAAAAATATAATATAATTAAAGGTTATTAATGATTAGATAAATGTGTTAAGTAGTGAAAAATGGAACAAAAATTGTCTCTTTGGAAGAAAAGTTACAACTGTGGTGTGTAACTAGGTCATTTCCCTTTTGGTAAACATTGGTGTTTCTATGTCTCTGAAACTGGGAATACGTGAACAGAGATGTTCATGGTGATATGTTAAATTGGGTAATGATTGGTAAGTCAATTAATTATAGGTGCTGCAATCTATCCATTCTGCGAGCTGGAACACGTGTCAGGTACAGGCGTACTGGAATTAGAGGTGTCATGTCAACATGGCGGCTGTAACTGGTGTCATTTTAACACGGCCGCGGTGGCTTTGATGCCGACTGGTACTGCTGGTGTTTATTATTGTTGGCGATGTGGTGAATCATCCTGCTGGCTAGAAAAAAATCTCTCAGCACAGTGGTGCTTGCCTATTTGAAATATAATTTTCTCGGTGTTCGCAAGCGTTGTGTCTCGACGATGTTGCGAACTTAATAAAAAATGTTATTCAATGATGTCAGGTTAGATGTGCGTAAAAGTGCGACTTTCCGACGTGGACACGTTTTGGTGAGGTGTCACAGGCATGAAGGCGTCTTGGGCCTGTTAAGTGAGAAAATTGTTGTGGTGCGCTGTGTAACACTAGTGGGTGTTGTATGGAAAGGTGTCACGTGAAGTCTTTGTTTTGGTACAGCATCTAACTAGTTTCCGAATGAATAACAAATTTATTAGTCATGGGTGGTTGTTGTACGAACACATCGAGAATTTTCAGATTGTTATAGAGGTGGTATGTTTATCGTGAAGTCTTTGTGTTCGCGACGATATGGAGCTTGTGTGGCCAATTGGAGAAAGTAAGGTGGGAATGTGTTGAAGTTCGTTCCGAGGGATGTGTGAATTATTAATAATTATGCATGTAAAAAGAAAAGGACGAGGGAGTGTAGCTATGTTGGAATTTTTGACTTGTTTTGGGGAAGGACAGTTACATTTCTAGTTGTGCTTTTGAGATAGTGTATCTTTCGATTTTTGCATTAAAAAAAAATGCGTTTCATCTATGTTTATTAAAATTTGAATATATATTTTTTTTAATCTTTGATTATGGTAGTGCGAAAATTATACTTGTAAAAGGGCAATGGCATGAGAGTGACTTATAATTTGAATGGGGCGTGTACATAAAATAGTGAACATAACAATGATTTTTTGCAAAGTTTTGTGTATTTAATTAAGACATTGTTGTTTTTTGGTATAAAAATAAGGTATTAAGAGAAACACAACAAATAGGTTTAGAAAATAGGATTCGAGTAATTAAAATATAATATGATTTTTTTATGTAACATTGAAAGTAATGAATTAAAATTTAAAAGTTGCTTAAAATAAAGTAAAAAATGATAAATGAGGGTGTTCAATATTTAAAATTTGAATTGAAATGCTATAAAAATGATAAAATTTGATTTTAAAATAATTACAGTAAAAATAAACATTATATTTATGGAAAATCACGTTGTTAGCATGAAGAGAGAGTTAAGTAGATTTTTAAAAACTCACAGTTTTTTATGATTGTTCAGTCAGGAGACTTGGTCTTTGGTTGTTGTCCTGATGACGTGGAAGGCGTGCCATGTAGAGCTTGTAGCAGCTTGTGGATTCTGTTTGGCGATGGTGGCATGTCGTCTGGATGGTTGCGTTGTAAGGCCGAAGGTGGGTAACTTCTCACCGGCTTATTTTGCGGGATGTTCGGCTGTGTCGTTGGGGGGAAGATTGCTTGGTCGGTTCGTTGGAATGGCGTGCTTGTTCCTCCATCTTTGCTTCTTGGCTCTTCTATCTATCTGGACAGTCTTTACCTTCTTCGTTGTGGTCTCCTTCGTTGTGGTAATCCTGTCGACTAACTGTAATATTGTGTTGAGATCCTGTCGACTAACTGTAATAATGTGTTGAGATCCTTATCTGTGATTAGGGATCCTGTCGACTCTCTGTAATAATGCGTTGGAGTTCTGGTTGACTCTTGTAGTACCTCGTCGACTCTCTGTAATAAGGTGATGTAACCGAGGGTCAAACCTGTAGTAACCGCGAGGGACAGTCAGGGCGTGGAGAGTTTTCCAGTACCTCTCTGCACCTTGTAGGACCTTTAACAGTTCTCACAAAGTACAGGCAGTCGTGGTCGAGGCAGAGTGGAAAATCTGGGGATGTCCACACACACAAAACGAAGCGACACAGTTGAAAGAAGGAAAGTTCCTTGAATAGATAAAAAGTTGAGCCAAAAGCAAGATGGAGATCGAGAAGGTTTCTTACTGTTTTACATGGTCGATGAGTTGGTGACAACCGGCGATAAGGGGTGACGCTGACCGGAACTGACTGGAACTGACTAACTCTGTTGCTAAGGCCGGTCTTATTTATACCACTTTTTGGACCAGGAAGGGGACCAGGAAGTATTGCCTTTCTGCACGTGTCCGTAAATCGACACTGGCACCAGTCTGTTGGCTTCCATCTATCTTTAGAAGTTACTTTGTGATTCTCTCTCTGGCTCTTAACTCAGCTTTTAATCTATTATATATTTTTATTTGTTCATCCTCAGTACATTACATTTGGTGATGCAAGGAGACATGTCAATTATGCATATAATTAGTTATAGTTTATAATTAGTTCTATATACAACATGACAATTTTGTTATACGTATTACATAATATAGGGTTATTGGTTCA
The DNA here is from genome assembly GCA_030710605.1 of Cordylochernes scorpioides. Classification (NCBI taxonomy): domain Eukaryota; kingdom Metazoa; phylum Arthropoda; class Arachnida; order Pseudoscorpiones; family Chernetidae; genus Cordylochernes; species Cordylochernes scorpioides. The sequence continues at coordinate 68,464,983 of CP092867.1, read as the reverse complement.
AATTATCATTTATATATACTCGAGAAATTGGGCTATACGAAAACTATTATTGATACCACGTTGATCAGTACAAAAAGTTAACCAAGGAAATAGTTTGTGTATTCTAGGAGAATTTTTTTTTTCATTTTGTGTACTAGCGTAATTATTTACCCATCAAGTAGTTTTTATTTTGAATTACTTAAAGCAAATTACATATAAAATTATTTTTCACAATAATATGGAATTTATAAAATGATTTCTCTATATTCGTGATTTCAAAAAATAGGTAGGTTAACTATACATATTTACAACCATATTAAAAGTATTCTAAATCTATTGTCAAAAATAAAATAATAGTTAATGATGAAAATAAAATACACGTTTTAAAAAATAAAATAATTGCATTTTAGATTATATCTCTCAATATATAAAATCAATGTCTGTCTGTTTCGCGATAAACTCAAAAACTACTGAACCAATTAGTACCAAATTTTGCATGTCGCTTTTTATAAACCTGAGGGAAATTTTCGGCTACATTTTGATTAGTATTTTTGGCTATTTCTTTTTTCATTTGAAGAACTTTTGTTTAACGCAGAGTAAATACGAGGCGAAGTAACAACACGAGGCCAATTAAGCGACCAATGAGCATTCTGCATTTTTTTTCCAAGATGCTTGCGTACTTTTTTTTGAAATATATTTTATATGAGTGTTACTCTTTTTACAAAGTTGTTTTTTCAATTGAGTATTGATAGAAAAAATTATATCACTAAGTTACTCTAAGTTCACACAATGCAATTTAAAAAAAAACTTACAAAATTAGCGTTACTATATGTAAATAAATGATTTCGTATTTTTTATTAAATTTTATTCTGGCCTTTGCTTTTTTTATCTCTTTAAAAAAATGTTTAAAATGCAGTTAGAGTAATTAGCAAACACATATTGTTTGCCTAATTTCCATAGGCTCTTTTATTTTTTACAGAAAAATGTTTACATGCCAGGATTCTGGATTAATTTTTTCTTAAGAAACTATTTTTTCTTATTCATTATGAGATGATGGGCATCGCAGTCGGCATCCATCGCAGTCACTCACTCAACTCGGGCAATTTCAAGGGTTAATTGCACTGGTTGGGTACCTCGGGGATTGGTGGAAAAGCTGCCATCTATTTAAACTATATTGATGATGAAACAACTAAATGGATTGAAAAAATAAAATTAAATCAAATATCTAAACACTAATATTGTACAATTTTTGTCATCACACACACTTTTTGCCTGTCGTTTATGTGTTACTTCTGTATTGTTAGTTCTAAGGCACTTCTGCTATTTATTATTGATGTACTTTCAGTATGAAGGAAATTATACTCGGGGGAATTCTCTAGGGAAGCCGGGTCATTTGTCTAGTAATATATATAGGATGGTTGCGTGCGTGTTGGTGTGGCTTGTGGAAAGGCCTGCTGATAAAATTATAATTATTTTTATAAAATAATTTATTTAAAGCCAGAAATGTAAGGAGAAAAGAAGTAACGGCCGTTGGGATCAAGCCATGTTGTTTTCGACGCGAGTGGTCAGAGTGTCCCGGAAGCTCGCTCATGCGTAGTCAGGTTGCCGCTCTCGGTTGCCGAGGCCGTCATACTGCCCGTGTGTGTAGTGGAGCTTTGTCCCAGTTCGCGCTCGCTGAAGCAAAGTGTGGTCGCCACATCCTTTATTATATATATAAAAATGAAATCCAAAATCGATGTTTCTTATCGCGTTGCGCAAAATCTACAGAATCAATCATAATGAAATTTCGCATGTAGGTAGCTGAAGATTTCGTTTAACATATAGGCTATTCAAAAAACTTAAAAGTTTATGCGCTTTTTAAAAAAAATGTAAAACAAAAAAGCGTTAGATCCAGCCTTTTACCGCTTGCACCGCACTGATCGCGACGATAAATGAATTTGATTGATTAATAATTTTACACGTAGTTTGTTTACACGATGAATGTTAATTTGTTTACACGATAAATATTTTTAAAAGGTGAGATTATCCAATCGCCATGAAACTTTAGGAGGTTATATATATATATATATATATATATATATATATATATATTTACTATACTACTGTGAAGGTTTCTGGTTTAAATTTGATTTGAAAAAATATTTGTTGCATATTTTATTTAAAATTTCCTACTTTCACTCGCATATACAGTGCATCTCGCGGCTTCTGGTGAAATTACATTTATAAATTTTAAAAATCCTAAAATGTGTTCCAAGTATAATAAATTTAATTTGAGAATTTAGCAATATAATATTCAATGACTTGGCATTTCAATATTTAATATATATTTGAAGAAAATATGTGATTATGATAAGAAAAATGCATTTTTAAATTAATACAAACAAACGTCACAATATCTTATTTGAAATTTAATAAATGTTTAAAAAAATTATGTGTTTCAAAAATATATTTAAACGCATATAACAATATTTATATTTATATACGTTTATAAATCTATATATAGGGGGATTGGATGTTTTATAGAATCGGTTTTAACAAACATTCGTTAGGCTAACTTTTACTCGGGTAAAAACCAGGCGAAGCCGGTACATTCGCTGAATACAGTTATTTACAAATGTTCGTTTGTGGCAAGATGATGTTCCTTCAACTTTAAATTACCGAGGGGACCAATTAATATTGATTTTATTCAACTTATCGACTATTTTTAAAGGACCGGGAAAATAATCCAAATTATCGAGAGTATAGATAAGTATAGATTCAGTAGGGATTGGATGTTAGCTAGAATCATTTTAACAGATGTTGTTAGGCAAACTTTTACTCAGGTAAAAACTGGGCGAAGCCGGGAACATATATATATATATACTAGCGATGTGGTACCCGGCTTCGCCTGGGTTTTATCCTAGTGAAAGTTTGCCTAACGAATATATTGATAATATCCGGAACTCACAGAATATTATGATAATAATTTTCGTAACAATATATTGTAGCGGATGTATGTAAGTTTTTCTTTTATAGCTATTTTTAATGTAAAGGAAATAAATAATAAAGAATGTATGTCTCGTTAGTTTTTATTTTTAACCAACGTCTCATTTTTACAAAGTCGTCATGTAAACAATGCTAAGTGATGATGATCATTGGAATAAAGTTCTATGAAAAATTAAATATGAGAATAATTATTTTGAGATGTTTACAGCATATATATATATTTTTTTTTTCGTATCAATATATTTATATGATATATATAAAATACATTTTCGAGCAAATATATCCACTCTTTCTACTGAATAGATTTTTAAAAAAGTATATATATATATGTTGATAATTTAAGAATCATAAACACCTGTGTAAATACTTACCACCTCGTCTTACACTCCCTACTCTAATATGGACTTTTAATCATTGTACCCAATCCTCCTTTAATCATTTAACTTTGTATGCATCATTTTTAGTGTTCAATTAAATAAAGAGGTACATCTAGAGGGAACGTAGAAACCAAAAGGGCTTACCCCGCAGACAATGAGGTCAATCGTCCCGACGCCACGGCACCAAACGTCCAATGACGTAACAGGGCTTACCCCGCAAACATGAGGTCAACACCGTCGCGTCAGCGCGGCGCCAGACGTCCGATGACGTAACGCTTGAGAAATATAAAAAGGGCTTGCCCCGCAGCCAAGTCAGTCAGTTCAGCAGATGCCAGATAGCAGACAGCAGTAGCAGACAGATCGTTAGTAATGGCTCGCCGGCCGCAACTTGGACTCTGCGTTCTTTCTCTCTGATGCTTCGGGTTCCCCTGTGATTCGTCTCTATGTGCTTTACCACTCACCACCATCACGACTGCGCAATCATCATCTTTCCCCACGACTCAATACAACAGACCAGACTACCGAAATACCACAGGCTAAAGAAAGAAAGTCGACAGGATTCGACATATAGTCCACAGGATGAACAAAGACGAAAAAGAAACCCAGGAGCAGGAGATCGGAGAGTTCCCCAACAACGACCACGGACCGACAACACCACCACCCCCATCTTAGCACCATCCTAGAAAGACTGCAACCCTTCACCCCAGAGACCTGGATCTTACCTCCTTTGATGCCTTCTCCCTTCCATCTCCAGCCATCACATCTTCCGCTCAACGCCAGCAATCTCCCGAAGTTTTCAACTCAAGCCGGAATCATCCTTCCAAGGTACTTTATTTCTGCCTACCTGTCTGCCATGCTCCCACTTTCCTGCTATTTTAGTTTTCGCATACCGATATATAATGCCTATTTTCTATGTTATAGCCCTTTTTCCCAAATAATTTTAAATATCAATTTTGCCATAGTTGTTTTACCTTTTAAATTGCACCCCACCTTTAATCCTTTTAAACATTATTTTGCTCTGCGTAATTTGTACCCAAAATATATCTCACATTCTATAATTTAATTTGAAAATTTGCAATTAGGTTTAACCATTTATAACTATAAATTCTAACACCATATGTAAAACAGTCAGCCAAGAGGACAACATCAAATTAAGTTTACCTATTTTATCACATCTTCGATATTTTATTAAACTATCTTTAACATTAAGAAAAATCATATTTCCACTATATTTTAGATATGACCGCAATACCTTATGGGTTCACATTTCCATCTTGTGTTTAAATTCCTTAACTTTTAATATTTTGATATTTTTCTCATTTAACTTCATTACTTAATGCTAATATTTCAAAAAATTTGCATTTTAAACTCCATTGCTCATTTACTGTGTTAATATATAAAAGCGTTTCTGCCAAAATGTTAATATAGCAAAACCAATCAGCACATGCAACTGACCACAAATAATTATTCCTTTTCAGAAAAATTTCCATGTTATTTTTTATCTCCCACAACCCTTGTCAACCCTAATTGCCAGCTAACTGATGCGCGAACTGAATTGTCTCACCCTAATTTTCCGACCCAAGTTAATCTCCTATTGCATAACAATCAACGCATATTTTCTGAAAACAAATTTGATGTCCCCATTTCAAACATTCCCCCCGTCAAAATTATCACTACGTCTGACATTGTAATTGCACTCAGGCCCTACACAGAAAGCGTCCCTCATATAGCACCTCCCACCATGCAAGCCCATTATGTTCAACCCAAAAACAATGACTCATTTCCGTTTCGACATCTCTCACCGGACTTGTTCCAAGAATACCAACTCCCGATCAAACCAGCCAGCAACCAACTTCTACTACCCCTAACCCCAAATATTTTTACCCTAATCCAAGTAGAACCGACTTCAAGTAACAATGCTTCCCCAGTTCTCCAGCTACAATCAATCATGAACCAACCCGGTCCTAAGTCAAGTCATCAACCCTCCAACATATATGGATCAGCCCACAGCTAATCTCTCATAAAAATATAGGATACAATATGAAAACATTTTTTTATTTTCCACTTAATTCTCCTAATTTACACGCTAACAATGCCCTTCTCAACCGTCCCGCTAATCATGCTTATCTACATAGGAATATACGCACAAGAAACTGATAGACTTTTTCAACTACAAGAAGTCATTTTCCAACTACTTACCATCATCTGGATTTTGATAGGAGAAACCGTTCAACGTCTATTTATAACTCCCCCACCACTTACATCACAGATAGCTTATCCCAACCTTATTTATTTGTACTCCACGTGTTGCATCATACTACCCCGCAACTATCTCCCTTAAAATCAATGTCTTATCACAATCTGCACATTGATTCGTTTGTCAACCTATGTACCCACACTTTTTTTTCCTCACCCTATGTTACCAGTGCAACATCTTTTCAAGCTATCTTTAAAACCTAAAGTGGACTCGTTTACAAATTTTAATCAAACTTTTTCCATTGTCCCACTTTTGTAAATATCATTTTATTTTAATTTTGTTTGACCATTTTTCATTTCACACTTCTCAACTTCTGCAATAGATTTCTCTCAACAACCACGAAATTACCTTGCCTCTCACCAAACCTTACCATCTTAGCGGATCTTTTCACCACCAGCGCGACCCATGTCTTTGACAGTTTTTTAAATGTGATGTTTTTCTTTATGTTTTTATATATGTTCTTTTTTTTTTTTTGCAGAAATTACCTTGATGTAATTTGTCCATACACCAAGCTTAAATACTCTGCAGGCATTTTTTTCCACTCACTCTCCATCGCGCAATTTTCATTATTTTTTTTTTTTCACCCAAGACCGCTAAGTGGAGAACAATAGTTTTTTTTTGATCCCTTGTTAACTAGTTCCAAGACGTCCTAGCAAAACGCCTTGCAAACCCATTTTCTCAAGCTGATTCTGCTGTAAACCAATTTAATCACCATATTGTCATTCTTTTAACAGTTCCTACTTCATCTTTCCATTCTGTAACCTTGTCGACCGCAACTTCTTACCACCCTGTAAATAGCTTTGTTTGTTGACCCAATTAATTTTTCCCAAAAATTACTTCCCACCAACCAGAATTCAACTCAGGCTGCCCCTTTTTAAATTATTCAACGCAGGGGGCCCATCTGTGGTAATTTAAGAATCATAAACACCTGTGTAAATACTCACCACCTCGTCTTACACTCCCTACTCTAATATGGACTTTTAATCATTGTACCCAATCCTCTTTTAATCAATTAACTTTGTATGTATCATTTTTAGTGTTCAATTAAATAAAGAGGTACATCTAGAGGAAACGTAGAAACCAAAAGGGGCTTCCCCCGCAGACAATGAGGTCAATTGTCCCGACGCCACGGCACCCAAACGTCCAATGACGTAACAGGGCTTACCCCGCAAACATGAGGTCAACCGTCGCGTCAGCGCGGCGCCAGACGTCCGATGACGTAACGCTTGAGCATATAAAAAGGGCTTGCCCGCAGCCAAGTCAGTCAGTTCAGCAGATGCCAGATAGCAGACAGCAGTAGCAGACAGATCGTTAGTAGATGGCTCGCCGGCCGCAAATTGGACTCTGCGTTCTTTCTCTCTGATGCCTCGATTCCCCTGTGATTCCTCTCTGTGTGCTTTACCACTCACCACCATCACGACTGCGCAATCATCATCTTTCCCCACGACTCAATACAACAGACCAATCTACCGAAATACCACAGCTAAAGAAAGAAAAAGTCTACAGGATTCGACATCTATATATATAAAAATGATGTATGTGTGTGTGTGTCTGTCTGTCCTTTATCCCTGACCAAACCACTCATTGGAACGCCATGAAACTTTGGGAAGTTATTTAGTATAGTACTGGGAAGGTTTCTAGCAAATAAAATTTTTGAAATATCTTTTCGCCTAGAAATAATCAAGATAAATATTCTAATTTATCTGTTATAATTCAACAATCTGCTCTTAATATTATCATCATGATACGATGATTTTGTAATGTAGAATATTAGGAAAGACAAAATTTAGGATGACACGTTAATTTATTTGAGACAAGAATAATGATACAATTCCAAGGCAAGATACTATTCCTTTAACTTCCAATTACCGAGGGAACCAATTAATATTGATTTTATTCAACTTATCGAGTATTTTTCAAGGACCGGGAAAAAATGTCACTTTATCGAGAGATTCGTTAAACAAACCTTTACTCGGGTAAAACCCGGCGAAGCCGGTACAACCATACAAGAATAATGATACATTTCCAAGGCAAGATACTATTCTTTTAACTTTCAATTACCGAGGGAACCAATTAATATTGATTTTATTCAACTTATCGTGTTTAATTGGGCCGCGGTACAAGTTAATTGGCCGAGCGGCTCGCGCCGTCGAATCGCCAAACCATTTACCTTCTTCCGTGAAGTTACGGAAACAGGGATGATCAGATACGCAGGGAAAGTCAGGAAATTTACATCACACAGCAGCTTATACATCAAGATGCATCTACAAGCAGTGCTAGGAACTGGTGTTATGCCTGTTGGGAGGAATAAGAGTCACAGGAGTGGTCAGATTCTTCCTCGCGGATGCAGGGCTTGCTTAAGTCTATCCGATACATTTTGGAACTCGAAGCCTGGTCGCCAAGTGGTTCTGTTGAAAATAAAGTCACTAAGTGACCTCGTCGTTGCACCCAACTCTACTGCACAGATGGAGAGAAGGCGGATTCTGAGGGCACCAAGGCTGCTACAGTCGAGAAAGATTTGCGTCAGAGTTTCTTTCATGTTGGCGTCGCAGAAAGGACAGGAAGGATTGTATCGCGTATCCTATGTGTAAATCTTCGCCCACGTGTATCCGGATAGCAGGCCACCAAGATGTGCTCACTATGGATGATGAAGGTATACATCTTGTCTAATAGACTCATTGGAGTAAGTCCAAAGTGGATGTGGATAGAGGATGATAGAGAGGGGAATCTGATCTACCACACGGCCTCTTGTAGATTGCCGATTTGCCAAACGACAGAGGAGCGAAGCGGAAGCAGCCTGGGAAAGCAGACTCCGCTCCACGCTTAGCGAATGAGTCCACATCTATAATACTGGTGGAGAAAAAAGTTCTTCAACTTGATTAAGAAGGGCCTTTGAGCCCTTAGTAGGACATCTAAGGAGCGTTAAGAAATATTGGAAAACCATAGCGTCGACGCAATGGCTGATACAACACTTGTAAATACAGAGTTCTCAAGTCGAGGTGACCAAAGTTGGCGGCTGTAGTCAAACACGGCAACATACCGCGACTTCAACTATATGCTGGTGGAAGGTTAGAAGGTGGTCCTCCCAAGCACTTTCATTGACCACTGGATTGGTCGTTCAGGGATAACCAGATCCCGACGCAGTACAAGAAGTCTCACAAGCGTTCTGAGGAGAACCATAACCTGACTATTTCCAGTTTCCAGTTACTGTCCACACCATCCTAGCTATCTTATTTATAGTGTTGAGTTAAAATATTGATACATGGGATTATTTTTGTAATGATTTATTGTGTGTTGAGCTGCGGGAATTTGACCAGAGAAAAATCTCGAGCCACCACAACAAGAATCATACGCGTAGTCTTGCGGGAAGACATTTTACCCTATAATTCAGCATGATGAATTCGTGGAAGACGATATTCCAATGGAAAGAGCCGAGAACTGAGCCTGTGTACCTATTTTGGAATTTCGTTTCGACACAGTACAAACCATTCATGGACAGACTCACAACACGGTTATATAGAAACGATTGTATCAGACGATAAATGTTTCTAAGACAGGCGCTTTTGAGCAACTCTCTCAAGATACTGGAGTGAAGCACGTTATGAAAAGTACCTTTCATATCGAACTAGATAGGATGAAAGGATTTTCTAGTTTTAATCGACCGTGTAATTGATTTTTTTAAGATTATTCAAAAGTGTTTCTCTAGTGGATCTACAAGGCTTAAAGCTGAATTGGGTTAGAGGCTCTTCAAACATCCTCTCAACTCGCCACCATAGCCCGACGAAGACAAGACACTCAAGGATCTCGCCCAAGCCAGGCAGCAACGGGATTGAACAGTGTGATACGAGAAAGTCCTCTCCACTTCGCTTTAGAACGAGGACAACGTCTTCCAGTTTATACGGAGATTAAAGTAGCCAATGGTAAATCACTTGGTAAAAATATTTAGAAAAAAAAACGAAATGTTTGAGCTGTTTGACCATGATAACAGATGGCATGGCATCACTGCCTTGTGATAAATATAAGCGCATCTTATCAGCTGTCAACAACAACTCGTTCTCTACCATCAGTTAACGATTGACCGACTTTGTTTACCTGTCCTTGTATAGAATCGGGCGAGATGCGGCTGAAATAATGTATAAAGCGGGGTTTAAAATGATTCGAGGACCTTCAGTGAAGCCGCTTCCCGATGGAAGTGTTCAGAGCGGTTAATGTTCCCTTCCTGATATTCCTTATAATTTCCGCTCCTAGAGCTGACCTCGCACCGCAAGCAGGCCGTCCTCCATGGTTCTCTTTCTTCCTGTCTCTCAATATCTTGTTTTCAGTATTCTGAAAAAGACCTTCAACACATTCTCAACGGCTCCGCACGCCTCTTTACAGACACGCTCTGTGTAGTCTCCTTTTGAGCGGATTCAAATTAGGTTTTCCATCAAGAGATAGTTTTGAAGAAATTATCACTTCTAGGACTGGATAGGACGGTTCTAACACATGTATGATGCACCTCGTCGCTGAGATAGTTAATTACATCTTCAAAATAGAATGTGCCACATACGTTTTCTAAACAAAAATAGATGCGGTCCATTTTCTGGTAAAATGTTTAAATACTTTGTTCCAGTCAGCGCGTCAGATAACTCCAGGTCCTCAGGATCAGTAACACTGTCTATCCACAGCAGCAAGTGACGTCGATTGTGTTTCTCCCACTTCACCGCGTGTTGACCACATGCAGGTAGTTGGCATCATGTTTTTTTTTTTCAACAAGATCTCTCTTTGCTGAGCGACACCTAACTAGCCATGATTTATCTGACATTCTAAAATATTCAACATTTAATTCGGCGCGAAAATTCCTCGTCAAACATAAGAGAGTTGAAAAACTATTTATCTCGTCTATAGGGCGGAAGTGATGACGAGAGAAAGAAATTCATTCCATTCAGTTTACAAATGACAAATATAGTATTCTCTGACAACAGATGTACAAATATCAGGCTAGGTTTGCGATGAATAACATAGCTCCCAGTTTGGTTTTCGCAATAAGACCATAACATTATAGGGCACTTGCAGCAAAGGGATGTCACCACGAGCAACAGGGAGCTCTCATACAATAGCAAATCTTTGTTCCCTTCACGACAATCATTGCCCACAGAGTACAAACACGAGATCTATAGGCACTTGTAAACATTCATCACATTCATCTCGCATGAGCTTACATATCATAGAGTTGGTGTTGTACTTGTGAGTATAACCTTGTTCTCACACCCTTTCCAATCAGTTTTACCGGTTTTAGTTAACAATTTTTATTTTTATATATATATAATAAGTGGCTTAAATACTGGTGTTCTCAATCAGATCAGATGCCGTCTTTTCAGCAGGAACATCATCAGCCTGGGCCAGAGTGTTGGGTTTTGAAAGGCCGTCCAATTTTGGCGGTGTTAGTTCCGTCCTCAATCGATTTGATTTTGAAGCGTTTATGGGAAGTGAAGGGCAAGTTTTTAGTCCTTCTCAGTCACCGCGTTCACATAAATGATCTTAACATGCGGCGTTTTGGATATTTTAACCCTTATGACATTGAATATCAGGTTATCAGAGGCGAGTCTAACGTGGTTAACACTGCTCTTGAGTGTCTACCTTGAGGTTACCCGCGCTTGAGATCTGGGTTTTGTTTAATAGTGGTTGTTTTGGTGGCGGTGGTGGTAGCGGCAGGTAGAGGTTTAGCCAACCTATTCTTGAGCGGTGAAGATGCCCGCACTGATGTTGACAAAATTCGGGAAAAACTTTATTTTCGTTTAAATTCATATTTTATATTATAATTATTCCCCCTTTTTAAAATATCACTGATGCACAACAAGCAATTAATTTTCCGTGGATCTCTCAATGTCATATTATTTAGAATGCCGCTTTGACATAAAACAGTTCGTTTTCTAAAGTAAACTACAATTGAAAGGCTATGAAAATTACGAAATATTTTCTTAAAACGCAAATATTAAAAATACCTTTTTTTTTTCAAAAACGAAGTTCTTTTGTCAATATCAGTTATCATTACCGTATGCCAAATATTTTAAATATTGTTGTCAGAAAATTAGGTACCTCACATCGCTGGTATTTTACCTGTTATATAGATATCAATTATACCTCAATACATTATAAAACATTTAGGATTATGAGTAGGAGGAAGAAGATGAACCAGGCTGTGTTGAGATGTCGATGTCTTTGAGTTGAATTACCCACGATATAGAAATGTAAAATTCATTTTAAACCAAAGTTATGTTGAAGAAATCGTGGTGTTTGTACAGATCGCAATCAAATCTTGTTTGTGACAAAGTATAAAATTTTCTGTTAACTTATCTTCACTCAGTGTGAAAATAATGGAGATCCACTTCGGGACGTCGGCCGGACGACGGACCGGAGAAGAGCAATCAGTTTACAACGAACCATCACTGGTAAGTCTATTTTTTTTAAACCAAACTTTCGCATCATTGTTTTGTGAAACTTTTACAAGACGAAAAAGACCCGTAGCGCTATCAAATTTTGAGGATGAAGAATTAAAGGCAAGGGTTCGATCAAGATCGAACATCGAACACAAAATAAATTGCAAAAAACACTTGGAGTCACTCAAGCAGCCATTTTTATCCCTTAAAATAAATTTAAATGATTCGAAAGGTCGGAAATTGGGTGCCATATGAACTAAAGCCAAGAAACCGTCGAACGCTGTCTTTTCACGTTTAAGCAACTGTTCCAACGTCAGAAAAGAAAGGGGTTTCCTGCATAGAATTTTAACTAGCTATGAAAGGAGGTGCATTACGATAACACAAAACGTGGGCAACGTATGGATAACCTGGCCGTACCTCATCATCGAAGGCCTAGCCGTATTTGGTGGACCAGCTAGGAGTGGTATATTTGGAGCTATTACAACCGAACTAAGGGTCAAAGGGATGTCTACCGAAGTCAATCGATGCGTTGGAGCCGAGCATTGCCATAAAAACGGCTGCAAACGCCAATATACACGACAAAGTTATTTTGCAACATTATAATGCTCGGCCTGCACCTGTTAAAACGTACTTAGAAACGCTCAAATGGGAGTCTTACCCCACCGCCGTATAGCCCAGATATTTCTCAATCTAATTATTATCTCTTCGATTAATGCTGACCAGCACATCTTTAACTACGATAAAGTCAAACAATGGACAGATGAATGGATAACGGTTGAATATCCGGCCATTTTCCGCGATGGGATCCGTGAATTGTCAGAACGATGGGTAAAATTAGGGGCTATAGCGACAGGACAATACATTAAACATTGAATGTCTAACCAATATTTCACAAAGGCTTCAATTTTAGAAAAAAAAACAAACACAAACCTATTATATAAAGTCGATTTTCCTTCAACTCTATATAAATATTAGATATTAAATCCCAACGTATATGGAAGTCTAAATGAAATATTGGTTTATAGTTATATCACAATTTTAGAAATATGTACAACATACTTCAATAGAATACTACCGAATAACCTAACAGAGACGAGATAATCAACATTTTGATAGAGACGAGGAATATGAAAAGGATAGTCATTCTGGAGTAATAAACGGAATTGTTTAAGGTGTTTCAATTTGTATTTATGATATAACAAATATATATCATAGCAAATAAGATATGTGAAGAATTTTACAGAATGTCCCAAATACCAGAGTTAACGTTCAATGTGTTGTTCAATCTGTCATGTTCATATTCTAAGTTTGTGCATTTGGTATTGTTTAAATAGCAGGTTCTTCTATTTTATTATTAGATTCACTCCCGTGATATACCCCCTATTGTACCTGTGTCAGAGCTACAAGTTCGTTAAATTCTGTTTACCTTCACGCCAAGTTTATTCTTTGAATTAACACAAAGCAATAACGCGTCATCTATATCTATTATATATATATATAATTGAATGTCTGTCTGTTTGTCTGTCTGTCTGTACTCTATAGATTCAAAAACCATACATCCAAACGCTGTGAAATTTTGGGATATTATTAGCTATATCCCCGGGAAGGTTTTGAAAAATAATTTCTTGAATATCTTGAAAATCCTTAGAATTATTTGCAGATTTGTAGATTTAACTCGAAAGCAGCGCCCCCATTGCGACGATGATAACAAGTTTTTTTTCTATTAACTTTCTTATCACTAAGTTTATTATCTTAAAGATTATTTATCAAAAGTAAGATTTTCTACCTATTAATTGCGCAAAAGTCAAAGTTAGTTTTATCATTTATCTACAACATATATATTGGGAGAATAGATAGAATGATGATTTTGTAATGTAGAAAATTAGGAAAGACAAAATTCAGGATATCGCGGCAATTTATTTGAGACAAGAAAAATGATACAATTCCAAGGCAAATATACTATTCCTTCAATTTCCAATTACCGAGGGAACCAATTAATATTGATTTTATTCAACTCATCGAGTATTTTTCAAGGGACCGGGAAAAAATGTTCACTAGATAAAACGATGATTTTGTAATGTAGAAAATTAGGAAAGACAAAATTCAGGATGACACGGCAATTTATTTGAGACAAGAATAATGATACAATTCCAAGGCAAGATACTATTCCTTTAACTTCCAATTACCGAGGGAACCAATTAATATTGATTTTATTCAACTTATCGAGTATTTTTCAAGGGACCGGGAAAAAAATGTTCACTTTATCGAGAGATTCAAATTTACGAGTTTTAAATTATCAAAATATATCTATTTTTTGTTTTTTAAGTTATAGAGCAATGTTTTAACAAATGTTCGTTAGACAAACCTTTACTCGGGTAAAAACCCGGGCGAAGCCGGGTACATCCGCTAGAATATATATAAATATCTAGAGATATACTACATGATCTTAGCCAGAAGGCCGAGAAACGATATTTTATATAAAGAGATGACCTGGCTTCGTGTGTCTTCTGCTCAAGTGAATGTTTCGCTAATAGAATTTTGTTCCTGCCTGCTAAAAAATATTATCTGGCTTCGCCCGTGGTCTGCTTTAAGGAATATTACCCTAAAGAATTTTGTTTATGAGAATCAAGCATGATACAGCAATATTGTCATCATCATTTCTGACTAAAAAAATATTGTTGCTCAGTACTTGGTTAATTATGATTTTTCTTAGTAAAAAGTGCGACAACAAATTCTTCTAGATTTAACTCTCTGCCCTGTTCAAATTTCAGCGAGATTAGTTACATATTGAGGGCGTGCATAGCCAACAAACTTATATATATGTAAATATGAAAAACCAATAGAAAAAAATAAAAGATAAGTGGGTCAGGTGTTGATATTAAAAATTAAGAAGGCATCTCCTGACCACGAAACATGATTTCTCAAGAGGCCTCTGGGACCAAAATTATTTTGGTCGCAGTGGTTACAGCCTACTCCACGCTGACGAGCGCCAACAGCGCGAAACGTGTTCGTGGATGGTTGTTCTTCATTTATCAAGTCTTGTCTATACACTCAATAATTTGAAATTCTTTCCCGTTCCTTGAAAAAACTCGATAAGTTGAATAAAATCAATATTAATTGGGCCAATCGTTAATTTGAAGTTGAAGGAATAGTATCATGGTACAAACTAACATTTGTGAAAAACTGTATTTAGTGAATGTACCCGGCTATGCCCGGTTTTTACCCGAGTAAAAGTTTGCCTAAAGAACATTTGTTAAAACGATTCTAGAGAACATCCAATCCACCTATATATAGATTTATAAACGTATATATAAATATAAATATACATATATTGTTATATGCGTTTAAATATATTTTTGAGACACATAATTCTTTGAAAACATTTATTAAATTTTAAATAAGATATTTTCTTCAAATATATATTAATATCAAAATGCCAAGCTTTTTTACAACGTCATTGGAATATTATAATACTAAATCTTCAAATTAAATATTAAATTTATTATACTAGGAACACATTTTAGCATTTTTACAATTTATAAATGTAATTTCATCAGATGCCGCTAAAGGCGCTGCTAGCGAGTGAAAGTAGAAAATTTGCAAATAAATTCAACGGATATTTATTTTAAGTCAAATTCACACCAGAAACTTTCCTAGTAGTATAGTATATAACTTCCTAAAGAAACAACAACAACAACTAATTTCTCTGATCGTTAAAACCAATCTATTTAAGTATGTTTTTGTTCTCTTTATTTTTTTGTGCAGGGTTCATTCAAGTTAAGATTGATGATTACATTTGATGGCACTGGGGAAGGAAATATTGGTTCTTTTTTAATATGAAAGTCATTGTGTTTCATATTTATGCCCTTTCTAATATTGTTGTCGTACTGAAGTGTTGAAGATCTTTTGAGTCTTTCTTTTTGTGTCCAGTTTAAATAGGTTTTATGGGATATGTGTTAGGTTTCTTTACCTTTTAAGCTATTGGTGAATTTTATTGTTTTTATTTTGTCTTCTGCTTTCGAGAGAGTAGGTCTAGACCACATTCTCTCTTTATTTTCTCATTGTTGATAGATGAAACAGCACCAGTGATTATTTTGGCCGCTTTTGCTTGAACACTGTCTAGTCTTCCTTTTAGTGATGAGCTTGAGGGAGCCCAGACGAGTGTTGCATATTCCATTATCGGCCTTATTAAGGTGGTATATGTTGTTCTGAGAATTCTGGGTTTTGCTCCCCAATTTCTTCCACATAGCCTTCTCAGAATGTTTAGTTTTCTGGTAGCTCTATTTGAGGTGATAATTATGTGTTCTGGAAATCGCAATTCCTCATCGATGAAAATTAAAATAATTTTATTGAGACATCTTGTCAATACATGCAAAGTGCCCAGTCTGCATTATTTAAAAAAAGATAATATGCATTATATACACTACTAGCGGATGTACCCGGCTTCGCCCGGGTTTTACCCGAGTAAAGGTTTGTCTAACGAACATTTGTTAAAACAATTCTCTATAAATTTATTGAAAATATATATATATATTGATAATTTGAAACTCGTTGATTTGAATCTCTCGATAAAGTGAACATTTTCACCCGGTCCCTGTGTGCCGTGTCATCCTAAATTTTGTCTTTCCTAATTTTCTACATTACAAAATTATTGTTTTATCTAGTGAACATTTTTTTACCGGTCCCTTGAAAAATACTCGATAAGTTGAATAAAATCAATATTAATTAGTTCCCTCGGGAATTGGAAGTTAAAGGAATAGTATATTTGCCTTTGGATTGTATCATTATATTTGTCTCAAATAAATTGCCGTGTCGATAAATGATAAAACTAACTTTGATTTGTGCGCAAAATTCCCACGCTCTACGGGCGGATATCAGAGCTTGGTTAAGTGGATTCGTCAGTGTAGAGGACAAAACGTTCCGTCGGCGGTTTCATGTTCAAGTCTTTCGCGCAGTCTCTTTGGGATTAAAGGATTTGCTTCAAGCGAGGGGTGGCTCTCAAATTATATTTTAAAAATACGACGCGGGATATCATTTAAAAATCTGCGATTAGAGCGCCAGCGTGGATATTTCCATTTGTTCGCAAAGGATTGACGACCTAAACTAACTTTTAAATGGCTATGACCTATGGTTATCGTCTGATTTCTACTAATTCAAAAATGAAAAGAGGTTCGTATAAAGCAAATTCAAAGGAAAACTTTCAAGGAAAACTAAGAAAAAAGGAAACTTTTATCAAGTTGGTATGTTTACAGGACGAAACTATGCAAAAGCTTCTTTATAAGTTATTTAAATTTTAGTATTGCATTTATATTTATTCGAATTTTATATTTAAACGATACTCATCATTTTTTTGATTTTTATATATCGTCTTGCACAATTATTTAAACTTTTCAAAAAATATATATATATATATATATATATATATATATATATATAAAGTACAATACTTAAAATAAAATATTTTTCTTATACAATCTAAAATTAGAAAATAAATATAAATCGCTAACCTCAAGGAGATAGCCATTGTAAAGCACTAATATTTGAATTAGTTTTACTTAATATATTAGCCCTGAAAGACCCAAGGTCATCAGGCGTGGAGCAGACTTCCTGCCTAAGCCTATCTCCGTCGCAATGGTGGCGCTGCTTGCGAGTTAAATCTACAAATATGCAATTAACTCTAAGGATATTCAAGATATTCAAGAAATTATTTTCAGAAACCTTCCCAGTACTATACTAAATAACTTCCAAAAGTTTCATGGCGTTCCAATGAGTGGTTTGGTCAGGCATAAAGGACACACACACACACATACATTCATTTATATATATATATATATATATATATATATATATATATATAGTAATCCCGTTGTGGAATGTGCTGGGCAGTCGTGGTTGTGGGTGCGTGATGGGATTCCCGCACTGGGACAGCAAGAGACAGAGGCAGGTCTAGGTGGTAACTCCAAGAAGTAGAGGTAGACCACGGACGAAGGTAGTCGGACCATGGACGTCACGGATGCCCTAAGTCTACATCGCGGATAGGGGTGAGAAGTCTGACTGACCGTATGACAGCGTCGCTCTGAAACAACTGAAACAACTACTCTCCTTTGTCCCAATCTTGGGGGACTTATATACTCGACTCTGGCTCTTGTTGACGAGTTCTGATTGGCTGTCCTAATCACGCCACCTGTCAAGCGCTGGTTATTAATGATGTCTGGCCACGTGTCGGCCACCTGCTGACGGGGGAATGAACTCATTAGCATAAACACCTGTTAGTCTGGGTTGTTTATCACGTCTGGCCTTTGTCCTCTGGACTACCTCTACTCCTTTTTTGTTTTATTGTCATTTCCATTGTTCGATACATATTTTATATATAGATATGGGGTTATATAAATATTAGAAGAAGGCTGTGATCTACCTATGTCAAAATATACTACAGAATGTGTCCCCGGTGATGAAGGTTTGGTTGGGGGAATGACATGTAATGAATGATAACCTAACAAACCTATTATAAAAAATAAAAGAAATAATTTGTATACAAATTAGTTAAAATTATTATGAAGTTACAAGTTAAAAGGAGAAAGATGTTGTAATGGTGGTGTATTAAGAAAATTAAGGTCATAAAAATAAAAACGTACAAAATGAATGATAAAAGATTAAGAGAAAGTATATAATACAAAATGGTAACTATGGTAAAATTAATCGTACAAGGAAAATAATATCTTATTGTATTAAAGATGAGAGAAAAAAAATGAAGTTAGTTTATTGACTGAACTTATAATGTGACGCTAAGGTTGAAAAAGGGAAAGGGGGTATCTGAGCATGTTTCTGCAAAAGTAGTATCCCAAGCATCCTGCAATGCAATGCGAACTTGTTTAAGTGAGGCATTGTTTTCATTAACAGAAGGTCTAAGACAATCCGTCTGCATCATTAGCTCAGACAGTGAGAAGAGTTGGGAAGACTGATGGAGGTAAAAGGGAGAGGTAGAGGTAAGAGGGATCCCTGTTGTCCATAATGATTATGCCCGGTTGAATGATGAGAGAAAAAAAAGTGAAAAGTTGAAAATATGATGAATTGATATGATGCGTCGGGCGATGAGAAAAAAAAATTATCGCGCTGGATATCCTGAACTCATTTTCGGGAATGGTATAGTGAGGAAGGATTGTTCCAGTCGAATTAATCAATGAAAAAAAAAAATGTTCGGCGAACTGGAATCCCTTGGAAGGTTGGAGGCTTGAAGGATGCGGAAAAGGAGAGGTGGGTGTAAGAGATTTATTGTTGTCAATTTTGATTGTGTCCGGCTTGTGTGGTGAAAAGAAAAGTTGAAAAATGAAAAAATGATGAGCCGGACGATGAGAGAAAAAAAAAACTAACTGGGTCTCCTGAGCTCACTGTTGGGAGATGTACAGCGAGGAAGGGTCTTCTAGTTAGGTTAATCAATAAAAAAAAAAAAAAGAAAATGGCTGACGAACAATAATCTCTTGATGGATGTAAAAGGTTGGGAAGAAAGGTTCATGGGATAGAGTTAAGAGGTTGTAAGGGAAGCGTCAAAAATGACATTTTGAAAATCTATTAAGAAAAATAAAATGATACTGTTTAAGAAATATTATAAATATTATTAGGTGTAGGTTTTTTTAAAATGGTGCCAAAAATAGTTGAAGTTGTAAAATTCTAAGTCTAAACATGATGAGAAAAAGAAAATTAGAATTAAATAAACATATTAAAGATAATGATATATAAAGGCTTGATTGGTAGTTGATGGCATTAATGTTGATGGTTAATAAACAAAATGATATTATTGATTAATAGTGAATTTTTTTTTCTACATCTGTAAGTTAAAAAACAAAGTGCAACACCACAAAACTAGGTAAACTGTAAGTCTATTTACAATAAATGAGAGAAAAGCTAGCAAACCTATTAAATGGGAAATAATTTGGGGCACAAATTAGTTACTAGAATAAAATAAAGATAAAGGGGAGTAGTGGTGACACATTGATATAATATTATAAAACTACAAAAAAATATATAAGAGAAGTACATAGGAGAAGGATAAATTTAAAGTAAACACGCACAATAGTGTGTTACTTAAGGTGTCTTGAATATTTACAACATAGTTTCAGGGATGTAATACAGGAAGGAGGAGAAATAGAGATAATAAAAGTAAAATAAAATATAAAAGAAAATTGACTTAAGCAAAAGGTTTGCGATAGGTAATGACGCAGTGAGGAATAAAGGAAGAAGGTCTGAATTGGTTTCTGCAAAGGACATCTCAGGAGTCCTGCCCTGCAATACGAGCTTAGAAGCGAAGTATTGTTTTCAGGGTTCAGCAATCTCAAGATGTTCTGTAAGTAGCATTAGATCAGATGGGCAAAAGGCGTGAAGATCGAAGGAGAGGTAGTTAATGGGAGAATATGGGAAAGAAATCTTTTCTGAGAGAGGATAAAAAGAGATGATGGCTCAAGATCTGCGCTGCTGTCGGTGATTGAGCTCGACCAGATGAAAAATAAAATCAAACAAAAAATAAGTGGGCGCATCGTGCTGTGATGGCCTGGGTCGAGCATTAGAGAAAAAAAAATCTCGCTGGTTACCCAAGCTCTCTGTGTGGAGTTAACATGGGGAGGAAGAGTGTACCAGGTCGATGAATTATTAAAAAATAAAAATTAAAAAAGGTTGACGAGCAGGAGTCTCAGGAACCGTTGAAGAGGTTAGAGGATGGAGGTAGATTGTGAAAACAGGGCTCGACTGTTGCCATTGATTGATTGAACCCGGGTTTGAGGAAAAAAGAATGAAATAAAGAATGCTTGGACGGTGACCTGGGTGTAAATAAAAAAAAAGTCGGCAAACAGGAACTCTGCGATGGATGAGGGGTGGTTAGAACGAAGGCATAGAAGGCCAATGGAAAATGATCAAGAGACGAGAGAAGTATGGAAGGCAGAGTTGTAAGGAATATTTTTGCTAATGATGTAACAAGGGAGGGAGTCCAGCGCGTCCTTGAGTTGTCGTTGGGGTGAAGATTGGAATTAATTGTTCTTTTATGTAGGCCAAGATAACGTCTCACATGGTGTCATGTACAGGATCGATTTTAAAGATGGTGACTCTATAATTGATTGATTGTCAAGCAAGAGTGTTGAAGTAGGGCTATCTCTGCTAATGGTGAGTACAAGGTCATTCCAACCCTTAGAAGTAGGTAAGGGAAGACGAAGTATAAAAAAAACAATTAGGGGGAGATCAGTGCGACCTTGAATTTGTTGTCGCGCGCGTTGAGATGAAGTCTGGAATTAATTGGCTTTTTCTCTTTGTCGTGCCTGTCATTTGTACGTGGTACTGATATTTCTCTACTTTTCTATTATACTGGGATTTATATTATTACATAACTCGGAGAATTTTCAATTTTTGGATGTTATAGTATGGGGCGTGTCTTTATATTTATTAGTAACTATCTTGATTAACTTCGTCCACGAGGTTCTGGGATTCTCTAGGTGAAAATAACCTTAGTTTCTCAGTAAGTTTTGCGTCAAGATGTTCAGACAAACGTTAGATTGGAGATTATTAGCGGTGATTAGGTTTAGAAAAATTATAAAATAATGAATTTACGAAATTTTTTAAGAGAAAAGATTATGGCATGGGTACAAAATTCGGTAGTTTTTGTAATTAACAATTTAACACAGGTAGGGATGAAATGCGATGGGGTATGGAAATTTTATGGTATGATATTTAGTTTTCGCATACTACATTTATGGTGTATTTGTAATTGTGGGAAAAATGGGAGTCACATTTTGAGATGAGATAATTTAAAATTGATATTTATAAAAATACAAATCTAGGACTAGTTTTTAAAACTTTTAAATATTGATAAATATCAATTTGAATAGTAATAGGTCAAGTAAAATAAAGAGTGTAATAAATTAATTATTAATATTGTACTATGGCCATAAATAAGGTATAAAAAATACGCACAAATAAGTTTAGAAAATATGATTCGAGTAATTAAAATATAATATGAATTTTTTTATGT
>CP092867.1:68158892-68442854 GCA_030710605.1 Cordylochernes scorpioides | reverse complement strand
GAGGGCTTGGCTCATCAGTGCTGAACCCTCTCAGGGGTTTCGCCAATTTAATCCACCAGACCGCTTCTCAGAGCTCTAATACTGCATTGGATCATTCTGCTTTTATATGCTACACTGAAGGATGGAATCTTAGAAATGGTTTTCAAGTAAACTATGGACATAGGCTTATAGAACAGTAGAATTACATTCAAATATTTGCTTCGAGCAATGCTCTTCAGCAAACTATAAAGACAAGGCCAGTTAGGCATAAATTAACACAAAGCAATAACGCGCCATCTATATATATAAAATAAAAGGATTTAAAAGCGCGAATGTTTCTTTTATACATAAAACGAACTTCTACTGTCCTTACTGCGATGAAAAAATATATTGGGAGGGCTTGGCTCATCAGTGCTGAACCCTCTCAGGAGTTTCGCCAATTTAATCCAGCAGACCGCTTCTCAGAGCTCTAATACTGCATTAGATCATTCTGCTTTTATATGCTACACTGAAGGATGGAATCTTAGAAATGGTTTTCAAGTAAACTATGGACATAGGCTTATAGGACAGTAGAATTACATTTAAATATTTGCTTCAAGCGATGCTCTTCAGCAAACTATAAAGACAAGGCTAGTTAGGCATAAATTAACACAAAGCAATAACGCGCCATCTATATATATAAAATAAAAGGATTTAAAAGCGCGAATGTTTATTTTATACATAAAACGAACTTCTACTGTCCTTACTGCGATGAAAAAATATATTGGGAGGGCTTGGCTCATCAGTGGTGAACCCTCTCAGGGTTACGCCAATTTAATCCACCAGACCGCTTCTCAGAGCTCTAATACTGTATTGGATCATTCTGCTTTTATATGCTACACTGAAGGATGGAATCTTAGAAATGGTTTTCAAGTAAACTATGGACATAGGCTTATAGGACAGTAGAATTACATTCAAATATTTGCTTCGAGCAATGCTCTTCAGCAAAATAAATTAATTTAAGCCTAATTGGCCTTGTCTTTATAGTTTGCTGAAGAGCATTGCTCGAAGCAAATATTTGAATGTAATTCTACTGTCCTATAAGCCTATGTCCATAGTTTACTTGAAAACCATTTCTAAGATTCCATCCTTCAGTGTAGCATATAAAAGCAGAATGATCCAATACAGTATTAGAGCTCTGAGAAGCGGTCTGGTGGATTAAATTGGCGAAACCCCTGAGAGGGTTCACCACTGATGAGCCAAGCCCTCCCAATATATTTTTTCATCGCAGTAAGGACAGTAGAAGTTCGTTTTATGTATAAAAGAAACATTCGCGCTTTTAAATCCTTTTATTTTATTTATATAGATGGCGCGTTTTTGCTTTGTGTTAATTTATGCCTAACTGGCCTTGTCTTTATAGTTTGCTGAAGAGCATTGCTCGAAGCAAATATTTGAATGTAATTCTACTGTCCTATAAGCCTATGTCCATAGTTTACTTGAAAACCATTTCTAAGATTCCATCCTTCAGTGTAGCATATAAAAGCAGAATGATCCAATACAGTATTAGCGCTCTGAGAAGCGGTCTGGTGGATTAAATTGGCGAAACCCCTGAGAGGGTTCACCACTGATGAGCCAAGCCTTCCCAATATATTTTTCATCGCAGTAAGGACAGTAGAAGTTCGTTTTATGTATAAAAGAAACATTCGCGCTTTTAAATCCTTTTATTTTATATATATAGATGGCGCGTTATTGCTTTGTGTTAATTTTTGTCTGAGCTTGCATCCTTTATCCCCAAGACTTCCAAGTCCCATAATTCCTCTATTCTGGCCTGATTCAATAGAGCTGTGATCATGGTTGTAACTAGGCTTTCTCCTTGGTTTGATGGGCGTCCACACAAGATCCAGCCAAAAATAGTCTCTATGGCTGTTGGCCCTGATATCAATTTTAATGTTCTACCTGTTAGGCAATTACCGAAATAATCACTCCCTATTAAAATATCAATATCTTTGTTTTGAAAGTCTTCATTATTAAATTCCACGTTGTGGGAAATAAGCTCCTCCACCCACTGACCCATGGGAATAAAGGTGGTCCTATTGCAAATGGTTTTTTCTTCCAGGACATCAATACCGATCTTATTTCCTTTCCTGATGTTTTCCAGTTGGATTCTATAGATGCCGTGTTTTTCTACTCCGGTCATCCCTCCTCCAAATAACGCCTTCTGTATTTGTCCCTGACCAATCTTTTCTAGGTTTAACTGTCCAATCAATGCTCTTCTGATATAGCTTCTCTGGCTCCCGGAATCAAATAAAATCCGTACTATTCTTTGTCCTCTTGGACTCGCTGCCCTAGCGCTGGTGATCATTAGTAGTACTTCACTAGAGCATGTTTGGTTAGCCATTGATGCTGAAGGAGCCTCCAGGTTGTCCTCTTTTACCTCTGTTTTCTTCTCGTGTATTTCTCTTCTTCTTCTTGAGCACATCAGTTCTACGTGTCTGCCCTTACATACAAAACACTTAAATCTATTTCTGCAATCCCTTGCCATATGTCCCCTCCCTAGGCACCGAAAGCAGACCTATGCATTCGTAGCCTTTTGTCTGCGTTGCTCCAGCGTCAACCGTTTAGCTCTGTTACAATTCCTCGACCTATGGCTAGGCATATCGCAAAAGACACAACTCTCGTTGTGACTTTGGTTTAAGAGATGTTCGCTGTCGGAGATGTTCTTCTCTGGATCTCCTTTTCTTGATTCTTTTCTGATCTTTTGAAGCCAGCTCTTACAAATTCTAGCCGCTCAGCTCCTCTAATTTCTTCTTTTATAAATTTTAAAAGATTATTCAATCGCTGTGAGCTGTTAGGTTTTTTGGTGTTATCTTCTGACTGGTATCCTGCCTCTGGTCTTTGCTGCCATATCTGCAGTACATCATCAGGCAGGCTGGATTCTACCATTGGGTGTAGGAACACCGCATTCTGATCGGTAGTCACTTCTAATGACTCTAACGATCTCAGTGAATCCATAAGTGGGTCATACAAATCCGCCAATGTTCTCCTTTGAGAACTTGCCTTCGTTACAATCAATTCAAGTAGTTGTCTGACTTACATTTCTGTCAGTAATACTTTGTCGCCGAATTTTTCTTGTAGAGCTTCTATGGCCTTTGCATAATTGGCCTCGGTGACGGTATACCCTTCCAGAAATTTTTGAGCTCTGGAACCTTTGGTCACTGCTTGGTGGAGGTAATGGAACTTGTCCACATCGCTTAAGGTGTCGTCCTTATGAATTCTCTCGAACTGCCCCCACCATGGCAACCATTCCCTCAAGGTTCCGCTGAACTTCAAGAGTTCCAACTTGGACAATTTGCATCTCCTCTTTTCCGATAATGCAGAAGTAGAGCCATCTCTTTCCCGCTGATTCGTTGCGATGGAATCCAACGCGTCTTGTACCTCTACCTCCATTGTGGTCAGCATACGCTCATACGCATCGCAGCCTTCCAATTCAGCCAAGAATAGGTCTTCCGAGGCCTCCTTTTCTCAAAGTAAGGTCTCGATCTTTCCATTCAAAGCCTCTACTCTCTGCTCCAATCTTTTTAGCTGCTGGTGTAAAGCTAATAACTCCTCTCTGTTTAAATGATCATCCTCTATCATCCTTTTAATTTCGGCCACCTTCTTCGTCATTAATCCTCTGAGAGGAGATCTCATCTTGCTTAGGTTTTCCATCTTCTCTAGGATCAGGTCCGGGCTCACCAATTTGTTAAGTCTTTGTGTTATTTCCAAGAATGAGTACCAGTCATTAGAATCCCAGAGAAAGATCACTCTCAGCCTTTCTAAACAATATTTAACTTTATTTTCTAATATGCAAATCCAAAATCTCAAAAGGCTCTATTTACATATGTACAGTTCACAATGTTTCTTTGACTTTATCTTATTTGACTTGATCCTCTTTGACTTTGACTTCAACTTTATCTTTGTAACTGTCTGGACAGGGTTCTTCTTTATCTTCGAATCTATACCTTCTCTTCCGCCTTAATTACTTCTACTCTTTTCTATTCTTACTTTGATCCACCTTCCGCCACTTCTTACTTTGATCTACTTTCCGCCACACAACTTATGCCGATCTAACACTTTCTCCCTCGCGCGTTCTAATCCCTTCTTCTCCCTCGCGCGCTCTAATACCTTCTTTTATATATTCGAAAACAGTCACGTGGGCGCACTCAGTGGTGTTTTTTGCGGCGCATCCCGTGGCTCGCGCCATCTAGAGCCGCTTTCCCCAACCATTCTTAACAAGCAGAGCTCCAGTCGACGACCCTAGAGACACGATGGAGGAAATCGTGGAGAAAAACCTCGAAGTATGCTTCACAATCACACTGGAAGAACAAATCATGATGAATCAGCATTCCGACTCTGAATTGAGAGACCTGATTCAGATCTTTCGAAAGGACCCGTGTGATAGAACAGTAGGAGAACAAAATATAATTAACGACTACAGCTACAAAGGAGGCAGACTTTTTCCGCTTGGTGAAAAATGGAGAAGAGGTACGAGCCCTGTATGTTATACCCAAAAGTATGAGGAAAAGTTTAATTGTTAAATTCCATGATCTAATGGGACATTTTGCGGTTGATAGGACTGTCAACAAAATTAAGGAATTGTACTGGTTTCCTTCAATGAAGAGGTACGTTCGACGCCATGTTGCTAGGTGTGTCGAGTGTTTATTTAACAAAGTTCCCGGAGGAAAACAACAAGGCTTCTTACCCCCCATTAAGCCAGGCAAGAGACCGTTTTCCATCGTACATATGGACCACGTAGGCCCTTTCGTGGGAAGTACAAGAGGTAACCAGGAACTTTTAGTGATTGTCGATAATCTGACAAGATTTGTCCGATTAAGCCCTGTAAGGAATACATCGACGCAGAACGTCCTGGAGGTAATGAAAAGTTTTGTAAATGATTTCGGACTACCAGACAAGATCATCAGCGACAGAGGGTCATGTTTTACCGCAAGGCAATTTGAATAATTCTGTCGAGGAAATGGAATACATCATACACTGAACTCTACGAAACATCCGCAAGGGAACGGGATGGTCGAAAGAGTGAACCGAACAGTATTGTCCACCATAGCAATCGGTATCGAGGATCCGCGACGGAAGGATTGGGACCTGAAGATCAAGGAGGTAGAGCGAGACCTGAATAATGCGGTGAACAAGACGACGAATAAAACACCATTCGAGACACTCCACGGCTATTCCCCTCGATTCCACGACGGGATACTTAGAAGATTAGCCGACGAAGATATGGACCCGTGGACCGAGCCGGAGAAAATCCAAGAGAGTGTGAGAACCCAAATTGAGAATAAACAAGAAATCATGAAGACGTACTACGATAAGAAGAAATGCCGTACACTCCAATTCGAAGTAGGAGAAATTGTAGTGATGAGGCATGTACCCAAAATGACTGGTGAACCAACCAAGGCGCAACCCAAGTATCGAGGACCTTTAATAATCACCGAGGTTCTGCCAAGCGACACGTACAGAGTGACTCAGCTAAGCGAAAGAACCGGTGGACGGTTCTACACGACAATAGCCCATATCAGTCAACTGAAGTCTTTGCACAGTGAAGAAGATGATTCAACTACAGAAGAAAGTCCGGACGAGGAGTCAGAAGAAGAAGACACCCTCCGACGCAACCCACGACGTTCCTGTAACGCAAAGTTCAATCGAGGACGATTGAAATCCAGGAATGGCCGAATGTAGGCGCCGCCTGGCTTTGACGAGACCTGAATGGCGCTCTCCGGGTGGGCTCGCGAGGGATGATGCAACCACCACGCGGCAGACATTGTTTTTTCTTGTTGTTCCAATACACTCGCTTTTGTTTGTTGCTAATTATTGTATTGGAGCGGGTCGCTCCTTAATAAATATATATATATAATAATTAAATAACTAAATGGAATCCCCTCTTCCTTTATCCCAGTAAGGACGCCTACAGAAGCCAACACTTGTAAGGTCGTTTTGTATAGATTGAGAGTTCGTAAAGCAATTATATCTAAGGAAGAATGCATAGGAGAACCATGTAGAACTCTGCTGCTAACTCCAAGGCATTAGGTTGGGTATCTGAAAGCCCTATAATTCCAATATCGAGCGCGTTCAACTGAAAGAGCAAGGTGAGAGACAGAATGACAGAATGAGAAAGAACGCCAATAACCTTAAACGGGAAATAAGGATGGCAAGATATAAAGGGCTGACCATTGGCAATGAGGTAAAACGCTTGAAGTTTAGTTCGTCCCAAAATTTAATGTGCTAGTCTATGATAAATTGTTTCTGCTTAGTCACCCAGCGTCAAGGCAAAGGGGAATTTTGGACAATTAGATGCACAGTTTTGATAATAGGATATCTTCAAGTTTATTTGAATGTTTACAATCATTTTATTATTTATTTTAGGGAAATTTATAGAGTTTGTAGAGAGGCATTTCATTTTGAGTAACCTAGGGCTTTAGTTCCCAATATGTTTTAATTTGTTATTTTATTTGATTTCACATTTTTGTCCAGAAAGATATTATTGTTAGGGTCTATTGATGATGATGATGATGAGGATTAGAGTGCTTTGGCTTCTATAGCAGCTTTTAACTTTAGAATGAATACCCACAGTGACTGAATTTTTTTTTGTGTATGAATGTGAAGTGGAATAAATGGTGAGAAGGTTAAAGACTCTTATATTGTTAGACCAAAGGTACATTAGCATAGTGTTAGGGAATTTAATAGGTTCGATTTATTTTTAATTTCTTTATTTGTTAGGATCGGAAGCCTCGCAGGACGATACAACTCTCTATTGATAGGAATATATCCGCTCCTCTTTGTTAGGTCTCTTTTCAAAGAGTATAAGTATAATTTTAATTTGTTTAAGTAATTACTGTATTTTCATTATAATCAACTTGAATTCTAAGGGTCGTAGATAAATGATCATATCTCGATTCTCAGACTAGGAGATTGCGGGAGGTCATGATCGGGCCAGAAAGCCCGCAAATCTTCTCCTCGCAAGAGGGAACGAAAAGGTACCAGGTGAACTTTGTGCTAGACAGGGGATTTAGTTGTCATGTCGTAAAGCCTGGGGCATAACGACGAGACCTTGGTTAACTGTTCTGACATCGTAGTTTTTCGACGCTTTATGCGTGGCTGGTATGAGGATGATTCAGCGGGAGGTTGGGAAACTTGGCATATTTAGATACAAAAGAAAATTGCTGTGCTTATAAACAATCCTAAGTGGTACAATTTCCGACATGTGTTGGATAATAAACAAGCCCTATAATTCCTTGTGCATAAATCGTAGCCCAAAGGGGGTTTCTAATGAGAGTTCGTAATGCAATTATGACCTAAATAAAGGTGAATAGGTCTAGACGAGGTAGTTCCGTCTATAGATGATTTCAAATTTTAATACTATCTAGTGATAGTGACAGTTGGACAGTCCGAGTTTCAAGTCCGCCCATGGCTAGCAGAGGTATTCATCTACTAAATATAATTGTCTGCCATACGTTTATGTTAGAACGAATTCAAGTATAAAATCAATTAATAAATAGGATTAATTAGATTTTTTTGGAGCTTAACTCATTCCATGTTAGGATAGTATTTAAATTATTAAAGTACTTCAAAGCGGATCACCAGAACAAGCCACTGAGTCAGATTCAAAAGTAGGAAGATTAGTGAATAGGACATGATGGATAAAAATGATTTTTTTTAGTTAGGTTAAGAAGTAATTTTAAGAGAGAGTGTAGAACCAGATGTCAGATACAGAAGGGATAAAAAGATACAAAGTGTTTAGAATGAATTGAATACCTTTTAAGGATAAAGAAAAGTATTTTTTCCCTTTATTATTAGTGTGTTAAATTTTATTTGGAAAAGCTGGTAACAAGTATGAGATTGGTTGAGTTTTATTAAGGTGAATTGACTGTACACATTCTACAGATAGGTGGAGTGTTTGAGTTTTCAATGTATGGAAATTGACAGTAGCGACCAACTAGATATTGAGTGGACTATGGTTGTCACCCTAAATAGAGTAAATATAAAGTATTCTGGTACATTGAAGCTTTGCTACACTATACATTTTATGTAACTTGTATTGTCAGTACAAATAAAAAAAATATTTTAGAGGTTGTATATCTCTAATTTCACCCCGAAACAATTCCTTGGCGCCCATATAATGATGTCCTGTTTGGGATGGTCTAAATATCTGTCAATGCAGAACATGGGTTTAGACCACCCCATCCCCCTCTCTCCTAGAAGGACTGCAGCGGGGAGTGTATGGAATCACTTCCCATGTATGTCAAAGTCCCAAGTTCCCTACATGCTAGTCACAGATAAGCAATAAAGATGGGCTTTGTAAATTTGCCCACTAAATGGTAGGGTGAAATATCCAATACTACCATATGATAACCTGTTTTAGATACCCTGTCCTCAAATTACAAAACTATTTGAGACGCGTAATATTCTTTTTAAAATAAAATAATTCCGACTGCCCTTACTGCAATGGAAAAATTAAAGGGAGGGCCTGGCTCATAACTGGTGAACCCTCCCAGCGGATTCGCCAGTTTAATCTACCATACCGCTGTTATATTGCATTTTTGGAACTTCTTTTTATAGTGATACTGATGCTTGACTCTTCGAAATTGTTTTATTTTAAAAAGAATATTACGCGTCTAAAATAGTTTTGTAATTTGATAACAGAATACGCGCTAGTGCATCGAAATATAATTGTTTGAATAAAAGACACAAATTGATATTTGCGGAAGAGCGATTGCTCGAAGCATATAATATATTTATAATTATATGTAATTCTGCTGTCCTAAAAGCTTATGTCCATAGTTAATCTGAATAACCCATTCGAAGAGTCAAGCATCAGTATCACTATAAAAGGAAGTTCCAAAAATGCAAAATAACAGCGGTATGGTAGATTAAACTGGCGAAACCGCTGGGAGGGTTCACCACTGATGAGCCAGGCCCTCCCTTTAATTTTTCCATTGCAGTAAGGGCAGTAGAAATTGTTTTATTTTAAAATGAATTTTACGCGTCTAAAATAGTTTTGTAATTTGATAACAGATGGCGCGCTAGTGCATCGAAATATAATTGTTTGAATAAAAGACACAAATTGATATTTGCGGAAGAGCGATTGCTCGAAGCATATCATAAATTTATAATTATATGTAATTCTGCTGTCCTAAAAGCTTATGTCCATAGTTAATCTGAATAACCCATTCGAAGAGTCAAGCATCAGTATCACTATAAAAGGAAGTTCCAAAAATGCAATATAACAGCGGTATGGTAGATTAAACTGGCGAAACCGCTGGGAGGGTTCACCACTGATGAGCCAGGCCCTCCCTCTAATTTTTCCATTGCAGTAAGGGCAGTAGAAATTGTTTTATTTTAAAAAGAATATTACGCGTCTAAAATAGTTTTGTAATTTGATAACAGATGGCGCGCTAGTGCATCGAAATACCCTGTCCTGTTTGTTTGTTTCTCCCTTTGCCTGAGTGTCGGTCACTGTTCATTCTAGTTAATCGTGAAAAATGTATTTTATTCTTTAATCATATCTATCATATTTTATGAACAGATTTGATTTAGAATTAAACACATTTTTTACTCTGGCAAGGGGAGGAAATCGTTGGGTCCATTTTCGGATTCAGACCCAACAATGAAAACATTATAAGTGTGAATTTGAGGAAACAAGGTTCTCGGCTGGATATTGGATGTGCAGGATACCCTTTGACCGGATTCTGCAGACCACTGGCACATCATGCGCTGATTTTTCATGTGGCCTGAAAGAGTATCCAGTGACTTATTCATCCTACAGCCTGGGAATAATCTTTAAAGGCCCGAGGGACGTCAAATTGCACCATCCAATTTTTCTTATGCATGCTTTATTCTGTTATTTTGTGTAAATATGTATCATAATTAAATTTTATATGTACCATAATTAATTTCCTTTTTCCATATATATCGCGGAAATGTAATCAAGCAATAGAATTTTCAAATTACCACAATAAATTTTACTAAATTTGATAAATTAAATATCTCAAGGATCATTTCTCCTTTTATTTTTATTGATTATTAGATCTTATTTTTTTTATTTTATTCAAACGATAAATTTAATGACAGTAGCGACCAACTAGATATTGAGTGGACTATGGTTGTCACCCTAGATAGAGTAAATATAAAGTACTCTGGTACTTTGAGGCTTTGCTACACTATCCCTTTTATATAACTTGTATTGTCAGTACCAATAAAAAATATTTGTAGAGATATTTTAGAGGTTGTAATCTCTAATTTCACCCTGAAACAACTCCTTGGCGATTATTCTGCGAGAGAATAATTTACTCACTCTGTAAAAAGAGATAAAAACAATTTTTGGGTCACGCGGATTTTTTGAAAAAAGTCAGTTGGAAGTAGGCGGTTGAAGAGTAGAGATCGAGCCGTGAAGGACGTGAGTATGACTTTGAAAAGGTAAGACAAATTTAGCTAAATTTATTTTATGGGGTCTCCAAAGCCCATTCACTGAATAGAGAGTTTAAATTTCTTTCTTGGATTTTGAAAGTTTTTTTAAGGCAATTTCTAAGTATGTTATCTTAAACATTAAGATAGAGGCATAAAATTGCCTAAGTAAGATGTTTTGAACTTTATTTTTTGTGACTTAGCATTTTTTTTATCAATTGTCTTCAGATGGATAGTTGATTAAAAGGTTTGGGTAAAATAGAACCCCATATATTTTTATATTAATGTGTGTCTGTAGTAATTTCACACTGATACAAATACACATCTACAAATACAAATTGTTAAGTATACTGGTAATCATCAGAGATTTTTATTCATCTAATAGTTTTTTTTCTTTAGGTGATCCCACTTATAAAATAAATACATATGTCCACATTGAACAAATTGTTATTTATACTGGTAATCATCAGAGTTTTTTTATTCATCTAATGGCTCTTCTTTAAGTGATCCCACTTATAAAACAAATACATATGTCCACATTAAACAAATTGTCGAAATTTATGGTAATCACCAGAGGTTTTATTCATTTAATGGTTTTTCTTTAGATGAGTCTATCTAAGAAACAAACTATGTGTGATTTTTTTTGTGTACGCTATATCCTTTTTGCATATATATCTTGAATTGACCCGAACGTAGCCGAGCCTAGCTTAACACATGTATGCCTTTACATTTGTCTATATATATATATATATACTAGCCGAATGACCCGGGCAACGCCCGTGTTTTACCCGATTGAATGTTTTGATTCAAATACTATTTGTTACAATTATAAATTGGCGCCTTAATTAATTGCATATGTTAGTAATAACTATAGCCTATGTGCTTTATCTGTCTATGTTCTGTTGGATTCCGTAGGCGTCTATTACTGGGAAAGAGAAAAAGAGGATTCCATTCGGTTATTATCTAATATATGCATTTATTTAGGGAGCAACCCGCTCCAACAAATTAGTTAAATGGCGAGTGGGGGGGCAAAGGTGGCGTGACCGTTGCCAACCAATAGGAGGGCGCCATTTGTTAGAAATAATATTAATTCAAAGAATTTTTCTATGTAAATAAATTATATAAATATATGAATAAATATAAGTTGATGATGATAATATTAGTTAGCATATGTTGATTAACAATTGGGCAACGTAGTTAGTGCCTTCTTGATCCTTTCTTGTTTTTTGTATTTCTTCTTAATTCTTAACTTTTACTTTTGTACTTTCTATGCATAAAGATAATATTAAAAAATATATAACATTTTTCTCTTTTTTACCCCCAAAAACACCAACAATTAGTAGCAGATCGCGGTTTACGCAAAAAAGGTAAACAAACGCCATTTTGAAAAAGGAAAGATAGAAAATATCTTTAAGGTTCGAAAAGAACATATTAAGTAAAAATTCAAAATGGCTGAATCATCGATGAATATCCAATAATTTGATGGAAATAATTTCACAAGTTGGAAATTTCGCATCATTTGCATTTTGGAAGGCAAAGATCTAGATGGCTTTATAAAAGAAGATCCTCCAAAAGATGAAAAAATAACTGTCGAATGGAAAAGAAAAGATGCCCAAGCTAGAGGGATAATAACTTGTGCAATGGATGATACACAAGTAAGTTTAATTTTAACATGCAAAACAAGTAAAGAAATTTGGACTGCCTTGAATTCTAGATATGAGGGTAACATAAAGAGAAAATGCATAGAGGCTAAAAACAATGTATCTAGATTAACAATAAAAAAAGAGGAAACCTGGGAACAATATTTGCTTAGAGCAGAGAAATTATTGCAAGAAGCAAGAATTTTGGGTGGATCAATAGAAGATGAAGAATTCATCACAGCTTTTATTAGAGGGCTACCCCCAAAATACAATCTTGTCTCAATGCAATTTGATAATTACCCAGATGCTACTATTTCTGATATAAGAATAATTTTTGAGCTCCATGAAGAAAGAAACAAGAACAACAAGGATGAAAATGCTGCATATAATATGGGCCATAAATTTAACAAAAACTTTAAGAAAATTTCAAGTGATTCTAATAGAGAAAGAAAACCCAAATGCTTCATTTGTCAAAAGTTTGGACATAAAGCAGCAGTATGCTGGTTCAACCCAGTTAACAAAAGAAAAGAAAACAATCAAGGGAATTCTATACAAACAATCCCCAAACAAACATTTTCAAAAAATAAACAATATACTTCTAGGGCTTCTTTGATTGGAGAAAATCATAATCAAGAAACTGCCATGAACTTAAGATCCCCAGAGTTCAACAAAAAATGCAAGTGGATACTAGACAGTGGAGCAACAAGCCATATGTCTAAAGACATTAATCTAATGGATGATCTTCAAGAGGATAGCAGAAAAATCACTCTTCCTGATGATAGATTCATCAAATCAAAAGGTATTGGCACTGTTGAAATTGATCAGGATGATAATCATCTTTTAACACTAAAATAAGTTCTTTATGTACCTGAACTTAATAATAATTTAATATCAGTATATATATATATATATATAAGTAAAATAACTGAAGATGAAAAACAGATTGTATTTGATGAGAATGGTGCAAGGATAATAGATAACAATGGATCCAGCATTATAACTGCAAAAAGGGAAGATAACATTTATACAATTGATGCATGTGCAAACATCAAACTGGATGAAAATGTGTTCAAAACACAGGAAAATAATTGGAAAATTTGGCACAAACGCCTTGCTCATATAAATGAAAATTATATTAATATGATGCTAAAAGACTCCATGGTATATGGGTTCAGTTGTTCACCAATTAATAACTTAGAACCATGTATCACATCCATTCAATCAAAGTTTACTAGATTGCCATTTAAAGAGATTGATTCAAAGCAATCAACCAAACCCCTTGATCTCATTCATATGGATTTAATAGGTCCATTTCAGCATGAATCCATTGGCAAAGCAATATATGTGCTGAACATAGTTGATGACTTTTCAAGGAAAATATTCCCAAAGTTCCTTAAAAGCAAATCAGAAACCTTTGCCAAACTAAAGGAATTTATTGAACTTATAGAAAACATAAAAGATACAAAAATCAAAAGAATAAGGTCTGATAATGGAGGAGAATTTACAAATAGACAAATAAGCTCTTATTTGATAGAAAAGGGAATAGAACAACAATTTACAACCTTCTATTCACCTTCTCAAAATGGAATAGTGGAGAGAGCAAATAGAAGTTTAATTGAAGGCACAAGGACACTATTGATAGAATCGCAATTGCCACCAATATTCTGGGCAGAAGCCATGAACACTTATTCTTATATAAAAAATAGAACTCCACATAAAAGGAATGATAAAACCACCCCTGAAGAACTATTTACAGGAAAGAAACCTACTATAAAACATTTAAAAGTTTTTGGATGTAGAGCTGAATACTGGATTCCTAAATTCAAAAGATACAAATTTGAAAAAATCACAAAATCAGGTATATTTGTTGGATACTCAAATAAAAGAAAAGCATTTAGAATCTGTGACCCTAAAAATTATGCAATTACTGAAACAAGGGATGTAAGCTTCATTGAAAAAGAAAAGGGAGCTGAACTACTTAGTAATGAAGTAAAAGCTGAATTGCCAGATCATGTATTAATTGACCTAAATTTTTGTCATAAAAATGGTCAAAAAGAAGAAGAACCAATTCCTATTCACCAAGGAAATGTTCCAGAATCCACAGAGCCAGATGAAGATAAAAATGTCTACAACTTGAGACCTACCCCTGAACAAGGATTTTATTATGAATCATCATTATCTGATGAAGACACATCACAAGATGACACCACTTCTGATCCTACCTACCATCCAGGAGATAGTGTAATGAAAGTTGATTCATTACCAATTATACCAACTAATTATGAAGAGGCAATAAACTCCCCAGATAAAGAAAAATGGCTTCAAGCCATGAAAGGTAAAATAGTTTCTTTAAAAACTCACAAGGTGTGGGATGTTTTACCAATGACTAAAACCATTAAGCCTATCAAATCAAAATGGGTGTTTTCAATTAAAAATAGCCAAGATCCTTTAAATCCCATACATAAAGCAAGATTGGTTGCTGTAGGATGTTCACAAAAATTAGGAGTAGACTATTCAGAAACTTATTCACCTGTGATAAAATCAGATTCTCTAAGGACTTCAATTGCTTTTGCAGCAATGAAAAATTTGCATATTCATCATTATGATATAGAAACTGCTTTTTTGTATGGTAAGTTGGAAGAGACTATATTCATGTCACAGCCTAAAGGATTTGAATATCAAGAAGAAGGTAAGAAATTTGTTTGTAAACTTAATCAGGCCATTTATGGACTTAAACAAGCAGGCAGAGTCTTTTATGAAACCTTTACTAAATATCTTCTTCAGATAGGATTTAAAATTTTTAATTCAGATAAATGCTTATTTTCATACCAAAATAATGACTCAATTCTTCTTTTGGGACTTTATGTTGATGATATCATTATTTGTAATACTGATTCTAAAATTTTAAATGATATTTTAAATAAGTTAACTCTTTGTTTTAAAATAAAGAAAAATGCTAATCTTTTAAATGTTTTAGGAATTGAAATATTAAAATATAATGACAAAATATTTCTAAAACAACAAAAATATATTGAAAAACTTTTATTAAAATATAATATGTTAGATTGTAAAACTGTTAATACACCCCTTGATGTATATACTGATTTGGAAAATTTTAATAATTCAAAGGTAATTGATAAAAAGAAATATCAGGAAATTATTGGATCTTTAGTTTACCTTGCTACTAAAACTAGGCCTGACATTTCATATATTCCACTTCACTTTTAAGCAGATTTAGTCAGGATGCAAGAGAAATCCATTTTAGTGCAGCAAAAAGGATTATAAGATATCTTAAAGGAACAAAAGATCTTGGATTAGTTTACTCTAAGGGAGAAAATATTTTAAATGGTTATAGTGATGCATCATGGAAATGTGGTAGAGGAACACAAAAATCAACAAGTGGTATGACTTTTTATTTTGGAAATAATTTAATAAGCTGGCAAGCAAAAACAATCCCTACAGTATGTTTATCTACATGTGAAAGTGAACTTTTTTCTCTTGTGCAATGTTTAAAAAGAGGCATATATTTACAATACCTTATTGAAGAACTTACTAGTGTAAAATATAAAATTAATTTGTTTTGTGATAACCAATCAACAATATTTCTTTGTAAATCAGGAATGACTAATGATAAATCAAATCATATGATTAGAAATATTTCATTTTTACATTCTAATTTGAATAAGGTTGTATATAACTTAAATTTTGTGCCCACCAATGAAAATGTTTCAGATATTTTTACTAAGGCCTTAACAAGGGAAAAACATCATATGTTTATACATTCTTTAAATATGGAAAGATATATATAGCTTTATTAAATATGTATGTACATAAATTCACTTGTTATATTTTTAAAATGTGTTTTTTGATATATGTTTTTCATTCTATGTAAAATGTGGGATGAAAACAAAGGCTTGTATATAAGTGAAAGCATGGGGAGGTATCGCCATCTATGTTTGATTTTTTAAACTGTTTATATTTCTGAAGAAAAATTGAGATTGAATTAAGGGGGGATTTGTTAGAAATAATATTAATTCAAATAATTTTTCTATGTAAATAAATTATATAAATATATGAATAAATATAAGTTGATGATGATAATATTAGCTAGCATATGTTGATTAACAATTGGGCAACATAGTTAGTGCCTTCTTGATCCTTTTTTGTTTTTTGTATTTATTCTTAATTCTTAACTTTTACTTTTGTACTTTCTATGCATAATGATAATATTAAAAAATATATTATATAACATTTTTCTCTTTTTTACCCCCAAAAACACCAACACCATTCCAAAAAAAAAAAAGCAAACGGTGACAGAGTCGGTTGATTGATTAGGAAAGACGCTCGTAACTGTATATAGAATATATAATATTTCGATTGGATCCTGTCGGACTCTGTCGGATCCTGTTGTTACCTGTGTAGGATCCTGTTGACTCCTGTCAACTTACTGTGGGATTGGTGAATTGTGGTGAATCCTATGTCGGATTCTGTTGAATCGATGATTGATGGCGCAGTCTTGGTCGAATGGTGGGTTTCCACAGGGGAAATAACGAGAACCTGGATGGGATAGAACCTGGACTTCGCGAAAGGGAGATAGTAATTGAGACTGGAGGAGGTACCTTGCCTTTCACATGATCGAAGAGGACTTTACTTTGGTTGAAGACTAAGTCGAGCACGCCTTGCTTCTAGCCCGGTCACCTACCTTCTCTCTAACTTCTTGTCCGAGATAATCGTGATTGACTATCTCGGCTTCTCATTGGTCGAGATCATTCTACGTGGCTACTTCTGGTTTGCTATTAGTTGTTCATGCTTAACTGTGATTGGCTTAGCACCTCCATTGTCGCCATGATTGCAATCTTCCAGGAAGAAGAAAGTCTTTGAACTTTAGTTTTATGGGTCCTGGGCAGTGACCTTTACTTACTGGATGATGCAATCCTGGTAATTGCTGTTCCCTTTTTCGCGAAGCCTAACTTTTATTTAAATATTTTGACGATACATTGCATAGATTGTGGTGGGATTACATATTACTATATACAAATTATCACAGATGCGTCCCCTACATGTGAAGAATTCAAAAAGGGGTAGCGTGAAGTGTATTCTGAAAGAGAAAAGTAATTTTGTGGGGAAAAATTAATTAGGGGCACTGTGAGGCTATATACAAGTATCGTAGGTAAAAAAAGGGTAAAAGCGAAATGTGCTGGTGAAATAATTGTTGAGTAGAGGGAAGAAAAAATATATATAAAATGATGATGCCTATACAATTCAACTCGAGGTATGAAAAACTAAATCGAGGGAATTTCCTGTTAGGGCTTTGTGACATAAAAAAACTTATTAATTAATAGAAATCAAAGTGAATGCGAGTTGGTGCATTGTTAAGTAAGAGAAAAAATAAAAAGATGCCTTTAAAATTCAACTCGAGTTGTGTAAAACTAAATCGAGGGAATATGCTGTTAGGGCTTTGGGAAATCAAAATAAAGTAATAATTAATAGAAATCAAAGTGAATGCGCGTTGGTGCATTGTTGAGTAAGAGAAAAAAAAAGATGCCTATACAATTCAACTCGAGATATGGAAAACTAAATCGAGGGAATATGCTGTTAGGGCTTTGGGAAATTAAAAATAAAATTAAAAGAAATCAAAGTGAATTTTCGTTTAAAAAAAATTGTTGAGTGGTTGATAAGAAAAATTGGTTTATAACAAAAATTAAAAATAAGTTGTTATATAAATGGTAAATATTTGATTAAGCATTTGGATTTCAAAAATAAAAAAATGTAAATGAATGGGGTAAGAAAAAAAATGTATGTAGAGAGATACGCAAAATCTCTTAGTGATAAAAAGTTGCATGCCAATGTATCTAGGTCACGCGGAGACTTCCGAGTTTTGATGCCCTTGTAGATTTTTTGTCTCTTGTGCGACTTTTGTGGGTGGAAACATGTTCCTTCACAGAATCGCGTTTATATTATGTGTACAGGAGACACGGGAATCTAGTTAACCTTAAGGTTGTATTTGTATTAATTTTTCCCGAGCCTTAATGCGTTCTAGGGGTTTTTATGAGGTCCCCTAGGGCACTTAAGTTGTTCTCGCCCGATATCCACTTCGTTATCGGGAGGTCGTGACCGGAATCGAAACTTTTAATACAGGGTTCGAGGAGAGTCCTCGACCCTTTTAAAGTGGTCGTTTCTTCCTTTCGGAAGAAACGTAAGCTCGAAGGCTTTACAACTTTTTTTTTATCTTATCCTATTTTTGAAGTGGTAATGTGCGTGTTTTTTGTTCGTATTTGGCCTTTAGATCTGAGTTTTTCGTATTGGTCGTGAGTGTTGGATGCGTGTCTTATGAGGGTAAAATGTGATAAGTTGTTTGGGAGTGTCGGGAAAGAGAATCGACATTTTTGTAATTATTTGGAAGGCGTTGTTTTGAGAATTAAATTTTGGGAATGGTATGGATGACAATCGGTGACAGTCAAGATGGCGAACGTTTTTGTAAGTCGGGAGGACCAAAAGGTGACCTCAATCGAGCTGGAGTCGTTATTATGACCGGAAGAGCCGGGGGGGGGGGGGGGGTTGTAGAGGCCCATGCGGGGAACTTTCTAATTTGGTCCCAACTCCCCTCCTTGGCTCTGGGAAGACCTGAATGCCCGCTGGAAGTTTTCTTCCAGGATGTCCAGGACGAGAGTTAGAAACGTATGGAAAGCACTACCTATCTGGAAGATGGCTTCCTGTAATTGGTAAAGCCTTTGGGACTGTTGGGCATATAGTCCAAGGTAGATAGATTACTATGGTAAATGGGGCGAGGAAGTATGGTATAGTCATAAGACAGATAAACAGTATTAAGTGGAAAATGGGGAAACTGCACATGTTTTCCAATATTTTCTGCATGAGTGGATTTCTTCGTGGGTTGTGTTGTAATTCGATTGGTTGTGGTGACTTAGTGGAGGATTATTTATGATTGGATCTATCTGTGGGTGGGCGATGTCGCGTTTTTTGTTATTGGTGAAGGGTATAAATCGGGTTTTTGTGAAAATGGTGGGATCTAAATGAATGAAAGGACTGCTGTTCGTCGGTTTGATTGTCAGTGGTTCTGTTGGAAAAATGTCGGGGGTAAGATGTTTGAATGGTAACGAGTAATCGTTCCTATGTCGTAGATGGTGTGTTTTTGCTGTGGGTGGTGTTATGTAATGGATGTTTTTTGTGTATGGGTTCAGTTTGTGTACGTGGACTGTATCGAGGTGTCTTTAGAGATTTTAGTTGGGTCTATCGATACGCTTTGTCAATTGGCAGGTTGGACAGGTTTTGACCTCTTGTGCGATGTCTTGTGATATGTCCTGCCAATAATATTGAGTGGAGATGAGTCTCGTCATCTTTGAGATGCCTAAGTGATTGTATTGTGTGTGTACTGATTGAAGTAGTTTGTTGATGAGTGTTTTTGGGAAAATTTTTTTGGTTACACCTTTGCGGGAAATGGTATGAAGTCCGTTGTAATCAATGGTCAGTTTAGAATCTCCAGATGGGGACGGCTGATGACTCTTAATGAGGGAGGCGTCTAAGGAGCCACAGAACGGGTTACGAGATATGAGATCCGCTTCATATTGTTGTGCTCCTTTTATGTATGGAACCTCATATTCGTAGTTCGACAGCCGTAATCTACATCGAAATAATCTGCCTGACGTGTTTTTGATCGTTTTCAGCAATTGTAATGCGTGATGGTCAGAAAATAGAGTAAATTTTATGTCCATCAAATAGACGCGGAAATTATTCACACTCTCAACGATTGCTAGGCATTCTAATTCAGAGATGGAGTAATTCCGTTCGTGTGAACGTAGGGGGCGGCTGAAGTATTGGACTGGGTAGGTCTTTCCATCAGGATGGACCTGTTTGATGACGCCTGCTATGCCGAGTGTTGATGCGTCACAGTACACTTGGCATGGCAGACCTTCCTGGTAAAGATGTAAAGTGGGATGTGTGGTGAGGTATTCCTTCAGGCTAGTGAACGCTTTCTGGCATTTATCATCCCAAACCCACGTGACATCCTTTTTGAGAAGGTTGTTAAGTGGCGTCCGCAAGTGGGCGTAGTTCTGGATGAACTTTTTATAAACGTTCACAGCGCCTAAGAAGGATCGCAAAGTTTTGCGATTGTGTGGTAGTTGAATGGCGTGAATGGTTTCTATGTTTCGTGTTGGTAGTGTGGTGGTACCATCAGTGATTGTGCATGTGTCTGAGTGGTGTTTCTGTTGCTTTTTTGTGCGAGTGTCGCGCTTGTCGTGATGTACCTGCGTGTGACGGTGGTGTGGTGCTGTGTGGTCACGTGTGTACTTAGTGTGAGAGTTGTCCTATTGGATGGACACGTTTTGGGCATTTTTGTGATTAGTTTGGGCCATTGTGGCCCTGTGTATTGAGGGCATATAATAAGGACAATTAGCCCTAGTGAAAAAGTGGTGTGTGCGCGCGTTACGTGATCTAGATTGGCATGTTGGCAAATGGGTTTTGACCAATGGATGCGCGCATTAGGTGCCATGTGCGGAAGGCTTGTGTGCCATATGAGCCCTTTTTGACTCCGCTTGGCATTCCCAATAGGTGCATTCATTTGGTATATGAGCTAAATGGTAGGAGGTAGGGGGCAATGGGGCGGTGAGTTGGAACATAGTGCCTTGGTTAAAGTCTATTGTTATTTTAAAGTTGCGGAGGGTATTTATACCGAGAATTCCAAATGGTAGAGGTGCTTCTACCACATGGAAATTCTCGTTTTTGGTTATTTTACCTATTGTCAGGGGGAGTGTTATTTGACCTAAGGTCGGTACAGGACCGTTTATGGCCTGTAGGTCTATGGGTTGTTTTTAGTGTTTTAGTTGAGGGAGGTTAATTTTTAACTTTTTATAGAGGTTATGGGGCACTATGTTCAGACTTGCGCCTGTGTCAATAAGAGAAGGGGGTGAGACTTCATGGGTGATGGACAGCTTAATCGTCAGCTGGCTGACGAAAGGTTGGCGCCTTTCTAACTGGTTGACGAAAGGCTGACACTTCTAGGGCGGCTTGGGCTTGGTCTTGTTGTTGATGTTGGGCTTGTTGTGGATGTTGGGCTGGTTGCACTGCCCGCGCGCTCGCGTGTAGAGTTGATTTCTTGCGGCATTCAGAATGCCAGTGGTGGGCGCCGCAGAATTTGCAGTTCGACGGCGGTGCAGGTGCAGTCCACACACCTGTTTTTCTTGGGTGCTGGTGTATGGGCACGAAATGTTGGGCGGTTGTTCCTCGTGGTGACGCGACGTTGGTGCGCTGGGTCCGTGGATCCGTTGCACCAGTTGGAACCACTCTCCCAGGCTCTCAGGAGGTACCACGCGCACCAGGCGCTGGTCGGAG
Source organism: Cordylochernes scorpioides (assembly GCA_030710605.1). Lineage (NCBI taxonomy): Eukaryota > Metazoa > Arthropoda > Arachnida > Pseudoscorpiones > Chernetidae > Cordylochernes > Cordylochernes scorpioides. The sequence continues at coordinate 68,421,450 of CP092867.1, read as the reverse complement.
AGCGGCAATCCCTCCGTCAGCGTCTCGAGGATTACCTCCTGTAGGAGACCCAGTTGCATGTCCAGCGCTATCTTCTCTCGGAAGTACTCTTCCAGGCTTGCCTGCCCAGCAAACTTCATTGCGAAAAACTTGGCGAAGGACGCCTCGTTGGATTCCAGGTAGGGATCCATAAGGGTTGGCCTCACCTGGAATAAGTCTGGGTGGCCAACCGGAGTTTCCTGAAAAGCTCCAGGGGTTGGCGCGTCAGGTAGCGAGGCAACCTGAGCAACCTTTCGGGGGTGGTTACGAGGGCTTCATCCATCTCCCGGTTGTAGGCCTGGAAGAATTGGCGGGCGGCGTAGGTTCCATAGAAGGGGGGTAGGTCCGCTTCCGCGGGTTGGGTCGACCCCATTTGCATCAGGGCGGCGGTCATGTGAAGGAGAATCTCCGCTAGGGTGCGTGTCTGTTCTAATTCGGGCACGGGGGGTGGTCGCTCCACTCTCTTCTTTCGCGCCTTGCTCTCGCTCGTTTTCCATTATATCCTGTCAACTCACTGTAATATTTCGATTGGATCCTGTCGGATCCTGTTGTTACCTGTGTAAGATCCTGTTAACTCCTGTTTTTACTGTGGGATTGGTGAATTGTGGTGAACCCTATGTCGGATTCTGTTGAATCGATGATTGATGGAGCAGTCTTGGTCGAATAGTGTGTTTCCACAGGGGAAATAACGAGCACCTGGATGGGATAGAACCTGGACTTCGCGAAAGGGAAAGAGTGATTGAGACTGGAGGAGGTACCGTGCCTCTCACATGATCGAAGAGGACTTTTCCTTGGTTGGAGACTAAGTTGAACACGCCTTGCTTCTAGCCCAGTTACCTACCTTCTCTCTAACTTCTTGTCCGAGATAATCGTCATTAACTATCTCGGCTTCTCATTGGTCGATATCATTCTACTTGCCTACTTCTGGTTCGCTATTAGTTGTTCATGCTTAACTGTGATTGGCTTAGCACCTCCATTGTCGCCGTGATTGCAATCTTCCAGGAAGAAGAAGGTCTTTGAACTTTAGTTTTATGGGTCCTGGGCAGTGACCTTTACCTCCTAGATGATGCAATCCTGGTAATTGCTGTTCACTCTTTCTCGAAGCCTAACTTTTATTTAAATCTTTTGACGATACATTGCATAGATTGTGGTGGGATTACATATTGCTATATACAAATTATCACATATATATAATAATTTTAGGCTGTGAATAGAATAGTCTTATGATGTTAACAATGAGAAAGAGAGAAAAAATTAGAAAATAACTGTGTTCAAAATAAAGAAGTGTCTGGCTATATGTACAATAAGCATTATATAAATTATAAGTTTCTTAAAACATATTCGTTGCTAAATAACTTAAAATTGTTTTGAAAATAGAGCAATCCATAAATAAATCTCTAATTAAAATGGCATATATTGGATCAAAATAAATGGTAAAATTAATGATATTTTGATCCAATATATGCCTTTTTAATTAAATTTATTTAAAATATATCTACAAAAAAAAATGTATTGTATTCAATATACATTTATTTACTGGAAATAAAAATACTTGAATCTGTTATTTGCAGATGATCATCAATTAGAAGACCCTGAATTTATTTCAAATGAAAGTGGCACTCCACATTTATTTGCTCAGGCATCATTAAATGATCTAGTTAGGGATATAAGGCAATCAAAAGAAGCAGCAGAAATCCTCGGATCAATATTAAAGCAAAGTAACCTCTTGATACCACAAACCAAAATATCTATCTATCGTAATAGGGAACAATAGGCATTTTACAGGGCTTGCAAAAAGGAAACACAAAGTATCCTTGCTATTTATGCAAGTGGGACAGCAGAGACAGAAAGAATCATTATATACAAAAAATGTGGCCTGAAAGTTTCGCTTAGGTGAACAAAACGTTGAAAATGAACCGCTTTTCCCTAAACTAAAAATGCTTCTTTCCCCTTTATATATCAAATTAGGGTTAAAGATAATTTTGTAAAGGGATTAAAGAAAGATAGTAATGCTGTCAAATATTTAATGACTAAATTTCCGAAGATTAGTTGTTCAAAGATAACGGAAGGTATTTTCATTGGACCTCATATTCGTAAACTAATAAATGACGAAGAATTCATTGCAACATTGAATGAATATGAGAAAAATGCTTGGCTTGCACTCATCGACGTTGTTTAACACTTTTTATGTTTTTGTCTTTTTTTCTGAAGAACAAGGATTAGCGTACTGCAATGATATTGGAGGCGTTTTTAAAACTCTGCAAATTAATTACAATGCTACCGAGCATAGACTCTTTATTGATTCCTCTAAACAAAGTTTGGAGGCTTTTTTGCTGCACTATGGTAGTGTATTACCTTCCATACCAGTTGCCTTTTCAACCCAAATGAAAGAAACCTATTCGACTCTTAAGAAAATCTTAGGATTGTTGAATTATACCACATATTGTTGGAATGTTTGCGGTGATCTTAAATTTATAGGAATTTTACAGGGCTTGCAGAAAGAAAACACAAATTTTCCATTTCTTTTTATGCAAGTGGGACAACAGAGACAGGTGAACAAAACGTTGAAAATGAACCGCATGTCAATTAAATAAAAATGCTTCTTACCCCTTTACTTAACAAATTAGGGTTATTGAAACATTTTGTAAAGGCTTTAAAGAAATTAAGTGATGCTGTCAAATATTTAATGACTAAATTTCCGAAGATTAGTTGTTCTAAGATAACAAAAGGTATTTTCATTGGACCTCAAATTCGTAAACTAATAATTGACGGATAATTTATTGCAACATGCATTCATCGACGTTGTCAAACACTTTGTAAGCAATAATAAGTCACCGAAATATATGCGAGAATCGTAGAAAATATGATTTACAAATTTTATAAGCTCGAATGCTTAATGTGAATCTAAAATTATATTTTATGGATTCACATTTCAAATTTTCCCTGATAATCTCGGTGCATAGAGCGAAAAACAAGGTGAACGCTTCAACAAAGATATTAAAATCATTGAGCAACGATACAATGGTCTTTGGAATCAACATATGGTGGTGGAGTATTCTTTGAATATGATGCGTGATGATAAACAAGAAAAATATAGTATACTTTTCACAGAAAATCCATTAATATAATTTTTTGTATTACTTTCTAAATATAACTGCATCTTTATAAATAATGTTTATTTAGCCAAATAAAATGTCTTTTCGCATACACTACTTTTTGTTAAGACTTTCCATCCTATATATAAAAACAATTATCCTGATAATTTTGAAAAAGAAAGGGAAATAAAAATTTATATGTATAGAGAGTAAGTAGTTTGATAAATTTATATATAAGGGCAGTTATTGAAATAAAATATATACACATGCATATAGGAATAATATTGTTTCTTCATTTGCACTACCTTTGGCGCATTTATTTATATAGTAATAAGTTTAATGTCATAAATTTTCCTTCAATAGATAATTATCATGGGTAAATATATTTGTAATTATATATATATACTCGAGAAATTGGGCTATTTTCACAATAAAATAGAATTTATAAAATGATTTCTCTATATTCGTGATTTCAAGAAATAGGTAGGTTAACTATACATATTTACAACCATATTAAAAGTATTCTAAATCTATTGTCAAAAATAAAATAATAGTTAATGATGAAAATAAAATACATGTTTTAAAAAATAAAATATTTGCATTTTAGATTATATCTCTCTATATATAAAATCAATGTCTGTCTGTTTCGCGATAAACTCAAAAACTACTGAACCAATTAGTACCAAATTTTGCATGTCGCTTTTTATAAACCTGAGGGAAATTTTCGGCTACATTTTGATTAGTAATTTTGGCTATTTCTTTTTTCATTTGAAGAACTTTTGTTTAACGCAGAGTAAATACGAGGCGAAGTAACAACACGAGGCCAATTAAGCGACCAATCAGCATTCTGCATTTTTTTTCCAAGTTGCTTGCGTACTTTTTTTGAAATATATTTTTATATGAGTGTTACTTTTTTTACAAAGTTGTTTTTTTAATTGAGTATTGATAGAAAAATTTATATCACTAAGTTACTCTAAGTTCACACAATGCAATTTAAAAAAAAACTTACAAAATTAGCGTTACTATATGTAAATAATGATTTCGTATTTTTTATTGAATTTTATTCTGGCCTTTGCTTTTTTTATCTCTTTAAAAAAATGTTTAAAATGCAGTTAGAGTAATTAGCAAACACATATGTTTGCCTAATTTCCATATGCTCTTTTATTTTTTACAGAAAAATGTTTACATGCCAGGATTCTGGATTAATTTTTTCTTAAGAAACTATTTTTTCTTATTCATTATGAGATGATGGGCATCGCAGTCGGCATCCATCGCAGTCACTCACTCAACTCGGGCAATTTCAAGGGTTAATTGCACTGGGTTGGGTACCTCGGGGATTGGGTGGAAAAGCTGCCATCTATTTAAACTATATTGATGATGAAACAACTAAATGGATTGAAAAAATAATTAAATCAAATATCTAAACACTAGTATTGTACAATTTTTGTCATCACACACACTTTTTGCCTGTCGTTTATGTGTTACTTCTGTATTGTTATTCTAAGGCACTTCTTCTATTTATTATTGATGTATACTTTCAGTATGAAGGAAATTATACACGGGGGAATTCTCGAGGGAAGCCGGGTCATTTGTCTAGTAATATATATAGGATGGTTGCGTGCGTGTTGGTGTGGCTTGTGGAAAGGCTGCTGATAAAATTATAATTATTTTTATAAAATAATTTATTTAAAGCCAGAAATGTAAGGAGAAAGGAAGTAACGGCCGTTGGGATCAAGCCATGTTGTTTTCGACGCGAGTGGTCAGAGTGTCCCGGAAGCTCGCTCATGCGTAGTCAGGTTGCCGCTCTCGGTTGCCGAGGCCGTCATACTGCTCGTGTGTGTAGTGGAGCTTTGTCCCAGTTCGCGCTCGCTGAAGCAAAGTGTGGTCGCCACATCCTTTATTATATATATAAAAATGAAATCCAAAATCGATGTTTCTTATCGCGTTGCGCAAAATCTACAGAATCAATCATAATGAAATTTCGCATGTAGGTAGCTGAAGATTTCGTTTAACGTATAAGCTATTCAAAAAACTTAAAAGTTTATGCGCTTTTTAAAAAAATGTAAAACAAAAAAGCGTTAGATCCAGCCTTTTACCGCTTGGCACCGCACTGATCGCGACGATAAATGAATTTGATTGATTAATAATTTTACACGTAGTTTGTTTACACGATGAATGTTAATTTGTTTACACGATAAATATTTTTTAAAAGGTGAGATTATCCAATCGCCATGAAACTTTAGGAGGTTATATATATATATATATATATATATATATATATATATATTTACTATACTACTGTGAAGGTGTCTGGTTTAAATTTGATTTGAAAAAATATTTGTTGCAATTTTATTTGAAAATTTCCTACTTTCACTCGCATATACAGTGCATCTCGCGGCTTCTGGTGAAATTACATTTATAAATTTTAAAAATCCTAAATGTGTTCCAAGTATAATAAATTTAATTTGAGAATTTAGCAATATAATATTCCAATGACTTGGCATTTCAATATTAATATATATTTGAAGAAAATATGTGATTATGATAAGAAAAATGAATTTTTAAATTAATATAAACAAACGTGACAATATCTTATTTGAAATTTAATAAATGTTTTAAAAAAATTATGTGTTTCAAAAATATATTTAAACGCATATAACAATATTTATATTTATATACGTTTATAAATCTATATATAGGGGGATTGGATGTTTTATAGAATCGGTTTAACAAATATTCGTTAGGCTAACTTTTACTCGGGTAAAAACTAGGCGAAGCCGGGTACATTCGCTGAATACAGTTATTTACAAATGTTCGTTTGTGGCAAGATGATATTCCTTCAACTTCAAATTACCGAGTGGACCAATTAATATTGATTTTATTCAACTTATCGACTATTTTTAAAGGGACCGGGAAAAATAATCCAAATTATCGAGAGTATAGATAAGTATAGATTCAGTAGGGATTGGATGTTATCTAGAATCATTTTAACAGATGTTTGTTAGGCAAACCTTTACTCAGGTAAAAACTGGGCGAAGCCGGGAACATATATATATATATTAGCGGATGTGTACCCGGCTTCGCCTGGATTTTATCCGAGTGAAAGTTTGCCTAACGAATATTATTGATAATATTCCGGAAAACACAGAATATTATGATAATAATTTTCGTAACATTATATTGTAGCGGATGTATGTAAGTTTTTCTTTTATAACTATTTTTAATGTAAAGGAAATAAATAATCAAGAATGTATGTCTCGTTAGTTTTTATTTTTAACCAACGTCTCATTTTTACAAAGTCGTCATGTAAACAATGCTAAGTGATGATGATCATTGGAATAAAGTTCTATGAAAAATTAAATATGAGAATAATAATTTTGAGATGTTTACAGCATATATATATATTTTTTTTTTTCGTATCAATATATTTATATGATATATATAAAATACATTTTCGAGCAAACATATCCACTCTTTCTACTGAATAGATTTTTAAAAAAGTATATATATATATGTTGATAATTTAGGAATCATAAACACCTGTGTAAATACTTACCACCTCGTCTTACACTCCCTACTCTAATATGGACTTTTAATCATTGTACCCAATCCTCCTTTAATCAATTTAACTTTGTATGTATAATTTTTTAGTGTTCAATTAAATAAAGAGGTACATCTAGAGGGAACGTAGAAACCAAAAGGGCTTACCCCGCAGACAATGAGGTCAATCGTCCCGACGCCACGGCAGCAAACGTCCAATGACGTAACAGGGCTTACCCCGCAAACATGAGGTCAACCGTCGCGTCAGCGCGGCGCCAGACGTCCGATGACGTAACGCTTGAGCATATAAAAAGGGCTTGCCCCGCAGCCAAGTCAGTCAGTTCAGCAGATGCCAGATAGCAGACAGCAGTAGCAGACAGATCGTTAGTAGATGGCTCGCCGGCCGCAACTTGGACTCTGCGTTCTTTCTCTCTGATGCTTCGGTTTCCCCTGTGATTCGTCTCTGTGTGCTTTACCACTCACCACCATCACGACTGCGCAATCATCATCTTTCCCCACGACTCAATACAACAGACCAGACTACCGAAATACCACAGCTAAAGAAAGAAAGTCGACAGGATTCGACATATAGTCCACAGGATGAACAAAGACGAAAAAGAAACCCAGGAGCAGGAGATCGGAGAGTTCCCCAACAACGACCACGGACCGACAACACCACCACCCCATCTTAGCACCATCATCCTTCTGTTGACAACCATCCTAGAAAGACTGCAACCCTTCACCCCAGAGACCTGGATCTCACCTCCTTTGATGCCTTCTCCCTTCCATCTCCAGCCATCACATCTTCCGCTCAACGCCAGCAATCTCCCGAAGTTTTCAACTCAAGCCGGAATCATCCTTTCCAAGGTACTTTATTTCTGCCTACCTGTCTGCCATGCTCCCACTTTCCTGCTATTTTAGTTTTCGCATACGATATATAATGCCTATTTTCTATGTTATAGCCCTTTTTTCCCAAATAATTTTAAATATCAATTTTGCCATAGTTGTTTTACCTTTTAAATTGCACCCCACCTTTAATCCTTTTAAACATTATTTTGCTCTGCGTAATTTGTACCCAAAATATATCTCACATTCTATAATTTAATTTTGAAAATTTGCAATTAGGTTTAACCATTTATAACTATAAATTCTAAACACCATATGTAAAACAGTCAGCCAAGAGGACAACATCAAATTAAGTTTACCTATTTTATCACATCTTCGATATTTTATTAAACTATCTTTAACATTAAAAAAATCATATTTCCACTATATTTTAGATATGACCGCAATACCTTATGGGTTCACATTTCCATCTTGTGTTTAAATTCCTTAACTTTTAATATTTTGATATTTTTCTCATTTAACTTCATTACTTAATGTTAATATTTCAAAAATTTGCATTTTAAACTCCATTGCTCATTTACTGTGTTAATATCTAAAAGCGTTTCTGCCAAAATGTTAATATATCAAAACCAATCAGCACATGCAACTGACCACAAATAATTATTCCTTTTCAGAAAAATGTCCATGTTATTTTTTATCTCCCACAACCCTTGTCAACCCTAATTGCCAGCTAACTGATGCGCGAACTGAATTGTCTCACCCTAATTTTCCGACCCAAGTTAATCTCCTATTGCATAACAATCAACGCATATTTTCTGAAAACAAATTTGATGTCCCCACTTCAAACATTCCCCCCGTCAAAATTAACACTACGTCTGACATTGTAATTGCACTCAGGCCCTACACAGAAAGCGTCCCTCATATAGCACCTCCCACCATGCAAGCCCATTATGTTCAACCCAAAAACAATGACTCATTTCCGTTTCGACATCTCTCACCGGACTTGTTCCAAGAATACCAACTCCCGATCAAACCAGCCAGCAACCAACTTCTACCTCCCCTAACCCCAAATATTTTTACCCTAATCCAAGTAGAACCGACTTCAAGTAACAATGCTTCCCCAGTTCCCCAGCTACAATCAATCATGAACCAACCCGGTCCTAAGTCAAGTCATCAACCCTCCAACATATATGGCTCAGCCCACAGCTAATCTCTCATAAAAATATAGGATACAATATGAAAACATTTTTTTATTTTCCACTTAATTCTCCTAATTTACACGCTAACAATGCCCTTCTCCACCGTCCCGCTAATCATGCTTATCTACATAGGAATATACGTACAAGAAACTGATAGACTTTTTCAACTACAAGAAGCCATTTTCCAACTACTTACCATCATCTGGATTTTGATAGGAGAAACCGTTCAACGTCTATTTATAACTCCCCCACCACTTACACCACAGATAGCTTATCCCAACCTTATTTTATTTGTACTCCACGTGTTGTATCATACTACCCCGCAACTCTCTCCCTTAAAATCAATGTCTTGTCACAATGCTGCACATTGATTCGTTTGTCAACCTATGTACCCACACTTTTTTTCCTCACCCTATGTTACCAGTGCAACATCTTTTCAAGCTATCTTTAAAACCTAAAGTGGACTCGTTTACAAATTTTAATCAAACTTTTTCCATTGTCCCACTTTTGTAAATATCATTTTATTTTAATTTTGTTTCACTCATTTTTCATTTCAATCTTCTCAACTTCTGCAATAGATTTCTCTCAACAACCACGAAATTACCTTGCCTCTCACCAAACCTTACCATCTTAGCGGATCTTTTCACCACCAGCGCGACCCATGTCTTTGTCAGTTTTTTAAATGTGATGTTTTTCTTTATATTTTTATATATGTTCTTTTTTTTTTGCAGAAATTACCTTGATGTAATTTGTCCATACACCAAGCTTAAATACTCTGCAGGCATTTTTTTCCACTCAATCTCCATCGCGCAATTTTCATTCTTTTTTTTTTTCACCCAAGACCGCTAAGTGGAGAACAATAGTTTTTTTTTTTATCCCTTGTTAACTAGTTCCAAGACGTCCTAGCAAAACGCCTTGCAAACCCATTTTCTCAAGCTGATTCTGCTGTAAACCAACTTAATCACCATATTGTCATTCTTTTAACAGTTCCTACTTCATCTTTCTATTCTGTAACCTTGTCGACCGCAACTTCATACCACCCTGTAAATAGCTTTGTTTGTTGACCCAATTAATTTTTCTCAAAAATTACTTCCCACCAACCAGAATTCAACTCAGGCTGCCCCTTTTTAAATTATTCAACGCAGGGGGCCCATCTGTGGTAATTTAAGAATCATAAACACCTGTGTAAATACTCACCACCTCGTCTTACACTCCCTACTCTAATATGGACTTTTAATCATTGTACCCAATCCTCCTTTAATCAATTTAACTTTGTATGTATCATTTTTTTAGTGTTCAATTAAATAAAGAGGTACATCTAGAGGAAACGTAGAAACCAAAAGGGCTTACCCCGCAGACAATGAGGTCAATCGTCCCGACGCCACGGCACCAAACGTCCAATGACGTAACAGGGCTTACCCCGCAAACATGAGGTCAACCGTCGCGTCAGCGCGGCGCCAGACGTCCGATGACGTAACGCTTGAGCATATAAAAAGGGCTTGCCCCGCAGCCAAGTCAGTCAGTTCAGCAGATGCCAGATAGCAGACAGCAGTAGCAGACAGATCGTTAGTAGATGGCTCGCCGGCCGCAACTTGGACTCTGCGTTCTTTCTCTCTGATGCCTCGGTTTCCCCTGTTATTCGTCTCTGTGTGCTTTACCACTCACCACCATCACGACTGCGCAATCATCATCTTTCCCCACGACTCAATACAACAGACCAGTCTACCGAAATACCACAGCTGAAGAAAGAAAAAGTCTACAGGATTCGACATCTATATATATAAAAATGAATGTATGTGTGTGTGTGTGTGACAATTGACAATTAAAAAATATTTATTGTCATCTTAGACAATGTTACATCTCACATGAGAGAGAGAGAGAGGAAGAGAAGAAAATATATACATAGAAAATTAAATATATACATAAATGAAAACAAATTTACAAGAGGGACAAAGGTAGGAGACCTCGGCGCTGGAGGGTCCTGGACCAGGCGATGAGCGGGTCCTCCACTGCTTCTCCGAGCCCAACCTGGACAAAGTAGCGATAAATTCGCAACTTTGCCGACGCCAGGATGGAAAGGGCGTCGTCCTCAAGGCCGGACCCACCGAAGATCCAAGCCTGCAGGTCAGGGGGCCGCCCTATGATGTTGAAGGCCTCTCTGATGAGAGGCCTGATGGAACGGCAGCACCAGTAACGGTGGCCAAGGGAGCGGTCGATGGACCCGCAGGCAGGACAGGAGGGGCCGACCGAGGCAGGATGGGCCGGATGGGGCAGGGCGTGGAAGGCCAACTTGAGGGCCGCGTCGGCCTCGTGGCCCGAGAAGGCGCAGCGCCGCAGCGAGGCCCAGTCGATCCTAGATGGTGGTGGACCGATGGTGGGCGACCATCTCGAGGTGAACCTTGAGATGGGCGTGGCGGCGAGGCGCGGGCGATCCAGGGCCCGTCGGGCCGAGCGCGTCGTGAGGCCGTTGAGGAACGGCGTAGCCGTCCCACGCAGCACCACGGCCGCAGCAAGGGAACTGGATGAAGGCGTGGACTCCGCCCCGAAGCCCACGGCGTTCTCGGAGGTCAGCCTCCGACAGAAGGCGCCCAGGGTCGCGGCGTCAGCCAGGGCCGAGCGCGTAGGGCGGGCGATAAGGTGTTCCTCCTCGATGAGGTCCCGGACTAGGGCTCTGCTCCAGCGGGCGGGGGCCAAGAGGTCGGGAGGGCGGAGGAACCGGCAGCCGCCGATGATGGGGAGGTCCAGCAGCTGAGCCGTGGGGACCGCTCGGTGGTTGAGGCCCAGGATGTTGGAGGCCTCCTCCCATAGCTTCAGCAACCGGAGACGGCGGGGCTGGAGACGGGTGCCGTCCGGTGGAGGGTGGATCCAGGCTTCCCCGCTGTTGCCGCCGACCAGCCAGCTGAAGGCATTTCTGCCCCCGCGGAGCGTGACCTGCACCCCCTTGAGGCAGGCGAGCTGGAGCTGGCTCGCGAGGTCGAGGAGGCCGAGGCCTCCGATGGCAACTGGCCTCGCCATGACCCTTTGAGGAGGCCCTGGAGTGGATTCGTCACCTCGACATTCCACTCTAGAGAAACTTGCCAACATTGTTGTATTGTGCTGTAAAAAACAATATCATACGCAATATATATATGACATCGGCGGGAAGCCACGCCGTGTGGTCCTGACCCCAGACGAATCTCGCCAGTCGGGCCTGCAGCTTGGCGATGGTCTGGGGTGATGGTAGGTAGCCATGCAGGTGGTGCTTGATGACAGAGCCCACCAGCGTGTTCGCCGCTCTTGCTCGCCCGACGAGGGAGAGGCCGCGGGTGAAGGGCGTCCATTTGCGGCATGCAGTCTCCAGGAGGGCCAGGAGATGCTGCTCCCGGTGGGCGACAGTGCTCCTGGGGGCGATGTCGAGCCCGAGGATCCTGATGGAGGTGGTCGACCAGGAGGCGCCGAGAGGGGAGTCGCCGCGGTTGCGCCAGGCGCCGCACCAGAGGCCAGCGCTCTTCCGGAGGTTCACGCCAACTCCGGAGGCCTGCTTATATTCTTCGAAGACAGTCGCCACCCGCTCGAAGTCCTCGTCGCGATGGAACAGGAGGACGATGTTGTCGGCGTAGGCGGTGACATTGCCCACGCCGAGGGTCAACTCCAGGCGACGTAGTAGCGGCCCCGTGGCGATGCTGAAGAGTGCGGCACTCACGGCGCAACCCTGTCTTAGGCCGTTGAGGAGGGGGAAGGCGGTGGTATAGAAGCCTCCAGCCCGGATCTTAGCGTCCGCCCCGGCGTAGAGGATGTTGATCCATGCCAAGAAGGCCGGCGGGAGGCGGAGGGACGTTAGCAGGGACTCCAAGAAGCCGCGGTCTAGTGAGTCAAAGGCGGACTCCAGGTCTACGCCCATGACGGCCAGCGGCGAGCCCAGAGCGGTGGCCTCCTCGACGGCGTCCGTTACCATGGCGATGTTCCATGACGGGGACCTCCCGGGGACGGCGTAGGTCTGGCATTCCGGCACAAGAGTCCGCAGGTGGGGCTTGAGGCGCCGGTGAAGGATGGCGGCCAGGACCCTGTAGTCGGCCGAGGGCAGCGCGACAGGCCTGTAGCCATCAAGGCCGCGACCTCCGCGGGTCTTGGGCACGAGGCAAATGGAGCTGCGCCGCGTCGACGGAGGCAGGGCACCGCGGAGCCGTGAAGCCGCGAACACTCGGGCCAGAGCTTCCGCGAAGAAGTCCTCGTTGAAGGCGACGAGGAGTTCGCACGGCAAGCCGTCCCAGCCGGGGGCCTTGCCGCGAGGGAGGTGCTCGATGGCGTTGGCGATCTCGCTGGGGCTGATGTCCGGCCGGTGGAGCGGGTCCTCCTCACTCAGCTCGCGGGTGGTGGTGGGCGCGCTGCTGGCGATGAAGGCAGCTCCCGCAGCTGGATCGCTGGTGGGACGGGCGAAGCGGGGCTGGAAGGTCGCGAACGCCCTCCGCCGAAGCTCGGGGCCCTCGATGATGTTATCCTGCTCGTCCCTGATGACGCTGACCGGGCGTCGGAGGCGGATGGCGCATGCTAGGTCAGGCAGCGATGGGTAGTCGGCCCGGATGGAGGAGGCCTCGAGCTGCGCCGCGATGTAACGTCTCGCCCTGTAGACGTAGCTGTCGTTGGCAGCTTGGCGCGGGTCGTGCAGGGATCTGGCCTCCGCCAGCAGCCCCGCCTTGATGGAGGGCACCTATCCCAGAAGGTCCCGTCGTCGTCATCGTGCGCTGTGTCTACCTCCAACTCCCGTATGTAGCCAGCCAGATGTTCGAGAGCAAGGCCCGAGCGGAGCATCGCGGCCAAGCGAGGCTGGGTGGGGGAGGAGACGGCGGTGGTGGGCGGGCCCACCTGGAGCAGCACGAGGCGGTGGTCCGAGAGGTGGTAGTGGCTGGTCGCGTAGATGGACACGCGATCCAGGACTCCAGCAGGGACGAGGATCCGGTCCAGGCGGTTGGATTCGACTTGGTCGCCGTGCATGGCGACTCTGGTGGGCAGGTGAGCGGCGTCGAACTGGGTGGCCACGTCGACCAGCGCGGCCAGGTCCAGAAGAGCGGCGAGGGCATCCGATGATGATGATGATGAGGGGCCCCGATCCCTGATGTTAAAGTCACCGATGATCCAGCAGGCCCCCTCCTCCTCCTGTGCCGCTGTCGCCGCCAGGAGCTCCGGTTGCCGGTTTCTCTCCCGGGGTTCATGCGCCAGATGAACGGCGATGGCCGTCATCTCCTCGCCGTGGACATCTATGGTTGCCAAGGCGATGTGGCCCGGCCACAGAACGCGCTGTTGTAGCACGGCTACGCCTGGTCCGAAGACGCAGGCGAGTCCAGATCCCGAGATGGCTACGGGATGGGCCAATACAACAGCGCTGTAGCCGAGGCAGAGGTCTTGGCCGCTGCCCAGATGAAATGCGTTTGTCTCCTGGAAAAACGCGATGTCCACGTGATGTTGTCTGAGGATATGACAAAGGGCAAGGCTCCTCCCCCGAGTGGCGAGCCCTCGCGCGTTGACGGTGGCGACGCGGTGGTTCATTGGCGCTGTAGGCCACGCAGGAACTTCCTGGTCTTCTGGAGGGTCTTGCGGATGGTGGAGTTGGAGTCTGGGCACGAGGCCTTTAAGGTTTCGTGCAGCTTGTCGAGGGTGGCGACCTGTTCCTCTGTCAGCGTGGGCGCTATCCTCTTCATGGTGGTTTCAGAGGTGAGAAGCTGCTGTGCGTCCTTGCAGTTAAGGTCGGGTAGCTTGTCCCAGTCGATGGAAAGGGTGGGGGTCTCCTCGATGTGCTTCAGCAGCTGTTTGAGTGCGGATTCTCCCCGGGCAGACGTGGAGGGAGGTGAGGTCATCTTATCCACCGCCATCTTGTGGTCGAGCGAAGGGATGCCAGGCTCGAGGGGCAGCGGGGGCAGCCAGGGGAGCAGGGAGGGCGGCAGGGGCGGGCTGGGCGAGATCCATCGGTTCGGCAGGATGGGACGCCGAGGGGATCGCCGGAGCCTCGGTTGTTGCCTTTGCCGGTTGGACAGGGGACGCCGGTGTTGCGGGCGCAGGTGCCGGCTTCCTTGGCTGCTGAAGAGGAAGAGGAGGAGGAGGGGGGGGGGGAAGCCTTGCGTGGGTGGGAGACGCTGCTTGCCTGGGGCTGCCGTTCCCTTTCCTGGCGAGCGCTGGGCAGTTGGCTCTGCGGTGGCCCTGCTTACCGCATTTGGAACACTTGATTCCAAAAGAGAGGAAGGCCGATAGGGTGTCTCCCTTGGACTGGATGGTCATTCGGGTGGGAAGCGTCTCCAGCCTTACGCCCTCGTGGAGCAGGATGAACGCCTCCCGGCGGCCGTCGCTGAAGGCGTACTCCCCCATTTTGATCATGATGGGGGCGATGGAGGTGATGTTTCCATATTTACGCAGGGCCTGCACGATGGTGGCGTCCTCTACAAAGCCGGGGAGATTGGCCACGATTATCCTCTCGGCCCTCTTGCGGAAGGGGAAGACCTTGAGGAGTGTTCCCTCGATGTTCAGGCCCTCCTCCACCAGACGGCTCGCAAGGTTCTTGCTCGCGAGGCCCACGATGTAGTGGCCGTTCATCCTATTGAATTGTGTGATGTTTTTGGGCCCTCCGACCAGGTTGCCAATTGCCTTGAGGTAGGAGTAGTCCGGGATGTCAGGGCACAGCTCCACGAAGATGTAGTTCTCGTGGTTGGTGGTGGCCTGCCTCGCCCTGGCGTCGGCGATGTTGACGCGTGTCGCCTTGATCTCCTGAGGCGGCACTGCTCTCGGACCTGCTGGCCGCTTCCGCTGCTGGGAGCTGCGCTGCTCTCCAGGCTTGTTGGGCTGCCTTGCAGCGTGCTCAGGTGATGTTGAGCCGCGGCGCCTCTTCTTGCCCTTCACGACGATGAAGTCGTCGTTGGCGCCCACCTCCGTCATCTCGCTGTCGGCCCAGTTGAGCGAGGTCGGGCTGGCTGCAGTTGCGCTGGTCGTAGCAGCAGTCTTCGGCGCCGTGACGTCACCACGCGCGGCGGCCGGATTTACATGCATATCGCCTGCCGGCGGATTTGCATCTTTTTGATTATTAGAAGAAATTTCAATTGTTTTCTTCATATTCTCGTTTTTTGGCGATAATTCCTCGCCTGTTTGTAGCAGGATGCTGGGCCTGTCAGGCACTTTTTCAGTACATCCTGGGCTCTCTGCCAGTACCACACTTGCCAGGTTAAACGCCCTTCACACGCACTCTAAAGGCGAAAACGGCGGAGCTCGCGAAAGCGTGGCCGCACGCTCGAGTGTGTGTGTGTGTGTGTGTCTGTCTGTCCTTTATGCCTGACCAAACCACTCATTGGAACGCCATGAAACTTTGGGAAGTTATTTAGTATAGTACTGGGAAGGTTTCTAGCAAATAAAATTTTTGAAATAACTTTTCGCCTAGAAATAATCAAGATAAATATTCTAATTTATCTGTTATAATTCAACAATCTGCTCTAAATATTATCATCATGATACGATGATTTTGTAATGTAGAAAATTAGGAAAGACAAAATTCAGGATGACACGGTAATTTATTTGAGACAAGAATAATGATACAATTCCAAGGCAAGATACTATTCCTTTAACTTCCAATTACCGAGGGAACCAATTAATATTGATTTTATTCAACTTATCGAGTATTTTTCAAGGGACCGGGAAAAAATGTTCACTTTATCGAGAGATTCGTTAAACAAACCTTTACTCGGGTAAAACCTGGGCGAAGCCGGGTACAACCATACAAGAATAATGATACATTTCCAAGGCAAGATACTATTCCTTTAACTTCCAATTACCGAGGGAACCAATTAATATTGATTTTATTCAACTTATCGTGTTTAATTGGGCCGCGGTACAAGTTAATTGGCCGAGCGGCTCGCGCCGTCGAATCGCCAAACCATTTACCTTCTTCCGTGAAGTTACGGAAACAGGGATGATCAGATACGCAGGGAAAGTCAGGAAATTTACATCACACAACAGCTTATACATCAGGATGCATCTACAAGCAGTGCTAGGAACTGGTGTTAAGCCTGTTGGGAGGAATAAGAGTCACAGGAGTGGTCAGATTCCTCCTCGCGGATGCAGGGCTTGCTTAAGTCTATCCGAGACATTTAGGAACTCGAAGCCTGGTCGGCAAGTGGTTCTGTTGAAAATAAAGTCACTAAGTGACCTCGTCGTTGCACCCAACTCTACTGCACAGATGGAGAGAAGGCGGAATCTGAGGGCACCAAGGCTGCTACAGTCGAGAAAGATGTGCGTCAGAGTGTATTTCATGTTGGCGTCGCAGAAAGGACAGGAAGGATTGTATCGCGTATCCTATGTGTAAATCTTCGCCCACGTGTATCCGGATAGCAGGCCACCAAGATGTGCTCACTATGGATGATGAAGGTATACGTGTTGTCTAATAGACTCATTGGAGTAAGTCCAAAGTGGATGTGGATAGAGGATGATAGAGAGGGGAATCTGATCTACCACACGGCCTCTTGTAGATTGCCGATTTGCCAAACGACAGAGGAGCGAAGCGGAAGCAGCCTGGGAAAGCAGACTCCGCTCCACGCTTAGCGAATGAGTCCACAGCTATAATACTGGTGGAGAAAAAAGTTCTGCAACTTGATTAAGAAGGGCCTTTGAGCCCTTAGTAGGACATCTAAGGAGCGTTAAGAAATATTGGAAAACCATAGCGTCGACGCAATGGCTGATACAACACTTGTAAATACAGAGTTCTCAAGTCGCGGTGACCAAAGTTGGCGGCTGTAGTCAAACACGGCAACATACCGCGGACTTCAACTATATGCTGGTGGAAGGTTAGAAGGTGGTCATCCCAAGCACTTTCATTGACCACTGGATTGGTCGTTCAGGGATAACCAGATCCCGACGCAGTACAAGAAGTCTCACAAGCGTTCTAAGGAGAACCATAACCTGACTATTTCCAGTTTCCAGTTACTGTCCACACCATCTAGCTATCTTATTTATAGTGTTGAGTTAAAATATTGATACATGGGATCATTTTTGTAATGATTTATTGTGTGTTGAGCCGCGGGAATTTGACCAGAGAAAAATCTCGAGCCACCACAACAAGATCATACGCGTAGTCTTGCGGGAAGACATTTTACCCTATAATTCAGCATGATAAATTCGTGGAAGACGATATTCCAATAGAAAGAGCCGAGAACTGAGCATGTGTACCTATTTTGGAATTTCGTTTCGACACAGTACAACCATTCATGGACAGACTCACAACACGGTTATATAGAAACGATTGTATCAGACGATAAATGTTTCTAAGACAGGCGCTTTTGAGCAACTCTCTCAAGATACTGGAGTGAAGCACGTTATGAAAAGTACCTTTCATATCGAACTAGATAGGATGAAAGGATTTTCTAGTTTTAATCGACCGTGTAATTAATTTTTTTTAAGATTATTCAAAAGTGTTTCTCTAGTGGATCTACAAGGCTTAAAGCTGAATTGGGTTAGAGGCTCTTTAAACATCCTCTCAACTCGCCACCATAGCCCGGCGAAGACAAGACACTCAAGGATCTCGCCCAAGCCAGACAGCAACGGGATTGAACAGTGTGATACGAGAAAGTCCTCTCCACTTCGCTTTAGAACGAGGACAACGTCTTCCAGTTTATACGGAGATTAAAGTAGCCAATGGTAAATCACTTGGTAAAAATATTTAGAAAAAAAAACGAAATGTTTGAGCTGTTTGACCATGATAACAGATGGCATGGCATCACTGCCTGGTGATAAATATAAGCGCATCTTATCAGCTGTCAACAACAACTCGTTCTCTACCATCAGTTAACGATTGACCGACTTTGTTTACCTGTCCTTGTATAGAATCGGGCGAGATGCGGCTGAAATAATGTATAAAGCGGGGTTTAAAATGATTCGAGGACCTTCAGTGAAGCCGCTTCCCGATTGGAAGTGTTCAGAGCGGTTAATGTTCCCTTCCTGATATTCCTTATAATTTCCGCTCCTAGAGCTGACCTCGCACCGCAAGCAGGCCGTCCTCCATGGTTCTCTTTCTTCCTGTCTCTCAATATCTTGTTTTCAGTATTCTGAAAAAGACCTTCAACACATTCTCAACGGCTCCGCACGCCTCTTTACAGAAACGCTCTGTGTAGTCTCCTTTTGAGCGGATTCAAATTAGGTTTTCCATCAAGAGATAGTTTTGAAAAAATTATCACTTCTAGGACTGGATAGGACGGTTTTAACACATGTATGATGCACCTCGTCGCTGAGATAGTTAATTACATCTTCAAAATAGAATGTGCCACATACGTTTTCTAAACAAAAATAGATGCGGTCCATTTTCTGGTAAAATGTTTAAATACTTTGTTCCAGTCAGCGCGTCAGATAACTCCAGGTCCTTGGGATCAGTAACACAGTCTATCCACAGCAGCAAGTGACGTCGATTGTGTTTCTCCCACTTCACCGCGTGTTGACCACATGCAGGTAGTTGGCATCATGTTTTTTTTTCAACAAGATCTCTCTTTGCTGAGCGACACCTAACTAGCCGTGATTTATCTGACATTCTAAAAGATTCAACATTTAATTCGGCGCGAAAATTCCTCGTCAAACATAAGAGAGTTGAAAACTATTTATCTCGTCTATAGGGCGGAAGTGATGACGAGAGAAAGAAATTCATTCCATTCAGTTTACAAATGACAAATATAGTATTCTCTGACAACAGATGTACAAATATCAGGCTAGGTTTGCGATGAATAACATAGCTCCCAGTTTGGTTTTCACAATAAGACCATAACATTATAGGGCACTTGCAGCAAAGGGATGTCACCACGAGCAACAGGGAGCTCTCATAACAATAGCAAATCTTTGTTCCCTTCACGACAATCATTGCCCACAGAGTACAAACACGAGATCTATAGGCACTTGTAAACATTCATCACATTCATCTCGCATGAGCTTACATATCATAGAGTTGGTGTTGTACTTGTGAGTATAACCTTGTTCTCACACCCTTTCCAATCAGTTTTACCGATTTTAGTTAACAATTTTTATTTTTAATAAGAGGCTTAAATACTGGTGTTCTCAATCAGATCAGATGCCGTCTTTTCAGCAGGAACATCATCAGCCTGGGCCAGAGTGTTGGGTTTTGAAAGGCCGTCCAATTTTGGCGGTGTTAGTTCCGTCCTCAATCGATTTGATTTTGAAGCGTTTATGGGAAGTGAAGGGCAAGTTTTTAGTCCTTCTCAGTCACCGCGTTCACATAAATGATCTTAACATGCGGCGTTTTGGATATTTTAACCCTTATGACATTGAATATCAGGTTATCAGAGGCGAGTCTAACGTGGTTAACACTGCTCTTGAGTGTCTACCTTGAGGTTACCCGCGCTTGAGATCTGGGTTTTGTTTAATAGTGGTTGTTTTGGTGGCGGTGGTGGTAGCGGCAGGTAGAGGTTTAGCCAACCTATTCTTGAGCGGTGAGGATGCCTGCACTGATGTTGATAAAATTCGGGGAAAACTTTATTTTCGTTTAAATTCATATTTTATATTATAATTATTCCCCCTTTTTTAAATATCACTGATCCACAACAAGCAATTAATTTTCCGTGGATATCTCAATGTCATATTATTTAGAAAGCCGCTTTGACATAAAACAGTTCGTTTTCTAAAGTAAACTACAATTGAAAGGCTATGAAAAATACGAAATATTTTCTTAAAACGCAAATATTAAAAATACCTTTTTTTTTTTCAAAAACGAAGTTCTTTTGTCAATATCAGTTATCATTACCGTATGCCAAATATTTTAAATATTGTTGTCAGAAAATTAGGTACCTCACATCGCTGGTATTTTACCTGTTATATAGATATCAATTATACCTCAATACATTATAAAACATTTAGGATTATGAGTAGGAGGAAGAAGATGAACCAGGCTGTGTTGAGATCTCGATGGTCTTTGAGTTGAATTACCCACGATATAGAAATGTAAAATTTATTTTAAACCAAAGTTATGTTGAAGAAATCGTGGTGTTTGTACAGATCGCAATCAAATCTTGTTTGTGACAAAGTATAAATTTTCTGTTAACTTATCTTCACTCAGTGTGAAATAATGGAGATCCACTTCGGGACGTCGGCCGGACGACGGACCGGGGAAGAGCAATCAGTTTACAACGAACCATCACTGGGAAGTCTATTTTTTTTTAAACCAAACTTCGCATCATTGTTTTGTGAAACTTTTACAAGACGAAAAAGACCCGTAGCGCTATCAAATTTTGAGGATGAAGAATTAAAGGCAAGGTTCGATCAAGATCGAACACGAACACAAAATAAATTTGCAAAAACACTTGGAGTCACTCAAGCAGCCATTTTTATCCCTTAAAATAAATTGAAATGATTCGAAAGGTCGGAAATTGGGTGCCATATGAACTAAAGCCAAGAAACGTCGAACGCTGTCTTTTCACGTTTAAGCAACTGTTCCAACGTCAGAAAAGAAAGGGGTTTCTGCATCGAATTTTAACTAGCTATGAAAGGAGGGTGCATTACGATAACACAAAACGTGGGCAACGTATGGATAACCTGGCCGTACCTCATCATCGAAGGCCTAGCCGTATTTGGTGGGACCATCTAGGAGTGGTATATTTGGAGCTATTACAACCGAACTAAGGGTCAAAGGGATGTCTACCGAAGTCAATCGATGCGTTGGAGCCGAGCATTGCCATAAAAACGGCTGCAAACGCCAATATACACGACAAAGTTATTTTGCAACATTATAGTGCTCGGCCTGCACCTGTTAAAACGTACTTAGAAACGCTCAAATGGGAGTCTTACCCCACCGCCGTATAGCCCAGATATTTCTCATTCTAATTATTATCTCTTCTGATTAATGCTGACCAGCACATCTTTAACTACGATGAAGTCAAACAATGGACAGATGAATGGATAACGGTTGAATATCCGGCCATTTTCCGCGATGGGATCCGTGAATTGTCAGAACGATGGGTAAAATTAGGGGCTATAGCGACAGAAAATACATTAAACATTGAATGTCTAACCAATATTTCACAAAGGCTTCAATTTTAGAAAAAAAAACACAAACCTATTATATAAAGTCGATTTTCCTTCAACTCTATATAAATATTAGATATTAAATCCCAACGTATATGGAAGTCTAAATGAAATATTGGTTTATAGTTATATCACAATTTTAGAAATATGTACAACAGACTTCAATAGAATACCACCGAATAACGTAACAGAGACGAGATAATCAACATTTTGATAGAGACGAGGAATATGAAAAGGATAGTCATTCTGGAGTAATAAACGGAATTGTTTTTAGTGTTTCAATTTGTATTTATGATATAACAAATATATATCATAGCAAATAAGATATGTGAAGAATTTTACAGAATGTCCCAAATACCAGAGTTAACGTTCAATGTGTGTTCAATCTGTCATGTTCATATTCTAAGTTTGTGCATTTGGTATTGTTTAATAGCGGGTTCTTCTATTTTATTATTAGATTCACTCCCGTGATATACCCCCTATTGTACCTGTGTCAGAGCTACAAGTTCGTTAAATTCTGTTTACCTTCACACCAAGTTTATTCTTTGAATTAACACAAAGCAATAAC
This sequence comes from Cordylochernes scorpioides, assembly GCA_030710605.1. Lineage (NCBI taxonomy): Eukaryota > Metazoa > Arthropoda > Arachnida > Pseudoscorpiones > Chernetidae > Cordylochernes > Cordylochernes scorpioides. The sequence goes on along the minus strand of CP092867.1, from coordinate 68,399,158 downwards.
GCGTCATCTATATCTATTATAATAATTGAATGTCTGTCTGTTTGTCTGTCTGTCTGTACTCTATAGATTCAAAAACCATACTTCCAAACGCTGTGAAATTTTGGGATATTATTAGCTATATCCCCGGGAAGGTTTTTAAAAATAATTTCTGGAATATCTTGAAAATCCTTAGAGTTATTTGCAGATTTGTAGATTTAACTCGAAAGCAGCGCCCCCATTGCGACGATGTTAACAAGTTTTTTTATCTATTAACTTTCTTATCACTAAGTTTATTATCTTAAAGATTATTTATCAAAAGTAAGATTTTCTACCTATTAATTGCGCAAAAGTCAAAGTTAGTTTTATCATTTATCTACAACATATATATTGGGAGAATAGATAGAATGATGATTTTGTAATGTAGAAAATTAGGAAAGACAAAATTCAGGATATCGCGGCAATTTATTTGAGACAAGAAAAATTATACAATTCCAAGGCAAATATACTATTCCTTTAATTTCCAATTACCGAGGGAACCAATTAATATTGATTTTATTCAACTTATCGAGTATTTTTCAAGGGACCGGGAAAAAATGTTCACTAGATAAAACGATGATTTTGTAATGTAGAAAATTAGGAAAGACAAAATTCAGGATGACACGGCAATTTATTTGAGACAAGAATAATGATACAATTCCAAGGCAAGATACTATTCCTTTAACTTCCAATTACCGAGGGAACCAATTAATATTGATTTTATTCAACTTATCGAGTATTTTTCAAGGGACCGGGAAAAAATGTTCACTTTATCGAGAGATTCAAATTTACGAGTTTCAAATTATCAAAATATATCTATTTTTTGTTTTTTAAGTTTATAGAGCAATGTTTTAACAAATGTTCGTTAGACAAACCTTTACTCGGGTAAAACCCGGGCGAAGCCGGGTACATCCGCTAGTATATATATAAATATCAAGAGATATACTACATGATCTTAGCCAGAAGGCCGAGAAACGATATTTTATATAAAGAGATGACCTGGCTTCGTGTGTCTTCTGCTCAAGTGAATGTTTCGCTAATAGAATTTTGTTCCTGCCTACTAAAAATTATTATCTGGCTTCGCCCGTGGTCTGCTTTAAGGAATATTCCCCTAAATAATTTTGTTTATGACAATCAAGCATGATACAGCAATATTGTCATCATCATTTCTGACTAAAAAATTATTGTTGCTCAGTACTTGGTTAATTATAATTTTTCTTAGTAAAAAGTGCGACAACAAATTCTTCTAGATTTAACTCTCTGCCCTGTTCAAATTTCAGCGAGATTAGTTACATATTGAGGGCGTGCATAGCCAACAAACTTATATATATGTAAATATGAAAAACCAATAGAAAAAAAATAAAAGATAAGTGGGTCAGGTGTTGATATTAAAAATTTAAGAAGGCATCTCCTGACCACGAAACATGATTTCTCAAGAAGCCTCTGGGACCAAAATTATTTTTGGTCGCAGTGGTTACAGCCTACTCCACGCTGACGAACGCCAACAGCGCGAAACGCGTTCGTGGATGGTTTTTCTTCATTTATCAAGTCTTGTCTATACACTCAATAATTTGAAATTCTCTCCCGTTCCTTGAAAAATACTCGATAAGTTGAATAAAATCAATATTAATTGGGCCAATCGTTAATTTGAAGTTGAAGGAATAGTATCATGGTACAAACTAACATTTGTGAAAAACTGTATTTAGTGAATGTACCCGGCTACGCCCGGTTTTTACCCGAGTAAAAGTTTGCCTAAAGAACATTTGTTAAAACGATTCTAGAGAACATCCAATCCACCTATATATAGATTTATAAACGTATATATAAATATAAATATACATATATTGTTATATGTGTTTAAATATATTTTTGAGACACATAATTTTTTGAAAACATTTATTAAATTTTAAATAAGATATTTTCTTCAAATATATATTAATATCAAAATGCCAAGCTTTTTTACAACGTCATTGGAATATTATAATACTAAATCTTCAAATTAAATATTAAATTTATTATACTAGGAACACATTTTAGCATTTTTACAATTTATAAATGTAATTTCATCAGATGCCGCTAAAGGCGCTGCTAGCGAGTGAAAGTAGAAAATTTGCAAATAAATTCAACGGATATTTATTTTAAGTCAAATTCACACCAGAAACTTTCCTAGTAGTATAGTATATAACTTCCTAAAGAAACAACAACAACAACTAATTTCTCTGATCGTTAAAACCGATCTATTTAAGTATGTTTTTGTTCTCTTTATTTTTTGTGCAGGGTTCATTCAAGTTAAGATTGATGATTACATTTGATGGCACTGGGGAAGGAAATATTGGTTCTTCTTTAATATGAAATTCATTGTGTTTCATATTTATGCCCTCTCTAATATTGTTGTCGTACTGAAGTGTTGAAGATCTTTTGAGTCTTTCTTTTTGTGTCCAGTTTAAATAGGTTTTATGGGATATGTGTTAGGTTTCTTTACCTTTTAAGCTATTGGTGAATTTTATTGTTTTTATTTTGTCTTCTGCTTTCGAGAGAGTAGGTCTAGACCACATTCTCTCTTTATTTTCTCATTGTTGATAGATGAAACAGCACCAGTGATTATTTTGGCCGCTTTTGCTTGAACACTGTCTAGTCTTCCTTTTAGTGATGAGCTTGAGGGAGCCCAGACGAGTGTTGCATATTCCATTATCGGCCTTATTAAGGTGGTATATGTTGTTCTGAGAATTCTGGGTTTTGCTCCCCAATTTCTTCCACATAGCCTTCTCAGAATGTTTAGTTTTCTGGTAGCTCTATTTGAGGTGATAATTATGTGTTCTGGAAATCGCAATTCCTCATCGATGAAAATTAAAATAATTTTATTGAGACATCATGTCAATACATGCAAAGTGCCCAGTCTGCATTATTTAAAAAAAGATAATATGCATTATATACACTACTAGCGGATGTACCCGGCTTCGCCCGGGTTTTACCCGAGTAAAGGTTTGTCTAACGAACATTTGTTAAAACAATTCTCTATATATTTATAAAAAAATATAAATATATTTTGATAATTTGAAACTCGTTGATTTGAATCTCTCGGTAAAGTGAACATTTTCACCCGGTCCCTGTGTGCCGTGTCATCCTGAATTTTGTCTTTCCTAATTTTCTACATTACAAAATTATTGTTTTATCTAGTGAACATTTTTTACCAGTCCCTTGAAAAATACTCGATAAGTTGAATAAAATCAATATTAATTAGTTCCCTCGGGAATTGGAAGTTAAAGGAATAGTATATTTGCCTTGGGATTGTATCATTATATTTGTCTCAAATAAATTGCGTGTCGATAAATGATAAAACTAACTTTGACTTGTGCGCAAAATTCCCACGCTCTACGGGCGGATATCAGAGCTTGGTTAAGTGGATTCGTCAGTGTAGAGGACAAAACGTTCCGTCGGCGGTTTCATGTTCAAGTCTTTCGCGCAGTGTCTTTGGGATTAAAGGATTTGCTTCAAGCGAGGGGTGGCTCTCAAATTATATTTTAAAAAAACGACGCGGGATATCATTTAAAAATCTGCGATTAGAGCGCCAGCGTGGATATTTCCATTTGTTCGCAAAGGATTGACGACCTAAACTAACTTTTAAATGGCTATGACCTATGGTTATCGTCTGATTTCTACTAATTCAAAAATGAAAAGAGGTTCGTATAAAGCAAATTCAAAGGAAAAACTTTCAAGGAAAACTAAGAAAAAAGGAAACTTTTATCAAGTTGGTATGTTTACAGGACGAAACTATGCAAAAGCTTCTATATAAGTTATTTAAATTTTAGTATTGCATTTATATTTATTCGAATTTTATATTTAAACGATACTCATTATTTCTTTTGATTTTTACATATCGTCTTGCACAAATATTTAAACTTTTCAAAATATATATAAAGTACAATACTTAAAATAAAATATTTTTCTTATACAATCTAAAATTAGAAAATAAATATAAATCGCTAACCTCAAGGAGATAGCCATTGTAAAGCACTAATATTTGAATTAGTTTTACTTAATATATTAGCCCTGAAAGACCCAAGGTCATCAGGCGTGGAGCAGACTTCCTGCCTAAGCCTATCTCCGTCGCAATGGTGGCGCTGCTTGCGAGTTAAATCTACAAATATGCAATTAACTCTAAGGATATTCAAGAAATTATTTTCAGAAACCTTCCCAGTACTATACTAAATAACTTCCCAAAGTTTCATGGCGTTCCAATGAGTGGTTTGGTCAGGCATAAAGGACACACACACACACATACATTCATTTATATATATATATAAATATATATATATACAATGAATATGGCGCCTCTGCCAGCACTGCAGAGTTTGGTGGAGAATCGCCAGTGGATCTCCAGCGACACCACGCATTTTGCGATCTACGATGAATATGTAGATCGCGTACTTCGCCGCTGAGGAGATGGTGATCGCGTGGTTCTCGAGACCAACTGGAAAGATCCAGGACTGCAGTATCACACCTTGGTTTTTTGGATTTCTAATTTTATCAATTATTTGGTTGTTTATGCTAATTTTGTGGTTATATGTATGCCTTTTCCCCCTGTCAGTGGAGAATACGCATAGGGTTGGTTTAATTAGGTTTATGGTCATTTGGAGTTCCATTACCAACTTCTTCAGTCCTCTCATTCATGTGTTCAGTATTTTTTCTGATTTTTCTATACTGCTACTTGTGTGCCATATGGCTATATCATCTGCATAACAGGCAAACTTCAGTGAGGTAAGGATGGTATTCGTTAATATATAGCAGATAGAGTACAGAACTGAACACAGATCCCTGAGTTACATCAGCCCATGTTCTTTGGTCCTTTGAAATTTTTCCATTGACTCGAACCCTTATCCTTCTTCCCCTTAAGAAGTCTGCAATCCAGATTAAGGTTTTTCTTCTTACTCCGATGTTGTGCAGCCTTTCAAGTAATTTCTCCCTCCACACTCGATCAAAAGCTGAGGTCATATCAAGGAATACGGCCGGTGTCTTCTTTGGCGGTGTTTCCTGGAAATAATCTATTATTGATTGGCAGAAGTAGAACAGGTCATCAGTTGTACAGTGTCTGGATCTATAGGCAGTTTGGTAGAAGTTTATTTTATTATTGTTAGTTATCAAGACTATGAGCCTAGAGTGGATAATTCGTTCTGTTATTTTACAAAGTATGCTGGTAAGAGCAAGTGGCCGATAGTTCTTGTATTCCTTGTTTGGTTTCAGTATTGGCACTATAATTGATATCTTTCAATTCTTTTGTAGTTTACCAGTTTGCCATGAAATGTTCAGTATTCGTAGGAGTTGATTTTTAGCTTTGTCTCCAAAGTGTTTAATCATTTGACCAAATAATAGATCATCTCTTGGTGACCTCTCGGATTTAACTTTTCTATTGATGAGTTTAGCTCATTCAATGTGAAGTCCCTAGAGAAAATATCTTGTTGACGGTCATTTCTTGATTGTTCAACTAACGTGTTTATATTATTTTTTAGAGTCCTAACTTCATTCGTATAGCTGAGTCTGGAAGTGCTTGAAAGATATTCAGAAATTATGTCAGCCATCTGTTTGTTTGTTCTCGCTGTTCCAGGATATTGAAATCCAGAAACAAGGTGTTTCGGTCGTTTTTTTGGATAACAAGGGCATTGTTCATCACGAGTATCTTCCTGCAGGCCAAACAGTTATTAAGGAAATGTATTTGAGCATTCTTCGCTGTCTGAGGGAAGCGATTCGGAAAAAAAGGCCAGAAAAATGGACTAATGGTGACTGGATCCTACACCATGATAATGCCCGTCCTCACACAGCGCACTTGGTGACGAGTTTTTTGGCGAAAAACGGGACACAAATCCTACCTCAACCACCCTATTCCCCAGACATCGCACCAAATGTCTTTTTCCTGTTCCCCAAACTTAAAGCAGTTCTAAAAGTAAGACATTTTGACACCAGGAATGACATAATAGAAAAATCGCTGTTGGCATTGAAGAGCATTCCAAAAGAGGCCTATAAAAACTGTTTCGACAAATGGGAGAAACGATGGCGCTGGTGCGTTGAAGCAAGGAGGGATTACTTTGAAAGGTTTTAATAAATTTTTTAAAAAATATCTAACCTTTTTTTTTTATGGACCCAGTCCGGGAACTTATGGGAAATACCTTGTATGATACCTACGAAGGTTTAATGAGACAAGAAAAGTTAAAAGAGTTCAAGTTGGGAATGAAAAAAACAACAGTTTATGTTTACTAAAGTATCACAAGAGAGTGAAGCGGCGGTGCATGCAAGCTACGTTTTATCGGAGATGATAGCTAAACACTCAAAACCTTTTACTGAAGGTGATTTCATCAAGGGATGTTTAATTAAAGCTGCAGAAATTTTTTGTCCTGGAAGTGTGAAGACGTTTCAAGCAATATCTTTGTCTCGAAATACCGTTGTGGAAAGAGTTACTGATATGGCCAGAAATTTGAATGATCAGATAAAAGAAAAAGCATCTTGTTTCGAAGCATTTTCCATTGCCTGTGATGAGAGTACGGACATTGGGGGCGTAGCTCAGTTAGCTGTTTTTTTTTCGAGCTTGCGACACGGATTTCAACATTTTTGAGGAATTATTGGAACTAGTACCGATGCATGGCACTATTACAGGAGAAGATATATTTAATTGCGTTTATGATATTCAGCAAAATACAATTTACCTCAATAAAAATTGACTTCTGTAGCAACAGATGGAGCTCCTTCAATGACTGGAAAAACCAACGGTTTCGTAGCATTACTGCGAAAAAAACTTATTGAAATTTCTGATGGTTCCAATATTCATCATACGCATTGCATTATACATCAGGAAGTATTATGTACGAAGGTAATACAAATGGAAAATGTGTTGACACCTATCAAAAAATTCATCAATTTCATAAGATCTCGAGGTTTAAATCAGCGACAGTTCTCTCTGTTCTTAACTGAATTAGAAAGTGAATATTCAGGTTTATCATACTATACCGAGGTACGTTGGCTCTCATGTTCCAAGGTTCTCAAACAATTTTGGGACTTGAAAGAAGAAATATGTCAGTTTTTAATAACCAAGAATCAAGACATCACTTTTTTTTCTGATCAAGTATGGTTGCAATATTTTTCCTCCATGGTTGACATAACAAAACACTTGTCGGATTTAAATTTGAAACTGCAAGAAAAGGATCAGATCATTACCAACATGTGTGACCAAGCTAATGCATTCAAATGTAAGCTAGTTCTTTGGGAAAAGCAGTTGAAAAACGAAGATTTAATGCACTTTCCGACATGCAATATGTACAAATCAAGTTTAGGTGAAACTGCATCGTATCAAAAATATGCGGAAAATATTTTAAGTCTTAGAAATGAATTTGAAACAAGGTTTTCTGATTTCAAATCTTTGGAAGGCAAGTTTACTTTGTTTTCTTCGATTTTCTCGATAAATATAGAATCAGTACCTAATCATATGCAAATGGAGGTAATAGATATCCAGTGCGATTCAGATTTAAAGGCAAAATTCATTTAGGTTGGCGTTTCTGAATTTTACAAATATTTGCCAGCCAGATTTGAAAACACTCGAAAATTAGAATATGAAATTATGTCCATGTTTGGAAGTACTTATCGGTGCGAGCAGTTATTTTCACTTATGAAAGGAAATAAGTTTCCAATCAGATCGAGAATTACTGACTTTACCTTGGGTCAGTTTTAAAATTAATCACTGCGAATAAGATTTCCCCCGAAGTAGGAAAGATGGTAGCAGAAAAGAGATGCCAAATATCAGGGAGAAAGTATTAACTTTACTTTCTTTTTTCTTATTAGTATTTTTAAAAATAGACCTACATAAATATTACTATAAAAATTTAATTACTTGTTTTCTTTTTTGCGGCCCACATAATCTTATTACTTTTTTATTTGGCCCGTGTTAGGATTTGAGTTTGACATGCTTGGTGTACAGAAAATATTCCTTATGCTATATCTCCTTATGAGCGAAAATCTAAACATAAGGGGTAAAATTGTGTGTACCAGTGTTATTCGAGAAGGTATAACACTTTGGTCTGCACGACATAATATGTGAGCAAATGACAAACAAAAAATTACTGTTCGTAAAAAAAAAAAAGAGTCAAGCTGTAAGGACAGCATTTATTATCCCCATAACCCAACACAAAGAGCTACAAAATATTGCTAGATAATATAATACATGACAGCTTATATAACACATGAGGTAACTTGCCAAGTGGTATGCCAGCATCGATAAACATACGATCTAAAGTACCCCCATAACCAAAAATCGCAAGGCGTCAAGTCCGATGATCTTTGAGGCCTCTGGTATATAAAGTGGCGACTTATCACACGATTCTCACCGAACGTATCCTTTAGCAATTGTTTGGCACCTCGGGAGATATGAGGAAGTCCTTCATCTTTCATGAATGTTATTTCGCTTAGTGCTTGTTTGCCCTGCAATATGCAAAACCCTTTTCTCTCAAAAGTTGAACTTAACGTTCCCCAGTTAAAAAAATTGTCTTAAAAGTTCTTCCATTGCTTTTTTCAAATAAAAATGGCCCAATAATAAAAGAAGAAGTAAACCCACACAAACCTGTAACTCTGAGCTGATGAAGTGGTATTTCTATAAAAATCCTAGGGTTTTGGTTGCCCAAATGCGGCTGTTTTGAATGTTAAATTCTCTGTTTAGAGAAAAGTGAGCATCATCTGTCCACAGAACATTCGACAGTCAGTTTTCTTCAATATCAATTTGCCGGAAATCCCATGCAGCGAATTATTGACGCATCTCAAAATCGCCAACTTTCATCTCGTGAAATCTTTGAATTTTGTATGGGTACACACAATAGAGACATTAAGTGAAGCGTCTTCGGATATCACAATCACACTCGGCGATTTTAACGCCAAAGGTTCAACTTGGGGATCACTTGTCCAGGATAACAAAGGTCAGCAGGTTAAGGACAAGCTAACCGACCTCTACCTTACACCGTTAAATAACGAAAATAACACCTATATATCCAAGTCTACACAATGAAAAATCCTGAAAAGTGCAATCAGTGACCACAGACCAATTTTAACAACCCTCAACTTCAAAATTAAGAATGTCCAATAGAATGAAAGAACACTGGAGAAAAATTCACTGAAAAGCTTGAAGAACTGTGCAACGAAGAATTAAATCACAGAACGATTGACAAAAAATTAGAAAAATTCTCTTCGAACATGTCCAAAGCTGCAATATATATTATACGAATGGAGACAGGACTCTAAAAAATAATATAAACAAGTTAGTTAAACAATCAAGAAATTACCGTCAACAAGATATTTTCTCTAGAGAGACTTGACATTGAATGAGCTAAACTCATCAATAGAAAAGTTAAATCCGAGAGGTCACCAGGATATGATCTATTCTTCGGTCAAATGATTAAACACTTTGGAGACAAAGCTAAAAGACCTGTGGATACCTTACTGGAAGGACCACCTCATCGAGGCAATGATTGAGAGTGAGAGACAATATCAATGAACTTCTTAAAACAATTAAAACAGAGAAAACATAAAGGAACTCATTGAAATTAGTCACAAAATAGAACAAGAAATTTGGATATTCAAACAAGAGAGAAGAATGGGCAGCATTCTGAGAAAAAATGGATCCAAGAAAGGACAGCCATCACTGGAATATAATTAGAGTGTTTGAAAACAATCAAAACCAACACCAATCCTCCAATACTCTAACCGATATGAAAAGAACAGCGAGAACGAACTAACAGATGGCTGACATAATTGCTGAATATCTTTCAAGCACTTCCAGACTCAGCTATACGAATGAAGACAGGACTCTAAAAAATAATACACTGCGTGACATTGAAAATGGAACACCAAGAAATAGTGGCCAGAAAGTGATGAAACTCGGCAGACAGAGAGAGACAGGGACGAATAATAAGTGATCTTTATTTCAAAATGATAGTCATAATACAGAGCGAGAACGGCGTCGGCTTAGTAGCAAGTAGGACCACCGCGGACGGCGATGCACGCAGCAACACGTCTAGGTAGAGAGTCAATCAGAGTACGGATGGCGTCCTGAGGGATGGCTCTCCATTCCCTCTCAACCATTTGCGACAGTTCGTCTTCTGAACGCGGCTGTGGCAAGGCATGCAAACGGCGTCCAATGATGTCCCAGACGTGCTCGATTGGTGAGAGATCAGGAGAGTACGGTGGCCAGGGAAGCATCTGTACATCTTGCAGAGCTTGTTGGCTAATGCGAGCAGTGTGCGGTCGGGCGTTATCCTGCTGATAAAGGGCATTGGGTACTCCCTGGAGGTAGGGGAGTGTCACCGGTCGCAGCACATCATCAAGTATCGTTGGGCCGTCATAGTGCCCTGAATACGAAGTAAAGGTGATCTGGAATCATACGCGATTGCGCCTCAAACCATGATTCCACGTTGTCGCACCGTGGGGCGTTCCACAATTGCTGCCGGATTGGACCTTTCTCCACGTCGACGCCACACGCGTACACGGCGACTATCACTGGACAAGCAGAAACGCGACTCTTCTGAGAACACGACCCTGTGCCATTCCGTCATCCACGTCGATCTAGCCCGGCACCATTCCAAACGTTGGCGCCTATTCGGTGGGGTCAATGGCAGTCTTCTTAGCGGACGGCATGAGTGCAAGCCATTAGCAACCAATCGACGGGAAATGGTTCTGGTCGAGATGGAATGATCTAGGGTGTCTTGCACATGTTGCAGGATGGCGGTACAAGTGGCTTGTGGGGCCGCCACTGCTTGTCGAAGGATACGCCGATCCACACGTGCTGACGTCACTCTGGTTGCACCGACATTCCTATAAATTGCCACATTTCCTTGTTCCAACCATCTTCTCCACAGTCGGTGCACCGTGGACGCACCAAGGTGTGTATCAGCAGCGATTTGACGTATGGACCAACCTGCCCTTTTCAGTCCGATCACCATGCCCCTCGTAAAAGCGTCTGTCTGCTTGAACTGCCTCCGTTTACGATGACCTGGCATTCTCTGTTATTACACGTGTCTTTTGACACAAGAACAAAATTTATACAATGATTTTCCTTGAAGAAATAACGACACGAATACTGTCCTTTCTGCAAGTTCCTTCCCTTATATCTTACTCCATGTGCGCACGAGAGCTGCGCATTTTACATCATTTGCATACCTCGGTTAGGCGCGTCTACCCTGAAATTTGCATAATTTTCTGGCCACTATTTCTTGGTGTTCCATTTTCCATGTCACGCAGTGTATAAACACGTTAGTTGAACAATCAAGAAATTACCGTCAACAAGATATTTTCTCTAGGGACTTCACATTGAATGAGCTAAACTCATCAATAGAAAAGTTAAATCCGAGAGGTCACCAAGAGATGATCTATTCTTTGGTCAAATGATTAAACACTTTGGAGACAAAGCTAAAAATCAACTCCTACGAATACTGAACATTTCATGGCAAACTGGTAAACTACAAAAGAATTGAAAGATATCAATTATAGTGCCAATACTGAAACCAAACAAGGAATACAAGAACTATCGGCCACTTGCTCTTACCAGCATACTTTGTAAAATAACAGAACGAATTATCCACTCTAGGCTCATAGTCTTGATAACTAACAATAATAAAATAAACTTCTACCAAACTGCCTATAGATCCAGACACTGTACAACTGATGACCTGTTCTACTTCTGCCAATCAATAATAGATTATTTCCAGGAAACACCGCCAAAGAAGACACCGGCCGTATTCCTTGATATGACCTCAGCTTTTGATCGAGTGTGGAGGGAGAAATTACTTGAAAGGCTGCACAACATCGGAGTAAGAAGAAAAACCTTAATCTGGATTGCAGACTTCTTAAGGGGAAGAAGGATAAGGGTTCGAGGTAATGGAAAAATTTCAAAGGACCAAAGAACATGGGCTGATGTAACTCAGGGATCTGTGTTCAGTTCTGTACTCTATCTGCTATATATTAACGAATACCATCCTTACCTCACTGAAGTTTGCCTGTTATGCAGATGATATAGCCATATGGCACACAAGTAGCAGTATAGAAAAATCAGAAAAAATACTGAACACATGAATGAGAGGACTGGAGAAGTTGGTAATGGAACTCCAAATGACCATAAACCTAATTAAACCAACCCTATGCGTATTCTCCACTGACAGGGGGAAAAGGCATACATATAACCACAAAATTAGCATAAACAACCAAATAATTGATAAAATTAGAAATCCAAAATACCAAGGTGTGATACTGCAGTCCTGGATCTTTCCAGTTGGTCTCGAGAACCACGCGATCATCATCTCCTCAGCGGCGAAGTACGCGATCTACATATTCATCGTAGATCGCAAAATGCGTGGTGTCGCTGGAGATCCACTGGCGATTCTCCACCAAACTCTGCAGTGCTGGCAGAGGCGCCATATTCATTGTATATATATATATATATATATATATATATATATATATATATATATATATATATATATATATATATATATATATATATATAGTGTAGAAACTATATAACAAAATTATAACAGTGATTCTAATTTTAAAAAATTTAAGGAGCAAACTGATAATAATGATAACTTATATCAGTTAGATTTGATTAGATTAGCAAGCTAAATCTAATACAAATTTTTTAATACAAAACTGGACTATAAAATTAAATAACTATTTATTATTATATATATATATATATATATATATATATATAAATGAATGTATGTGTGTGTGTGTGTCCTTTATGCCTGACCAAACCACTCATTGGAACGCCATGAAACTTTGGGAAGTTATTTAGTATAGTACTGGGAAGGTTTCTGAAAATAATTTCTTGAATATCCTTAGAGTTAATTGCATATTTGTAGATTTAACTCGCAAGCAGCGCCACCATTGCGACGGAGATAGGCTTAGGCAGGAAGTCTGCTCCACGCCTGATGACCTTGGGTCTTTCAGGGCTAATATATTAAGTAAAACTAATTCAAATATTAGTGCTTTACAATGGCTATCTCCTTGAGGTTAGCGATTTATATTTATTTTCTAATTTTAGATTGTATAAGAAAAATATTTTATTTTAAGTATTGTACTTTATATATATTTTGAAAAGTTTAAATAATTGTGCGAGACGATATATAAAAATCAAAAGAAATAATGAGTATCGTTTAAATATAAAATTCGAATAAATATAAATGCAATACTAAAATTTAAATAACTTATATAGAAGCTTTTGCATAGTTTCGTCCTGTAAACATACCAACTTGATAAAAGTTTCCTTTTTTATTAGTTTTCCTTGAAAGTTTTTCCTTTGAATTTGCTTTATACGAACCTCTTTTCATTTTTGAATCAGTAGAATCAGACGATAACCATAGGTCATAGCCATTTAAAAGTTAGTTTAGGTCGTCAATCCTTTGCGAACAAATGGAAATATCCACGCTGGCGCTCTAATCGCAGATTTTTAAATGATATCCCGCGTCGTTTTTTTTAAATATAATTTGAGAGCCACCCCTCGCTTGAAGCAAATCCTTTAATCCCAAAGAGACTGCGCGAAAGACTTGAACATGAAACCGCCGACGGAACGTTTTGTCCTCTACACTGACGAATCCACTTAACCAAGCTCTGATATCCGCCCGTAGAGCGTGGGAATTTTGCTCACAAGTCAAAGTTAGTTTTATCATTTATCGACACGGCAATTTATTTGAGACAAATATAATGATACAATCCCAAGGCAAATATACTATTCCTTTAACTTCCAATTCCCGAGGGAACTAATTAATATTGATTTTATTCAACTTATCGAGTATTTTTAAAGGGACCGGTAAAAAATGTTCACTAGATAAAACAATAATTTTGTAATGTAGAAAATTAGGAAAGACAAAATTCAGGATGACACGGCACACAGGGACCGGGTGAAAATGTTTACTTTAACGAGAGATTCAAATCAACGAGTTTCAAATTATCAAAATATATTTATATTTTTTTATAAATTTATAGAGAATTGTTTTAACAAATGTTCGTTAGACAAACCTTTACTCGGGTAAAACCCGGGCTAAGCCGGGTACAACCGCTAGTAGTGTATATAATGCATATTATCTTTTTTTAAATAATGCAGACTGGGCACTTTGCATGTATTGACATGATGTCTCAATAAAATTATTTTAATTTTAATCGATGAGGAATTGCGATTTCCAGAACACATAATTATCACCTCAAATAGAGCTACCAGAAAACTAAACATTCTGAGAAGGCTATGTGGAAGAAATTGGGGAGCAAAACCCAGAATTCTCAGAACAACATATACCACCTTAATAAGGCCGATAATGGAATATGCAACACTCGTCTGGGCTCCCTCAAGCTCATCACTAAAAGGAAGACTAGACAGTGTTCAAGCAAAAGCGGCCAAAATAATCACTGGTGCTGTTTCATCTATCAACAATGAGAAAATAAAGAGAGAATGTGGTCTAGACCTACTCTCTCGAAAGCAGAAGACAAAATAAAAACAATAAAATTCACCAATAGCTTAAAAGGTAAAGAAACCTAACACATATCCCATAAAACCTATTTAAACTGGACACAAAAAGAAAGACTCAAAAGATCTTCAACACTTCAGTACGACAACAATATTAGAGAGGGCATAAATATGAAACACAATGAATTTCATATTAAAGAAGAACCAATATTTCCTTCCCCAGTGCCATCAAATGTAATCATCAATCTTAACTTGAATGAACCCTGCACAAAAAATAAAGAGAACAAAAACATACTTAAATAGATCGGTTTTAACGATCAGAGAAATTAGTTGTTGTTGTTGTTTCTTTAGGAAGTTATATACTATACTACTAGGAAAGTTTCTGGTGTGAATTTGACTTAAAATAAATATCCGTTGAATTTATTTGCAAATTTTCTACTTTCACTCGCTAGCAGCGCCTTTAGCGGCATCTGATGAAATTACATTTATAAATTGTAAAAATGCTAAAATGTGTTCCTAGTATAATAAATTTAATATTTAATTTGAAGATTTAGTATTATAATATTCCAATGACGTTGTAAAAAAGCTTGGCATTTTGATATTAATATATATTTGAAGAAAATATCTTATTTAAAATTTAATAAATGTTTTCAAAAAATTATGTGTCTCAAAATATATTTAAACACATATAACAATATATGTATATTTATATTTATATAAACGTTTATAAATCTATATATAGGTGGATTGGGTGTTCTCTAGAATCGTTTTAACAAATGTTCTTTAGGCAAACTTTTACTCGGGTAAAAACCGGGCGTAGCCGGGTACATTCACTAAATACAGGTTTTCACAAATGTTAGTTTGTACCATGATACTATTCCTTCAACTTCAAATTAACGATTGGCCCAATTAATATTGATTTTATTCAACTTATCGAGTATTTTTCAAGGAACGGGAAAGAATTTCAAATTATTGAGTGTATAGACAAGACTTGATAAATGAAGAAAAACCATCAACGAACGCGTTTCGCGCTGTTGGCGTTCGTCAGCGTGGAGTAGGCTGTAACCACTGCGACCAAAAATAATTTTGGTCCCAGAGGCTTCTTGAGAAATCATGTTTCGTGGTCAGGAGATGCCTTCTTAATTTTTAATATCAACACCTGACCCACTTATCTTTTATTTTTTTTCTATTGGTTTTTCATATTTACATATATATAAGTTTGTTGGCTATGCACGCCCTCAATATGTAACTAATCTCGCTGAAATTTGAACAGGGCAGAGAGTTATATCTAGAAGAATTTGTTGTCGCACTTTTTACTAAGAAAAATTATAATTAACCAAGTACTGAGCAACAATAATTTTTTAGTCAGAAATGATGATGACAATATTGCTGTATCATGCTTGATTGTCATAAACAAAATTATTTAGGGGAATATTCCTTAAAGCAGACCACGGGCGAAGCCAGATAATAATATTTAGTAGGCAGGAACAAAATTCTATTAGCGAAACATTCACTTGAGCAGAAGACACACGAAGCCAGGTCATCTCTTTATATAAAATATCGTTTCTCGGCCTTCTGGCTAAGATCATGTAGTATATCTCTTGATATTTATATATATACTAGCGGATGTACCCGGCTTCGCCCGGGTTTTACCCGAGTAAAGGTTTGTCTAACGAACATTTGTTAAAACATTGCTCTATAAACTTAAAAAAAAAAAAAGATATATTTTGATAATTTGAAACTCGTAAATTTGAATCTCTCGATAAAGTGAACATTTTTTCCCGGTCCCTTGAAAAATACTCGATAAGTTGAATAAAATCAATATTAATTGGTTCCCTCGGTAATTGGAAGTTAAAGGAATAGTATCTTGCCTTGGAATTGTATCATTATTCTTGTCTCAAATAAATTGCCGTGTCATCCTGAATTTTGTCTTTCCTAATTTTCTACATTACAAAATCATCGTTTTATCTAGTGAACATTTTTTCCCGGTCCCTTGAAAAATACTCGATAAGTTGAATAAAATCAATATTAATTGGTTCCCTCGGTAATTGGAAATTAAAGGAATAGTATATTTGCCTTGGAATTGTATCATTTTTCTTGTCTCAAATAAATTGCCGCGATATCCTGAATTTTGTCTTTCCTAATTTTCTACATTACAAAATCATCATTCTATCTATTCTCCCAATATATATGTTGTAGATAAATGATAAAACTAACTTTGACTTTTGCGCAATTAATAGGTAGAAAATCTTACTTTTGATAAATAAACTTTAAGATAATAAACTTAGTGATAAGAAAGTTAATAGATAAAAAAACTTGTTAACATCGTCGCAATGGGGGCGCTGCTTTCGAGTTAAATCTACAAATCTGCAAATAACTCTAAGGATTTTCAAGATATTCCAGAAATTATTTTTTAAAAACCTTCCCGGGGATATAGCTAATAATATCCCAAAATTTCACAGCGTTTGGATGTATGGTTTTTGAATCTATAGAGTACAGACAGACAGACAAACAGACAGACATTCAATTATATATATATGAGCCCCTCAATGCACAGATTGATTAACTCCATAAATCACAAAGTGGAGAAATGCGATGAAATAATGTGCACTGTTTTTTATAATTCCTTTTATAATATAAATTCAAATAAACATGATAGAATGCATTAATACAAATGTAAGTTTTATCTTACAGTATATAAAATTAATAAGAAAGAATAGCCAAAAAATTATCAACAGAAATGTTACAATTTTTATGTGAATGGTGGAGTTAGTCGATTTGGCAAATGAAAAAAGTAATAAATTTATTTTCATTGTTTTACATTTTATCGAAAAATTGATATTAACAGTTCTGTTATAATATAATATTATTTGTGATTAATTCATCAGCAACATAAATGATGTCTTCTTCATCAGCTCTATGTAAGGACTCGTCATTCCGATTTGTTCGCAAATTTTTAAAGTAAGATTGTTTTACAGGAGGAATGAATTTCAGAAGAGCCATCATGTCCCTCCTTTTTTCACTTGTTACGGTTCTACCTTTAGGATATAGTAAAGGCTGGTCTATATTTTTCAAGCATTGTGGTCTCCCTGCCACAAATTTCCTTATATCGATGGCATAAAATTCTGAATTTTCATTATGGTCATATTTGAATTGTAAAATGTGTGATTTAGACCTTTCTAATTTTATCCAGCGCATTTTAAGCCAATTTACTGGACACCCAGAAACGGTTACTTTTCTATTAGTTAGTGAATTTTCCAATGGTTTTGTGGAAAAAAAATCTTCGTGAGTCATTTGGATTACATTAAATGGTTCTTTCTTTTTACATGTTTTGATTATATTGTTCCAATCATCTGGTGAAAAAATATTTTGAATTTTTTTTCGCATATGACTCAATGATGGCAAAATCTGAATCATTGGGCAAATAGCTATGCCCACTTACCAAAAATTTCATTTCAATTGACTGAGCTCGTATTTCCGTACTTTGAACAAGTCTCAATAAACTTAAGACGGTTTTGATATTTCTATTTTGTCCGGTGCAGGAATCTGAATATGTTATTATTTTTTCAAAGTTTTTTGCATAAGTTTTTATGTATTTTATCAGGCATGAGGAAATTTCTTGAGACCCACGAGATCCTTCAGTTTCTGGCCAAACAAACATGTGGCCTATATTTTCATTGAAATCATGGCAACCGAAATTATAAACATATAGATTTCGTTTATAATAAGCTACAGATGTGGTCAGTTTAGGAAAGGCTAAAGCTTTTTCTAAATCAAAAGAAAATACGAAAATATCATCTGATGCTGCTTTTCGATCGGCAGCCATAAGACTACGAGCCCGTTCAGCCTCTTCTAAGTGATTTTCCTTCTCAATTTTTGCCATCTGAATTCCCTCACTGTCTGAAGATTGAATTTTTATTTGCAAATAATCACAAGTTTGGCATGTATCCTTAGATGGTTGTTTAAAATGTAAATTAAATTTTGTAGAGAATACTTTGTAGTAATATTTTTCTTTCACTGGTACTACATTTTCCTTTTTACATTGCGTGGCGTATAGTTCATACATTTTCTTAATATTTAAGTCAGGATTTAAGTATTGCCGCCTTGGATTATGAGCTCTGGTGTAGTGACTAGTGTAGGCTGGAAATGACTTAATATGTTTTACAACATGTGTGTCATCTATTTTATTGCTTGCAGCACGGCCTTTCCTCTGATCAAATAAAGATGTAACTTGTTCTTTAGAAGAACATTATCATAATTAACTTATCACCTGATAAGTGTCCCTAAAATATTTTTTGCAAACGGGAATATCATGTTTGTCTTTTCGAAAATAATATGTAAAAGAATGTGATCTTGGTTCTTTAGTGTTATTCGAGGGGCGCCTTCTTTTTATTTCTTTAGCTCTAATACAACCTCTTAAGAAAATGTTTTGGGCAAGTTGACTATCTAAACTCTAAAATGTCTTCATGGCAGCCTCTCTGTCATACGAAAGAATTTTTTGATTGCACTTCTGACGGCATCTGCATATTATATCGACAAATGTTTTTGCAGGTATTGAATATCCTCCTCTATTCCTGTATGCCAAACCTTTTGTTCTTTTTTGCTTTTGTATATTTCGGGCCCAATTATCAGGGTTACAACTTCTTTTCCTTCCAATAGATGTGTTTGTTGCAATATTTTTACTGCTGCAATCAGAAGAATCAGAAGAAACCCATAAACGCTTTCTTGAGCCACACTTTCTGTTGATAACTTGTATTGAAGAACCATCTGATGATTCACTATTCTGCACATCCACATTGTTATTACTCTCACTCATCTTGATTATAAGGATATAATTTTATTTTTTTAAAACACTGAGAAATTGGAATAATTATAATAATTCGAATCCAAATACGATATGAGTGTGATGTTGAAAAGGCTGAAAAAATATGTAGTCCGTGTAAGACTAATAAAGTATACAGTGGAGTTTTAGCCCTAGATGTTTACCGCTGCAGTGTGGCCAGATCAAGTGTGTTGGAAGAAGCCAGCCGCTGGAAAGTTCTGGATGACGCCCGCGCATGCGTAGTGAAGTGTTCTTAAAACACGTGCTTGCCGAGGCAAAGTGGGGACGCCATCTTTCTGCCCGTATGTGTTTTGAAGCTTTGTTCGCTGAAGCAAAGTGCGGTCGCCACAAGCTGTATTATTCTAACGAATTTCATTAGGTACGGAGTTACTCAGAATGGCTTCTGAAATAAATAATTTATTGTTCAGTGGCCAAAAAAATTTTGTCGTTTAATGGTTTTAAAACTTTATTGTTTAGGAAACTTTTTATATATATAAAAAGTTATAACTATATCAAGTGTTTTTACACCTAAATTTAAGATTTTTCAAAAAGTGGAGTTAATCAGTTTGTGCAGTGAACGGCTCATATAGAGATTAGTGTTTAGGTATTTGATTTAATTCATATAGTTGATATAATAGTATATATTTATATTATATTTTTTATAAATTAGTTTTAAAAATTGTAAAAAAAAATGCATCGGCCGGGAATCGAACCCGGGCCGCCCGCGTGGCAGGCGAGCTTTCTACCACTAAGCCACCGATGCTTTAAAAAAAAATGGCCATATTTAGGTATTCATTCCATTCCGGATTAGTCCGCGTAAAAAAATAGTTCTTCAAATTAAAAAAAAAAATAGCCAAAAATAATAAGCAAAATGTAGCCAAAATTTTTCCTCAGGTTTATAAAAAGCGACATGTAAAATTTGGAACCAATTGGTTCAGTAGTTTTTGAGTTTATCGCGAAACAGACAGACAGACAGGAATTGACTTTTATATATATAGAGATAGAGATAAGTTTGTCGGCTATGCACGCCCTCAATATGTAACTAATCTCGCTGAAATTTGAACAGGGCAGAGAGTTAAATCTAGAATAATTTGTTGTCGCACTTTTAACTAAGAAAAATTATAATTAACCAAGTACTGAGCAACAATATTTTTTAGTCAGAAATAATGATGACAATATTGCTGTATCATGCTTGATTGTCATAAACAAAATTCTTTAGGGGAATCTATATATATAAAATTGAATGTCTGTGTGTCTGTGTGTGTGTCCTCTATGGATTCAAAAACCATACATCCAATCGCCGTGAAAATTTGGGATATTATTAGGCATATCCCCGGAAAGGTTTACGAAAAATAATTTCTTGAATATCTTAAATATCCTTAGAGTTATTTGCAGATTTGTAGCTTTAACTCGCAAGCGGGGGGCGGGTGACCTCCGGGAACTACGTCCATCTTCCATAAACGACCATGATTTTATTCAACTTATCGAGTATTTTTCAAGGGACCGGGAAAATATGTAGATAAAACGATGATTTTGTGATGTAGAAAATTAGGAATGACAAAATTCAGGATGACACGGCACACAGGGACCGGGAAAAAATAATCACTTTATCGAGAGATTCACGACCATGATTTTATTCAACTTATCGAGTATTTTTCAAGGGACCGGGAAAATATGTTCACTAGATAAAACGATGATTTTGTAATGTAGAAAATTATGAAAGACAAAATTCAGGATGACACGGCACACAGGGACCGGGGAAAAATGTTCACTTTATCGAGAGATTCAAATTTACGAGTTTCAAATTATTAAAATATATCTTTTTTTTATAAGTTTATAGAGAATGGTTTTAACAAATGTTCGTTAGACAAACCTTTACTCGGGTAAAACCTCGGGCGAAGCCGGGTACGTCCGCTAGTATTTACTAAAGCAGAACACGGACAAAGCCAGATAATAATTTTTAGTAGGCAGGAACAAAATTCTATTAGCGAAACATTCACTTGAGCAGAAGACACACGAACCCAGGTCATCTCTTTATATAAAATATCGTTTCTCGGCCTTCTGGCTAAGATCATGTAGTATATATCTAGATATATATATATATATATATATATATATATAGTGTAAAAACTATATAATAAAAATATAACAGTGATACTACATTTAAAACTTAAGGAGCAATCTGATCAGAATGATAAATCATATCAAGTAGATTTGGTTAGATTAGCAAGCTAAATCTAAATTAATTATAAAAATAAATAGTTGTATAGTTTTATAGTTAAGTATTCTATTAAAATTATCTTCATTAGTTTGATTATTTAAATTCAAATTATAAATTTGTTAATTGTTATTATTTAGTATAGATAGAGAAAAAAAAAAATTCTTTACTTCATGTTATGAATATTTTGGGTTGTTGTTAGATAAGGCTTGATAAGACAAAGGATCGATAAGATAAAGGGTTGAGGTGCAGTCGTGATAAAAAAAGATAATTATTTACCGTCAAGTAGCTTTTATTTTCAATTACTTGAGGAAATATTACACATTAGTTAGTTTCACATTATATAGAATTTATAAGTTAATCCTATATTAGTGATTTAAAATGATTGATTGGTTAACTACGCATATTTACAACAAAACTGAAAGTCTTTCTAAAAACGATGATAACAAAAAAATGAAATTATCAATGAATAAAATAAAATATATATTTTTAAAATATAGAAATTTTTGAGGTTTTAGATGATATAATATTTTTAGATTATATAATTTTCCCCCCCTGTGAAAAAGATTTTAAAAAATTAAAATTTCAAAATAAAATTGGTAATTAAA
Source organism: Cordylochernes scorpioides (assembly GCA_030710605.1). Lineage (NCBI taxonomy): Eukaryota > Metazoa > Arthropoda > Arachnida > Pseudoscorpiones > Chernetidae > Cordylochernes > Cordylochernes scorpioides. Next base: position 68,377,013 of record CP092867.1, on the reverse strand, counting down.
AATAATTAATCAAACGAAATCAATAAATCTATAGAAATAATTAAAAATGAAACAATAAAAATCAATACGCACATTTTTTTCAAAATAAACAAAAGAAAGTTTGTTTACAAATAAAATATACAATTATGAAATTATAATAAAAGTTTATACCGGTATAAGAAGTATTATAAGAAGTATATGTGAAAAATGGATATGAAGCAAAAGGTATTTAAAATTTGAGTAATCATGACATTATGCTAGTTACACTTCAAAGTATCAAAAGCAGTAGAAATTTTATTTTTACTTGGTTGAGTAATGAAACGCTAATAGACGTATGGAGTGACATTAAGTTATCTGTGAAGGCTTAAGAATTGGTGCTGATATTTGTTCTTCATTGTCCATGTCCAAAATATGGCCTTCCTGTAAAAAACATGGTTTATCATCAATATCTATTAACTTTGTGTTAGAATTTTGATTTGCTATTAAATCATTTCCTATGTTAGTGCTATAGTGAAGTAGAAAATCTGCTCCTGTGTAAAATAATTTAAGCTTATTGAAGTGTATAATTTCTGTTTGTTTCCTTTGGGGTAAATTGGGTTTACTAATTTCATATGTGACTGGAGAAAGTTGTTTTAAAATAGTAAATGGGCCTATATATCTTTGTGTTAATTTACCAGTGTTTGGATGAATAAAGGTTTTTACTAATACCTGATCTCCTTCTTTAAAAATGGGTTCTGGGTGTTTGATATCATAAAGTTGTTTGCTGTGTTCATGGGATTTTATGGTTCTTTCAGTGGCTAATTTTCTTGTTTTTTCAATTGGTGTATGTGTTACTGTGTCATGTTCTATATACTGTGGTTGTATTCCATAATATAAGAATTTAGGAGTAAAACCTGTTGTGGTATGTACTGTTTCATTATAGCTTTCAGTAATTTTAGGAATATATTTTGTCCAAGGTATCTTTAAATTAGCATTATATTCACATCTTAACCTATTAATGATAATGGAATTTAGTCTTTTTACTTTTGCATTTGTTTCTGGGTGATGAGCACTGGTGAGTAGATGCTTAACATTATTTCTCTCCAAAAAGTGTTTAAATTTATTGCTAAGAAAAGCTGCATTTCTGTCAGTTATTAATATTTCAGGTGTATTAATTTGGAATAAATTTCTCAAACAAGTTATATAAGAATCAGTTGATATAGATTTTGTTGGAAAAGCCCAAAGGAATCTACTATGGTGATCTACTATCATATGGATACTGTGTCTTGTTGTCCCATAATTATGTAACCCGCCCAATGTATCTAGAGAAAAAATGTGATTTGGATGTGTGGCTATTGGCATCTGTTGTAGTGGTCCATAAACAATTCTGTTACCCCTAGACTTGTTAAACTGGCAAGTTTCACAATGTTTGGTGTAATTAGCAATATCCCTAGTCATATGTGGCCAATAATAGTGTGGAGAAATTATTTTAGTCATTTGAGTTGTTCCAATATGTCCATGCTTTGTATGTACCTTGTTTAATAATTTGTGTCTTAGTGTTTGTGGAACATAAGCTCTTTTAAAACCCTTCTTGTTAATCATATAAAGGCCATTTTGTATTTTAATTTTAGCACTACTAATTTGTTCAGTTGATTGGTGTTCTTTTAACTCATTATATGTTAGGTAAAATGAGACAGGTGCTCTCGACAGCATGTCTGTTTCTATATTATTTAATCCTTTAATATGTTTAATGTCAAAGCTATATTGAGATAGGATTAAGGACCATCTAAATAATCTACCTTGTGGGTTTTTTACATTTTTGATCCATTTTAAAGGTAAGTGATCTGTGTGCAATGTAAAATGTATGTTGTGTAGATATGTGTGAAATATTTGTACTGAATTAATGATAGATAATGTTTCAATTTCTGAGGCAGTATAATTTTGTTCATATGGGTGAAGTTTTCTTGAAAAGTAACCTATGGGGTGTAAAATGCCTTGTTCATCCGGTTGTTTAAGAACTCCTGCTACTCCTAGACTTGACGCGTCTGTGAATAAATGACATGGTTTTGATGGGTCATAAATATATAGTACAGGCTGTGATATGAGTGAATTTTCAAGTGTTTGGAAGGCTTGTTCATGTTTCGTACTCCATAACCAAGGAGCATTTTTTAACAAAAGTTCATTCAAAGGTGCCCTAATTTGCGCATGATGGGGAATAAATTTATTATAAATATTTATGGTGCCTAAAAATCTCTGTAAGGTTTTAATATTATATGGTTTATTTAATATTTAAATTGCTTCAATATTTGTGTTATTTGGTGTATATTTTCCTGAGTTGATAGTGTATCCAAAGAATTGTATTTTTTTTGTAAAAATTTGCATTTATTGAGATTCAGCTTTATATCCTCTTGTTCGAATATACCTAATATGTCATCTAAATGTTTAATGTGTTCTTCATAAGTTTTAGAGTGTATAATAATATCATCAAAATAATTTAAGGCATAGTGTATATTATGCTTAGTGAAAACTGACTTCATATTCCTTTCAAATTGTGAAGGTGCATTTTTTAGACCATATGGAAGTCTGTTCCATTCATAACATCCTAATTGTGTTACAAAGGAAGTTTTATGTCTATCTTTTTCATCTATGGGTATATGCCAGTATGCATTTTTAACATCTAGAATAGTGTAAATTTTTGACTGTGATAACCTATCTATAACACTGATAGACAAAACTTAAGGAAGTTGTACCTTATAGCATATATATATCTCTCAGAGTTATTTTCTGAATCCCGATATATATATGCTATAAGGTACAACTTCCTTAAGTTTTGTCTATCAGTGTAATTTGTTCTATAAGTGGAATTGGTGTATGTTCTGGAACTGTTTTTTGATTAAGTTTCCTATAATCTATACAGAGTGTTGTGGGGTGATTTGGGGTATCAGATTTTTTATTCACTAATAATGCAGGAGAACTATAGGGGCTAGATGAGGGTCTAATAATATAATATTTTAATAATTCAGTTATTTGTTTTCGTATTTCAGCATTATTGTAAAAAGATGTCCTATATGGCTTTTGTGCTATGGGAATATTATCTAAAATAGATATGCAAATTGGGTTAGTCTTTATGTATCCTATATCAAAATTGTGTTTAGAGAAAACATTCTTATATTTATGCAATATATCTGAAATTGTTTGATTTGAGAAATTTGGATTAATATCTACTTTACTAAAGTCTAAATATGAATTATAATTTGTTATAGAGTCCGGTTGTCGCATACTGTGAAATGGGTTAGAATCAATAATGGGATTTGAATTAGGATCTATAAGTTTAACATTTGTATTTGGTATATCAAAAGAATTGAAATTACACAATGGGTTAATATTTAAAAAAGATGAATTTTTAACATAGTATGGGTCTGGAATACATAGGGTAGTGGCATATGACTTCTGATTATCAGTTTTTGGATTAAAATAATACAAGAATTTATAATTTTGGAAAAGAAGGTTTTTGAGAAATCTATTTGTGACTTAAATAAATAAAATGTTGGTAAACCTAAAATAAGATAATCTATTGGACTATTACAAAAAAAAAAACAAACATTTCTTGATACTTTGTAATTTTATCTAAGCTAAGCCTAACCAATATTTTGTATAATGGGTAAGTAAATCCTCTACCTGACCTATTCTTTCTTTTGGGGAATTATCTAATACTAGCGGGTGTAGCCGGCTCCGCCCGGGTTTTACTCGAGGGAATGTCTGTAGTCTAGTATGTTGATATAATAAATCTATCTGAATATTAGGAAAGGTCAGGTAATTTTTTTGTAGGGTGATGCTCTGAAAAAGAACGCTATACCACTTTATCACTAAACAAATTGGCGAGTCAAAAATAAGCAACCTAAACAATCCATTAGCTTTGCAAGATAATAAAAGAAATAGAGAAATGCATGCAAAATTCTCAACACAAATCAAAATCTTTAATCCTCAGAAGTAATGTATTTCAGGTAGGATGAGGTTTATTTCGTTTCTATTACATTACATGGACTAGATTTTTTTTTCTAATGAAATTTACTGACCTCTTTGTTCACTGAAACCTAAACAATGTGTATGTTAGACCACTCTTTGTTCAACCTTACACATTGTTTAGGTCTCTTATTAGGTGCAAGATGTATACTTATGCTAAAATGGTAATTTGGGTAAACATAGGTAAATTCATGTTGGGCCAGTATTGTTCAGCAAGCCAACACAGATATAACATTACGGTATGAAGCAAATTGTGCTAAAACTAATATTTCCAATCAAATTATCAAAAAAATAACACATACTATGTAATATAAACACATGTATGTAAAATAAACACAAATGATTTTATACCATTCTGAAGGTTCTTGTACTCTTGCAGCTATTAGATATTTTTTTTAGGTGATCTGGAATTCCATTTGTAAGTGCTTCTAGTAAAAGTGTTTTTTCTAGGTTTAGTTTTTTGGCTAAAGCAGATTTTTCCTTAAAATATTGTTCCAGATCATCTTTATCATTATATTTTAAATTTAGAAACCTACTGAATAAATTTGAATCTTTAATTGTGAAATATGATGTTAATTTTTGTTCAATTTCCCCCCAATTATATATATCTTGTAGTTCTTTTATGTAATAACTGAATGCTTCACCCTCGAGAAAATTTGATATATTATTTTGTTTAAAATCTTCATCAAGATGCTTCTGTAAACATTTTTTTGTTAAAGAATTTGAGCAAAGATATTATGTTTAAATTTTGACCATTAAATTTCGGTATTTCTATAGTACTTGGATTAGGCGTCATGGCGTGTTCTACATGGCGTATTCCTTTGTTTGCGAGACATTTTGTAAAAATAGTTTTATAAAATTTGAATAATTTATAGAGCAATTGGGTTGAAAATTCAGGTAACCCTGTCGACTTATTGTTATGAATATTTTGTGTTGTTGTTAGATAAGGCTTGATAAGACAAAGGATCGATAAGATAAAGGGTTGAGGTGCAGCCGTGATAAAAAAAAGATAATTATTTACCGTCAAGTAGCTTTTATTTTCAATTACTTGAGGAAATATTACACATTAGTTAGTTTCACATTATATAGAATTTATAAGTTAATCCTATATTAGTGATTTAAAATGATTGATTGGTTAACTACGCATATTTACAACAAAACTATACAACAAAACTGAAAGTCTTTCTAAAAACGATGATAACAAAAATAAAAATTATCAATGAATTAAATAAAATATATATTTTTTAAAATATAAAAAATTTTGAGGTTTTAGATTATATAATATTTTTAGATTATATAATATATATATATATGTTATATTAAGATATTATTTAAAATGTTATATTAAAATATTTTATTTTAAAAAATTATAATTTCATAGATATAAATACTCGAAAAATCGACCGCCAGAGGTCACGCTTTCACTATAAAATCTCATTGTTGTTGTTCCCCGTTGGCTGACCCAAAACTTTGTAATTATGTAAATAATCTTTTCTTTTTTTTTTCTTACGCCTCAATAAGGCAATACTTTTATCAAATCATGTTTTTTATATAATCCTAAAGCTCAGTTAAAGCAATCTTTTATCAAAACTTTATATTTTTATCAAGATTATTATTCTTTCAATATTTATGCCACGACTGCTCAACAAATAGCACTTTCATTTATATATAAGATATATATATATATATATATATATATATATATATATAGTGTAAAAACTATATAATAAAAATATAACAGTGATACTTACAATTAAAACTTAAGGAGCAAACTGATCATAATGATAAATCATATCAAGTAGATTTGGTTAGATTAGCAAGCTAAATCTAAATTAATTATAAAAAAAAATAGTTGTATAGTTTTATAGTAAAGTATTCTATTAAAATTATCTTCATTATTTTGATTATTCAAATTTAAATTATAAAATTTGTAAATTGTTATTATTTAGTATAGATAGAGAGAAAAAAAAATCCTTTACTTCTAAAACATCATCTAGTTAATTATATTAACACAAAGCAATAACGCGCCATCTATACATATAAAATAAAAGGATTTAAAAGCGCGAATGTTTCTTTTATACATAAAACGAACTTCTACTGTCCTTACTGCGATGAAAAAATATATTGGGAGGGCTTGGCTCATCAGTTGTGAACCCTCCCAGCGGTTTCGCCAATTTAATGGTGGATTAAATTGGCGAAACCGCTGGGAGGGTTCACAACTGATGAGCCAAGCCCTCCCAATATATTTTTTCATCGCAGTAAGGACAGTAGAAGTTCGTTTTATGTATAAAAGAAACATTCGCGCTTTTAAATCCTTTTATTTTATAGTTAATTATATATTTATAATTAATAACAATAAAATTTAACAACGTAACGTCTTTTGTATCGGCTTTTACACGTCATTTAGACATACTCTAATCCTATATATAGGATAATAGAAGTGAGAATATATATGATAGTTAGAAAAAAGAGAGAAAGACAGAACCATGCACTATTAATCGAACTAATAATAAGAAAACAAAAAGTTTTGTAAATAAGGTAGATAAGATTGTTAGTATATATATATATTTTTTTATAATTTTATATTTTATTCTTTTTTTTTAAATTATTTTTTAATTTTTTTTATTTTAAAATATGAATATAAATAGTTGTATTTAGTAAAATATCTATATTATGTATTAACTTTTATTATAAGTTTGGTTATTATGTTTTGAAACCCTAATGGTAGACCAGACATACAAAAAACTTAAATTGGAGTAATTATTGAAAAAAGAGGTCTGCTGAACCGGGACTTCTCAAATAGAAATTCAGCTTTCAACATTTCATCCCTTCTCTATTATGTCTAAACCTCCTTTCAACCGGATTTTATGTGTTAATATAATGTTAATTCAGTGAAACATTTATATGAACAGATATAATGTGTACCTACCTTGTCCGCGGACGCCTTCAACTGTAAACATCTATTTCTGGATGACACATGTTGTGGGGGGGGGGGGTGGACAAATTTAGACCTTATATTTTGAAGTTGTAGAAAAACAAGATATTCTAAGATGAAAGAGAAGATATTTAAGGGAAGAAATCCAAATTTTATAATCTTTATAGCCAGTTAAATTAAAATAATTGATTCAACACTTATTCATCTTTCAATATTCCTTTAAAAAGGCAAATTATTAGAGTTTAATAAAGCTATAAATTGTGAAAATTCACTTTTATTTAATTTCCATTTTCCTCCCCAGAAATTGGAGATTAAAATAAAATGAATTCTATACAATATTACTTTTAAAATCTTGTGAAAAAAACTTCAAATCAGCTATTTAATTTAAGTTTAACTAATTGTTAAAGATTACAAATTTGTAGTAGTGATTATTGAAAGAAATTATAGAAAGTTGATTTAATAAATGGATACTTCCATTTATTTTTTTTAAGTATTTTATAATTGATATACTGTTGAAATATTTTACTTGTCTGATACTAAATTTGTTTTTAATAAATTCCATGTTTAAATTTTTAACATCTTCTATGAAATTTTCTAATATATTATTTATTCTATAAAATCTTAGAAACTGACCAAAATATATACCTTTACAACAATTTAATGAAATATTAGAATTCATATTACAGTATTTAATAATATTGAAATTATAATTACTTTTTCTATTATAAATTTTAATAGCATTATTTGTAAGGTCTATATTTAGGTCTAAAAAGTTAACTTTTTTGTTTCTATAAATTTTTTCATTGTTCTTAAGTTTCAAGTATTTAGGATAAATTTTAGGTATTAAATTTTTGAACTGTGGATTATTAAATATTATGATGTCATCTACATAACGGAACATTTGCCAGTTAACATTATTTTGTAGAAAGTATTCTCTTTCGTACCAGAATAATATTAAGTTTGCTAATAACGGACTTGAAGACGTTCCCATGGGAACTCCTTCTGATTGAATATATATTTTATTTTTAAATTCTATATAGTTAAAGTTTAAAAATGTTTCCAGTAGAGTTTTTGCTGTTTTAAGATCTAATTTAATTGTTTTATATCTGTTATGAATAATTTTAATGTGGAAAGTTTTGTCATTAATGATTTCGTTAAATAAATTGGTTATTTTATTATTTAGATCTCTTAAATTTATTTTAGAATATAGGTCCTCAAAGTCAAATGTGTGTACTGTTTCCATGTTTGTCCAATTGTTCATTAAATAGTTAATGATTTTTTTATTTGAGTCGATGAATTTATAATTATATTTATTAGTTAATTTATTTAAAATAAATTGTAGTGTTGAAGCTAATTGTATATCAATGTTTTTTATAACTGAATTTATACCAGATGTGATTGTTCTGAAAGAAATAGGTTTTTTGTGTAGTTTAGGAATTATATAGAACTTTGGTATGTTTGGATTTTTGTAGTGATTATAAATTTTTAGTGAATTTTCAACGTTTTTGATGTCTTTTTTGATTTTTGTGGCTGTAGTTCTATCAAAAGTGTATTTATGATTATTATCAATTTCCTTTTTTAGCATATCGTGGTATAGATTTTTACAAATTATAGATAAATTATTGGAACATTTATTTATAGGAGTGATAATAAAGTCCTTCTATAATTTAATTATATTTTCTTTAAAAGAAGGAATATCTGAATTAGGTTTTGTGTATTTAAGTGTATTATTATAATAATTTATAATTTCCTTTTTAATATTATGTTTCCATTCCAGAAAAGTAAATTCTGGAATACTGTATTTTATACTAGTTTTATTTATGAAAATGTCTATATCTTTTAATATAGATTTAATTGTATTATTATAATTGTGTTTAATTTGAGGTATATATTTATACCCTTTATTTAAAATATCCTGATATTCTGGATTTAAAAAAGAAAAATTGCTAGTTAATATATGACCTGAAAACTTATATTTATCAATATAGTTGTTGCAATTACATTTAAATTTTTTAAAATTTGCCAAATTATTAATAAATTGGTTATAATTGCAAACTAAATTACCTATATTTTTGTTGTATCTCCAGATTGTTTTGAAATTTAAATTTTTTATAGGGAAAAGATTATTAATGTTTTGGTTATTAAAAATATCATTAAACTTAATATGATTAAATAAATTGTTATTAAATTTAATGATAATATTAATGTTATTAGTAGATTGTTTAATTTTTCTGTATTTAAAGATGTCGTGTGTGATATCTATTAATCTGTTAGTCAGATTATGAATTTTAATATATTCTATAAGTTTGATAAATTTATTATTATTTAGTTTAAATAATGTTTTAATAAATTTATCGACGAAGTTGTTAGTGTACATTTGTTTTGGGTCCAGTAATTCTTCAAATTCAATGTAACCTAATTTATTGGTAGTTTTACCTCAAGTTTTATTAGGTTTAGTTTTAAATTCATTTTTTTTTTTGTATTTGCAGCTGATTTCATAAGTTGAAATTTCTTCTGTTTGTGGTTTGTATGTGTAGTTTAATTCGTCATTAAGTCCATAAGGGAATAATGTGTTGTGTTTATAAATGTAGTTGTTTTCTAATAATAGTCGTTGTTTTTTGTTTTGACATATGTTTAGTATTTCTATCTTAAAGTTGTTAAAAGTATGTAATTGATTGTGTTCTTTCATATATATATTACCAATTGATTTTTTAGCGTGGTTTCTATGTAGGTTTATTCGTATATTTAATGGATTACACGTTTGTCCTATATATGATAATTGACAAATTTGGCATGTTAATTTATAAATAGTATTTACTAATTTACAACTAGTCGTTTGAAATGTGTCATGGTTCTTAAGAGAGGGACAAGTTTGACAATTCTTTCTTAGGCAATTCTTAGCGAGTTTAAATTAACATAAAAGAGGTGCTAACCCTGATATGCTGGTAGTTTTTTTTAGTTTTTTAGTTTGTTATTCTATTGAGAATTTTTTTTTTTAATATATTTATCTTAATTGTTTTTGTGTTGATTAAATTTGTAATAAAATGAATAATTAATCTATAAAAATATAGATATTACTGTTTGTTATCTGTTATATTTTTAAGAATAACTAATAAAAAACATCTTTAAACTATCTAAACAATGAAAAAACAAAAGTTCTGAAGTTATTTTTTTCTAAAATTACTTTTATAATTTATTTTTTCATAATCAAACAATAAAAGATAATTATAATCTGTATGGAGTTTTATTTATATTAGAATATCTAATATATAATTAAATTTGTATATTATATTATATATAAAAATATATCATAAAGCAAGCTCATATGAATTATAATAGTGTAAAAACTATATAATAAAAATATAACAGTGATACTACATTTAAAACTTAAGGAGCAAACTGATCATAATGATAAATCATATCAAGTAGATTTATTGTTATTAATTATAAATATATAATTAACTAGATGATGTTTTAGAAGTAAAGGATTTTTTTTTCTCTCTATCTATACTAAATAATAACAATTTACAAATTTTATAATTTAAATTTAAATAATCAAAATAATGAAGATAATTTTAATAGAATACTTAACTATAAAACTATACAACTATTTATTTTATAATTAATTTAGATTTAGCTTGCTAATCTAACCAAATCTACTTGATATGATTTATCATTATGATCAGTTTGCTCCTTAAGTTTTAAATGTAGTATCACTGTTATATTTTTATTATATAGTTTTTACACTATTATAATTCATATGAGCTTGCTCTATGATATATTTTTATATATAATATAATATACAAATTTAATTATATATTAGATATTCTAATATAAATAAACCTCCATACAGATTATAATTATCTTTTATTGTTTGATTATGAAAAAATAAATTATAAAAGTAATTTTAGAAAAAATAACTTCAGAACTTTTGTTTTTTTCATTGTTTAGATAGTTTAAAGATGTTTTTTATTAGTTATTCTTAAAAATATAACAGATAACAAACAGTAATATCTATATTTTTATAGATTAATTATTCATTTTATTACAAATATAATCAACACAAAAACAATTAAGATAAATATATTTAAAAAAAAATTCTCAATAGAATAACAAACTAAAAAACTAAAAAAAACTACCAGCATATTAGGGTTAGCACCTCTTTTATGTTAATTTAAACTCGCTAAGAATTGCGTAAGAAAGAATTGTCAAACTTGTCCCTCTCTTAAGAACCATGACACATTTCAAACGACTAGTTGTAAATTAGTAAATACTATTTATAAATTAACATGCCAAATTTGTCAATTATCATATATAGGACAAACGTGTAATCCATTAAATATACGAATAAACCTACATAGAAACCACGCTAAAAAATCAATTGGTAATATATATATGAAAGAACACAATCAATTACATACTTTTAACAACTTTAAGATAGAAATACTAGACATATGTCAAAACAAAAAACAACGACTATTATTAGAAAACAACTACATTTATAAACACAACACATTATTCCCTTATGGACTTAATGACGAATTAAACTACACATACAAACCACAAACAGAAGAAATTTCAACTTATGAAATCAGCTGCAAATACAAAAAAAAATTAATTTTAAACTAAACCTAATAAAACTAGAGGTAAAACTACCAATAAATTAGGTTACATTGAATTTGAAGAATTACTGGACCCAAAACAAATGTACACTAACAACTTCGTCGATAAATTTATTAAAACATTATTTAAACTAAATAATAATAAATTTATCAAACTTATAGAATATATTAAAATTCATAATCTGACTAACAGATTAATAGATATCACACACGACATCTTTAAATACAGAAAAATTAAACAATCTACTAATAACATTAATATTATCATTAAATTTAATAACAATTTATTTAATCATATTAAGTTTAATGATATTTTTAATAACCAAAACATTAATAATCTTTTCCCTATAAAAAATTTAAATTTCAAAACAATCTGGAGATACAACAAAAATATAGGTAATTTAGTTTGCAATTATAACCAATTTATTAATAATTTGGCAAATTTTAAAAAAATTAAATGTAATTGCAACAACTATATTGATAAATATAAGTTTTCAGGTCATATATTAACTAGCAATTTTTCTTTTTTAAATCCAGAATATCAGGATATTTTAAATAAAGGGTATAAATATATACCTCAAATTAAACACAACTATAATAATACAATTAAATCTATATTAAAAGATATAGATATTTTCATAAATAAAACTAGTATAAAATACAGTATTCCAGAATTTACTTTTCTGGAATGGAAACATAATATTAAAAAGGAAATTATAAATTATTATAATAATACACTTAAATACACAAAACCTAATTCAGATATTCCTTCTTTTAAAGAAAATATAATTAATTTACAGAAGGACTTTATTATCACTCCTATAGATAAATGTTCCAATAATTTATCTATAATTTGTAAAAATTTATACCACGATATACTAAAAAAGGAAATTGATAATAATCATAAATACACTTTTGCTAGAACTACAGCCACAAAAATCAAAAAAGACATCAAAAACGTTGAAAATTCACTAAAAATTTATAATCACTACAAAAATCCAAACATACCAAAGTTCTATATAATTCCTAAACTACACAAAAAACCTATTTCTTTCAGAACAATCACATCTGGTATAAATTCAGTTATAAAAAACATTGATATACAATTAGCTTCAACACTACAATTTATTATAAATAAATTAACTAATAAATATAATTATAAATTTATCGACTCAAATAAAAAAATCATTAACTATTTAATGAACAATTGGACAAACATGGAAACAGTACACACATTTGACTTTGAGGACCTATATTCTAAAATAAATTTAAGAGATCTAAATAATAAAATAACCAATATTTATTTAACGAAATCATTAATGACAAAACTTTCCACATTAAAATTATTCATAACAGATATAAAACAATTAAATTAGATCTTAAAACAGCAAAAACTCTACTGGAAACATTTTTAAACTTTAACTATATAGAATTTAAAAATAAAATATATATTCAATCAGAAGGAGTTCCCATGGGAACGTCTTCAAGTCCGTTATTAGCAAACTTAATATTATTCTGGTACGAAAGAGAATACTTTCTACAAAATAATGTTAACTGGCAAATGTTCCGTTATGTAGATGACATCATAATATTTAATAATCCACAGTTCAAAAATTTAATACCTAAAATTTATCCTAAATACTTGAAACTTAAGAACAATGGAAAAATTTATAGAAACAAAAAAGTTAACTTTTTAGACCTAAATATAGACCTTACAAATAATGCTATTAAAATTTATAATAAAAAAAGTAATTATAATTTCAATATTATTAAATACTGTAATATGAATTCTAATATTTCATTAAATTGTTGTAAAGGTATTTATTTTGGTCAGTTTCTAAGATTTTATAGAATAAATAATATATTAGAAAATTTCATAGAAGATGTTAAAAATTTAAACATGGAATTTATTAAAAACAAATTTAGTATCAGACAAGTAAAATATTTCAACAGTATATCAATTATAAAATACTTAAAAAAAAATAAATGGAAGTATCCATTTATTAAATCAACTTTCTATAATTTCTTTCAATAATCACTACTACAAATTTGTAATCTTTAACAATTAGTTAAACTTAAATTAAATAGCTGATTTGAAGTTTTTTTCACAAGAATTTTAAAGTAATATTGTATAGAATTCATTTTATTTTAATCTCCAATTTCTGGGGAGGAAAATGGAAATTAAATAAAAGTGAATTTTCACAATTTATAGCTTTATTAAACTCTAATAATTTGCCTTTTTAAAGGAATATTGAAAGATGAATAAGTGTTGAATCAATTATTTTAATTTAACTGGCTATAAAGATTATAAAATTTGGATTTCTTCCCTTAAATATCTTCTCTTTCATATTAGAATATCTTGTTTTTCTACAACTTCAAAATATAAGGTCTAAATTTGTCCACCCCCCCCCCCCACAACATGTGTCATCCAGAAATAGATGTTTACAGTTGAAGGCATCCGCGGACAAGGTAGGTACACATTATATCTGTTCATATAAATGTTTCACTGAATTAACTTTATATTAACACATAAAATCCGGTTGAAAGGAGGTTTAGACATAATAGAGAAGGGATGAAATGTTGAAAGCTGAATTTCTATTTGAGAAGTCCCGGTTCAGCAGACCTCTTTTTTCAATAATTACTCCAATTTAAGTTTTTTGTATATGTCTGGTCTACCATTAGGGTTTCAAAACATAATAACCAAACTTATAATAAAAGTCAATACATAATATAGATATTTTACTAAATACAACTATTTATATTCATATTTTAAAATAAAAAAAATTAAAAAATCATTAAAAAAAAAAGAATAAAATATAAAATTATAAAAAAATATATATATATACTAACAATCTTATCTACCTTATTTACAAAACTTTTTGTTTTCTTATTATTAGTTTGATTAATAGTGCATGGTTCTGTCTTTCTCTCTTTTTTCTAACTATCATATATATTCTCACTTCTATTATTCTATATATAGGATTAGAGTATGTCTAAATGACGTGTAAAAGCCGATACAAAAGACGTTACGTTGTTAAATTTTATTGTTATTAATTATAAATATATAATTAACTAGATGATGTTTTAGAAGTAAAGGATTTTGTTTTCTCTCTATCTATACTAAATAATAACAATTTACAAATTTTATAAATCAAATTTAAATAATCAAAATAATGAAGATAATTTTAATAGAATACTTAACTATAAAACTATACAACTATTTATTTTTATATTATATATATATATATATATATATATAAATCTATTCAGTAGAAAGAGTGGATATGTTTGCTCGAAATTTTATTTTATATATCATATAAATATATATTGTTACGAAAATTATTATCATAATATTCTGTGTGTTCCGGAATATTATTTTCAATAATATTCGTAAGGCAAACTTTCACTCGGATAAAACCCGGGCGAAGCCGGGTACACATCCGCTAGTATATATATATATATATATATATATATGTTCCCGGCTTCGCCCAGTTTTTACCTGAGTAAAAGTTTACCTAACAAACATCTGTTAAAATGATATTAGCTAACATCCAATCCTTACTGAATCTATACTTAACTATACTCTCGATAATTTGGATTCTTTCTCCCGGTCCCTTTAAAAATAATCGATAAGTTGAATAAAATCAATATTAATTGGTCCACTCGGTAATTTGAAGTTGAAGGAATAGTATCTTGCCACAAACGAACATTTGTAAATAACTGTATTTAACGAATGTACCCGGCTTCGCCCTTTTTACCCAGTAAAAGTTTCCCTAACGAAAAATTGTTAAAACGATTCTAGAAAACAACCAATCCACCAATATATAGATTTATAAACGTATATAAATATACAGATATTTTTATATGCGTTTGAATGTATTTTTAAAAACATATTTTTTTTTGAAAACCTTTATTAAATTTTAAATAAAATATTTTCTTTAAATATATATTAATATTGAAATGTCAAGTTTTTTTACAACATCATTGGAATATTATATTACTAAATTCTCAAATTAAATATCAAATGTATTATACTTGGAGAACATTCTAGCATTTTTACAATTTATAAATGTAATTTCACCAGAAACCGCTAGAGGCGCTGCTTGCGAGTGAAAGTAGAAATTTGTAAATAAAATTCAAACGAATATTTATTTTAAATCAAATTCGAACCAAACACCTTCACAGTAGTATAGTATATATATATATGAAAAACAATAGAAAAAATGGAAGATAATTGGGTCAGGTGTTGATATTAAAAATAAAGAAGGCATATCCTGACCACGAGCACATGTGCTTTTACAGAAGGCAGAGCGCCATCTGGTGTAACAGAAATTAACTAAACATTGATTTAACCTGTTCCCTGATATTTGGCCAATTCAATTTCTTGATAAATCAAGAAAAGCCATCCACGAACGCGTTTCGCGCTTTTGGCGCTCGTCAGCGTGGAGTAGGCTGAACCACTGCGACCAAAAAAGTTTTTTGGTCCCAGTAGCTTCCCGAAAAACCAAGAAATGGGTATTTAAGGCCAAATTTGCGTAAATACGCTTAACACATGAAAAAACAATAGAAAAAAATAAAGGATAAGTGGGTCAGGTGTTGATATTAAAAATAAAGAAGGCATCTCCTGACCACGAGCACATGTGCTTTTGCAGAAGGCAGAGCGCCATCTGGTGGAACAAAAATCAACTAAACATTTATTTAACCTGTTCCCTGATATTTGGCCAACCCAATTTCTTGATAAATCAAGGTCGCAGTGGTTCAGCCTACTCCACGCTGACGAGCGCCAAAAGCGCGAAACGCGTTCGTGGATGGCTTTTCTAGATTTATCAATAAATTGGGTTGGCCAAATATCAGGGAACAGGCTAAATCAATGTTTAGTTGATTTCTGTTCCACCAGATGGCGCTCTGCCTTCTGCAAAAGCACTTGTGCTCGTGGTCAGGAGATGCCTTCTTTATTTTTAATATCAACACCTGACCTACTCATCTTTTATTTTTTTCTATTGTTTTTTCATGTGTTAAGCGTCTTTACGCAAATTTGGCCTTAAATACCCATTTCTTGGTTTTTCGGGAAGCTACTGGGACTAAAAAATATTTTTTGGTCGCAGTGGTTCAGCCTACTCTACGCTGACGAGCGCCAAAAGCGCGAAACGCGTTCGTGGATGGCTTTTCTTGATTTATCAAGAAATTGAGTTGGCCAAATATCAGGGAACAGGCTAAATCAATGTTTAGTTTATTTCTGTTCCACCAGATGGCGCTCTGCCTTCTGTAAAAGCACATGTGCTCGTGGTCAGGAGATGCCTTCTTTATTTTTAATATATATATATATATAACTTCCTAAAATTTCACGGCGATTGGATAATCATCCCTTTTAAAAACATTTATAGATGTAAACAATCTAACAATCTAGGTGTAAAATTTTTAACCAATCAAATTCATTTATCGTCGCGAACAGTGCGGCGCCAAGCGGTAAAATGCTGCAACTAACGCCTTTTGGTTTTACATTTTAAAAAAAGCACATTAACCTTTTTAGTTTTTTGAATAGCCTATATGTTAAAGGAAATCTTCAGCTACCTACAAGCGAAATTTCATAATGATTGATTCTGTAAATTTTGCGCAACGCGATAACAAACATCGATTTTGGATTTCATTTTTATAGATATAAGGAAGGATATATATATATGGTAATTTAAGCCAACAACCCTATATTGTATAATACTTAAAACAAGATTGTCATGTTGTATATAGAAATACATCTATAAATAAATATATGAATGATTGACATGTGTCATTGCATCACCATATGTCATGTACTTTGTACAAACCGAGGATCAATAAATAAAACTAGGTAATAGATTAAGAGCTGAGCTAAAGCAAATGATTGAGATCGAAATCCAAAAACGTCTAAAATCGAGATAGAAGTCCAACAACCCTAAAAAGAAATTTGGCAGGCCGTTGCCATCAGGTCATTGGGTGTAGAATATCGCCGACGCACCACGCCTTTTGCATCCGCTCAAAGTCCAAACTCCCGCATACCTTCTCTCTCGGAAAAGATATATAAGACCTCTCCCCTAGCCGAAAAGATAGCCACTTCACCATCAGCGTGTGCCCTCGTCGTTTGTACCCAGGTCCACCTCATCGACCATGAAGAACAGTAAGAACTATTTTATCTCCATCTTGCTCTTAGCTCGAATCCTATCTGTTCAAGGAACTTTCCTACTACATCTGTGTCTCTTCGTTATTTTTTTGTTTGTGGACATTCCTAAGCTTTCCACTCTGCCTCGACCACGACTGCCTGTACTCTGTGAGAACTGCTAAAGGTCCTTCAAGGTGCAGAGAGGTACTGGAAAACTCTCCACGCCCTGACTGTCCCTCTCGGTTACTACAGGTTCGACCCTCGGTTTTCACAGCTATAGCGAGAGTCGACATGATGACCAAAACGAAGGAGACCACAACGAAGAAGGTAATTAGCCTGTCTAGATAGAGCGAGAAAGAGCAAAGATGGAGGAACCAACCCGCCATTCAAACGAAACGACCGAACAATCTCTCCCCCAACAAGAGACTATATTTCAGGAGCAAGCTGTCAATCCCCCAACGACACAGCCGAAAAACCCGCAAAATAAGCCGATAGGACGTTCCCCACCTTCGGCCTCACAACGCAACCACCTTTCAGGTGACATGCCGCCGTCGCCAAACAGAAATTACAAGCTTCTACAAGCCCTACATGGAGCGTCTTTAACGTCAGCAGGACGACAACTAAAGACCAAGTCTCCTGACCGAACAATCCTCAAAACTGTAAGTTTTAAAAACTTACATACCTTTCTGCACAAACTCACAACTTGATCCCCTATAAATTTATGTTTATTTTCACTTTAAAGATTTCAAATTCAATTTTTACCTTTTTTATATCAATCTGAATGAAATTTTCAAATCTTTGCTCTCTCATTTAAATCAAATTTTACTTTATTTTTTAAATCAAATCATAAAATTTCAATTCATTACTTTCAATTTTACAACAGAAAATAATATTATCAAATTTTTATCAACCTACTAATTCAACATGCCTTTCCTAAATTTGCTTGAAATGGCATCACCCAAAAACTAATTATTTTTATAATAAATGCTTCAAAACATTCAAATTAACTATAGATTTTGATAATCTCCAAATTTATCAAAAGAATGATGCTCTCCCAACAAATGTCTATAAGTTCACCAAGCGCAAACAGGATTTATGGTCCAATCAATTGAGGGAAACAACTATTTTTACCATCCTCGCCTAAAACCAGTCTTGTTTACACATGGCGGACCCTGCCCCAATTGAATGTCCCCCCACTGTTGTATCACCCCCTATATCTCCTGCCCATGATATTAAGTTATCTATACTTTGTAATGTGGCACTTCAGTTAGAACATTGTCCACACGAACTTCACCCAATTCTATACGAATTCTCGCAAGTGTTCTCTACTAATAAATACAACGTTCCCAAATTGAACATACCACCAATAAAATACAATACCACCACAGATAAAATAATAGCATTGCGCCCATATAGAGTGCCACTACACGAACAACAAGAAATACAGACCCAAATAGAGTAAATGCTTCAACATGGTATCGTTGCCCCGTCAGTCTCACCTTATGCCAGTCCAATAACTCTTGTTTCGAAACGTGACAAAACGAAAGGTTTCTGTGTTGATTACAGAAAACTCACTTTCTAACGGTGTGTCAACACGAAAACAACAAACTCAATTATAATAAATGTTAGTTTTTTTTAAGCATCTATAGATACCTTAGGATACACTGTTACCGCAGGTACTTATGCACCACAGACGCGCAACCTTAATACCATAAATACCATCAAACCACCTACCAATCAAAAGACGCTATAATCATTTTCAGCAGCAGTGAACGTTTATAATAAGTTTATAGCAGATTATGCCCTCTTACGAGCACCTTCGAATAATATATTCAAAAAGATGTGAAATGTAATTGGGACCCAGACTGTCAACAAGCCTTCACCACTCTCAAAGATAGTTTAACCAGTAAACCAGTACTACACTTGTATCAAGTCGGTTTGCCATGCCGCCTTTATTGCGACGCATCCACCCAAGGGATCGCAGGCATACTCTAACAGGTACATCCAGACGCACAAGTACATCCTGTACAATATTTCAGCCGCGCCCTTAGAGCACATGAGAGAAACTACACCGTTTCCGAACTCGAGTGCCTCGCCATCGTCGAAAGTGTAGACAAATTCCAAATATACCTCACCGGTATAAAATTTAGCATATACACATATCACCAATCTTTTCAATGGCTTAAAACTATAAAAAAAATCCATCAGGACGACTCTTTAGATGGAGCCTGAGACTATCTACCTATAATTAAGAAATCCACTACCTCAAAGGCAGCCAACAGTACGAAGAAGATTTACTATCACGAAACCCTTTTGTAAGATATATCAGTGCTGATATTATTGAACACAACAGCATCCACATTCAACATTGATACAAACGGCTTACATACCATTACCCGATAACATACTCTCATGAACAAAGTTCCCCAAGAATATAACCACCCAGGCATCTCTCAGATGACCCGCATAATTACTACCCAGTACTACTGGATAGGTATCTCTAAATCTATAGAAAAAATTGTCAGGTCGTGTCACACATGCCAAATCATTATAAGACCCAAAGCTAAACCCTATGGTACCCTCGGAAAAATTCCACCACCTCAACAACCATTCGACTTAATCTCTATAGATACCATAACTGGATTTTCGGAATATGGACACTCCAAGACATATCTACAGGTAAATAGTGGATTATTTAACGCGAAATGCTTGGACCTTTCCATCGAAATCCACCAGTACCCAAATGTATATACAAACCCTCAAAACTCTACTACAACAAGGATTTCCAATACGTCTGTTATAAGACAGAGCGCCCGCTTTTACCTCAGAAAAATTCCGTAAATTTCTAATAAAACATGGTATGAAACCCCTACTCACCACAAGCAATAACCCGCAAGCAAACGGTTTAATAGAACGCTTAGCAACCATTACAGGCAAGCTCAGACTAGCTCATCTAGAAAATCCGAAAGCTTCCTGGACTCAACTAGTTAAACGCGTCACTCAGACGTATAATAATAACACACCCCATTCTGTCACAAGTTTCCATCCACCTACTTATTTTTAATGTTATCCTCCAGATCTAAGATTTCATCTTAACCCATACCCCGAAATAACTATAGCTCGAGAGATGGCACGCTATCGTACCCAAAATAAGCATAAAAAAGATAAAGAAACATTTGATAAGCAGCACAGAACGCCACATTTCGAAGTGATGGATCTTGTTTTGCTCAAAATTTTAGACATCCCGACACAGGTAAATTAGCACCATATTTTACTGGGCCATATATAATAATTGAAATAATCTCACCCAATGTCGTTCGAATAGATCGCCCCAATCAACTCCTCAATAGAGACAGTGACGCTATACAATTCAATAAATTAAAATATTACACAGAGAATGTTCTGTACATCACACCTCCACAACCCCGATTTGTTCAAAACCGACAGCGATTGTCTCAAAATGGATATCTCAGTGAATTCAATCATTTGACTTCAGATATCTTCTGGACGTTACTATTCCGAATTATACCGCCTACAACCTCACAGCCCTTTTTGCATTTAAATCCCGGTATTTTCAAAAGCGCAAGAAATATGCCAACCTTAAAAAAAAAAAAAAAAAAAAAGGAGAAGAAGAGAGAGAAGTAAATAACAAACCTAACAAACATCCCGCGGAGGATGAGTGACCCCAGTAATAGAATCCCCGACAAAAAACAACGGCGAATGCCCTTTAGACATCACTCCCAAGTCGACCCCGTTTCATTTTTCCCCGCTCAAGGCATATTTTTTTTACAAAGCTGTCGTCTAAATATCCTCTATCGGAATGATCGCCATTTGTAACACGTGTTTCACCCCAACTATTTATATTTCCTCGAGAATTTCACAAATTCCCAGTTACAGAGAGTCATAAAAACACCGATGTTTACCAAAGGGATATGAACTAGTTAACACACCACAGTTGTAACTTCTCTCTAGAAGAAATACTTTTTGTCCCATTCCACTACCAAACCTTCTTCTAATCATTATAACAATATTTAATTATATTATATTTTGTATAAATCTTTCAATATTATTTTTGCTTTTCAATTAAATATTCAATTGTTATTCCAATATGATTTTAAAATAACTTCAATCAATTTTACTTTTATTTTTCATAATATTATTTTTAGTATTACAAAACATTTATTTGTAGTCAAAAATCACTAATTCTTCATTATTATCACCATATGTTTATTCATTTAATATTTGTTTTTATACCCTTATATAATATGACCATGTTTATCATTAACTATCGGGCATTCACAGCAATCATTTACAACAATCTATTTCTCTAACCACTTCAGTCTACTTTTCACTACTATTTATTTCTCTCTCTCTCTCAACCATTGCTTGACATCAACGTAGAAAAACGACAGTACTGCTTGACAATTTTTTTTTTAATTTTGTAATTTCAACAAACTCTTTGAACACAGTTCCCGAGATTTCAAAATCGCAACTTCTGGCTTGAATACGCTTCAAAAGTTTATTTCAATCATCCGAGAGCACAATCACCAACGCCTTCCAAAAGCGTTCACAACTTTCAATTTTTTTTAGCTCTAGCGGACCACAGTTAACCTTTGATTTCAAGTCAAGTCAGATCACCTACTGTCGCTACAATTCTACTTGACGCATGGCTCTATTTCACCCCTTTCACAATCATATTAATGAAAAATCTTTTCTTCAACAACTTTTCAACCCAATAACCCTACAATTGTGACAAAACACTGTAACCTTATACAGGATCGCAAGTGAAACATTGCCTAGGAAAGCGTTTAAGTCTATATCCTCGCTTTGCACCTGGATCTAAGTACACTGCGTGACATTGAAAATGGAACAACAAGAAATAGTGGCCAGAAAGTGATGAAACTCGGCAGACAGAGAGAGACAGGGACGAACAATAAGTGTTCTTCATTTCAAAATGATAGTCATAATACAGAGCGAGAACGGCGTCGGCTTAGTAGCAAGTAGGACCACCGCGGACGGCGATGCACGCAGCAACACGTCTAGGTAGAGAGTCAATCAGAGTACGGATGGCGTCCTGAGGGATGGCTCTCCATTCCCTCTCAACCATTTGCCACAGTTCGTCTTCTGAACGCGGCTGTGGCAAGGCATGCAAACGGCGTCCAATGATGTTCCAGACGTGCTCGATTGGTGAGAGATCAGGAGAGTACGGTGGCCAGGGAAGCATCTGTACATCTTGCAGAGCTTGTTGGCTAATGCGAGCAGTGTGCGGTCGGGCGTTATCCTGCTGATAAAGGGCATTGGGTACCCCCTAAAGGTAGGGGAGTGTCACCGGTCGCAGCACATCATCAACGTATCGTTGGGCCGTCATAGTGCCCTGAATACGAAGTAAAGGTGACCTGGAATCATACGCGATTGCGCCCCAAACCATGATTCCACGTTGTCGCACGGTGGGGCGTTCCACAATTGCTGCCGGATTGGACCTTTCTCCACGTCGACGCCACACGCGTACACGGCGACTATCACTGAACAAGCAGAAACGCGACTCATCTGAGAACACGACCCTGTGCCATTCCTTCATCCACGTCGATCTAGCCCGGCACCATTCCCGTTGGCGCCTTTTCGGTGGGATCAATGGCAGTCTTCTTAGCGGACGGCATGAGTGCAAGCCATTAGCAACCAATCGACGGGAAATGGTTCTGGTCGAGATGGAATGATCTAGGGTGTCTTGCACATGTTGCAGGATGGCGGTACAAGTGGCTTGTGGGGCCGCCACTGCTTGTCGAAGGATACGCCGATCCACACGTGCTGACGTCACTCTGGTTGCACCGGCATTCCTATAAATTGCCACATTTCCTTGTTCCAACCATCTTCTCCACAGTCGGTGCACCGTGGACGCACCAAGGTGTGTATCAGCTGCGATTTGACGTATGGACCAACCTGCCCTTTTCAGTCCGATCACCATGCCCCTCGTAAAAGCGTCTGTCTGCTTGAACTGCCTCCGTTTACAATGACCTGGCATTCTCTGTTATTACACGTTTCTTTTGACACAAGAACAAAATTTCTTCAATGATTTTCCTTGAAGAAATAACGACACGAATACTGTCCTTTCTGCAAGTTCCTTCCCTTATATCTTACTCCATGTGCGCACGAGAGCTGCGCATTTTACATCATTTGCATAACTCGGTTAGGCGCGTCTACCCTGAAATTTGCATAATTTTCTGGCCACTATTTCTTGGTGTTCCATTTTCAATGTCACGCAGTGTATTTGGTTGAATGTGTAATACTTACAATTGCATATTCTTAAACCCCTAACCCTTTCCAACGCCCGCCATTAATCTCTTTGAATGCCAATTTTTTTATCATCATTTTATTTTAATCATCATTATTTTTTATCAAACAAAGGTTTTATCTAAATTTCTCTTTTATAATTATCAATATAACTTTTAAAATAAGCATAAGTTTTATCTATATATATAAAAATGAATGTATGTGTGAGTGTGTCTGTCCTTTATGCCTGACCAAATCACTCATTAGAACGCCATGAAACTTTGGGAAGTTATTTAGTACAGTACTG
Organism: Cordylochernes scorpioides; assembly: GCA_030710605.1. NCBI lineage: Eukaryota > Metazoa > Arthropoda > Arachnida > Pseudoscorpiones > Chernetidae > Cordylochernes > Cordylochernes scorpioides. The sequence continues at coordinate 68,352,768 of CP092867.1, read as the reverse complement.
GGAAGGTTTCTGAAAAATAATTTCTTGAATATTTTGAATATCCTTAGAGTTATTTGCAGATTTGTAGATTTAACTCGCAAGCAGCGCCACCATTGCGACGATGATAACACGTTTTTTATCTATAAGTTTTATTATCACTAAGTTTATTATCTTAAAGATTATTTATCAAAAGTAAAATTATCTCAGGATAACACGGCAATTTATTTGAGACAAGAATAATGATACAATTTCAAGGCAAAGATGCTATTCCTTCAACTTCCAATTACCGAGGGAACCAATTAATATTGATTTATTCAACTTATCGAGTATTTTTCAAGGGATCGGGAAATAATTTTCACTAGATAAAAGGATGATTTTTAATATAGAAAATTAGGAAAGACAAAATTCAGGATGACACAGTACACAAGGACCGGGAAAAATGTTCACTTTATCGAGAGATTCAAATTTACGAGTTTCAAATTATCAAAACATATATATTATTTTTTTTATAAGTTTATAGAGAATTATTTTAACAAATATTCGTTAGACAAACCTTTACTCGGGTAAAACCCGGGCGAAGCCGAGTACATCCGCTAGTTTTTTTATAATTTTCAGATATATCCAAAAAAAAAATTTTGTTATAGACCTTTTTAACATCACAGTTTAAATTAATTAAAAGAAATTTTGAATACTTACCTGTATTAGAAAGGCTTTACCCGTTTAAACTCGGATAAACCCTTTCACTCCCGGTGCCCATCTATGGTAATTTAAACCAACAACCCTATATTGTATGATACTTATAACAAGATTGTCATGTTGTATATAGAAACACATCTATAAATAATTATACGCATGATTGACATGTGTCATTGCATCACCGAGGATCAATAAATAAAACTATGTAATAGATTAAGAGCTGAGCTAAAGCAAAAGATTGAGATAGAAATCCAAAAACGTCTAAAATCGAGATAAAAGTCCAACAACCCTAAAAAGAAATTTGGCAGGCCGTTGCCATCAGGTCATTGGGTGTAGAATATCGCTGACGCACCACGCCCTTTGCACCCGCTCAAAGTCCATACTCCCGCATACATCCTCTCTCGGCAAAGATATACAAGACCTCTGCCCTAGCCGAAAATATAGTCATTTCACCATCAGCGTGAGCCCTCGTCGGTTGTACCCAGGTCCACCTCTTTGCCATGTAGAACAGTAAGAACTCTTCTAACTCCATCTTGCTCTTAGCTCGACTCCTATCTGCTCACGGAACTTTCCTTCCACATCTGTGTCACTTCGTATTTTGTGTGTGGACATTCCCAAGCTTTCCACTCTGCCTAGAACACGACTGCCTGTACTCTGTGAGAACTATTAAAGGTCCTCCAAGGTGCAGAGAGGTACTGGAAAACTCTCCGCGCCCTGACAGTCCCTCTCGGTTACTACAGGTTTGACCCTCGGTTATCACACACATGTATATATATATTCAGATGGAGAAGTTTATCTCCTCAGAAATCTTCGCAATTGCTTTTAATAAAATAAATAGTGCTAGGACACCTACTCTTTAGTAAGCTTGCTGAATTTCGAAATGTATATTGTATAAACATTTGTCGTATTCAGAGAACTCTTAATCTATTCAGACTAAATATGACTTCAATTTGAGCAATTGTAGACCAAGCTTGCCTTGTGAAGTCTTTGTCTCAACTTGACCAGTCGATAAACCCAGGAAATTCGTACGGCAGATTTGAAGTCAGAGGCCAGCAGCATTAAGGAGACAGGAAACCGCCATTAAACATAAAATTGAATAAACATTTAGTTTCCCATTTGAGGACAGCTCCTAATGCGCGAAGAAAATTATTTGCCATTGTAGTTAAGTGTGTTTGGAGCCGTGGCCTTGCTGCGAGGTAACGGCTCCACGGCGAACCCGCTCCAATCTCTCTGATTGGTTACTAAGTCTGACCTATGACATCTCCATGTGATCTCGGGGTCAGATATCTTCTACAGAGTAATTGACAAAAGGTTCGTGGCAGCTAACACTGGTATAGTGCATTGGTGGGTGTTATACAGAAACAACTAAACGATATTTCAAACTGTTTTAGGACTATTGTTTCAAATTGAAACAATTTTCTACTGTTTTATATTTATAATCACCAGTCGACACTCTTCCCAGCGGATTAGCTAGTTATAATTTGCAAGTATGGTATTTGTATGGTTAAATCGCTGTCAATTTTATAGAACACTTCTTAAACTTAATTGAGTAAATCATATAAGTACATAACTTCGGGGTCAGTATATCTATAGCATTTTAAGAGTGAATTCGGTACTTTTAAAAATAAGATTGTTATGTGTAAAAATTAAAAGTCAATATCATAAAGATTAATTTAATACATTTGACATTAAGTTCAAAACCATAATATAGGAGCAAATAACCACGAAATAAATTAGAAACAGATTTTATTGGATAAACTGGTGTTCTTGTGTGGCCAGGAAGTAATTTTTGCGAGTGCGAGTAAACCATTTTTCATAGTCTCCTGATGTAATTCTACTGATTGCATCAGTGATAACCTCGCCTAACGTGATGTCAGGTCAAGGAAGCAGATACCTTACAAATGTTTTAATTTTGCTAAATGAAAATTCGATTGGATTTAGCATATATTTTTATTTTTATTAATTTAACAGTTGCAAAGACACACCATATCCACAATTAGGATAATTTAGGGTAAATCTGAAATTATATGCAAATCAAATCATCGTGAAATTAACATAATTAAACATTGGGAAGCACGCAAATTACACATTCGATGACAAATATTTGCATATACTAATTGGTAATAGTAGCTTGAGATATGTACACCGTATAATCATAGAATGTGTACCATGTGTACCATGTAATTGCCATTTACAACAGTTAGAACAACGTGTAGACTAAGTAAATTAATCACATCCAATGATTACATCAGAACGAGTCCAAGGCCAACAGTCAATACTTCGCCTTAAAATGTTCAGCCTGCAGAATCTATTAAACTTGATGTATTGGTCTTTATTGTAAACAACTTGTTTTGTATTCTTCAGGTAAAGTTGGTTTTCTTCCCTTAGTTAACGGACATTTTATTAGAAGATGTTCAGGGTTTTGTTCTTCATTCTCACAGGTGCACACAGGTGAACCAAATCTACCAATTCTAAACAAATATGTGTTGAAGTCACCATGTCCAGTAAAAAATGGACGTTATAGAAGTTAGGTTGAACATAGTTAGGAACTAGGACTTCTTGAAGTCCAAAAGAATCCCTTGTAATTATCATTAGCGCTTCCATAGTATTCCTCAAATTTCTGGTTTATGAAATTAGATATAATTTTTCTTTTGGATCTGTTTTTTTATATCAAATATTTATTTTTAATATATTTGTTTCAATAAAATCCGTGAGCTTTGGTGTTCTAGCAACAATATGAGTACAGTTTGACGATGTTGATTTATAAACCTGTGTACTGTGCTTCAAAATTTTATACTGCAAAGAGTTTAATTTATCTTTGACCTTTTTGGATATAAAGTTGTACTAGATCGTGGAACCGTACGTTAGTGTACTTCGGAACAATATCTTATAAAGTACTATTCTTCTTTTACTGTCCAGTCCCCATGCTTTCCCCGTTAATCCAATTAGGTATCTACATCGAGTAGGTATCTAAATCGAGATAGAAATCCAACAACCCTAAAGAAGAATTTGGCAGACGGTTGCCATCAGGTTCAAAGGGTGTAGAATGTCGCAGACACCCCACGCTCTTTGCACCCACTCAAAGTCCATTCTCCTCCGGAGGCAAAGATATATAAGACCTCAGCCCTAGCCGAAAATATAGTCACTTCACCATCAGCGTGGGCCCTCGTCGGTTGTACCCAGGTCCACCTCATCTTCATGTAGAACAGTAAGAAATCTTCTATCTCCATCTTGCTCTTAGCTCGCCTCCTATCTGTTCACGGAACTTTCCTACTACAACTGTGTCTCTTCGTTTTTTGTGTGTGGATATTCCCATGCTTTCCACTCTGCCTCGACCACGACTGCCTGTACTCTGTGAGAACTGTTAAAGGTCCTCCAAGGTGCAGAGAGGTACTGGAAAACTCTCTACGCCCTCTGACTGTCCCTCTCGGTTTGACCCTCGGCTATCACAGCTATAGCGAGAGTCGACAGGATGCCTCATCACAGTTAAGTCGACAGGATGACCACAACGAAGGATGACCAAAACGAAGGAGACCACAACGAAGAAGGTAGGAAACCTGTCCAGATAGAAGCGAGAAAGAGCAATGATGGAGGAACAAGCCCGCCGCCATTCCAACGAAACGACCGAGCAATCTCTCCCCCAACAAGAGACTATATTTCAGGAGCAAGCTGTCAACACCCCAACGAAACAGCCGAAGATCCCGCAAAATAAACCGGTGAGAAGTTTCCCACCTTCGGCCTTACAACGCAACCATCTTACAGGCGACATGCCGCCGTCTCCAAACAGAAGCTACAAGCTTCTACAAGCCCTACATGGAGCGTCTTCCACATCAGCAGGACGTCAACGAAGTTGTTTATTGAACTAAGTGAGTGTTTATTCGAGATTGTGAGATCAATTATACTTACTCCGCGGCAGGTGGGTGTTTTCAGGTTATGTATAAAGAGTTTACACTTGTCTATAATAGGTTGTAATCTATATCCATTAGAGTTCATAACATTGTCGAACCATATAGTATGTCTTGAATTAAAATCACCGCAAAGGATTACAGGTTTATTCATATACGTTTTGAGCAGATCTCTAATGAATTTTTTGTGTACAGGGTTAATGTCGGTTGAATGTAGAAATTATAAATAATAAATTTAGCTTTAACTGTAGAAATAGCTATTGTTGTACGAAAATAATTTGTGAAATTTTCCTCTCTGCTGAACTTCATATTTTTATTTAAAATTATAGTTACGATGCATTATAGTTGCCGTATATATTTTCCTCAGTTTTATTCGAACATATAATTTGAGAGTCCATATCATAAATAACATTTTAATGCAAAACATATGGTTCTTGAATCAAATTAATGTCAGGTGGGTCATCTCTAGTATTGGCCTGTAGTTTACTTATCTCAGTAAAACCTTTTCTTAGATTTTGTTGAATACATCTCACATTTTCAATCATATAGGATATTAATCTATTTAAGATTGAGCTTCAAATTGTATTTGATACATCATTTCCCTCGTATATTTGTGAATATTGTGTTCTTTGGATAATTCTGTCTATTTGTGATTTGTAAATCGGGCAATAACTTGAATTTGATTTATGGTTTGTAGAAAGGTTTTCAAAGTTAGGGTGCTTAGAGCAATTGTGACAATTTGGTGCTTCAGTACAGCCATGTTCAAGTTCTTGGTTGAAGGAGGCACAGTCGTTCAGGGTCAGAAGTTATTGTCGCCAGGTGAAGTGTGGATATTTGCGGCGAGCACGTTAAGCTTGAAATGGCAAGTAGGATGAGAGCTTTATGGCGATTGAAGGTAGGCTATCTGTCTAGGGCTAGAAGCGGTAATATTTTGGAGGTGTTCCACGAGTTATGTCACGATGTCCGTGGTTGTGGGTGGCATGGTGCTGAACTTCGGCGTCGCCTAGTTCTCCAAGTTCCATCCTCTTTGCTCTGTTCTCGTAAATCCTGTCGAGTTTCTGTTGTGATGTAGTTTATCCTGTAGGATGACTGTAATGTGGCATGTTTATTAAATGCAGTCGTTGTGTCCTCAATGCTCAGTATGGTTTCAGGCGTGAATTGAATCACACAAAAGGAAAAGCATGTTGGATGTCACCACAGAGATGGCCATGGACCAAGTGAAGCCGACGCCGATCGAGGCAGATCTGTCTAGGGGGGTTTGTTAATCATCGTGTCTCAAAACGTTTTTTTGAATTTTTTTTGCCAAATAAACATAATAAAATTCAATTGAGTGACAGCGACGCCAGACAGAAGGAAGTTCTCCGAAAACAAAGTCCGGTTACCAGGGCACACCTGGTAACCGGACTTTGTTTTCGGAGAACTTCCTTCTGTCTGGCGTCGCCGTCACTCAATTGAATTTTATTATGTTTATTTGGTAATACTTGTTCGCCAAACTAGCCAGTTGGATTTTGTTTTTACAGTTTTGGTTATTATACTATAGCTATATATCATATGGAGATATATGTATATATTGGAATATATTATAACACATATATATATATTTAATAAGTTGAGGTCTGGTAGCCTCTTGTAGAATCCTGTCGACTCTCGCTATATGCTGTGGTAACCGGTGGTCAAACCTGTAGTAGCCGAGAGGGACAGTCAGGGCGTGGAGAGTTTTCCAGTACCTCTCTGCACTTTGGAAGACCTTTAACAGTTTTCACAGAGTACAGGCAGTCGTGGTCGAGGCAGAGTGGAAAGCTTGGGAACCACACACACAAAACGAAGAGACACAGCTGAAGTAGGAAAGTTCCATGAACAGATAGGAGTTGAGCTAAGCAAGATGGAGATATAGAGTTCTTACTGTTTTACATGGGGATGATGTGGACCTGGCTACAAGCGACAAGGGCTTGCGCCGACGGTGAAGAGACTAACTGCGGACTAACTATGGTCGGCTAAAAACCTAGGTGTTTATATACCATTCCCGAGGAGGGGGGGGGAGACATCTGCGAATTTGAACTTTGAACGTCTGGGGCATTCTGCACCCTTTGGACCAGATGGCAACGGGCTGCCGAATTCCTTTTCAGGGTTGTTGGATTTCTCTCTCGATTTTAGACGTTTTTGAACTTTTAAATCTTGCTTTAACTCAGCTCTTAATCTATTACATAGTTTTATTTATTTGTCTTCAATTTGTACAAAGTACATTACATATGGTGATGCAATGACACAGATTAATCATGCGCACAATTATTTATAGATGTGTTTCTATATACAACATGACAATCTTGTTATAAGTAATTTATACAATATAGGGTTGTTGGTTTAAATTACCATATATATATATTAAAAATGAAGAAGGCATCTCCTGACCACGAGCACATGTGCTTTTTAGATGGCAGAGCGCCATCTAGTGGAGCAAAAATAAACTAAACGTTTATTTAGCTTGCTCCGAGATATTTGGCCAACCTAATTTCTTGATAAATCAAGAAAAGCCATCCACGAACGCGTTTCGCGCTGTTGGCGCTCGTCAGCGTGGAGAAGGATGTAACCACTGCGAACAAAAATATTTTTGGTCCCAATGGCTTCTTGAGAAATAAAAAAATGGGTATTTGAGGCCAAATTTGCGTAAATACGCTTAACACATGAGAAAGCAATAGAAAATATATATATAAGTGGGTCAGGTGTTGATATTAAAAATAAAAAGGCATCTCCTGACCACGAGCACATGTGCTTTTTAGATGGTAGAGCGCCATCTAGCGGAGCAAAAATAAACAAAACGTTTATTTAGCTTGCTCCGTGATATTTGGCCAACCCAATTTCTTGATAAATCAAGAAAAGCCATCCACGAACGCGTTTCGCGCTGTTGGCGCTCGTCAGCGTGGAGAAGGCTGTAACCACTGCGACCAAAAATATTTTTGGTCCCAATGGCTTCTTGAGAAATCAAGAAATGGGTATCTCTGCTTTTTCACATGTTTTTATAATTTTATGGATGACTTGGTAATTATGAAAAAAATTAACTTTGCTATCAATTTAATCCTTAATGTCTATCTACTAAGGTAAAATACATTTTTATTTTTTTATTTTAAATAATTCTATCATTTTTTATCATCATAAAGTTCGAGCTCGGGAAGTTCGGCACGAATACCTACGTCCTAAAAACGGGCGCGTTTAATTAAGCGTTAATAATCAAAATTTATAATTTGAGACAAATTCCATCTTTGCTTTCCTGCTCTTGACATGAATCCTCCTGCCAAGAAGAAAAAGAAGGCCTACAAGCCCATCGTGAACGTCGCCGACCTGGAGAGGGAAGATGAAATGGTGATCTCACGCAACCACGACATCCTGCGCTCCATTGGCCATCCTGCCCTGAAGACCCTGCATGAGGACCTTATCCACTTCATCGAAATGCGGACTGAGCTGGTCAAGGCCCTCCTTGCCGAAGTAGAGACCCTCTCTGGCACCCTCCAGTCCTTCGCGGAGCTGGGCGAAGTTATGGTGGCCAATAAGCCCCAGACTGCTTGCCGCAGCACTCAAACCTGCCCTGCTCCTTCCTGCAAGGAAACCAGCTCCCAGACTGACCCAATCAAGCCCGCCACTTCTGCTCCTGCTGCTCTCCCTGCTAAGAAGCCTACCTCCACTTTGCCTGCTCCTGCTCCAACCAAAAGGAAGCAGTCTGAGGCTCTCAACCCGCCTGCAAAGAGGACTAACCTGAATGGTCCTTCAAAACCTGCGCCTTCCCTCGTATCTGAGCCTGCGGCCGCCCAAGTGATCCTCCATGGAGAAAAATAGGCGGCCCACACAGTGGTAATCTCAGATGACCCTCAGGCTGACCCAAGGGAGATGCTAAAAGCTGTCCGCGCTGCCCACACACTCCCCAAGGCGTTTGGGCCTCCCTGCACACCAAGGGGAAGCTGGTCCTCCACTCCAGTAATCCTGACACCATCCCTGAGGTGACAACCTCCCTGTCCAGCAAGTTGAATGGAATGAAGGTCCGCCAGCAGAAGGAGATCCTACCACGGATCTGCCTCTACAAAGTGGATGAGGAGACATCCAACTCCACAATTGAGGAGAACTTCCTGGAAACCGCTGCTGTTAGAAAACTTCCTGGGGACAAGGTGGTGTGCGTGGCGCACCGTTATGCACCCAGAAGCGGGACCTGCACCGCCTTCATCGAGGTAGACCTCAAGACCTTTAGAGCCCTGGGCGTTCGCGGGAGAATCGTGGTGGATGGCGTAATCCTCAACTTCGAGGAGTCCATCCGCGCCCGCGTCTGCTTCCGCTGTTATGGCTTCGGCCACAACTTTGCCAATTCTCCAGAGCTCCTAAATGCTTCCACTGCGGTCAAAACGGCCACGAAGGCCGCGCCTGCCCATCCATTGCTGACCAGCGCATCTCCAAATGTGTCAACTGCTGCTCCAAGGGCCTTCCTGACAAGCACGAGGCGAGAGCCTCAAGCTGCCCCATCCTGAAGTCTAGGGCCCTCAAGTTCTAGGCTTCAATGACCTTCTGCCTCCAATTCCATCTGCCACTTCTACTGGATTCCTGGCCAATTAAATGCTCCTGCCTCACTGCACCCCGGCGCTGTTCCCCTGCTTGCCCAATGTTTCCACTACCCCTGCGACACATCTCCTGCCGCCAGATCCTAGGGTCCCTTGCCACCTGACATAGCGCTTGGGCTCAAAAATCATAACCTTTGGTTAGTAGCCCGTAAAACCATATTTTCTCTCAAGGGTTAATATATACAACAGGATTGGCTCTCAAATGGTGGGAAAACAATGAATATCGTATTCACAACTGGGGGTAATCTGTTTCCCTACTAAGTAAAGTGTTCGAAAAAAAAAGAAAGTTTGAAGCTCCAAGCCGAAAGAAATTTTGAATAAAAGCACAATTAAAAAATTGAAATCACCGAATTCTATATTCAAGATAGATTAGGCATAGAGGTGAACCCCCAAATGAACGAGGATGAAAATAAAACTTTCCACCTAATGTATAAGATAGCGGAGGTGCTGTATCAGGCAATTATCCCAAGTGATTTGCAACGCACTGAGCAATTCATCGCCGAGGTTCGCCGTATCGAGGTACCTCATCGACTGCAAATGATTCCTGCCAGGAACTAGTGCTTGCCAAATGTGGTGTCTCTCTGGACCAAAGGATGTCGTATACAATATTTATATATAATTTTTTTGATATATCTACACTCTATGTGACTCCTTTTACAGCTTCAATCAGAAATTTGCCTGTATGACGGCCTTTTTTCTGATTTAGCATTCTATAAATTAAGGATTATCTCAAGCATCTCCAAAAAAAAAGACATAACTTTAATGATACATTATTCAAATACCATTTAATCAATAAACAAGGCTATTTTTATGCACTTATATTTTAGTCACAGTTTCATTATATGATTTATATGATTATCAAGTATGGAAATTTTCTGAAAATTTGCTAAAGTGTTTAAAGGTGATTGAAATTTGTTTGCGGCAGTGTATTTTGTTTGCTGCTTTTTAAAGCATTTTGATTAATTAAATTTATTTTATTTATTGAATTAGTATTTCTATCTTATCACACAAAAATCGTTAAACGGAAGGTTGAAGGGCAGAGTTATGTTTATTTTTGTAGAGGGACGGTAAAAGAGCTAGCTGTCCAACACAAAGATTTACGGCCCAAGTGATAACGCCAGCTTAGGCCTGTTTTTAAATAGGGAAGACCTCCAGGAAATCTGCGGCGGAAGTCACGACGAACGGACGGTTCAGGGCCATGATTCAGCCGGTTTATTGGGTCATAAACACCTGATAAACGCACGCACTGCGGGAATGCTAAGTACTGTACACGCAGAGTCATCATTATTTATATGTCCTGCCACAATATGGAAAGTTCTTGAAAAGGTAACTCACACAAATACAAGTACTAGCCATATAAATACTCGTACATCTTTGTTTGTCGAGTCAAGCGACAATCGTGACTTATTTATAATAAAATCACGTTCTGGTTATTTGAGATTCTTTCTTCAGATTTTTCACTTTCTGAGAAACTTAATGACACAAACACTATTTATCATTTGGTCTACTTGAGAAATTCAGTAAAACAAGCACTGTTCCTCGAGATTTTATCCGTTATTTCGACTTTTTGAGATAATCCTATAAAACAAACACTAGTCCTCGAGATTCATCCGCTATTTAGACTTCTTGAGGAAATCAAATAAATTATAGAGATTTCATCCACAATTTCGACTTCTTGAGAGTCACTGACGCATGCACTGGTCCTTGTGAGCTCTATGATATATCAATGAATCCCTCTTTATGACAAGAACCTATTACACATCATCCAACTTATGTCTTGTGACATGTCCTGATGCTTATGGCCAATTTTGTAATTTTATACACATTTATAATTGATATCAGTGTGTATTAGGAATTCTAAAATGATATTTCTTATTGCGCAAGATTTTAAAGGCAACGAAAATAAATACGATATTTTCATTAACTAAAAACCTTACATTTATGAACAGAAATTACCCATTTCGTTTTCATTTAGGCCGCAAATGAAGTATATTGTACTCTATTTAAAGAACTTTCTTATAAGAATATTTACATATTCATGGTGAATTTCTGATGAGTAGCGATTCTCTCTTGATTTGATCATTCGTGGGGTGGAGTGATGACAGACGCAGCGACAGGAGCTGCAAAGGGAAAGCATTCTTTGCGATCGCGGAGCGGAAGACCAACCGATCATACAGCTACAAATTAAAATAAAGGCATCACACGGATGATGGGCTTAGAAGGAGTTTGAATTTCTAGAAGAAGATAGGCGAACAGCTTCATCGAAATATCGGGAATATTTTAATAAATTATATTGATCCAAGATATAGCTTTATTTTAATGTTATTAAAATGGATTGCTCAATTTCCAACAATATATCTATATAGATAATACCGTAACAGAGTTTTCCATTGTAAAGTCCTGAGCTATCTCCTCCGAAGATTCTGAACTACACATAACAATCTATATACCAAAATTTTCGTTATTTTTTCTTCGTGTCATAGGCCTGTTTTTATTTTCCTAATGTTAACAGTTATTTTTATTTTTTAATTTAATCTATTTTACAATCGTAGATTTTTTGCATTTATCATCATCAATCATTTGTTTTGAAATTCCGTAGAAAGTGTTTTGAAATAATATATATATCTGATTAATTTGATTATGTAAGTACTTTGTTATAGTTTTTCATTTAAATATATACATTTTTCGATTTGTAGATTGAATTATTACTTTATTCTATAATAATTATCTTTTATAACTGTTTGTTATAGTTTTTCATTTGAATTTAGCTCCATTTTTGTCTTATTTCTTCTGTATATTAAAAAAAATATTGAAACTTAGTTTTTCATTTAAATATATACATTTTTCTATTTGTAGATTGAATTATTATTACTTTATTCTATAATAATTATCTTTTATAACTGTTTGTTATAGTTTTTCATTTGAATTTAGCTCCATTTTTGTGTCTTATTTCTTCTGTATATTGAAAAAAATATTAAAACTTAGAATTAAGCTTTGCTTTTTCATATACATGTTTGTTACACATTTAGCAATATATATACCAAAATATTTTTTTGGATACTTAACTCTTTTAGTGAATTTTTGTCAGGGGGGCTGCAAAAGTGCCTTACTTATTTTGGAATATTTAACTTTTTTGGTGAATTTTTGTCAAGGAAGCTATGGACTGCCATAATCATTCAATATTTTGATGTTCTTCTCATAAAAAAAATATTTGGGTTTAGAATTGCGCTTTGCTTTTTTATATACATATTATTTGCACATTTTTTTTTCATCAATTGTTTCCTCACTTACTTGGGATTTTCTTTTTATGCCTGTCCTGGCTTTCAGTTTTATAGTTTTCCTCTGCTTGGTTCTTATTTTACCTTTTTTTTTCAGCGTCTTTTTTGTATTTCTGATTAAATTAATTTGCGGGTTCTTTGTTATAGTTTTTAATTTTACATTTTGCTCAATTTTTTGTGTCTGGTTTTCTTTTTTGCCGTATCTTTCATAATTCTTTTTGCAGTATCTTTCATAATGTCTTTGGCATCTTTATTTTTCTCAATAAGAGGCTAATTATTTATTTGTATGATCAATTGTTGATTACTTAATTTGTTATATGATAAAATGTTATATGATACATACAATTTTCTACATTTTTGCACTGTGCAATTTAATATGTTGTTTATATTGAGATCTTTTACATTAAATTTATTTTAACATGTATTTGCTCAACTTGGTTTTTAGTTTAGCTTTTTTTTTTCAGCGGCTTCTGTATCATGCCTCGCAGAGGCCGTGGAAGACTCGCTTATAGGACTCGCCACGGGAACAACGCCCCTAATCCTATTTCTCCTGTTCCCACTGAATATATTATTGGGGGCCTTGATATAGTCTGCCCTTACTGCTCAGCCCTTCATTTCCCTGGCGAAACTGTTGGTAGCTCCTGCTGCCACAAAGGGAAAGTTATTCTTCCTACTTTGTCCTCCTTTCCATATGAAATGATGGAATTGATGACTTCAAACAGTGTGGAGGCTTAGTACTTCCAGACCAACATTCGGAGCTACAACAGCTCTTTGGCATTTGCCTCCATGGGTGCGCAGGTTGATGTCTTTTCTGGACAGGGGCCTTTTTGTTATAGAATCCATGGACAGATCTATCATTTGACTGGGCCCCTTCATCCTCATGGAAACAGAGCCCCGTCTTATGCCCAACTTTATATTTTGGATTCTGAGGCTGCGAATAATACACGCATTGCAGCATCTAGGCCTTTGGAATGCCATCCTGGTATATTGACTCTTTTGGATTCTGTGCTTAGGCGTGTGAATCCGTATACTTCTGCTTATAGGCAGATGCACCATGTGGAACTAGCTGAGGAACACCGGGCTCGCATTGAGAACCGGCAAATGTGTCAGGTTCAGATGCTCATCCGGCAAAATCATTGTAGAGATCTTCGCCGATATAATGCCCCAAGTGTAAGTGAAGTTGCGGCCATTTTTGTTGATCAAGATGGCCATGTACCTTCTAACAGAGATATTGCTGTTTTTCCGCATGATTGTGGTTTAGTGCGTATTTCTCCACTTAATCCTAACTGTGACCCAATGACATACCCTCTTTTATTTCCTGCCGGTGATCCTGGTTGGGCAATAGGAATCTTACATGAAGAAAACATGCGCACAAGCACTAGAAACCATGTTACCATGTTATAGGTTGGCCATCAGACCTGGCTTTTCGCCCATTCACTATGGCAGGAGACTATTTCAGCAATATGTTGTTGATGCCTATGTTAAAACAGAGGGCAATCGCCTGAACTATATTCGCCAAAATCAGTCCCTGCTTAGGGTGGAGTTATATCAAGGTCTGCTGGATTATATCCATGAGCAGGAACATTCTCGGGGTGTGCGAATAGGCCGTATTTTTATTCTTCCATCTTCCTTTCCTGGGAGTTCCCGGGCCATGCAACAAAACTATCAGGATGCAATGGCCATTGTTAGAAAGTTTGGAAGACCTGACCTATTCGTGACATTTACCTGTAACCCACGTTGGACTGACATTGTTGAAAATCTTCTTCCTAACCAGAATCCTTCTGATAGACCGGATCTGGTGGCTAGAGTTTTCAATCTCAAGTTACAACAATTACTGCACGAGATTGTTAGTCAGCATGTATTGGGAGTGGTCATTGCTCGGGTGCATGTTGTTGAGTTCCAAAAACGCGGTTTACCGCATGCCCACATGCTGTTTATGCTTAGAGAAGAAGACAAGCCTAGAGACAGGGATGCCATTGACATGTTGGTTTGTGCAGAAATTCCTAGCCCTACTATGCAGGTTCAGCTGTATGACATGGTTCGTAAACATATGATCCATGGTCCTTGTGGAAACTTCAATCTTCACTCACCATGCATGTCTGATGGCAAGTGTACTAAAGACTTCCCTAAATCATTCCTGCAGCTGACTGAGGCTAACAATAATGGCTATCCTCGCTACAGACGTCGAGATGACGGCCAGACATTAGTTGTGGGCACTCACGAGGTGGATAACCGCTGGGTTGTTCCCTATAACCCCTATCTGCCGGTTAGGTTCAATGCTCACATTAATGTGGAGGTCTGTGCCTCTGTGAAAAGTGTCAAATATATTTTCAAGTATGTATATAAGGGACACGACAGGGCTGAGGTGGAAGTGTCTGTTGGAGAATTAGATATGGAAAGCAGGGCACATGATGAAATCAAAAACTTTCTTGACGCTCGGTATGTAAGTGCTCCTGAGGCAATGTGGCGAATGTTTGAATATCGCTTGCATGCTCACTCGCATACCATATGCCGCTTAGCTGTTCATCTACCTAATTTTCAATCTGTCTATTTTGTTGAAGGTAGTGAAGAACAGGCTCTTGAAAATGCCTCACGCAGACGCACAACTCTGACTGCCTGGTTTCAGCTCAATTGTGTTAATGTATCCGCAAGATCACTTTTATATGGAGACATACCTTCCGCTTATGTTTTCAGGCAGAATCAATGGAGTGCTAGAGTTCGGGGTGGGGCTTTGTGCATTGGACGTATGTGTTCAGTGAATCCTAAAGATTCTGAGCGTTACCACCTCCGGCTTCTACTATTACATGTTGCAGGTGCTCAGAGTTTTGAAGATTTGCGAACTGTGGATGATATTGTTTGCTCCACTTTTAAAGAGGCTGCCCAGCGCCGTGGATTATTGACTGATGATTCTGAATGGGATGCATGCTTAGCTGAGGCGGCTTTGTTCCAAATGCCTTGTCAACTGCGGCAGCTCTTTGCGACAATTCTCATCTACAATAATCCTACCGACCCTGTATCACTGTGGACCAAATACAAGGGGTATCTTAGTGAGGACTTTTCTCGTGCAACATCTGACGCAGCTGCTGAACAGATGACTCTCAGAGAGCTTGAATTCCAGCTGAGAGAAAATCGCCTCAGTTGCCACCATTATGGACTTCCTGCACCCCTAACCCCACTTCTTGATTCAGGAGAGGATCACCTTGATGTTAATGCAGAGCTGCAAATTGGGACAGAAATGTATAGGTCCCTTACACCAGATCAAAAGTCAATTGTTGACACAATTGTTGATTCCCTCAATGTAAATCCACGTTGCTTTTTTATTGATGGGCCTGGTGGTACGGGCAAGACTTATGTTTATAACACCCTAATTCATTGTGTTAGAGCCGTTGGAAAAATTGTCATTCCGCTGGCCTCCACTGGAATAGCGGCTACCCTTTTGTCAGGTGGCCAGACTGTCCATTCCAGGTTTAAGCTGCCGATTCCCTTGCTTGAGAATTCTGTAGCTGCGATCTCGGCCAATAGTTCTGAGGCTGAGCTTATTCGTAGATCATCCTTAATTATTTGGGATGAGGCTCCTATGGCCCACTACAGAGCACTTGAAATTGTGGATCGTCTCCTAAAGGACATTATGCATTGTGACCTTGCTTTTGGCGGAAAGGTTGTTGTTCTTGGAGGTGACTTTCGCCAAGTGCTACCTGTGGTACCTCGAGCTTCAAGAGCTGAAATTGTTGCTGCTTGCATTAAGCAAAGCAAGCTATGGCCATTGTTTGTGATCTTGCGCCTTACTCAGAATATGCGAGCAGGTATTGATGCACAGAGCTTCTCTCAATGGTTACTTAAAGTTGGTGATGGTGATCTACCTACAGACCAACAGGGCCTCATTTCTCTTCCAGAAAGCTGTATCTTTCATGGGGTTGACCTGGTGCAGGAAATATTTGGTTCTTCCTATGGTGATATTACCGCCCTTAGCCAGTCTGTGATTTTAACGCCAAAAAACACAGATTCGTTAGAGATTAATGAAAAAGTTTTGGATCGCTTACCAAACAGGAGTCAGTGTTTTCTCAGTGTTGACAGTGTCGAGTGTGAGAATGTGGAGGAACAAAATAACTACCCTACTGAATTCCTTAATAGCCTTAATCCCACAGGAATGCCTCCACACCGGTTAAACCTTAAGATTGGTGCTATTGTTATGCTCCTTAGAAATTTGAATCCTAAGCAGGGTCTCTGCAATGGCACACGTATGGTTATCCAGCGCATGCGCTCTCATGTCCTAGAAGCACAAATACTGACAGGGACCAAAGTTGGACAAACTGTATTGGTGCCAAAAATATCTTTGGCTCCTTCAGATACCAACCTTCCCTTCATTCTGAAGAGGCGTCAGTTTCCACTAAGGTTGGCTTTTGCCATGACTATTAATAAGGCTCAAGGCCAAACCTTTGCTAGAGTGGGTCTCTTGCTACATGAGCCCGTGTTTACTCATGGACAGCTCTATGTGGCTTTTTCACGTGTGCGAACTTTGAATAGCATACGGGTAAAGTTGAACCCACGTATTTATAAAACTAGAAATATAGTTTTTAATGAGGTCCTTTAAATGAATTTTTCCTTTTTATGTTGTCTTATCTGCTATATAGTTGTGTTGTATTCAATTTTATTTTCAGATTTGTTTTCTTTTATTTTTTTTTTTCATTTCAAATAAATGAATGTATGCCTTTTATGTTGTCTAATTTGGTTTATTGTTGTGTTGTATTTAATTTTCTTTTAAGATTTGTTTTCTTTTACTTTTTGTTTCATTTCCAAAAAATTTGTTTAAAGTTTCACCAATGCCTATAAACAAAAGGTAATAAGACCAAATCCAAATAAATAAATAGTGTGTGACGTTTCGGTAACAGCGTTGTTACCATCTTCAGACAAAAGTACTATGGCCTACGGCCATACCACGTTGAAAACACCGGTTCTCGTCCGATCACCGAAGTTAAGCAACGTCGGGCTCGGTCAGTACTTGGGAGGGTGACCACCTGGGAACACCGGGTGCTGTAGGCTCCTTTTTTCCATTCAGTACTTTTGTCTGAAGATGGTAACAACGCTGTTACCGAAACGTCACACACTATTTATATATTTGGATTTGGTCTTATTACCTTTTGTTTATAATCTACAATCCAAATTGTGCCTCATCAACCAATGCCTATAGTTTCTCACACCTCCCATGCTTACCCCTCTGTAACTGGCCTGTGGTGCAGTGGACATTGTTGGGAGGTACAGTAAACTCTCTACACGATTGTATCAAGTCTTGTTCTGGTAGACTTGATGCTGTAACCAGGAGGGACACTCCCTCTTTAAAAATCCTGAGTTCAACTGACCCAGTTGATGGACCTCAGCAATGGTTCCACTCCAGGGATACGGAGGAGCTGCGTCTGTGCTCATGTTAGAGTCAGAAACAAAGGCTTCCATATTTGGAATGGCCTCAAATCACAGGCAAAGTCAGACTTTCACCAAAGTGTGCCTGGATCATGGTGCCATGATCAACGAAAGCTGCACCCCTATTCCCCATTCCATGAGATCATGGAATTCGTGTAATCTTTACACAAGGGGATAAGAAACATCAACAACATAGTTTCTCACCTGAAAGGATTTTTTTGTATTAGTTGTTCACTAATAAAATATTTATAATTAAGTATTTTGATTTTTGGTCTTTATTTACCTATTTTCCCCAGTGCTCTATACATTGATTCAGGATCTATGCAATGTCTCACATATGGTTATCTAGCGCTTCACATGTTTTTAGGCTAAACCCGGGGCGTTGCCGGGTCACTCGGCTAGAAATAATGGCTGTATTTGCTATATAGTTGTGTTGTAATGAATTTTCTTTTAATATTTGTTTTCTTTTTTTTTTTTCAATATAATTTTTTAAAGTTTTCACCAATGCCTATAGTTTCTCACCTGAAAGCAATTTTTTGTATTATTTGTTCATTCATAAAATATTTATTATTATTTTGACTTTTGGTCGGTGGAAGGCTGGGTAAACCGTTTGGTTTTCGACCACTAGGACCCGGGTTCGATTCCCGCATTGGGCACTTTTTTCTGTTTAAAAAAAAAAAAATGCTCCAATGGCCCCCGATTCTTGCAAAAGTCCAACCCCACCAGCGAGTGCAAGTAACCGAACGGAGCTCTGGCATTTGTAAGTGCAAAGTCAAACTGCTTTTCACATGTGTAGACATGTGGTGCGCTTACAGTAAAAGCAGTCGCTAACTACCCACCATGATTATCATGGCCTGTACCACGTGTACTAGGGATAAGCAAAAAAAAAAAAAAAAAAACCTATTTTCCCCAGTGCTCTATACATTGATTTAGGATCTTTGCAATGGCACACATATGGTTATCCTGCCCATTCACAGGCCTTTAGGGTAAACCTGGGGCTTTGCCCAGGTCACTCGGCTAGAAATGCAGTTTTTAGTGAGGTCCATTAAATGAATTTATCCCTTTTATGTTATCTTATTTTCTATATTGAAAAGTTAATAAATATGAAAAAAAAATTAAAAATGTTTAAGAATATTATTAAAAAAGAATCATAAAGATATTTTAAAGGAGTCCTTTAGGGATGTCTGTTTTTGCACTTATGATTCCAGAGTTACATGGTCCAGTGGGCCGTATGAAAATCGAGTTGTTCATATAATAACATGTTTAAAAAATGATATTTTCTTTTAATGTAATCTATATAGCTTGAAATAAATAAAAATAATGGCTGCTTGAACTCGGTCGCATGTGACATTTTACAGGTACATTGGGACAGCTGACATTCCCCCCCCACCCAACCCACTGATAAATAGGCAAGAAGGTATGGGAAAAGATCCCAGTAGACGCGAATTCGCGTTGGTAGCCTACAATTTTATGTTAATTTTAGAAATCAGGGACATGAATTCGCATCCTTTAGGCTTGACACCCTATAAGTGAGGATATGAATTTGCATTATATGGGTTCAAAATGTTTCGTTGCTCGCATCTATAATACCTTTTTTTAGTAAAGTTGTAAGTAAACATCAATCGTCGAAATTTGCATTTTAAAATGGTTGAATTATCAGAAGTGGTGAATAATTAATATTGTCGAATTACCGTTTGTTATTTGATAGGCCAGAGATTGGGAAATCAAATCAAGGTCGAATTATCGCAAGGGGTCGAATTATCGGTATTGTCGAATTACTGTTTGTAATTTCATAGGTTCTGGAAATCAAAACATGGTCGAATTAACGAATTTATACTTAGAAAGTATTTTTACTTATCCTTACTTGAAATGCTGCTTCTAGGAAATCTGAATATACCCATTGCGATTTTTAAGCCACCATCTATACTTTTAAAGTCTCTGCAGGCCCTTTGGGTAAACCCTGGGCGTTGCCCGGGTCACTCGGCTAGTATATATATATTGTAATTTAAACAAAGCTACATAAGTTGATAGTCCTCTTTAAGCTCTCTCTTGTACCATATTAATTATTTATAACTAAGGGACATTGGTACATATATAATAAATAAAGTTTTTGAAAATATATTTTTTTTAAATAAGAATATAATTAAATGATTAAAATATATAATTAAATTATATTTTCGTCACAATATAGAGAGAGATTAGACAAATAACCCGGGAAACGCCAGAGTTTTACCCGATTGATTTTATCTGAGTATATATGTAGAAAATAATGGTTGTTTTTTAATATCAAATGACACTCATTACATTTATATTTTATGGCTTGGTTTCGCCCGGGTTCTCTTCAAATGAGAGTTGGCCCAATGTACATATATTTATTTAATAAATGCTATTCATATTAGTATTATTAAATTTTATTATCACAATAAAGTGAAAAAATAAAATGAAAAATGAAAATTTGAAAATGAAAGAAAAAATGTGTGCGATGATAGTTATAATTATATATATATATATATATATATATATATATATATATCTTATATCTATCTATATAAAAGTCAATTTCTGTCTGTCTGTCTGTTTCGCGATAAACTCAAAAACTACTGAACCAATTGGTACCAAATTTTGCATGTCGCTTTTTATAAACCTGAGTAAAATTTTTGGCTCCATTTTGCTTAGTATTTTTGGCTATTTCTTTTTTTCATTTGAAGAACTTTTTTTTTTTACGCGGAGTAAATACGAGGGAAAGTAACAACACGAGGCCAATTAAGCGACCAATGAGCGTTCTGCATTTCTTTTCAAGTTGCTTGCTGACTTTTTTTAAAATATCTTTTTATACGAGTGTCACTTTTTTTACAAAAGTATTGAGAGAGAAATTCATATTACTAGGTTTAGGTAAGTTCAAACAATTTCACACAATAAAAAAAAAAAAAACTTTACAAAATTAGCGTTACTGTATGTAAACAATGGCTTTCTTATTTTTTATTAATTTTTGTTCTGGCCTTTGTGGTTTTTTTTTACAGTCAATATGATATAATTCTTAAAATTAAACAAACAATAATCAATATGCAAAAAATACAGTAGTGAAAATTTAATATGAATTACTGTCTCATTTAATAGCCAAAACATGTGTTTGTCTAAAATTTATATTGCTAAGTTAAGGTACGTTCACACAATGCAATTAAAAAAAAAAAAACATTACAAAATTAGCTTTACTGTATGTGAACAATGGCTTTCTTACTTTTTTATTAATTTTTGTTCTGGCCTTTGTTTTTTTTTTACAGTCAATATGATTATTCTTAAAATTTAACAAACAATAGTCAATATGCAAAAAATACAGTAATGAAAATTCAATATGAATTACTGTCTCATTTAACAGCCAAAACATGTGTTTGTCTATAATCCATATACCCTTTGGTTTTTATCAGCCTAAAATATTAACATGGCTATTTTGCATTAGTTTTTTTATTATTATTTTTTTTTCTGACATGTTGATAGGGCACTACATTTTACAAAGTTACGGTTAGTAAACAATGCAGATTTGACAATATTTACAAACTTTTATTACTGTATATAAACAATGGGCTTATGTTTTTTAATTGTTGTAATGGCCTTTGTTTTGTTATTCTTTTAAAAAAATCATATGTTTCATTGATAGTTTGAAATTTAGTCTGTTGTTGTCATTTATTTTATTCGCTTGCCATTTCTGTATATTTTGTTTGTGGTAGTTCTATTATGCTGCTTTCTTTTTGTCTACGCAGATATTAGGCTAGGGGAAAAAATAGTTGAGCATTCTAAAGATTGACCTGTTTGACATGTTTTGCCATTAGTTTTTTTAGTTTTGGGTCTGCACTGTTTTCCTTAAAAGCTTTTTTAAAAATATATACAAAACTATTTTTGGTACTGATTGTGCTCTTTCTATTTTTAGGACATATTTTCAAATTGAATCATCCCATTTGTTTTGCCTCGCAAAAGATCTGCAATTGGAGTAAGAACTCCTGCAGCTCGACGCATGGCTGCCCGAGCTGCTAGAGGCCAAAGTAGCCGCACATTGGAGAATCCCCAACAGTCTCAAACCCGCCTCCAAGGTCAGTCCCTCAAAATTGCTGGCATTGACTTGGAGCAACCCTGTTTCTCGCATGGGCAATTGTATGTTGCCTGCTCTAGAGTTGGCTCAGGAAGAAATCTTTGTTTTGGCTCCAGAAAATAAGACTTCAAATTTTGTGTATTCTTCTGTGTTGTCATGAATAATTTTTTTTAATGCTATTTTAGTCTTTTTGTTGTTGTTGTTGTTCGAGTGGTATATTATTTTTATAATTCTTTCTATATACGTATATATTTGATGACAAAATATTGATGCAACCCGCCTTTGCAATGATACCCGTCTCTGTGTTAAAATATTGTGGCCTCATGTGGTAGAGGCAACCATTTTTACTGGTTGTTTTCAAAATGAAGAGGCTTTTATTCCACGGATTCCTCTGATTCATGATGATAAACATTCTCCTTTGCATTTTAAAAGATTGCAGTTCCCCATTCGAGTTTCTTTTGCCATGTCGATTAACAAGGCTCAAGGTCAGTCCCTCAAAATTGCTGGCATTGACTTGGAGCAACCCTGTTTCTCGCATGGGCAATTGTATGTTGACTGCTCTAGAGTTGGCTCAGGAAGAAATATTTATGTTTTGGCTCCAGAAAATAAGACTTCAAATTTTGTGTACTCTTCTGTGTTGTCATGAATAATTTTTTTTAATGCTATTTTAGTCTTTTTATTGTTGTTGTTGTTTGAGTGGTATATTATTTTCATAATTCTTTCTATAAAAGTATATATTTGTATATATTTGAAAGGTAAAATCTCTAGAATTAGAATATTCAAGGACAGTTGCAGATTATTATGATTTATATTAATATTAGTTTTTTTTTTTCAGAAAAACATCTACGAATGTTTGACTGGGGTCTGAAAACATTAGATTACAGGCTGCTGGCTGGGCTTGGTCAATAACGGTCACTCTTCTCAAGCAATTTCAATCCTTATCCCTTTTTACCCAAAGAGTGTAATAGACCTACAGAGGATGCATCACTATATATAAGAGTTAACACGCTGGGGCGGGTACCTCGGAGGTTGAGTGGAAAATCTGCCAACTATTTGAACTATGTATTACTTCGGTGTTGCTATTCTATGGCTCTAATACTATTTATTAGTAATGTTCTTTCAGTATAAAGGAAATTGCACTCGGGGGAATTCCCGGGCGAAGCCGGGTCATTCGTCTAGTATATATATGTAGTGATGTACAGTTGTTGTATCTGTTGGATGAATGTAGTGTGGCATGTTGGTTTGCAGTCGTGGTGGCCACAATGATTAGAGTGGTTTCAGGCGTGGAATTGAGATTACACAAAAGGACGAGGCATATTAGATGTCACCACGGAGATGGCGAAAGAGTGAGTCCAGCCGACACCAGTCTAGGGGAGAACTGTCTAGAGACGTCTGCAAGTCTCGTCCCCAAGCCGACTAACTGTTTTCATAAAAAAAAAGGGGGGGGCTGTAGGGGCCCAGACTGGAATGTCGCACCCTGCTGCCGTCGAGACAAAAATGCAGACGGTCGTAAATTACCAGGAAGCTAGAGGGACCCTTCTGGCATCGGCTGACGCTCACTCGAAATTTTATTTGTCACACTTTGGCAATCATTATACATTCATACAATACATGGAGACACAGATGTATTGGAATATATTACAACAGTTTATGCCCCGGTTGATGAAAATTAGGTTATGGTGAATATAGATGAAATCATAAGATAATTAAAATTGGGGAAAATAATTTGTATACAAATTGGTTTAATATATTATGGGGGTGTACAATTATAACATTGGATATGCTATCCTTAATAATAATGATTAATAATAAAAGAGAAATGTTAACAAATAATAATGTTAAGCCCAATGTATAAAAATATATGAAAAAGGATTTTAAAAATGTAAATATATAAATGTAAATTTGGGTGAATATATACAGCATTGAATGTTGGAATTAATATTCGAAAGTGCATTGAATTATAGGGTCTAGATAGGTGGACATAGAATAGATTCTGGTACTGCGATGCAATGCGACGTTTTGGGATCGTAGGCATTGATCCATCTACAGTATGCTGAAGGTATTCGACATGGGCTGTCCTATCAGACGGATTTGGGAATAGGTGGTGAAAATTTGGGTCGAGAAAGTGTGGCAGAGAGAGAGAGAGTCGTTCTGTCGCATAAAAAAAATAATAATAAAATAACGATTTGGCCGCGGTAAGGCAGTGAAAGTGAGGTGATTGAATAATAATAAAAAATTTGCCCGAATGTGAAAAAAAAAAAAAAAAAAAAAGGGCGTTGATGCTCGAACCGGGCCGTGAATGAAAGACAAAAAACAAAAAAAAAAAAAACAAAAAAAAAAACTCATCTAACTAGCTGCTCAAGTTCGACTGTTGGGAAGGTTACAGCGAAGAAGCGTTTGTAGTTAAGATGGAATAAATGTGAGAAATCAATGTTTCAGCGGATAGTAACGACCTCTCTGAGAAGGTATGGGCTGTGATGCCATGAGAATTTGGAGGGTAATAGTGTCGATGCATCTTCTAAAATTTTAACTTAAAAATCTAAAAATAGAATTTAAAAATTGAAGTTGAGAAAAAAATTCAAATTGAAAATTGTGTGTGATGAATGTTGGTACAATATTATAAAAAGTGAAAATGATTATAAACATTGAAGATTAAACAAAAAAGTTATCATCTCGATTGTTCATATAAAAATAAAAAGACAAAAGTTAAAACAAAAAAAAAACTCGAAATATAATTGAAATAAATAATTACTATATATGCGAAATATTAAAAAGAGGTATAGTATTTGAAATGATTAAAGATAGAAAAGTAATGAAAAGAGAGTAACAATACTAATTAATTTTAAATAAGGAAATATATAGAACAGTTGGTGTTCAAGCCAAGACAATCTTTAAGTATACATGGATTGACATTGATGTAGAGGTTTCGGCGTGGTTGCTTGTCATGTGTGTGTGTGTTCTTATGCAATAGTGCTGTGGAATGGTTGAACAGTGGTACTATAGTTGCGGTTTTATTTTTCGCCAGTCGATCTGAGGCATGTAACTGCCATGGTAATGATGGGCCAGGTGAAGGTAGATGTGCCCGTCTGGTGGTTGGCAAAAAAAAAAGGAAGGCGATAAAGTAATACGACGGCATAGCAGCTATAGACAGTGGAATAGATAAGTGTGCCATTGAAGGAGTGATGTGTGTCGTGTGCTATATGATTATGGCATGGGGAATGTAGTTATATCGGCGTTCGTAGGTCGATGTATTTCGACATAAGTTTGACTAGGTAAATGTTTGTTCACGAAGTTTTAGGCTAGATATGCTCTATTAGATAAGACTTGCGACGTGGACACGCTTTCGAGAGAGAGAAAGGAAAAAAAAGAATAAAAGTTTCACAGGAAAAATGAAGGCATAATGTAGCCTGGTAAAAGTGGAAAGAAAAAAATAGTGTTATCAAGTCGCTGTGACACGTGCGAAAAAAATTGTAAATGGAAAGGCGTCACGTGAAATCGTTGTTTGGGTAAATAATCTAGCCTAATTCATCACGAACAACAAGTCTACTGAAGTCATAGGTGGTGGTTGTACGAACATAAAACGAGATTTTGTGAATGTTGGTGTTTAATTGTGAACGAGAGAGAAAAATTTCGCTAAGTGGCAAGCGAGTGTAAATTTTACGTTTGAAATACATTGGTAGAGGGGACGTGTGTGTGTAGAAGTTGGCTGGCGGTGACCTAGCTTTTGGGGGAATTGAACAGTCCCGCGTTATATTTTACTTTTGTTGTAGAAGGAAAGATGGTTGATTAGTAATGATTTTGTTAATTTATATTGGAAAATGGATTTTGAAAAAGGAATGTTGATAAGGTAGCGAAAATCATCAATGGAATACGAAAGTAGAATTATAGCAACACTTTTTTTTTTGAGACGTTTACGTGTAATGGTGTGATTGGATTAAAAATTGATTTCACGAAATTTGCTTATAAAATGAGTGTAGGTAAAAGTGAAGGAGATGGAGGAAAATGTGAGGGTGAGATATTTACAATTTATGTTTGAAATTCAAGAGTTTTCTTTTTAAAAGAGCGTTGTTATAATTAGTTGGTTTGTGGAATTGAATGTTTTTTATAGAAGGAACAATGGTGAAAAGGGCATTACACTGGCTGAGGTGAGTTGGTATTTGTGAATGTAGTTGTGATGAAGACATGGGGAAACTTTCTATAAGTGTTGGCTACATATTGTTTTTAGTTGGTAGCAGGCGTACATTTTTAAAATAACAAAAACTTGAATTTTTTCTTTAAATGATAATTTTGAGTTATAGAAGGTTTTATTTTGAAAATGACATTATTCAAAATGAATATGTAAAAAGGGGTTTAAAGTCTAAATGTTGGTTGAGAACACAATAGTTGAAAATATTAAGGGGATAAAATTATTATGAAAAATGTGTAAAATGAAGTGTTTTTTTTTTTTTGTCTTGAAATGAAATTATAGTTTTCATGATATGAAGATTTAAAAGTAAATAAAAGCTGAAACGGTTAAATTACTATAGGTTAACTGGCATATAATGAAGCATTATAGGCGATTGATAGAATTTAGTAGGATGGGTATAAAATTGAATTGAGGAAACTTTGATTAAAATATAAGCAAAGAAAAAAATGATGGTTATAAATTAAATGCGATATGATTATCTAATTGCAGGGGCTAAACGTAACATAAAATAAACGAAATAAAAATCTACTTAACAAACAATTGGATATTTAAGTTCTAAATGAGTTGTACTTACAGTACAAAAGTGTCAATTGTAGTGTAGTTTGAAGTTTGCACTGGTTGATGTAGCCATGGTCACGTTCTTGGTGATGGTTGTAGAAGGCGTGAGGGAGGAGACGTTCTCGTCGTCAGGTGGATTGTGGATGTTTGCAGTGAGCACATTGGATTTGTAATGGCGAGTAGTATGCAAGTTTTGTGGCAATTGAAGATTGGCTATCTACCTAAGGCTTGGAAGCGGCGATGTCTTGGATGGTTTCCGCGAGTTGTGCTACGATGTCCGTGGCTGTGGGTGGCATGGTGGTGATCTTCGGCGTTGCTCTGTTCTCCAGGCTCCATCCTCTTTGCGTTGTCCTCGGTATATCCTGTCGACTTTCTGTAGTGATGTACAGTTGTTGTATCTGTTGGATGAATGTAGTGTGGCATGTTGGTTTGCAGTCGTGGTGGCCACAATGATTAGAGTGGTTTCAGGCGTGGAATTGAGATTACACAAAAGGACGAGGCATATTAGATGTCACCACGGAGATGGCGAAAGAGTGAGTCCAGCCGACACCAGTCTAGGGGAGAACTGTCTAGAGACGTCTGCAAGTCTCGTCCCCAAGCCGACTAACTGTTTTCATAAAAAAAAAGGGGGGGGCTGTAGGGGCCCAGACTGGAATGTCGCACCCTGCTGCCGTCGAGACAAAAATGCAGACGGTCGTAAATTACCAGGAAGCTAGAGGGACCCTTCTGGCATCGGCTGACGCTCACTCGAAATTTTATTTGTCACACTTTGGCAATCATTATACATTCATACAATACATGGAGACACAGATGTATTGGAATATATTACAACATATATATATGACCCGGCTTCGCCCGGGAATTCCCCCGAGTGCAATTTCCTTCATACTGAAAGAACACTACTAATAAATAGTATTAGAGCCATAGAATAGCAACACCGAAGTAATACATAGTTCAAATAGTTGGCAGATTTCCACCCAACCTCGGAGGTACCCGCCCCAGCGTGTTAACTCTTATTTACAGTGGTGCATCCTCTGTAGGTATATTACACTCTTGGGTAAAAAGGGATAAGGATTGAAATTGCTTGAGAAGAGTGACCGTGATTGACCAAGCCTAGCCAGCAGCCTGTAATCTAATGTTTTCAGACCCCAGTCAAATATTCGTAGATGTTTTTCTGAAAAATAATTAAAAAAAAACTAATATCAATATAAATCACAATAATCTGCAACTGTCCTTGAATATTCTAATTCTAGAGATTTTACCTTTCAAATATATACAAATATATACGTATATAAAATGAATTATGAAAATAAGATACCACTCAAACAAAAAAAAAGACTAAAATAGCATAAAAAAATTATGACAACACAGAAGAATACACAAAAATTAAAGTTTTATTTTCTGGAGCCAAAACATAAAGATTTCTTCCTGAGCCAACTCTAGAGCAGTCAACATACAATTGCCCATGCGAGAAACAGGGTTGCTCCAAGTCAATGCCAGCAATTTTGAGAGACTGACCTTGAGCCTTGTTAATCGACATGGCAAAAGAAACTCGAATGGGGAACTGCAATCTTTTAAAATGCAAAGGAGAATGTTTATCATCATGAATCAGAGGAATCCGGGGAATAAAAACCTCTTCATTTTAAAAACAACCAGTCAAAATGGTTGCCTCTACCACATGAGGCCACAATCTTTTAACACAGAGACGGATACCATTGCAAAGGCGGGGTGCATCAATATTTTGTCATCAAATATATACGTATATAGAAAGAATTATGAAAATAATATACCACTCAAACAACAACAACAAAAAAAGGCTAAAATAGCATTTAAAAAAAATTATTCATGACAACACAGAAGAATACACAAAATTTGAAGTCTTATTTTCTGGAGCCAAAACAAAGATTTCTTCCTGAGCCAACTCTAGAGCAGGCAACATACAATTACCCATGCGAGAAACAGGGTTGCTCCAAATCAATGCCAGCAATTTTGAGGGACTGACTTTGGAGGCGGGCTTGAGACTGTTGGGGATTTTCCAATGTGCGGCTACTTTGGCCTCTAGCAGCTCGGGCAGCCATGCGTCGAGCTGCAGGAGTTCTTACTCCAATTGCAGATCTTTTGCGAGGCATAACAAATGGGATGATTCAATTTGAAAATATGTCCTAAAAAACAGAAATAGCACAATCAGTACCAAAAATATTTTTGTATATATAAAAAAAAGCTTTTAAGGAAAACAGTGCAGACCCAAAACAAATCCAAAGTATCAGAATAAGTTACAGAACAAAACTGATTATCTATTAGAAATTTTTAAGTTTGTAAATATCAAAACTACATTGTTCACTAACCATAACTTGGTAACTAAAACAAATTTCTCTCTCAACATTCCAGCAGAAAAATAATAAGGCTAAAAAAACTAATGGCGAAACATGTCAAACAGGTCAATCTTTAGAATGCTCAACTATTTTTTTCCCTAGCCTAATATCTACGTAGACAAAAAGAAAGCAGCATAATAGAACTACCACAAACAAAATATACAGAAATGGCAAGCGAATAAAATAAATGACAACAACAGACTAAATTTTAAACTATCAATAAATCATATGATATTTAAAAAAGAATAACAAAACAAAGGCCATTACAACAACTAAAAAACATAAGCCCATTGTTTATATACAGTAATAAAAGTTTGTAAATATTGTCAAATCTGCATTGTTTACTAACCATAACTTTGTAAAATGTAGTGCCCTATCAACTTGTCTGAAAAAAAAATGCCAAAATAGCCATGTTAATATTTTAGGCTGATAAAAACCAAAGGGTATATGGATTATAGACAAACACATGTTTTGGCTGTTAAATGAGACAGTAATTCATATTAAATTTTCACTACTGTATTTTTTGCATATTGACTATTGTTGTTTAATTTTAAGAATTATCATATTGACTGTAAAAAAAAATCAAAGGCCAGAACAAAAATAAATAAAAAATAAGAAAGCCATTGTTTACATACAGTAACGCTAATTTTGTAAAGTTTTTTATTTTTTAATTGTGTGAAATTGTTTGAACTTACCTAAACCTAGTAATATAAATTTCTCTCTCAATACTTTTGTAAAAAAAAAAGTGACACTCGTATAAAAAGATATTTTAAAAAAAGTACGCAAGCAACTTGAAAAGAAATGCAGAACGCTCATTGGTCGCTTAATTGGCCTCGTGTTGTTACTTTCCCTCGTATTTACTCCGCGTAAGACTCGTATTTACTCCGCGTAAAAAAAAGTTCTTCAAATGAAAAAAAAAGAAATAGCCAAAAATACTAAGCAAAATGTAGCCAAAATTTTCCTCAGGTTTATAAAAAGCGACATGCAAAATTTGGTACCAATTGGTTCAGTAGTTTTTGAGTTTATCGCGAAACAGACAGACAGACAGAAATTGACTTTTATATATATATAGATATATATAAATAGTGTAAAAACTATATAATAAAAATATAATAGTGATTCTATATTTAAAATTTAAAGAGTAAACTGATAAGCATGATAATTTATATCAAGTAGATTTGATTAGATTAGCAAGCTAAATCTAAATTAATTATAAAAATAAATAGTTGTTTAGTTTTATAGTTTAGTTTTGTATTAAAATTATCTTTATTACTTTTATTATTTAAATTCAAATTATAAAATTTGTAAATTGTTATTATTTAGTAGAGAGAGAGAAAAACTAATCTACCTATATTTTTGTTGTATCTCCAGATTGTTTTAAAATTTAAATTTTTTATAGGGAAAAGATTATTGATGTTTTGGTTATTAAAAATATCATTAAATTTAATATGATTAAATAAATTGTTATTAAATTTAATGATAATATTAATGTTATTAGTAGATTGTTTAATTTTTCTGTATTTAAAGATGTCGTGTGTGATATCTATTAATCTTTTAGTCAAATTATGAATTTTAATATATTCTATAAGTTTGATAAATTTATTATTATTTAGTTTAAATAATGTTTTAATAAATTTATCGATGAAGTTGTTGGTATACATTTGTTTTGGGTCCAGTAATTCTTCAAAATCAATGTAACCTAATTTATTGGTAGTTTTACCTCTAGTTTTATTAGGTTTAGTTTTAAATTCATTTTTTTTTGTATTTGCAGCTGATTTCATAAGTTGAAATTTCTTCTGTTTGTCGTTTGTATGTGTGGTTTAATTCTTCATTAAGTCCATAAGGGAATAGTGTGTTGTTTTTATAAATGTAGTTGTTTTCTAATAATAGTCGTTGTTTTTTGTTTTGACATATGTCTAGTATTTCTATCTTAAAGTTGTTAAATGTATGTAATTGATTGTGTTCTTTCATATATATATTACCAATTGATTTTTTGGCGTGGTTTATATGTAGGTTTATTCGTATATTTAATGGATTACACGTTTGTCCTATATATGATAGTTGGCAAATTTGGCATGTTAATTTATAAATATAGTATTTACTAATTTACAACTAGTCATTTGAAATTTGTCATGGTTCTTAA
This sequence comes from Cordylochernes scorpioides, assembly GCA_030710605.1. NCBI lineage: Eukaryota > Metazoa > Arthropoda > Arachnida > Pseudoscorpiones > Chernetidae > Cordylochernes > Cordylochernes scorpioides. The sequence continues at coordinate 68,321,554 of CP092867.1, read as the reverse complement.
GAGAGGGACAAGTTTGACAATTCTTTCTTAGGCAATTTTTAGCGAGTTTTAATTAACATAAGAGAGGTGCAAACCCTAATATGTTTGTAGTTTTTATTAGTTTTTTAGTTTGTTATTCTTATGATTTTTTTTTAATCTATTTTTCTTAATTGTTTTTGTGGTGATTGAATTTGTAATAAAATGATTAATTAATCTATTAAAATTATAGATATTACTGTTTGTTATCTGTTATATTATTAAGAATAACTAATAAAAAACATCTTTAAACTAACTAAACACTGAAAAAAACAAAAGTTCTGAAGTTTTTTTTTCTAAAATTACTTTTATAATTTACTTTTTCATAATCAAATAATATCAGATAATTAAAATCTGTTTGGATTTTTAGTTATATTAGAATTTCGAATATAATTTAATTTGTATATTATATTAAATATAAAAATATATCATAGAGCAAGCTCATTTGAATTAATATAGTGTAAAAACTATATAATAAAAATATAATAGTGATTCTATATTTAAAATTTAAAGAGTAAACTGATAAGCATGATAATTTATATCAAGTAGATTTGATTAGATTAGCAAGCTAAATCTAAATTAATTATAAAAATAAATAGTTGTTTAGTTTTATAGTTTAGTTTTGTTTTAAAATTATCTTTATTACTTTGATTATTTAAATTCAAATTATAAAATTTGTAAATTGTTATTATTTAGTAGAGAGAGTGAAAAAAAAATCCTTTACTTCTTCCACATCATCCAATTAATTTTATATTTATAATTAATAACAATAAAATTTAACAACGTAACGTCTTTTGCATCGGCTTTTACACGTCATTTAGACATACTCTAATTTGTATATAGAATAATAGAAGTGAGAATATATTTAATAGTATAAATTTTGGTGGTTATAGAGAAAAGATAGAAAGACAGAACCTTGCACTTTTATTCAAACTAATAATAAGAAAAAATAATTTTTTAGAGAAGGTAGATAAGATTGTTAGTATATATATATATATATATATATATATATATATATATTTTATAATTTTATATTTTATCTTTTTTTTTAAGATTTTTTATATTTTTTTATTTTAAAATATGAATATATCTAGTTGTATTTAGTGAAATATCTATAATATGAATTAACCTTTGTTATAAATTTGATTATTATGTTTTGAAACCCTAATGGTAGACCAGACAAATACAAAAAAATTTAAAATGAATTAATTAGTGGAAAGAGAGCTATGCTACACTGGAGATTTTCAAATAGAAATCCAGCCGACATTTCACTCCTGTTCTATTATGTCATATAACTCTCTTAGACCGTTTTATATGTGTAAATATTAAGTTGTTTTAGTGAAACATTTATATACACAAATCCAACAAACGTAAGTGTTAAGAAATTCTAACTGTAACCTACCTCGTCTGTGACGCGTTCCTCTGTAAACAGCTATTTCTGGATAACATCTGTTGCGGGGGGGACTCGTGTTCCTCCCTTTAAATTTAGATTGTTTTCTCAGAAATTTCAGAATAATAGGACAACTAAAGAAGAAAGAAAATAGTTAAGGGAAGAAAGCCAATCTTTATAATATTTACAGTTAATTATATTAATATAACTGATTCAATTATTATTTATCCTTTAATTTTTCTTTAAAAAGGTAAATTATTAGATGATTAGTAAAGCTATTTGTTTTGAAAATTCATTATTATTTAATTTCCATTTTCCTCCCCAGAAATTGGAGATTAAATAAAATGAATTCTATACAATATTACTTTTAAAATCTTGTGAATTTTTTTTTTAAATCAGTTATATAATTTAAGTTTAATTAACTGTTAAAGATTATAAGTTTGTATTAGTTATTAATGAGAGAAATTATAAAAATTTGATTTAATAAATGGATACTTCCATTTATTTTTTTAAGTATTTTATAATTGATATACTGTTGAAATAATTTACTTGTTTAATACACTAAATTTGTTTTTAATAAATTCCATGTTTAAAATTTTTATATATTCTATCAAATTTTCTAATATATTATTTATTCTATAAAATCTTAGAAACTGACCAAAATATATACCTTTGCAGCAGTTTAATGATATATTAGAATTTATATTGCAGTATTTTATAATATTGAAATTATAATTACTTTTTTTATTATAAATTTTAATAGCATTATTTGTAAGGTTTATATTTAGGTCTAAAAAGTTTACTTTTTTGTTTCTTTTAATTTTTTCATTGTTCTTAAGTTTCAAGTATTTAGGATATATTTCAGGTATTAAGTTTTTAAACTGTGGATTATTAAATATTATGATGTCATCTACATAACGGAACATTTGCCAATTAACATTATTTTGTAGAAAGTATTCTCTTTCGTACCAGAATAGTATTAGGTTGGCTAATAAAGGACTTGAAGAAGTTCCCATAGGAACGCCTTCTGATTGAATATAAATTTTATTTTTAAATTCTATATAATTAAAATTTAAAAATGTTTCCAGTAGAGTTTTTGCTGTTTTAAGATCTAATTTAATTGTTTTATATCTGTTATGAATAATTTTAATGTGGAAAGTTTTGTCATTAATGAATTCGTTAAATAAAAAAATAGGTTATTTATTATTTAGATCTCTTAAATTTATTTTAGACTATAGATCCTCAAAATCAAATGTGTGTACTGAATCAATGTTTGTCCAATTGTTCATTAAATGGTTAATGATTTTTTTTTCAGTCGATAAATTTATATAATTATATTTACTAGATAATTTATTTATAATAAATTGTAGTGTTGAAGCTAATTGTATATCAATATTTTTTTATAACTGAATTTATACCAGATGTGATTGTTCTGAAAGAAATTGGTTTTTTGTGTAGTTTAGGAATTATATAGAATTTTGGTATGTTTGGATTTTTGTTGTAATTATAAATCTTTAGTGAATTTTCCACGTTTTTGATGTCTTTTTTGATTTTTGTGGCTGTAGTTCTAGCAAAAGTGTATTTATTATTATTATCAATTTCCTTTTTTAGAATATCGTGGTATAGAATTTTACAAATTATAGATAAATTATTGGGACATTTATCTATAGGAGTGATAATAAAGTCCTTCTGTAATTTAATTATATTTTCTTCAAAAGAAGGAATATCTGAATTAGGTTTTGTGTATTTGAGTGTATTATTATAATAATTTATAATTTCCTTTTTAATATTATGTTTCCATTCCAGAAAAGTAAATTCTGGAATACTGAATTTTATACTAGTTTTATTTATGAAAATGTCCATATCTTTTAATATAGATTTAATTGTATTATTATAATTGTGTTCAATTTGAGGTATATATTTATACCCTTTATTTAAAATGTCCTGATATTCTGGATTTAAAAAAGAAAAATTGCTAGTTAATATATGACCTGAGAGCTTATATCTATCTATTTAGTTGTTGCAATTACATTTATTTTTTTTTAAATTTGCTAAATTATTAATAAATTGGTTATAATTGCAAACTAATCTACCTATATTTTTGTTGTATCTCCAGATTGTTTTAAAATTTAAATTTTTTATAGGGAAAAGATTATTGATGTTTTGGTTATTAAAAATATCATTAAATTTAATATGATTAAATAAATTGTTATTAAATTTAATGATAATATTAATGTTATTATAAGATTGTTTAATTTTTCTGTATTTAAAGATGTCGTGTGTGATATCTATTAATCTGTTAGTCAGATTATGAATTTTAATATATTCTATAAGTTTGATCAATTTATTATTATTTAGTTTAAATAATGTTTTAATAAATTTATCGATGAAGTTGTTGGTATACATTTGTTTTGGGTCCAGTAATTCTTCAAAATCAATGTAACCTAATTTATTGGTAGTTTTACCTCTAGTTTTATTAGGTTTAGTTTTAAATTCATTTTTTTTTTTGTATTTGCAGCTGATTTCATAAGTTGAAATTTCTTCTGTTTGTGGTTTGTATGTGTGGTTTAATTCGTCATTAAGTCCATAAGGGAATAGTGTGTTGTGTTTATAAATGTAGTGGTTTTCTAATAATAGTCGTTGTTTTTTGTTTTGACATATGTCTAGTATTTCTATCTTAAAGTTGTTAAAAGTATGTAATTTATTGTGTTATTTATATATATATTACCAAATGATTTTTTGGCGTGGTTTCTATGTAGGTTTATTCGTATATTTAATGGATTACACGTTTGTCCTATATATGATAGTTGACAAATTTGGCATGTTAATTTATATGCCGGGAATCAAACAACCTAACAACTGGTGAGACACCGTTTTTGGATTATAAAAGGCAAGAGAACCATAAGAAGTATCATTTCTGCATGTTCTACGTGTCGTCGTTACAATTCCAAGAGAGTCCAGACTGAGAGCATTCCAATTCCGGCAACCAGGATCGGATCAACACCAGCATTTGGAGTCATCGGTGTGGATCTAGCTGTACCTTTGACTGAAACCGGTGGAAAGAAAATATGGGTAGTATTGTACACCTGTGCTGTGTACAGAGCTGTACATTTGGAGCTCACGAAAAAGTTTCTACTGAAGGATTTCTTGAAACCTTTAGAATATTTGTTGCAAGACGTGGTAGACCAAGAATTGTGTACTCTGACAACGGCCTCAATTTTGTCGGATGCAATAACTTATTCAAGAAAGTTAATTGGAATGATGTCCTACGTTATGCCACTGTACAACGTATTATGCGGAATTTCAACCCTCCAACAGCAGCATTTTGGGGAGGATGGTGGGAACGCCTTGTGGGTCTCATGAAGCAACTGATCCAAAAAGTATTAGGAGACACAAAAGAATCTCATATGAAGAACTACAAACTGTGATATGTGAAGTTGAGTCAGCAATGAATTCGAGACCTTTGACCGCGATCAGTGAAGAATCTGGCTTGGTACCTATAACACCTGCCATATTCATGTGTGACAACGCATCATGCTTATTTGTACCTGAAGCGGACATTGTCGACTCTAAGTTCCTGAAAGAAAGTCATGGAAAAGTACAAAAGTTACGCGAGACAATTCGACAAAGATTTAGAAAGGAGTACTTAGGGTTTCTGCGACAAACTACTATAAACAAGTCAAAGTCAATTAAAGAAGGCGATGTTGTACTCATGGAGGTCAATAACAAAAAGCGAACAGAATGGCCAATCGGAGTTATTGAGAAGACCTACCCGGGAGAAGATGGCATCGTTAGAGTCGCTATGATAAAAAATAAACATGGAAATTTTTTGCGGCCGGTTCAATGATTGTTATTTCTTGAATCAAGCGAAAACCATTCTGAGAAGATTTAGGAAAAAAAAGTGATCTAGAGAAAGAGAAGAAGATAAATCTAGACACACCAAGTATATCGCAACGGAGCATTCGAGTGAAAGATTCATCAGTTATCACAAGATCAGGAAGAATCGTCAAGCCGCCTGACAAATATTTATCATAGTGAATCCTGAAGAATAATCACTCTATAATTATTGGGTGGGAGTATGTTGCAGATCCACTGCCTTTTTTTTTGTGTGTGTTTTTATATTAATTTTATTTGGAGATATTGAGATGTGAGCCTTCAAAATGTAAGAAAGCCGTGGAAGAAGACGCCCCCCTACCCCCACGTGGCGCGAGCCAGCCACCACCCATGCGGGGGTGATGCCACGCCCATGATGCAACTTCCGGCCCCCCCTCGCCCCCTCGCGCCCCTCTCTTTGTTCTCAAGTTGTTGTCGTCGTCGCGTGCTCGCGTCTTGAGACCAAAAACTCTATCTCTCTCTTTTCGAAATAATTCTTTACCTATAATTTTTTATTAATTACAAATACATTTTCATTCTTTCCAATAATTATTGAGTTGCAATAGTTTTACTTTGATCTATGCTGGTTACGCAGTCCAGTGATTCGAACTCTTTGTTTAAAGCTCGACATGGTATGCTTACAAGACGAAACTATGCAAAAGCTTCTAAATTATTGAACATCAATTATAGTTCTGATATGCAGAATTATAAAAAAGAAGACTAATTAAAATTAATAAAGAAAGGAGGATTTAGACAGAAAAAATGTTATTAAGCGATTTAGTTTTTATTTTGAAAAGTATATACGAAATAATTATAGTATAACTTTAGAAAAATTAAGAGATGGATTGAAAATTATTTTAACAATAATCAATGCAATAAAAGAGTCTAAAATAACTATGAAAAAGTCATCTCTTGAGTTGATCAACATAAAATTAGATGAAACTAAGCGAAAAATAAAAGAAGATGCGGAACTGTTTATTAATAATTCACCTGATTTAAAAATGATGTCAAACATCGCTATTTCGATTTCAAGCCCTTCTTTCTTATAATAAAAACTATATTCAATATTTTATTTGTTTCAAAATGCTCCTAAATAAGGAATATATATAGAAAAGTCTATGTGTCTAAATTAAAATGAAAATGTCTAAATTAAAATGAAAAATGTCTTAATATAAATTAAAAATTGCCAATTAAAATTATATGTAAATTCTGCTCCAGAAGGGTTCAATTTTGGTAAACCTAATGAATGGCCGATATGGTTCAAAAAATTTCAAAGATATATAATCGCTTCAGGACTTTCAGAGAAAAGTGAAGATGAACAAGTAAATGCTCTGGTATATTTTATGGGTGCTCTGGCAGAATACATTTTAATTTTGTTTAATTTAAGTGAAGTCCAAAATAAAGACTATCAACTTGTAGTATCTAGATTTTTTTTTCAAAATTACTTCATTGGCAAAATAAACTTTATATATGAGAGAGCTAAGTTTAACAGAAGAAGTCAAGGGGATAGTGAGCCCGTCCTCTACGTCCTTGGCAGAGAACTGCAACTATGGAATACTAAAGGAAGAAATGATCGGGATTGTTTGGTAGTGTTGTTGTAAAAAAATTGCAACTTTCGGAAAAATGCAGTTAGAATCAGAACTGACACTAGCGAGTGTCCAAATAGTACGTCAATCGGAAAGTGTTAAAATCCAACAAAGGGAAATGCGAAATGACGCTGAGATAATTATCAGTTTTCCGGTTATCAGGATTCCAATTATAATTGGAACGTGGATGCGTTACACAAGAAAGGAGGGAGAAACAGCACATTCTTCCAGAAAACAAGACTGAAAGGTACAAAAACGTATAATTATAATTTCCCAAAGAATCGTCAAGAATGGTCTTCTAATGCGAAACATAAATGTTTCCGGTGTGGATATTACCAAGGACATTCGAAGGAACAATTTTCTGCTAAGGATGCTATTTTCAACTAGTGCAGAAAGCAAGATCATTTTGCCAAGGTTTGTCACACTAAAACCACACGAGAAGTATCAATTTACCAAGATAATGCAATCATTGGAATATGAGGAAGCAAAGAGAATGCGGAAAATAAGTGGTATGAGATGATAAAGGTGAATGACCAGCCAATAAAATTCAAAATCGATACAGGAGCAGAGGTTTCGGCTATGTCAGAAGATTTACTTACGGTATTTTCATTACCTTAAGACGGAGAAGGCCGATACGAATCTTTTTGCTATTTCCAAGAAGATAGAAGTAAATGGAATGTAACAGGCTTTTTTTTTAATTAAAAAGGCAGAAGTGAGAAGAGAACATCTACATCGTTAAGGGGGTTGCCCGACCTTTACTAAGCGGTAGGGCTAGCGAGATCCTAGGTCTCGTTAGGAGGATAAATGTTGTCGAAAATCATGCTCCTACCAAGCGAGATCCCCAATGCTAAAATTTCTTAAATTATTTACCGGACGGGAAAAAATATCTATCCCGTACGAAATAAATTTGAAAGAAGGTCAAACCTTATTCGATATATACACCAAAAAGAGTACCAATACCTCTAATGAAAGAACTTCGAATGGAACTGGATAGGATGACATCAAATGGCGTAATTGTAAAAGTTGAGGGTTCTTTTAAATGGTGTTCGTCCATGGTTTTCGTTGCAAAACCTTCGGGAAAATCAAGAATATGTGTCGATCTCTCGATACTCAATTAAAACATTCTAAGGGAAATACACCCGATTCCGGTGGTACAATATACACTAGCTCAGTTGAAAGGAGCTAAATTATTCAAAAATTTGGATGCCAAAAGTAGATTCTGGCAAATACCACTGTCTTCATTGTTGTCAGCACTTACCACATTTATCACTCCATTTGGGAGATTTCGATTTAAGAGGTTACCTTTCGGTATCTCTTCTGCTCCGGAAATGTTTTGGAAAAGAATGAGTCAAATATTAGAAGGACTGGTAGGAACATTATGCCATATGAATGATATCATGGTTTATGGTTCCTGTCAAGTAGAACATAATAAAATTCTCGAAGCAGTATTAACAAGACTTTCTAAATCGGGACTTACCTTGAACAAGAATAAATGCAAATTTGCAGTTACAACTGTTACGTTTTTAGGTCATCAAATTGATCCAAACGGGATTCAAGTTGACCCCAGAAGGAAAAGAGGTATACTGGAGTTTCCCAAACCGAGATCTTTTAAGGAACTAAAACAGTTTTTGAAAATGGTAAAATTTTCGTCTACATTTGTCCCTAACTTAGCGGAGATATCACATCCATTAATTAAGTTAATGCCAAAGAAAGAATAATGGATTTGGGAAGATGCTCAAGCTCGGACATTTGACCAAATGAAGAAAAGTCTTTTGCGTAAGGGTTAGCCTTGTATTATCCTTCTTTGCCTTTCACAGTATCAGCCGATGCTTCATCTTTTGGGCTATGGAAAACAAAATTTGGACCGAGACAAATCATCGCCTATGCTTCTAGAAGGCTTTCTGAAACAGAAAGGCGTTATGCTCAAATCGAAAAGGAGGCGATGGCTATCCACTGGGCTTGTAAGAAATACAAGCAATACTTCCAAGGCCTGGTAATCAATCTTGAAACCGACCACAAACCACTAGTACCTATCTTTAGTTCCAAAAATATCGAAAATATCACACCTAGGATTCAGAGATTTAGACTACGGATGATGAGATTTTCGTATAAGACTGTACATACGCCTGGAAAGAACTTGATAGTGACAGATGCGCTATCCAGGTCACCTAGGATAAAAGTTGGGACTAAGGGATTGGAGGAGTAGTTATGGGCCTATGTTCAACAGGTTGTCTCATTTATGCCCATATCTGATGTCCGAGTAAAAGAAATCAAAGAAAATCAAAACAAAGACCAGGCCATATAAAATATTGACACTGAATAATTATTTTAAATATTCTGTTGTTTATCATCATAAATATTTGCATAGTAATCACCCCTTACCATGCTTGTAAACTACCACTTGTAAAATCCTTTTGACACATTTTTCAATATATAGGTTTAATTAATTAATTTTAATTAAGCTTTTGGAATACTTGTCTTCTCTACCGTGCCATTTGGTGGAGATTAGGCTGGATCATCCCTACGTCGCCCAAGACTTCAGAAAAACCGTAGAATCCAAGGGCTATAGCTTTTAGAAGTTATAATGAAGACAGAACAAGCTATTCAAGTCCCCAAAGGTGAGCAAATTTTTCAACCCTTTAGACACCCCTCTGTTTTTTCTGGAGAACCTGGCCAAAGTGCTGAAAAATGACTAAAGGAATTTCATCGGGTCGCTCGGTATAACCACTGGGACAACACAATGTGCCTTGCGAACGTTTATTTTTTTCCTTTCGGGAACAGCAAGAAGCTGGTTCGAGAATATCGAGGAACAGGTAAACTCGTGGGATTAATTTGAGACAATGTTCTCTCTGACTTTCGGTCATCACACTAACCAAAAAGAAACATTGATTCAAAAATTAAAATCCCGAGCTCAGGAAAAAAGCGAGCTTTGTGACATCTACATTCAAGAAGTCCTCAACCTGTGCAAGCAAATCGACCACAAAATGAGCGAAAGCGAGAAAGTTGCACATTTATTGAAAGGTATATCGGAGGATCGTAATTTTGGACATAGACACCACTGAAGATTTTATTAGGTTGTGCAGAAAAATCGAAAATCAAACAAGGAACGTGTAAACAAGCGGATAGTGTTCGAAAGACTACCCAACGTTGCTTTGATCGTTCCAGTAGAGACCGAAGCAACGGAGGACTTAATCAGACGGATAGTCCGCGAAGAAGTCCGTCGTGCATTAAACGCCGCACCAACTGCTCCAGAACCCTCTCTTCTCGAGACAATAATCAGAAAAGAAATCGGAAAAATCTAGCCGCGATTTCCAATCCGGTCCAAAGACCACAACCCCATTAAAAAAAAACAAACAAGAGTATTCGCCCGGACACCTAGACAGCGGTACCCTGACCAAGACACATCGGTATTCAACCAGACGCCAAGCCAATGTGCTTTCATTGTGGCCGTCCAGGCCATGTCAAACGCTACTGGAGAGATCGGTAGCCAGTAGACCAATATGAATTAGAAAGACCTAAAAGATACATGCAGACCCGTCAAATTACTCATTTCAATGAGGAACATTCTTCAAGATATCAAAACTACCGCCGACAATCGCCATACCCAAACAGAGAAAGATCCCCAAGACGCCAGTCCATTTCCCCAGGCCGCCATACAAGCCAATCCCCACGCCGCAATAATCTAGAAAAAACTAGGCGTCGCGTCTTCTTTCGAGGGGGAAGCCGCGGGTGTTAAAAACCCTCCATCGACGACAGCCGCCAAATTAGAACAAATTTTCGTTTGAATAATTATAGATGACTTTGCATTTTCTGCCTTGGTCGACTCGGGAGCCACATTCTCTGTTATCTCGAGCGGGTTAAGACGACACTTGAAAAAGCCGATGTCCAAGGATGAAGGAATAACTCTTAGAGTCGCCGATGGCAAAAAAGTTACGTCTCTGGGTCGATGCACAATAAGTTTGAGCATAAATGGGTTGAGACAGCCGCTTGAATTTATCATCTCTCTCAGTAGCAACCCCAGCATCATACTCGGATGGGATTTTTTGGAAGCAACAAATGCCGTGATCGTTTGTGGACGTGCCGAAATCAGGCTTGAAGAAGCTAAAGACGATTTGAATTCGCTAGCGACCGAGGATATAATCGTGGCCTCTGAAAACATAATCAATCCAGCCGAATCTATCAAACGAATAAATGTGATGAGCTCAGAACTCAATGGTCGAAACAAGGTACTTTTTGAACCTTCAAAATGCGCATTATTAAAAAAAGAACTATCAGTTCCCTATACACTTCTTACGATCAATCACAATAAGGGACAGCTTTGGATAGCAAAATCTAGCCCAATAGCACAAATTATCCCTAAAGGGTTATTTCTAGGGAGAATACAAGTTTTTGCGAATATCTGTCATATGCTATCTCGGAGTGCTCTGATCCTGAGGAAAATTTGGCGCGAGATATTAGTCCCAAAAATGGCAATAAGGGTAACGTTGCATTTTTAGATAATTTGATTATTAACGACCTATCAGCAGATCAACAGCAGATCAAGATATGTCATTGTACACTGGCAACGTCCTGACAACATCCATTCTTTCGGCTTAGTTCTTAAAGTTGTGGGACCCCTACATCTCGATCTTTGCTTAATCCATTACAGAGTTTTATTTATTTATCCTCAGTTTGTACAAAGAACATTACATATGATGATGTAATGACACATGTCAATCATACGTATTCACATAAGTAATTATTTACAGAAGTGTTTATTATACATGAAAACATGTTATATCATACACCAATATGGGGTTGTTGGTTTAAATTACCATAGATGAGCCTGGGAGTGAAAGGGTTTATCCGGGTTTAAACTAGTAAAGCCTCTCTAACACAGGCAAGTAATTAAATTTTCTTTAAATTAATTTAAACTGTGAATGTTAAAAAGGTATATAACAAGATTTGTTTGAATATATATGAAAATAATAAAAATAAAACCTATGCTTAATCAAATGGTTTTAGTAATAATTATAAAAATTTGAATTTTCCAAATAGAACTTCTGTTCAATTGAAAAAAAATAATGATGATTATATAAAGAAAATTTAAAATTCTAAGAGATTATTGGCGGGCGTTGGAAAAGGCTAAAGGTTGAAAAATATGCCATTGTAAAGAGTACACATGCGACCAAATGCTTAGATCCAGGTGCAATGCGAAGATATAGACTTGAACGTCTTCCTAGGCAATGTTTCACTTGCGATCATGTATGAAGGTCATAGTGCTTTGTCACAATTGTAGGGTTATAGGATTAAAAGTTGTTCTTCAATATGATTGAAAGGAGTAATGTAGAGTCATGCGATAAGTCGATTTGTATCGACAGTAGATGATCTTACTTGACTTGAAACCAAAGGTTGATCGTTGTCCGCTAGAGATTGAAAAAAGTTGAAAAAGTAAACTCTTTGTGCATGCATTGGTGATTGTTCTCTGCGGATGATTGGAATTAATTCTTGAAGCGTGTTCAGGCCAGAGGTTGGAATTTTTAAATCTAGGAAACTATGTTCAAAGAGTTTGTTGAAATACGAAATCAAAATATTTTGTCAAGCCGTGATGTATTTTTCCTAAAATGAGTTGAAGCATTGGCTGAAGAAATATTAGTGGTAAAGGTATAGTGAAGTTGTTATAGAATGTTATTGTTGTAGGACCGATAGTTAATGATAAACATAATCACATTATAAAAAGGTATTGGCAAAATCATGAAATGAATAAAAATTAAGAAATATGATCGTGGATAAATAAGCTCCATGTGGACAAAATTCAAATATACAATATATAAAATAATAATAATGAAGAATTAAAATGATTTCTGACAACAAATAAATGTTTTGAAATACTAAAATGTTATTATAAAAATAAAAGTAATATTGATTAAAGTATTTTTATAATATTATTAAATTAAAAGGTTTCATGAAGATTCTAATATAAAAATGAGTATTCTATTGATTAACGTGAATAATATTATAAAAATCGAAGTAATTTTGAATAATTATTTTTGAAATAATTTTGGACTGAGATGATTATATAATTAAGGCGAGAAAATAAAAAAATATATATATTGTAACGTTTTTGTGTCAAATGTTAAAATGTTGTACCTTAAAATATATTTTTACATTGTTATTTTTATATTTATTTCGTCTCAATTTACAGGTGTTATATTCGAGCACAGCTCGCGAGTCACCTTGTCCTGGCTATTTACATATAGCGAGTTGGTGGAGTAGATTCTGCATTCGAAGGTATAATTTCTTAACGGAAGTGTTATGTTTGTTGAATTAATGACAAAGGCCAGTTTAAAGGTTATACGGTGAAGAAGGAAACATAGTTTATTTACTTTTAAAATATACGCGTGGTCTCATGCCACCACTCGCGCATGCGCGGCAGCTACGTCACGTCGGGTGACGTCACGACATCACATCTTCCCCCTTTCCTGTAACACTTGGACCGTAGTCGCGAAGCGATGGGAGAACTGTCAGGAGGTGGGGTAGATTCCTCCTGGCTGGCGGGGTCATCCAAATGTAGGGCAGGATGTATTCCCAGTTCATGTCGGGTGTCAGGACGGCTGTAGGTCCTGGCACACTTCTGGTACAGTCTCAGTCTGCGGGCATTCCACACTTTACCGTCGGATAGCACAAATGTAAATGGTCGCAGTTGTTTGGTTATGGTGAACGGGCCCCTCAACTTGGAACGTTCTTTCATGACGGGATCACCCGCTTGGACTTTTACCTGATCTCCAACTTGTAGTTTAGGACTACAGCTTTTACTTTCACTGTCGCTCTTGTCTTCCTGACGGCAAGCTTCCTCAGGTGGTTTTGTTTTAACTTCCTTATCGAAAACGTGCACCAAAGTTCTCAAAGTTCTTCCATGGAGCACTGCTGAAGGTGTTTGCTTTGTAACGGTGTGCGGGGTAGATCTGAATTCTCTCAAGAACAGTTGTATCGTTCTTTTAACCTCTGTATGCTGTAGGTGTGCTGTCAGGACCGTTGACTTTAGAGTTTTATTGAAGTTTTCCACTTCTCCGTTGCAAGCTGGGTGGTAGTTAGCAGTCCGTATATGCTTAATGCCATTGCTCCGCAGGAAATCTTCAAACTCCTCGGAGATAAAGGGTGTTCCATTGTCGGTGACAATCTCACGTGGAAATCCCTCTCTAGAGAAAACATCTTCCAAAAAGTTTATTATCACTTTAGAGGTGGTCTTGTTTGTACAGAAGACTTCGGGCCATTTAGATGTGTAGTCAATTAGAGTTATAGCAAACCTGAATCCAATATCGGAGTCAATGAAGGGTCCAACTATATCCAGGCCAAGTTTAGTCCAGGGATTTGCTGGCCTTTCAACAGGAGTTATGGGGACTCGAATAGACTTTAGTCTCTTGTCGTGGTTCTTACATACCCAGCAATTGGTTACCAAGTCTTCCACGTCTTTATCCATCCCGGGCCACCAATAGCTTTCTCTTAACCTTTGCTTAGTTCTGCCCATTCCTTGATGAGCTTTATGAGCAAAGGATAGCAATTTATTTCGGAGAGATACTGGCACTAGAATTTTTCCTTTTTCATTCAAGATCAGGTCCTCCTGAACTGAAAGATCCTTTCTTAATCTGAAGTACTTATTTAATTGTGAAGAATTATTATTACTCCATGGTTTCATCAGTTGCTCTTTTAAGGCAATAATTTTAGGGCACAGTGAACATTCTCTCAGGAATTCTTCTTCACTGATAGCCAACATGTCCTGATTGATGGATGCAATTAGTTCAACTTCACCATCATAGTTCTCATGGGATGATAGCGAAGATCTGGAGAGATAATCAGGTAATACGTTATCTCTTCCCTTTTTGTATTCGATGTTGTAATCAAAGTTCATGAGCCTTGCCGACCATCTTGCAATTCTCAGTCCTGCTCTATCGTTACCTTTAGTTGTAAGCAATGTCGTTAGAGAGGATTGGTCCGTTCTCAAAGTGAACTTCAGACCCCAGACCCATCTTCTAAACTTTTCACAAGCCCACACACAAGCGAGGGCTTTTTTCAACGATTGAGTATTTCCTCTCAGCATCAGAAATTGTTCTTGAGGCACACGCCACAATGCGCTCCTTTTCTGACAGCTGTGAGACTACGCATCCTATGCCACTATGAGATGCATCAGTTGTAATGACCGTAGGCAATTTTGGACAAAATAGGGCAAGTACTTGTCTCTTTTTAAGAGAGTCCTTTACTGTTTGCAAAGCTTTTGCATGTTCTCCTCTCCACTTAAACGGAACACTTTTCTTAAGCAACTTTTGTAGAGGTTCCATAATTGCACTTTTGTTAGGGATGTATTTCTGGAACCAGTTTATCATTCCGATAAAGGATCTAAGACCTGACTTATCTTTGGGAGAAGGGGCATCTAAGAGAGGTTTCATCAACTCCTCATCCAGATGAACTCCATTATCATCAATTATGTGCCCTAAAATTTTAAGGACTTCTGCCTGTAAATTGACTTTGAGTCATTTAGCATAAGGTTGACTTCTCTAAGTCTAAACAGAACTTGATTTATCTTTTTATCATGGTCTTCCATACTGCTACCCCCCAATTATTATATCATCGAGGTAACAACTTACACCTTTAATACCCCTCAGAAGTTCACTTAAATATCTTTGAAAAGCACCTGGTGCTGAGCTAAGGCCATAGGGCAACATTTTAAACTGGTAAATCCCCAAATGAGTAATAAAAGCAGTGAGGTACCTGCTATCAGGGTGAAGTCTTATCTGGTGGTATGCCTGGGATAGATCCAAGTTAGTAAAAACTTTACAACCGTGCAAGGATGATAGTATGCCCTCAATTAGTGGGATTGGGTAGGCATCCAATATCACAGCCTTGTTCGGTTCTCTTAGGTCAACGCAAAGCCTTATTGAGCCATCTTTCTTTTTGGAGACCACAATGGGTGAAATCCATTTAGATGTAACAATGGGTTCAATGATGTCCATTTTCACCAGGCGTTGAATTTCCTTGTGTACTTCATCTAAAAGGACTGGTGGCAGTCTCCTTAGTTTTTGTTGTACCGGCGGTACACTCGTATCAACAAAGATTTTGTACTCAATGTCCTTTGCGAAGGGTAAAGTTTCAAGAATCTTGCTACTTTCAGTGATATGGTTGACTTTTCCATCCTTTATGGAAAGCCCGAGTTTATTAAATAACTCCAATCCCAAAATAGGTGAGTCAGCTCTAACAACATGTAAGAGTGTATGTACAACAGTGTTACCATGCTTAATTTTAGCGGGAAGGTCACCAAGTACGTCAATAGCTTGCTGCGTATAGCTTTTTAGTGCTACCGAAGATGGGTTTAATTTAATGTTTTCAAAGTATTTGGTGTACAAAATCTCTGGAATCAATGACACTGAGGATCCTGTGTCAACTAGGAACTTTATAAGAACATTACTTGTTCCACCATTAACATTCAAGTCCATTTCGAGCTTTGAAGGCTGATGAATTGGTTGGTTACATTGTGCCATTGTAATGTTCTTAACTGAAAACTTAGATGAACAATACTTTTTAAAATGCCCTACCTTCAGGCACTGGTGACACTTTACATCCTTAGCAGGACTTTTAGCTTTATGCTTACCTCCACAGCGCAGACACTTGAAGTTTGTCGAGATCTTTTTGCGCTCCCGAAGATTAGGCTCAGTGCGGCGATCATTAGCAGCGATCTTATATATCCATTCGGGCGTATTATCGAACATCTTGTTGTCCTCCTGGGCCTTCTCGTACTGAGTAGCAAGTTGCACCACTTGATCCAGGTTTAAGTCCGTAGTCTCCACTAGAAGCCGATCCCGTAGTTGCTTGATTTTGGTTCCGACAATGAACCGATCCCGAATCAATTCGTCTTCCATAGAACCATAGGCACAGTCTTTAGCCAGCGCGCGTAGTGCCGATATGTAGACAGCGATTGTCTCGCCTTGTAATTGCCTTCGATCATTAAACTTCATCCTGATTACCCAGGGGCGAGATTTAACAACATATCTCTGCCTTAGAAGATCAATAGCTTCACTTAAGGAAGTGACAGTACTGGCCTTGGGCAACGTGTAATATTGCCGTTGTGCTTCAGCTCCAACACTGTTCAAGAAGATAGCAATTTTTCTGTTTTCTTCCACATTTAGTTTATCCTCAGCAATCATGTAGTTGTTGAAATAACGAACATATTCGTCAAAGTCCATGCTTTGGATGCCATCTTGCAGGAACGGGATAAGTTTACCGGCAGCCATCTTGAATTATTTGTTTACATTTTAAAAAAATCAATTTAAAAAATAAATTGATAATTTTACCTTGAATCCTCGTCGCCACTTTGTTATGTTTGTTGAATTAATGACAAAGGCCAGTTTAAAGGTTATACGGTGAAGAAGGAAACATAGTTTATTTACTTTTAAAATATACGCGTGGTCTCATGCCACCACTCGAGATAGGCTTACTTTCTCTACCCCCGCGCATGCGTGGCAGCTACGTCACGTCGGGTGACGTCACGACATCACAGGAAGTTTAGTACATATCTTCTAAATCGGGTTGGTTCAAGTCCTCCTTCAGTATATTGTTTGATAGGTTGAATGGAGCTCCTATACTTGTCCGAATGCAGATTCTCATAAATGTGTTTATCCTATTTTTGTCTGTGGTTGTAATATATTTGCGCCACACTGGGAGTGCGTATGTTACTATCGGGAAAATACAACTTCTTTATAGAGTAAACTTTTGTTTTGTAGTCAATTTGCTTCTATAGTTGAAAAGACTTGATAATGTTATTTTTGCTATTTTTGCTTTTTTATGATATTTTTGACATGCATGTTGAATATCAACTTGGAGTCTAAGGTATCTCCAAGGTATATAACGCTGTGGTCCAGTTAATAGGGCTCTGGTTTACATTTAGGATGGATTGTTTCTTGGATTTTTTATTGTCTAGTGGAGGAAAAATTATTGTCTGAGACTTTTTTGGGTTGATGTCTAATTTCCGATCATTGCACCATTTGGTTATACTGTTTATGTAATTTTGGAGCTTGTACTTATTATTACTATTGATTTGGAGTTTGCTAAAATTGCCACGTTATCTCCGAAAAGTTTTGTTTGACATTTTGGATGTGGAGAGAAATCTTTGATATAGATGTTGTATAGGTAGGGTCCCAGGATAGAGCCTTGAGGGACTCCAATCTGGGTTGGTTTTGCCGTTGTTATATAATTCCCTTTCTCAATTGAAAAGATCCTGTCCTGGAGATAGTTTTTCAAGAATTTGATAAAATCCCTTGGAAATTGATTTTTTGTTATTTTTGTTATCAAGCCATATATCATGCCATACTCTATCAAAGGCGTTGGTAAGGTCTAAAAAAAAGCACCTACTGCCTCCTTGTGGGACTTTCTTATTTGGATGTAGTATATTACTGTGATTAGCTGGTGGGTTGTGGAGTGTCCTTTTCTGAATCCAAATTGTTGAGGAATGATAAAGTTAATAGAATCCATGTATGTCTGCAATCTGCGAAAAACAATCCTCTCGTATACCTTACCGATGGTAGAGAGGAGGCTGATTGGTCTGAGATCTTCAGGTGATTTGACATGTAATTTTTCGGAATGGTTATAATAATGGCATGTTTCCATGTCTTCGGGAGGTAGCACAGGTATAATGCAGTATTGAAGATCCCAGCGAGGAAAATTATCCATTAGATGAGGAGGTTTTTAATCATTTGTGGCGTAATATTGTCGTGGCCTGGAGCTTTGTGATTACCTAGGTTTTTAATCACTTCCTTGACTTCATTTGGCGTTGCTATTGATAGTATATTCTCTTGGGGATGTTGGCAAGAGTTACCTGTTAGGTAAGACGGAACTTCATCCTCCGCCTTGGAAAGGTTTTCGGAAAAATGCTTTGAAAGGTCATTTCCAATTTCTTTGTCGGTCAGCAAGGTTTTTCCATTTGCATTTAAACTAGTGATGTTGTCAGTTATTTTCCTAATGGGTTTTGTTTTTTTTCCAGAAGTCTGTTGGGCTCGATTCAAGTTTGCGCAAAAAACTATTCTAATTTTCAGATTTCTCTGCTTCAAGGGCTTGGTTTACCTTTCCTTGAAGATTGAGGTAAGTAGCTCTATATATATATACACTGCGTGACAATGAAAATGGAACACCAAGAAATAGTGGCCAGAAAATTAAGCAAATTTCAGGGTAGACGCGCCTAACCGAGTTATGCAAATGATGTAAAATGCGCAGCTCTCGTGCGCACATGGAGTAAGATATAAGGGAAGGAACTTGCAGAAAGGACAGTATTCGTGTCGTTATTTCTTCAAGGAAAATCATTGTAGAAATTTTGTTCTTGTGTCAAAAGACACGTGTAATAACAGAGAATGCCAGGTCATCGTAAACGGAGGCAGTTCAAGCAGACAGACGCTTTTACGAGGGGCATGGTGATCGGACTGAAAAGGGCAGGTTGGTCCATACGTCAAATCGCAGCTGATACACACCTTGGTGCGTCCACGGTGCACCGACTGTGGAGAAGATGGTTGGAACAAGGAAATGTGGCAATTTATAGGAATGTCGGTGCAACCAGAGTGACGTCAGCACGTGTGGATCGGCGTATCCTTCGACAAGCAGTGGCGGCCCCACAAGCCACTTGTACCGCCATCCTGCAACATGTGCAAGACACCCTAGATCATTCCATCTCGACCAGAACCATTTCCCGTCGATTGGTTGCTAATGGCTTGCACTCATGCCGTCCGCTAAGTAGACTGCCATTGACCCCACCGAATAGGCGCCAACGTTTGGAATGGTGCCGGGCTAGATCGACGTGGATGACGGAATGGCACAGGGTCGTGTTCTCAGATGAGTCGCGTTTCTGCTTGTCCAGTGATAGTCGCCGTGTACGCGTGTGGCGTCGACGTGGAGAAAGGTCCAATCCGGCAGCAATTGTGGAACGCCCCACCGTGCGACAACGTGAAATCATGGTTTGGGGCGCAATCGCGTATGATTCCAGTTCACCTTTACTTCGTATTCAGGGCACTATGAAGGCCCAACGATACGTTGATGATGTGCTGCGACCGGTGACACTCCCCTACCTTCAGGGGGTACCCAATGCCCTTTATCAGCAGGATAACGCCCGACCGCACACTGCTCGCATTAGCCAACAAGCTCTGCAAGATGTACAGATGCTTCCCTGGCCACCGTACTTTTCTGATCTCTCACCAATCGAGCACGTCTGGGACATCATTGAACGCCGTTTGCATGCCTTGCCACAGCCGCGTTCAGAAGACGAACTGTGGCAAATGGTTGAGAGGGAATGGAGAGCCATCCCTCACGACGCCATGCGTACTCTGATGGACTCTCTACCTGGACGTGTTGCTGCGTGCATCGCTGTCCGCGGTGGTCCTACTTGCTACTAAGCCGACGCCGTTCTCGCTCTGTATTATGACTATCATTTTGAAATAAATATCACTTATTGTTCGTCCCTGTCTCTCTCTGTCTGCCGAGTTTCATCACTTTCTGGCCACTATTTCTTGGTGTTCCATTTTCAATGTCACGCAGTGTATATATATGAGCTGAACCCCAGGTTGATTGCCAACTTTTCCTAGCTTTATTTTTCTCCCTTATTAAGGCTTTGGTTTTGGGTTCTTTATTAATTTGTAAGATGAGACTATGGTTTTTTTCGAGTAGCTATTATTAATTTTCTCGTTTGAAATTCCAACTGCTGAATCAATATCTACTTCAGTTCTCAAAGAGAGTCTGGGGGGCGTGGCGGAGATTAGATATTGTTGAAAATGAACTCAATTAGTTACTCGGCTGAGCTGGGTTGTGAATTCATCCTTTGGACAATTGAATTCGAAGATTACAGGGAGATGGTCAGATGATAAATCGTCGGTGGTTCTGGCCTTTGGGGTCCAGGGAATGTTTTTAAAAACAGCGAAGTCTAAGAAATCGGGATTGCCGAGTGGACTGTAATGCGTGGATGACGAAGGTGCGACAATGTCGAAGCTTTCTCTTTCAGATAAATTATGCAGCACGATTCCGCTTTTATTAGAAGTCCTTGATGCCCAAAGAGGGTGTTTGGAGTTCCAGTCTCCTGCAACGATTATTGCGTGGTTGTGTTTTATCAGTTGGTTCAAATATTCTTCCAATAATGGTGCATCAGGCTTCTTATAAATTGCTGAGATTTGCAAGAGGGTTTTTCCATCTGGTTTTATCAAAATTGAAGTATTTTCCAAGTTTGAAGTATGAATCGGCCTATTTTTATATTTAAAAAAGGATTTTATATCGATGGATGTTCCCCCACCTTTTCCTGTAATTCGGTCAGTTCTAATGGTTTGATAGTTCCTGAACTTTAGATCAATTGAAGATTTAAGGTGAGTTTCACTAAGCAGAGCAATATCTATTGAGTTATCTTCTAAAAAGTGCAATAATTCTTCTTTCTTTGATCTGATTCCTTTACAATTCCAAGCAATAATTTTGAAAGGTAATTTGCAATTCATTGTAGGTATGTTTTGATTACTTGCCTCAATTTTTCACATAGGTCCTTAGGCTCAGAACGAGAAGTTTTTCTTGTCGCAACCTCAGAATTGCTTTTGTTTTGTTGTTCTACAATTTTCGGCAGTGTTTCAGATCTTTTTGAAATCGGAAATGGGTTGTTAGGTTTGTACTGACCAGGGTATCTTGGCTGTTGCTAATGTACTCTTGGAAACTTAGGGCATCCACGGTAATTGGCTGTGTGCGCTTCTTCGCAGTTTTCACACTTTGGGGGAAGTTTTCTTGACTTTCTTGGACAGTCCTTCGAATGGTGCTTCTCGGCGCACTTGACGCATTTCTGGAAGCAGTTAAGTTGACCGTGCCCGAAACCCTGGCAGTTGAAGCATTGAGTCACACGGTTTGTTGTTCTAAAATTTTCTACTGCAATTTTCTTATAGAGAAGTTCAGTTATTCCGTAAATTGTCGCCAGCTGTGCCGATCGTTGATTTGATTACAATAGGCTGCATCTTTTTTAGCTTTAATAGCTCTAAGGTTATCTCCTTTACATTGTTAATTTAATTTGTTGTTGTTTTATAATAATGAAAATGCAAATTTATTGTTGTTGTTATTTATTATATATCGTTTGTTTATCAAAAATTACATTGTATGTGATGATGATAACAAAAAATTACATTTTAAATTAATATAAAATTCATTTTTAAAAAAGAAATAATCAATTATAAAATTCACAAAACGTGACAATATATATTCAAGGTTTCGTTGCAAATAAGAATATAATTAAAGATTATTATAATTATTAGATGTATTTGAAATGAAGGCGATAAAAACGTGGTGATTTTCTTTTAATGGTAAAAAACAAGCTTTCAGGCAAGAATGCCCTTCTTCAGGTTACAACTTGGAAATATTTTAAAACTATGGACATGAAAGATAGCCAAATATGATGTATGTTAGACAGTAGAATTTGACAAAAAGTATCTTTTGAAAAGAAGTTACAATTGTGGTGTGTAACTAGATCATATGCAGATAGGCAGAGCATGATTTATCTTTTGCGTTATAAAGTCTAGATCAGACTTATCCAAATTGTTTTAATTGGTTATTATTAGTAAATCTTTTTTATAATCAATATGGTCACGTTGGTGATCGCATAATTGCGATATACAACTGTTCGGCAACTGTACATTTTTTTCTAGTGGTTTAATGATAAAAATTGTTTAGACGCTGGGTTTTTAGGGGTTTGTGAGATTTGTGATATTCTCGAAGAAATATAAATGTTAGTGTGAACCAGTGTTACAAATATATTTGGCGATAATTTTGAGATAGTGGTTATGAAGATGTCTGCTTGTGAGGGAGGCCGTGGCCCAAACATGAAACGGGGGACCGACTGGAATAGCGACCTGGGTGGAGTGACGTCATTAAGGGCATTCACATTATGTTTTTCCCTGGAATAATCGGGGATTCTATGACTGGGGTCTTCTTCCTCGCGGGGCGTTGAGATTTGTCATTTGATTGGAACTGACTTTCTATTTCTTTTTTTTTGTTAAGAATGTCAACACGCTTTGGGGTGAGATGTGTCACAGGCATGAAGGCATCTTCGGCCTATTAAGTGAAAAATGTTATTTTGAAGCCAATGGAATTGAATGGTGTCATGTGAAGTCGTTGTATTAGTGCGAAATCTAACCTGTTTTCTAATGAATAACAGGTTTACTAGAGTCATGGGTGGTTGTACGAAACATATCTAGAATATTTAGACTGTTAGTGGATGTGGCACATTTAATGCGACATTTTTGTTGTGCGTTTAGTGGCGACGATGTGGAGCTCGTGTGGCTCCAGTTTGATTTGTTGTGAGTGTCGCGCGCTTATAATTGTTGTCAATTGGAGAAAGTGATGTGTGAGAGTGTTGTAGAGTTTGTTGAGAAATTTATGGATGATTAATTATGCATGTAAAAGGAAAGGACGAGGGAGTGTAACTATGTTGGATTTTAACCGTAGTAATAAGTTTGGCGGGCAGTGATCTAATTTTGCTACTGACGGGGAAGTGACGGGATCTTTACTTATAAATTGTTTTGGGGAAGACAGTTATTATGATTTTGAGATATTGCCTCTTGGGAGAGTAATCACAATATATTTCTAAATAAAGTTTAAGTGGAAAAAAATCAAATATAAAATATATAAAAGTGATAATAATGAAGAATTAAAATGATTTTGGGAAATCAAAAAATGTTTTGCAATACTAAAATAATATAAAAATAGGAGTAATATTGATTGAAGTTTTTTTTTTAATAATAATATTGGATTAAAACGATTATGAAATTAAAGGGCAAAAATAAAAAATATATTCAAGGTGTCATGCAAATTAGAAGATAATTGAAGATTATTTTAATGATTAGACATACGTTAGGTAGTGGAATTAAACGATATTGTCATTTGTCTAAAATGGTGATATGTAGAGAATGATTTCACTTTCGCGTTATAAAGTCTAGATTAGACTTAAGCATTTTTTTTAAATTGGTGATTGTTAATTAATTAGGAGGGAGACCTCATCTGTATAAGGCGGATGGGTTTTTCGCTTATACTATTAATGTTTAAGATTTTTAGGTGCCTGCATAGGTCTTGAAGCGACAACGTGAGTCCACTTTAGACCTGTAAGTAATATTATGTGCACAGGACCACGGGTGATCTGGTAACTATGGGGGTTGAATGTTAAGGTGTTCTTGTAGTGTGTGTAATGTGGTTAAGGAGCTTGTGTGATTTGTGAGAAAACCTAAATGATTAGTGTGAAACACGTGTTAAAAATGGCGTTCAAAAGGATAGCGGTCCTTAAGATGACAGCTTTGTAGGGGAGCCGGACGTTTTCCAATTCCTCGTGGGGTGTTAAGATTTTTCATATAATTAGAGCTGACTTTCTCTCTCTTTTTAAGGTTGGCATATTTTTCTCTATTGTAAAGATATAGTTTTCTCGGTGTTCGTAGGTCGTTGTCTTTCGATGTTAGTTTAGCCTTAGTAAAAATATAATTCAGTGATGTTAGGTTAGATGTGAGTTAAATATGTGACTTTCGACGTGGACACGCTTTGGGGTGAGATGTGTCACAAGCATGAAAGCGTCTTTGTGACCTATTAAGTGAAAATGTTTTGTTATGTGGGCAGTGACACTTGTGAAGGAAAATTTTGAATGGGAAGGTGTCACGTGAAGTCGTTGTTTTGGTGCAGAATCTAACCTGCTCCACTATGAATAACAAGTTGGCTTAAGTCATGGAAGGTGGCTGTACAAAAACATATAGAGAATTTTTAGACTGTTAGTGGACGTGGTACGTTTAGTGGCGACGATATGGAGCTCGTGTGGTTCGAGATTGGATTTGTTGTTAAGTCACGCGCTAATTTTGTCAATTGGAGAAAGGGATGTGAGAGGGTTTTGTAGTTTGTTGAGAGAGAGGGGTTGATGATTCATTATGAATGTAAAAGGAAGGGACGAGGGAGTTCGAATTTAACATTGGTAATAAGTTTGGCGGGAGGTGACCTAATTTAGCTACTGGCGGGGAAGTGGACGGGATCTTCATTTTTAACTTGTTCGGGGGGGGGGACAGAGGTTATGATTTTGAGATATTGCCTCTCAGGTGAGAAATCATAGGATATTTCTGAAATCAAGAAATATGTTTCACTTATGAACATTTATATTTAATATTTTGATTTTTTTTATTGTTAATTTTGGTAGCGCGGAATTTAGCCTTGTAAACGGGAAATGGCGCGATAGTTACAAATAATTTGAATTGGGGCGTTCACATAAAATGGTGAATTTGACAATGATTTTAACAAAATTTTAAGAATTTGATTAAGATATTGGTATTTTGGTATGAAATAAGATATTAAGAAACACACAAATAAGTTTAGAATTATGATATGATGATAGTAATTGAAAAATAATAATAATGGTTTTTAGGTTGTGTAGATTTGGATAATGCCATTTTAGGCAAATTTAGGAACGAGATGTAAGATTAATAAAAATGCGTGATGGGGGATATCCTTAAAAGTAAAATTGAGAGTGATGAATTAAAATTTATAATCTGATTAAAAATAAAGTAAAAATTGATGAATGAGAGTGTAAAATAATTAAAAATTGAATTAAAAATTATTAAAGTGAAAATAAACACGAAATTTATCGCGAAATCAAGTTGTGAGCATGAGAAGAAATTTATGCAGGTTTTATTCTCAAAAAATCACACTTTTGTGATTATTGTTCAGTCAGGAGACTTGGGCATTGGTTGTTTTTTAAAACTCACAGTTTTGATTATTGTTCATTCAGGAGACTTGAACTTTGGTTGTCGTTCTGTTGACGTGGAAGCGCTCCATGTAGGGCTAGTAGAAGCTTGTAGCTTCTGGTTGGCGACTGCGCTATGTTTCCTGGAAAGTTGTCGCGTTGTTAGGTCAAAAGTAAAAAATTATCACCGGGTTTGAGTCAGTCCCCTCCTTGATTTCCATGTCTTGCAGGATTTTCGGCTGCATCGTTGGGGTTGTCAGTTTGCTCCTCCATCTTTCACTCTTTCTTGCTTCTCTCTTGACCTGCTTCTTACCTCTTTCGTTGTGTTATCTTCTCGACTCTCGCTATACTATTTTATCCTGTTGACTCTCGCTATACTGTGGTAACCGAGAGGGACAGTCGGGGTGTAGAGAGTTTTTCAGTACCTCTCTGTATCTTGTAAGACCTTCAAAAGATCTCACAGAGTACAGGCAGTTGTTGTCGAGGCAGAGTGGAAGACCTGGGAATTTCCATACAGTAAAAACGAAAGAAACAGACGTATATATATACAGTACCATAAAAGTTGCATGAACAGATAAGAGTCGAGCTAGCGAAAGATGGAGAGAATTAAGTCGAGATTTCTTACTGTTCTACGGCAGCTTTGTGGATGGAGTGTACTGTCACATAAGTCCCGCGGAAGGTGAAGTGGCTATATTTGCGGGAATTGATAGCTTTATATACTATGCCGAGAGGAAGTACCGAGTTTCAGCGGATGAAATAAGGGCGTGTATCGGAATATATTTCATTTCCACTTTCAACGACTTTCTGGCAACCTCCTATCTTTAAACCTCGTTCTTACATGTTGTTGGATTTATTATACTTCAATCTTTGCTTTAGCTAAACTATTCTTCTATACACAGAGTTTAATTTTATTATTATCAGTTTGTACAGAGTACAATACATATGATGATGTAATGACACATGTCAATCATGCGTTTAATTATTTACAGAGGTGTTTATTATACAACATGACAATCTTGGTATATTATACAATATGGGCTTGTTGTTTTAAATTACCACATAAATTTTACACTAATTATATATATATAATAGATATATACTATGCTCTCAGCCTTTTGGCAGAAAAGGGATATTTTATATATAGTGATGACCTTGCTTCGTGTATTCTCCTTGAGTGAATATTTCTCTAATATAATTTTGTTCCTGCCTATTAAAAAAGAACTAGTTTCGCCTGTGGTCTGCTTTATGAACTTTCCCAGAAATAATTCTGTATCTGATAATCAAACATGATAGAGCAATATTGTCATCATTTTCTCACTAAATATTACCTATATTTTCACAGAACCTCGTCAATTACAATTCTCCTCGGCTAAAAATGCGATAAATAACTTTTCCAGAATTTTATATAATTCCTGTTGATATTTCAGCCCGATTAGGTCCTTATTGAGGATTTGTATAACCGACAAATGAACATACATGTGGAGAATCTTTCCGATTCTCTGTTTACTCTGTGGTAGTTGTGACAGCGAAGGTGCTGTCAACTGGAATTTGGGGTTGGATTGGGGTGAATTTGCAGTCGTGAAGACAGGAGTGAGGACACAGGATAGGTTGGTCAAGGGAACCGATGCTGACAGACAGAGAACATGGAGGAGAGTGAGCTTACGCCCCGCGATTTACGCTGGATCAAGAGACACGTCTAGTACGTATGAGACTCAGAGACGCTACTGAGACTTCCCCAGTCGGGTGGTGTCGCGTGACCTCTATTGAGATTCTGATTGGTCATTCATTACATCATGGAAGATGAAGAATCGCCTTGATTGGTCCGAACGACTGGGAAGCCATCTTTGATAGTTATAGCAGAAAATGTGAGGATGGAGCATTGACCCAAATAAAGTTGTTTTTAGCGAATTCAACTCCGGGGTCCTTTGTCTTGGAGTTTTCAGGAATAAAGGTGTCGTTGATCTAGCGCTAATGATGTGAGATGGGAATCTTTTCTCTTAACTCTAGGCCTAACTGCAATCCTTTATTAATATCTATAATTCTATTATCTCCTTGTTTTTTCTCTGTATGTCTGACATACAGTCCGTACTTTATTTGGCTCTAAAGAGTACATCATGTTATACAGTATACAGGGTACAAGGTGGTGGGACATATGCAGGGACATGGTAGAATGACTGGGGTTTTAAATTATCAGATACATATATCGGTTTTTACCCGAGTAAAAGATTGCCTAACGAACATTTGTTAAAACGATTATAGCAAACGGCTAATCCCTACTGAATCTATACTTGTGAAGAAAACTTTATTTTTGTTACTCTTCTCCACCTAGCTGCAGCCGTTAATACGTTTCTGTGTTAGAGAAAAAATACAGTTTCGATACCTGAAACATAATCTATTACTGATAAAATGTATACAATACATCGAAATTAAAATTGATAATAAAATGGTGGTGGCGCTTATCTTCATATAATATATGCCTACATATATGTCATTTGAATATAACATATGTACAAAACAACAACAACAAAAAGCTTTTATCAGGGCCCATTGCCCTGTATGGATTCGCCATACAACAACAAAATAATATAGTATTTTTTCCTCCCTTTCCACATGTGCACGTGAGCCTTTGTTTGAAAAGGGATTTATTTACACATCTGTTCTAAAACTTTCCTCACAACCTCTTTTGTGTATGAATATATTTACAATTGATCTGTATAAATTATAGAGTTCTATTGCTATATTTTTATTTTCTGAAATAGTTCTTAGCGTCTTCAGTGGGTTTATAAATCTCCAGAAGGTGTTTTTAAGAGTTTTTCTCTTTCTTCACCTAAATATTTGCATTCTATAATATAGTGGGAGATTTCATTAGATATCACATTTCCTCAAATCCTGCGGTTAATGTTTTCCTTTTTGATGTTGAGAATATGACTTTCTCTATCTAGAGTTGAAGTAATTCTGGTCCGTGCAATGAAGGCTATTATCTTCGATGACAGATTCCATGACAAGTATCGTTCTGGCATAAATGAATTACGGAGAAGTTTATAGTTCGAAAAGATTTTCGAATTGTCGAATCTAGCGAAGTCTTGTTGAATAAGCTGTTCTATTTTTGTTTTCATAATCTTAGGAAGTTTTTTTTTAATTTTATCATAGTTCGGTGGGAGGTTCAGCCATGACTGACCACAACAGTTTATTATATCATTGACGGTTTTGTATAATCCTATAGAGTTTTTTGACATTTTATGTACTTCTTTCAGTCTGTTCCAGCATATTTTGGTAGTCTGTACTCGTCCATTTCCAGTATTCTCATGTAGTATTTCAGTGTTAATTTTGTGGCGGTAGCAGTAAGTGAGATTCTTCCAGTTTCCAATCTTAGAATGTGCCCCGGGATATATCTAGGTAAATCAAGATTTTTTTAATAAATGAGGTTTGAAGTTGCTCTATTATTCCCCATTATCGCAGGCCCACACTGGGGCCGCGTAAAAAATAATTGATTTTATCAATTATTATAATAGTTTGAATGCAACTTCTATCGAATCTATTTTTTCTCTTTTTAGAAAACCAATGGTTGAGTTTAGTGCGGTATATGCCTTTGCTTTGAAAACTAGCGCAGCCATCTGGTACTGTGTGTGTTTGTATAGGGGAATCCCAGATATGTTATTCTAGGGGTGACAGTCAACGGAGTGCCTCCCCAGAACCAGTTTTCATTTTTGCTGGTCTTCCACCATTTCTGAACACCATTATATTCGTTTTTTTTTTCATTCAAAACTAATTTATTTTCCTTTAGATAAGTAATAAATAAATTGATTTTGCTTTGCAAATTGATTTTTGATTCTACTATTATTGCTATGTCATCTGCATACATGAGAAGATGAATGAAGCCCAAGTCTGGAAAAGTGAATAATTATTATAATATTCAATTTGATCAGATATATAAGTTATAAATAGTAGAGTTGACAAAGGCTCTCCTTGTAAAACCAGGGAATCAATATTTATGTTGTTTGAGTATTCACCTTTCCACTTAACTGAGATTTTTGCTGCCTCATAATAACCTTTTATTATTGATATAAACCTTGGGCTGATTCCCATTTTTGTAATTTATTCCAGAGTATTTCGCGAGGAATTGTGTCGGAAGCTTTGGTCAAATCAACAATGAAAACGCTTTGTTTACCTCGTTTCTTTCTTAAAGATAGTTGGATAAGGGTATCCAGGGTAAAAATATGGTCTAGACATGAGCGGTTTTTTTAAAATCCTGCTTGATTTTCTCCTATATAATGTATTTTCTCAATCCAATTGTTGAATCTGTTTCTTAGGATTGAGGTAAATAATTTGGACATATTGCTGTATAGTGCAATTCCTCTGTAGTTAGATGGGTTATTTCTATCCCCGTTTTTGAATATATGATGTATAATTGAATTCGTCCAAATCTCTGGATAGTTTTCTGTTATCATTATCTTGTTGAATATAGTTCTTAGTTTTACTAAAAAATAGGTATTGGTAATTTCTTTAAATGTTCATTGGGAATATTATCCGATCCTGCTGCTTTTCCATCTGCTAAAACTTTTAATTTCGGCTTTGATCTCATCAAGCGTTATTTCTTTATCTAATTCTATATCTTCCCACCTGATCATCAGGTTTGCTTTAGGGAAGGGTTTATTGCCGCCTTCATTTAGCAGTTTCTTGTAGAAGATAAATCAGTCCTTTATATCTATATCAGCTGATATGGTTACTTTTTTTTCTGAGAATAGATAGAGCGCTCCAGAAGTATTTGGGATCTCTAGCATTTTTATTTTTTCTAAAGGTCTCTATTAAATTTATCTCTTTTTTGTTTTAGTAATTTTAAGTATTTCTTCCTATCTTCTATATTTTTTTTCCGGTCCTGTTCTTCGATTGAATTAGTATATTTCTTTAAACTTGATTTAGTTGTGTTTTTCATTTAATTGCACTTCCTGTCGTACCAGGGCTTAGATATTGTGTTGCATTTGTTTACTATTATGGTAATATTTGATAGTTCCATTGCCTTAAAAATTTGCTCGGTGAAATTTGCAGTCATTGTATCAATATCTGTAGCAATGTCATATATTTCTTCTAGTGCATTCAGATTTCGTTTTAGTAGTTCTTTATTTTAAGACCAGTCGTATTTTCTGAATGAAATCATGTTTTTTGTGTTGATTGCTTCTGTTTATGATCTGTATTTAGAACTAAGATTGTTGGTAGATAGTCAGAATAGGGGAGCTTTTCTATCCACATATCAGATATGTTCTCTATTAGGCTTTGTGTGAACATAAGGTAGTCGGAGTCTGATGAACCTCTATCTGACACAAAGGTAAACGAACCTTCTGTGTCCCTTTTGTTCTTCCATTTGCTATTGTTATTGAGTTTGAATCATTGAAGGCAATGAGTATTTCTGATAATGGAGAAATTATTTGGTCTTTGGAATGTCTGTGCTCATTTAAGGTTGTTTCTAATTGTAATGGGTTATGCAGACTGCCCCTGTTCCCTGTTCTTATATTTATGTCACCAGCAATCACGACTTCATTGCACTCTTTTATTTGGTATTCAATCTGATTTATCAATTTAGTTACATTTTGTTCATGTGATGCATTGGGAGGTAGGTATGTAAAAAGCAGACATGTATTCACATCAGACCCATCGATTAATTTGTTTATAATTATTGTTATCCAACAGGAACCTAACTCTGCTTTTTTAATTGTCAATTGTTTATTTTTTCTAAGCCCTACTATAAATCCTCCGGGAAGCTCTTCCCTTTATTTCTGTCTTAATTGCTGGGAGTTATATAATATGGTAATCTTCTGTCAAAATTTTGGTTTCTTCTATAAGCCATGTTCCAGTAATTGCAAACACTTCGAATTTTTTTTTAATAGTCTAAGAATGAAAATAACTATATAATTCTGTGCTATCCGTTAATATTCCAGTGTAGTAATCTAATTGTCGCATTCTTAGCAGGAAACATTTTTAGATAAAGATCTACATATATAGTTACCAGTTCTATTTGCGTGCAGCTAGATATTCAAATTTGCAGGTGTTTGCTATATTGATATTCCGGTGGTATTAATAACCTGGCCTTTTTTAACCTGTTAACTGACACCGTTTACAAGCATCCTATTATCCCTCAGTTTCGCTTTAGTACCCCTCTCTGACAGTTATTTCCTTTTTGGCATTCAAGATGCGTCTTTGATCTCGGATTTTAGGGCTAAAGTCCTTGCTTATGAATATCCATCATCACTGAGTCTGTCTGAGTTCCTGAATATTTTTGTTCTAATCGTTTACATATGTAAAAACCTAGATATACATAGTTGATGGTAGAATAAACATGCTTATTCACTTGTGATATTGAACAATATTGCGAACGAATTTCAATTGAACAATAATTTTGTAATTATTAAATATCATCATGAAATGAATAATATTTGATGATTGATGGTGAACTTCATCTTAGTAGTGTTAGAACTCAATTCTGATTTTAAAAAATCCAAAAACTTCTCCAGGGATATACTTAATAATGTCCCAAATTTTCACGGCGATTGGATGTATGTTTTTGAATCTATCAAGTACAGACAGACACACAAACACAAATTTCAGACTTCTAGGTGAACGTCGTTGCAAGAAAAATAGAGATTAGAGAATAGAAGTTGTTTATTTCCTTTCAAATGAAGCTATTTATGTGGTGCATAGAGCGGTCATCATTTATAAAAATATGGTCAGAAATGGACTAAATCCCATGCTTGCTTTCAATTTTTATGATTGATATTGATACGAGATAATCCCAGATCACATAGAAGTATTAAATTGGTATATTCGCTTAAGACAGCTCACAAAGCAAAGGTTTATAAATATCAAACTTTATCTGACTGTGGTGGCCAGGTATACGACATAGAATATAATTTATATATTTCATTTGGAATGAAAAAAAAAATTGGCGCAGCAGTTTCTGTAGCGAAATGAGTTCTGATAATATGAAAAGTCAACCTTCCAAGAAGAAACCCTGGTTCTTTAGGCGACTGAAGCAAGGCAGATTTTCCCGGCGTAAACTTCCGAATTGCCTCAGTGTGTTAATTGACTCTTTCTCTCATATGCATTCCACCCCACTATACACACAATCTTCAACTCTGCTGCGTCACAGGCCATAGCGGTATTCTGGGCAATGAACTAACAAACCAAAGAGCTAATCCCTCTGCACCCTATAACATATACACTGTCTCTCAAAATATATCCATGAAGCGTTGCCTACAATAAAATAACTCAGATCACACAAGATCAATCGAACCCTACAATCTACGTATAACAAAGAAAATATTCAACAAGGAATGATACACAGAAAGTAACTTAGAAAAATTCATAAATATTATTTATATATAGAAATATCCTTTGAATTTATTTACAGTTATATCATTAAATTTAAAAATATATACATATATACACACATATACACGCATACACCTATATATTGTTTACAACCACAATATATGTCCAATATTCCCTTGAGATCGTTACATCAAAGACTATTTTTCTTAATGAAATCCAAATTTTATTTAGAAAGTAAATTAAATTTTATATATGTGTCCTTAATTGAAATTAAATCACTAGGGCCTAAAGCTATTAAGTCGTTGTTGACAAGTAATCTTGAAAGACTGGGCACTCTAGCAAGAGATAGCAGTCAGCATTTGGTTCCTCCCTGGTACTGATCTTCCATAGTTCTGATATCTAGTGAAACCTTTCCTTACCGTCTCTTAGCAGGTTCCTGCAGTCATCATTTGGGTCCCCCCTGGTACCGATTTACCTTAAGGTCTGATGTTTTAGGTAAAACCTTTCCTTACAGTCTCAATGCAGGTTCCAGGCAGTGATCATATTGGTTCCCCCTGGTACAGATCTTCCATAGTTCTGATGTTTTAGTGAAAACCTCTCCTAACAGTGTATTAGCAGGTTCCAGCAGTCATCATTTGGGTATTCTCTAAAACCGATCTTCCATTGTTCTGTTGTCATAGTGAAAACATTTTTTCACAGTCTCTTTCCACGTTCAAGCAGTCATCAAATGAGGCCCTGCTGGTACCGATCTTACATAGTTCTGATGTCTTAGTGAAACCTTTTCTCACCGTCTCTAAGCAGGTTCGAGCAGTCATAATTTGGGTCTACCTGGTACCAATATTCCATAGTTCTGATGTTTAAGTGAAATATTTCCTCACAGTCTAATAGCAGGTTCCAGCAGTCATCATTTGGGATTACCCTGGTACAGATCTTTCATAGTTCTGATGTCTTAGTGAAAACTTTTCCTCTCAATTTCTTAGCAGGTTGAAGCAGTCATAATTTGGTTCCTTCCCGGTACTGATCTTCCATAGTTCTGATATCTAGTGAAAACCTTTCCTCACAGTCTCTTAGCAGGTTCCTGCAGTCATCATTTTGGGACCCCCTGGTACCGATTTACATTAGTTCTGATGTGTTAGTGAAAACCTTTCCTCACAGTCTCTTAGCAGATTCCTGCAATCATCATTTGGGTCTTTCCTTGTACCGATATTCCGTAGTTCTAATGCTTTAGTGAAAACTTTTCCTCAAAGTCTCTTAGCAGGTTCCAGCAGTCATCATTTGGGTTTTCCCTGGTACGGATCTTGCAAAGTTCTGATAACTTAGTGAAAACCTTTCCTCACAGCCTCTTAGCAGGTTCGAGCAGTCATCTTCTAGGTCTTCTCTAGTACCGATATTCCATATTTCTGATGTTTTAGTGAAATCTTTCCTCACAGTCTAATAGCAGGTTCAAGCATTCATCATTTGGGTCCCCCCTGGAACCGATCTTTCATAGTTAAGATGTCTAAGGGAAAACCTTTCATCACAGTCTCATAGAAGGTTCCAGAGTCATTATTTGGGTTACCTCGGGTACCGATCTTCAATTGTTGTGATGTTTTAGTGAATTATTTTCCTCACAGTTTCTTTGCAGGTTCCAGCAGTCATCATTAGGGTGTTCCTTGGTACTGATCTTCCATAGTTATGATGTTTCAGTGAAACCCTTTTCTCACAGTCTCTTAGTAGGTTCCAGCATTCATTATTCAGGTCTTCCTGGTACCGATCTTTCATAGTTCTGATATTTTAGTAAAACCTTCCCTCACACTCACTTAGCAGGTTCCAGCAGTCTTCATTTTGGTTTCGCCTGGTACCGATCTTTCATATTTCTGATGTTTTAGTGAAACCTTTTCCACACAGTCTCTTAGCAGGATTCAGCGGTCGTCATTTGGGTCCTCCTGGTACCGATTTACCATAGTTCTGATAGAGACTGTGAGGAATGGTTTTCACTGAGACATCAGAACTATGGTAAATCGGTTCCAGCAGTCCTGATTTGGGTCGTTCCTGGTACCAATCATCCATAGTTTTGATGTTTTAGTGTAAAACACTTCCTCAGTCTCTTAGCAGGTGTCATCAGTCATCATTTGGGTCTTTTAAGGTACCATCTTCAATAGTTCTGATGTCTTAGTGAAATATTTCTCACAGTCTCTTAGCAGGTTCCAGCAGTCATCATTTGTGTCACCCCAGGTACTGATCATCCAAATTTTCTGATGTTTTAGTGAAAATATTTCTTCATAATCTCTAGCAGGTTCCATCAGTCTTAATTTCGTTCCCCCCTGGTACCGATCTTACATAGTTCTGATGTTTTAGTGAAACCCTTTCGTCACAGTCTCTTAGAAGGTTCCAGCAGTCATCATTTGGGTCCCTTCTGGTACCGATCTTCCATAGTTATGATGTTTCATTGAAAACCTTTTCTCACAGACTTTTAGCGGGTTCCAGCAGTCATCATTCGGGTTATCACTGGTACCGATCTTCAATAGTTCTGATGTTTTAGTGGAAACCTTTCATCACAGTCTCTTAGTAGGTTCCAGCAGTCATTATTTAGGTCTTCCCTGGCACCGAACTTCCATATTTCTGATGTTTTAGTAAACCCTTTCCTCACAATCTCTCAGCAGGTTCAAGCAATCAACATTTGGGTCTTCCTTGGCACCGATTTTTCATACTTCTGATTATTAAGTGAAAACATTTCCTCACAGTCTCTAAGCAGGTTGCAGCAGTCCTCATTTGGGCCTTCCCTGGTACCGATCTTCCATAGTTCTGATTTCTAGGTGAACACTTTTCCTCACAATCTCTAAGCAGGTTCCAGCATTCATAATTTGGGGCTTCCCTGGTACCGATCGTACATAGGACTGATGTTTTAGTGAACACCTTTCCTTACAGTCTCTATGCAGGTTCGAGCAGTCATCATTTGGGTTCCTCCTGGAACAGATCTTTCATAGTTCTAATGTTTTAGTGTACACCTTTCTTAACAGTGTCTTAGCAGGTTCCAGCAATCATTATTTGGGTATTCTCTGGTACCGATCTTCTATTGATCTGATGTCTTAGTCAAAACTTTATTTCACAGTCTCTTAGCAGGTTCCAGCAGTCATCAAATGAGGCCCTCTTGGTACCGATCTTCCATAGTTCTGATGTCTTAGTAAAACCCTTTCCTCACAGTCTCTAAGCAGGTTTGAGTAGTCATCATTTGGGTCTTCCCTGGTACCCAATATTCCATAGTTCTGATGTTTTAGTGATATCTTTCCTCACAGTCTAATAGCAGGTTCAAGCATTCATCATTTGGGTTTTTCTTGTACCGATCTTTTATATTTCTGATGTCTTAGTGAAAACCTTTCCTCACAGTCTCTTAGCAATTTGCAGCAGTCATCATTTGGTTCCCAATGGTACCGATCTTTCATAGTTCTGATGTCTTAGTGAAAACCTTTCTTCACAATATCTGAGCAGTTTCCAGCAATCAACATTTGGGTCTTCCCTCGTACTGTTTTTCCATACTTCTGATTATTATGTGAAAACATTTTCTCTCAGTCTCTTGGCAGGTTCCATATGTCATCATTAGGGTCCCTCCTGATACCGATTTACTTTAGTTCTGATGTCTTAGTGAAAACCTTTCCTCACAGTCTCTTAGCAGTTTCCAGCAATCGTCATTTTGTCTTCCGTGGTAACGATCTTCCATAGTTCTGATCTTTTAGTGCAAACTTTCCTCACAAATCTTAGCAGGTTCCAGCAGTCATCATTTGGGTCTTCTCTGGTACCGATTTCCCATAGTTCTGATGTTTTAGGGGAAACCTTTCATTACAGTCTCTTAGAAGGTTCCAGCTGTTATTATTTAGGTCTTCCCTGGCACCAATCTTCCATAGTTCTGATGTTTTAGTAAAACCTTTCCTCACAATCTCTCAATCTCTCAGCAGGTTCAAGCAATCAACATTTGGGTCTTCCCTGGTACCGATTTTACATACTTCTGATTATTAAGTGAAAACATTTTCTTTACAGTCTCTAAACAGGTTCCAGCAGTCCTCATTTGGCGCTTCCCTGGTACCAATCTTACATAGTTCTGATGTTTTAGTGAAAACCTTTTCTCACAGTCTCTTAGCAGGTTTCAGCAGTCATCATTTAGGTCATCCCAGGTAGCGATCTTCCATAGTTCTAATGTTTTAGTAGAAGCTTTTCCTCACTGTTTCTTAGCAGCTTCCAGCCGTCATCATTTGGGTCCCCTCTGGTAGCGATCTTCCATAGTTCTGTTGTTTTAATGAAAACCTTTCCTCACAGTCACTTTGCAGGTTCCTGCAATCATCATTTGGGTGTTCCTGGTACCGATCTTCCATAGTTCTAATGTTTTAGTTGAAACTTTCCACACTGTTTCTTAGCAGGTTCCAGCCGTCATCATTTGGGTCCCTTCTGGTACCGATCTTCAATAGTGCTGATGTTTTAGTGAAACCCTTTCATCACTGTCTCTTAAAAGGTTCCAGCAATCATCAATTTGAGTCTCCCCTGGTACCGATATTCCATATTTCAGATGGTTTATAAAACCCTTTCTTCACAATCTCTCAGCAGGTTCAAGCAATCAACATTTGGGTCTTCCCTGGTACCGATTTTCCATACTTCTGATTATTATGTGAAAACATTTCCTCACAGTCTCTAAGCAGGTTCCAGCAGTCATCATTTTTGTGTTTTCTAGTTCCGATCTTCCATAGTTCTGATGTTTTAGTGAAAACCTTTTCTCAGTCTCTTAGCAGGTTCCAGAATTCATCATTTGAGTCTCCCCACGTACCATTCTTTCATAGTTCTGATATTTTAGTGAAAACCTTTCCTCACAGTTTCTTTGCAGGTTCCAGCGGTCATCATTTGGAACTTCCCTGGTACCGATTTTCCATAATCCTG
Source organism: Cordylochernes scorpioides (assembly GCA_030710605.1). Taxonomy (NCBI): domain Eukaryota; kingdom Metazoa; phylum Arthropoda; class Arachnida; order Pseudoscorpiones; family Chernetidae; genus Cordylochernes; species Cordylochernes scorpioides. Next base: position 68,283,732 of record CP092867.1, on the reverse strand, counting down.
ATGTCTTAGTGAAAACTTTATATTACTGTCTCTCAGCAGGTTCCAGCAGTCTTAATTTAGGTCTTCCCTGGTACCGATCTTCCATAGTTCTGATGTTTTAGTGAACCTTTTACTAACAGTTTCTTAGCAGGTTCCAGCAATCATCATTTGGATTCCCCCTGGTACAGATCTTCCATAGTTCTGATATTTAGTAAAACCCTTTCCTCACAGTCTCAACCTGGTTCCATGAGTCATCATTTGGGTCTTTTTAGTACTGATCATCCATATTTTTGATGTTTTAGAGAAAACATTTCCTCACAGTGTCTTAGCAGGTTCCAGCAGTCATCATTTTTGTGTTTTCTAGTTCCGATCTTCCATAGTTCTGATGTTTTAGTGGAAACCTTTCATCACAGTCTCTTAGTAGGTTCCAGCAGTCATTATTTAGGTCTTCCCTGGCACCGAACTTCCATATTTCTGATGTTTTAGTAAACCCTTTCCTCACAATCTCTCAGCAGGTTCAAGCAATCAACATTTGGGTCTTCCTTGGCACCGATTTTTCATACTTCTGATTATTAAGTGAAAACATTTCCTCACAGTCTCTAAGCAGGTTGCAGCAGTCCTCATTTGGGCCTTCCCTGGTACCGATCTTCCATAGTTCTAATTTCTAGGTGAACACTTTTCCTCACAATCTCTAAGCAGGTTCCAGCATTCATAATTTGGGGCTTCCCTGGTACCGATCGTACATAGGACTGATGTTTTAGTGAACACCTTTCCTTACAGTCTCTATGCAGGTTCGAGCAGTCATCATTTGGGTTCCTCCTGGAACAGATCTTTCATAGTTCTAATGTTTTAGTGTACACCTTTCTTAACAGTGTCTTAGCAGGTTCCAGCAATCATTATTTGGGTATTCTCTGGTACCGATCTTCTATTGATCTGATGTCTTAGTCAAAACTTTATTTCACAGTCTCTTAGCAGGTTCCAGCAGTCATCAAATGAGGCCCTCTTGGTACCGATCTTCCATAGTTCTGATGTCTTAGTAAAACCCTTTCCTCACAGTCTCTAAGCAGGTTTGAGTAGTCATCATTTGGGTCTTCCCTGGTACCCAATATTCCATAGTTCTGATGTTTTAGTGATATCTTTCCTCACAGTCTAATAGCAGGTTCAAGCATTCATCATTTGGGTTTTTCTTGTACCGATCTTTTATATTTCTGATGTCTTAGTGAAAACCTTTCCTCACAGTCTCTTAGCAATTTGCAGCAGTCATCATTTGGTTCCCAATGGTACCGATCTTTCATAGTTCTGATGTCTTAGTGAAAACCTTTCTTCACAATATCTGAGCAGTTTCCAGCAATCAACATTTGGGTCTTCCCTCGTACTGTTTTTCCATACTTCTGATTATTATGTGAAAACATTTTCTCTCAGTCTCTTGGCAGGTTCCATATGTCATCATTAGGGTCCCTCCTGATACCGATTTACTTTAGTTCTGATGTCTTAGTGAAAACCTTTCCTCACAGTCTCTTAGCAGTTTCCAGCAATCGTCATTTTGTCTTCCGTGGTAACGATCTTCCATAGTTCTGATATTTTAGTGCAAACTTTCCTCACAAATCTTAGCAGGTTCCAGCAGTCATCATTTGGGTCTTCTCTGGTACCGATTTCCCATAGTTCTGATGTTTTAGGGGAAACCTTTCATTACAGTCTCTTAGAAGGTTCCAGCTGTTATTATTTAGGTCTTCCCTGGCACCAATCTTCCATAGTTCTGATGTTTTAGTAAAACCTTTCCTCACAATCTCTCAATCTCTCAGCAGGTTCAAGCAATCAACATTTGGGTCTTCCCTGGTACCGATTTTACATACTTCTGATTATTAAGTGAAAACATTTTCTTTACAGTCTCTAAACAGGTTCCAGCAGTCCTCATTTGGCGCTTCCCTGGTACCGATCTTACATAGTTCTGATGTTTTAGTGAAAACCTTTTCTCACAGTCTCTTAGCAGGTTTCAGCAGTCATCATTTAGGTCATCCCTGGTAGCGATCTTCCATAGTTCTAATGTTTTAGTAGAAGCTTTTCCTCACTGTTTCTTAGCAGCTTCCAGCCGTCATCATTTGGGTCCCCTCTGGTAGCGATCTTCCATAGTTCTGTTGTTTTAATGAAAACCTTTCCTCACAGTCACTTTGCAGGTTCCTGCAATCATCATTTGGGTGTTCCTGGTACCGATCTTCCATAGTTCTAATGTTTTAGTTGAAACTTTCCACACTGTTTCTTAGCAGGTTCCAGCCGTCATCATTTGGGTCCCTTCTGGTACCGATCTTCAATAGTGCTGATGTTTTAGTGAAACCCTTTCATCATTGTCTCTTAAAAGGTTCCAGCAATCATCAATTTGAGTCTCCCCTGGTACCGATATTCCATATTTCAGATGGTTTATAAAACCCTTTCTTCACAATCTCTCAGCAGGTTCAAGCAATCAACATTTGGGTCTTCCCTGGTACCGATTTTCCATACATCTGATTATTATGTGAAAACATTTCCTCACAGTCTCTAAGCAGGTTCCAGCAGTCATCATTTTTGTGTTTTCTAGTTCCGATCTTCCATAGTTCTGATGTTTTAGTGAAAACCTTTTCTCAGTCTCTTAGCAGGTTCCAGAATTCATCATTTGAGTCTCCCCACGTACCATTCTTTCATAGTTCTGATATTTTAGTGAAAACCTTTCCTCACAGTTTCTTTGCATTTTCCAGCGGTCATCATTTGGAACTTCCCTGGTACCGATTTTCCATAATCCTGATGTCTTAGTGAACACCCAGGAATCTGCGGATAGACTAGGACGTTAACCATAATGGCCCGTTTCCAGCGAATTTTATCAGCCGACCCTCGCGATTTCGGGAGTTTCTAATTCTTGAACTGGCTAAACCTTCGACCTTCCTCTCTGACCTTGGTCGAATATTTGCAGAGCTGCGATAGAATAGTCCTATTTATGTCTAGTACACCCCAAAAATGACGACGAAAGTCTTAAACATGAGAATAGGAGTTAGCGCGGGACCCTTTTAGAGGCTCTGGCTAACGCTGTGTGCATCCATTACTTTCACCTGCACCCAAGGACGCAAACTCAGGTCCAATTATTCAGTATTCCTTTGTGTCGCGGAATATTTTCACGAGGGTTGAACAGCAGTTGCACGCCAGCATCCAACAATGGTCTCTAGGTTGTCGCTCTCTAATTTGCTAAGAGCCGGTGTTTCGGCTTTGTCATAGACCAGAAGCCCTAGTTTGCGTCGACCGTCAATAGATGGCGTCTAGTTTTGATATCTTCTTCAAGGTGCGTCCTATATTTTGAAAGAATCTTTATATCTGTAACTAATGAACCATCAGAGAGGAAGGGAAAGGCGAAATTATTACAAACAGTTTTATAACACCGGAGAGTTTGATATTAAGGGATTTTTGATAATATCAAAGATATAAAAGGCTATATACAATAACATCTAATATATAATAAGAAAAATGCTGTTGAGGAGTGTGAACAAGGAGAAGGGGAGTCACAAACACATGATGAAAATCTTAAGGCCATTAAGACTGGGGAACTCTACACTTTAAGATATGTTTTCAGGCAGACATGGCAAGAAATAATTCGGCATGGGCTTTCTAGGCTATAGGTGTAGAGTACGAGAAATGAGGTTGAGGGTGGAAATTGTGTGAGATGAGAACTGAGGTAAATAAAGAACTACATACAAGGTTATAAATTTGGTGAACAGCGAGAGGGAACTTGCTTTGGGCCATTCTACCATAACTATGCAGTTACTCGTGTATAGCGAGTCCGAGGGGAAAAGTCCCGTGTGTAGGTGAGGAAGTCGCATGGACTTATAGTTAATTTGAGAAGATAAAATAGTTCGAGATACAAAGGTAGAATATAGGCGAACAGGGCAAGGCGAAACTTGCTTTGGGCCTTTCTACTTCAAGTATTTCGATACTAAGAGACTCTAGTAATTTTAACTAATTGGAAGAAAGTCTGCGCGCACAGTGCCAAACATTGAGAGACGAGGACGGTGTTGTCCTTTACAATTGACAAGCTTCTCGTACACGAGGTGTTTGACCCGTCGTAGGAGCTTGTGCGAGGAGATGATTTCGCGATGGGTTATACGTAAAGCCCATGTTTGCCCGAAATGATGACGGACCGGAAAAAATGAGCGACGATGTTTAACATACCTCCGTGGGAAATATCGGACGTAGGTTATATAGTGCTGGTAGGACAAGGGACAAACATAAATTTGAAGACAGGGCCCGTGTGGCGAATGTGTGGCGCGAGGAGAAGTAGCGAAGCTGTGCCGCTCGTTGCAGATTGTTCAAGTGCGAACAAAAATAAGTATATGAACATCTAGCAGTTAGTCAATCTGCATCCTGTGACGAACGCACCAGTGGCTAGATGGTGTGAGACGGTGCATTTGCTAGAGAGAAACTCTACAAAATATATTATCGTAAATGATGGGTAGAGATTAGTGGCAATAGTATATCGATAATTGATAATGAAAAAAAATTCGTAATATTAAAAATCGTAAAGCATGAATAGGTAGAATTCCATTTTTAAGGGGTGACATTGAAATAGAAATTGTTTCATTTAAATGACGATTAATAAATTTTATTGGTAAGGTAACTAATTCAAAAGGTTTCACATAGCTAGATATATAATATGGATAAAAAGAAAATCTGTTAATAGGGGTGTAAACAATTGCACTCACAGGTTATGTTGGCATAGGGCGCAAGTTGGTTCATTGAGTTCATTGAGGTGGGGTCCTCTCTGCTGAAACTGTGCGTGCTAGTGTTGTCCGCCACAGTAGCGGCAGGGATATAGCGGAGTCTTTTCCATGAGGTTAGAAGGTGCCCTGCTCTTGCGAGGCGAGCGTTTTTGGGCAGGTCTAGTGCTGAGAGAAGTGGGCGGCAGGTTAATCTCCGTCGTAGGTGATCACTTCTTACGGATCACGGTTCAAAAGTTGTTCGAGGCAGAGGGTGAGAGCTCAAAGAGAAGTGACTACAGTTGAGTTTCTTGTAATTCTTGTGGAACTTGGCTCTGGGTTTGGCGATCACAAAGGTTTGGTTTTTTTTTTTCATCATATTCTAGTAGATAAAGGAATTTCCTTCTCGTCCAGGTCTTATCCTGTCGACTTTTATGTGGCAATATAATAAGGTGGGAAAGAAATATGGACACTACAAGTTTGTAAGAGGAACCCAGGCAAACCAGAGAGAGGGAGGGGAGAGAGAGCCGGGCGACCGTTCAAGTCGCACACAATCCCCAACTGCCCTAAAAGTCCCGGAGTGTTAACTGACCGGGCCCCAATTGTGGCCCCTTGGAATGTCGCTGATGTCTAAAGTGACCGGCTTTACCCTCCCGTCTCTCTCTGGGTCGACTGTAGGTTTGTTTTATTATTCCTGGAAGAGTATATATTATGACATGTATATATCTACTTGGTGTTCTCTTGAGGAAGCTGTAAAAGCCTTCGCCATGATCAGGAAGCCCGATTAAAACACTAAGTCCTGGCTTTGGTTGCGATGTGAGGTCTGCTTAGAGCGCTCCTTATTCGGAGGGGTGCCTCAAACAACCTCTGAAAATAGCCCTTCCTGAGCTTGTATGGAAGGTGACGAAACGCTTCTACCTAGTGTAATGGGTTTCAACGGTTTGAACAGCCCTAAAATGGCAGTTGGGATAGGCGATTCCCAACTCTTGTTCCTCATTACAATTAGGTTGACTTTTGATAAGGCACAAACGTACGCTGAATTTTTATATAAACTCGAAAGTCTTTATTTGGGTCATCCCCACTTTTGAATAACCAGAGTGCCACTGGGCCCGCTCAAAAATGAACATCTTTTTGAATATCAAATACAAATTGATCCCTATATGAACTCTATTGTTCCAAACTAAATATATGGAGTAGTAATAACGACAAAGATGAACTTTTATATATCGCAATGAGTGAAAACTTTTTATTGGACTTTAGATTATTCAACCGCTGGTGTCTTTCGAAAAGAAAAACAAGAGTGCAAACAGAGCGCAGCGTTGATGAGCCTTTGAGCTGACCCTGATCATCAGGCAACATGTTTACAAAAGTTCTAAACTATCATAGACTCGCATGATCTTTTTTTTTTTAATTGAACAATTTCTACTGGCCTCACTTCAATGAAATATTAATGGAAAGGCCTGGCTCATCAGCCCATAGCGGTTTCGCCAGTTTAATCTACCAATGTTATATACAGTGTGGCAAATAATTTTTAAGAATGGGTTTGTAAAATAAAACATAAACAAGCTAATTCAATTTCTACTATTTTTTATTCAAAATAATCCCCTCTGGATTCAATACATATGTTACAACGATTTAATAAGGAATTAAATGCCTCTTGCAGGCCACTTTGAGGAATCGCCTCCAAAGTGCTCGTCGCAGCTCTCTGGATAGTCGGGATATCATAAAAAAACAACCTTTTAACTTCAATTTTATTTTTGGAAATAAATAAAAGTCACATGGTGCTAAATAAAGCGAGTACGGAGGATGATTCAACACACAGACGTTATTTTTGGCCAAAAAGCGACGAACAATGAGTGAGGAGTGACTCGGTGCATTATCATGCAGCAAACACCAACTGTCTTCATCGCGATATTCTGGACGAATGCGACGAATTCTGGCAATCAAACGTTTCAAAAAGTTTAAATAATACTCTCCAGTAATGGTTTGTCCAGCGGGAACAAATTCTTTGTGGATAATACCTCTACTATCGAAAATGGTAATCAGCATTGTTTTGATTTTTGATGGCACTTTTCGCGTTTTTTTTGGCTTGTGGAGAGTTTTTGACTTCTATTCGGCACTTTGGCGCTTTGTCTTTGGGTCATACTGAAAACACCATGTTTCATCACCCGTAACAATTGATTTCAGGAAGTTTGAATTATTTTCATAGGCAGAAATGATGTCCCTGCAATGTGCAATTCACACTGATTTCTGCTCGCCCGTTAAAGTGTGTGGAACAAATTTAGTACAGACTTTACTTTTACCTAAATCTTCATGCAGAATGGTTCGAATCGTTTCTTTGTTGATGTGTAAAACCTCTGCCATCATTGTTTTCAACAAATTCTCGCACTTTTTCTATACTTTCTGGTGTCTTTGAAGAACTTGGTCGTCCAGTATGCTTATCATCTTCTAGCGTATTTCTTCCATCCGAAAAACGTTTGTGCCAAATGAAAACATTTGATTTACTCAAACATAACGTACCATAAACTTGCTTCATCAAAATATATGTTTTCGATGCACTTCTACCAAGTTTTGCATTAAATTTAATGACCGCTCTCTGTTCCATCTCAGAATTCCGACGAACAAAAAATTTTACTTTTCAAAAATCGCCTGTATGTTTTTAAAGAGTTAACCAAAATGGCTGAAACAAAGCCACGCGCTAGATAAGGCTTCGAATATATATACGCATGCGCAATTTCATAACTGGCTCTGCTATTGGCCTTTATCTAGCGCGAGTCTTAAAAATTATTTGCCGCACTGTATATTACATTTTTCGGTGTTGCTTTTATAGTGATACTGATGCTACACTCTTGGAATGGGTATTTAGAATGAACTATGTATATAACCTTATGAAGCATATTGTGTACTTATTATTGTATGTGTTTCCGTTTGGAATCTCTATGGTTCAGACAATGAAACAACAAATACACACAAAGCCTTTATTGAGACGTTAGTCTTATACAGATTCTCCGTACAAGGTGCAATAACAGGAAAAGAGCAGCACAGGAAACCAGTAGTTCCGCAACTATATACAATTATTAGTAATAAGGAAAAGTAAGATTTAACATGAAAGGTCGACGCCATCGCCTCAAGTCTTCAATTCCATAAGCGCGGAGCAGAAATAGGGACTAAGTTATTTAGTTCGCCATAAATATAGCATCCAGACACAAAAAGGAGGTTTACTCCAGCACAGCCATCCATATCACCAGCTCCGCAATCTCATCGTCGACCAACAAGATGGCCCCTCGATGTTTCTTCATCATTCTGAGGTGTAAGAACAATAGCTTCCTAGCTCCTTTTTTCCCTCTTTACACCTACTGCCTTGTAAAAAATATATCGGGCCTGAGCAACTAGTCTACTTGTTTGGGCACTGGGTAACATCGTTTGGATTGACCTAAGTTGGCTGGTGTCTACCGTTGAAAAGAATGTCCCTCTCTCCTCGCTAATATCTTGGCATTGATAGATATAATGAGATAGTTCAGTTTCCATATTTTCTTTGCAGAGATCACAAATCTTATCACCCTCCCTGAAATTTTTGTATGGTTTTCCTTGAAAAACGAATATAGTATTATCTGTTGTGCGATATAGCGTTTTACTGGGAATGGAAGTAAATAATTTTCAATTCGGAATGAACTGTGTAAATACTTATAGTGAGGGTAGAATTTAGAATTCTCTATTTTTGCCTGGTCACTTTGAATAGATTGTTCTATTGCAATTTCAGTTATTAATGGTATTTCTTGCCGGATAATCCTTGCATCGTTGCAGTTAATTAACCAAGAAAATCCTGTTGATTTGAGTATGTTGGCCAAACTTTCCGCAAGTCCAATATATATATTTCTATTTCTTGATATCTCATATAGTTGAGCTAAGCATATATGGGGGAGTCGGCTGCTGTTCATTTTTAGAATTCTAAGCCAGAACCCGAGTGTAAGTTTCAGCACCGTAACTCCCAGTGACGTTCTTCCGCACTCCATACGTAGAATAAAACCAGGAGTATATCTGGGTTAATTTAGAAGTCTCCGTAAGAAATTGTCTTGCACCCTGTCAACCAAGTTATTTTGGTTGTTTGCCCAAATTGGAGCTGCGTAGAGCAAGATTGACAGAGCCATTGAGTCTAGGAGCTTGAGTGAGGATCTGATAGAGTTGATTCTTGTTTTAGTCGATATTGCCCAGACCGCATTAATAGCATTTAGCGCCTTGTTTTTAAAATGCTTTGCCGCCTGTTGAGGTGAGTATGACGCTGTCAGCTGGTAAACCAGATACGTGTATTTAGATGTTATAATGAGAGGCAATTGTCCCCAGAACCAAACATCCGATCTGGCCTTTCGACCTCCATTTCTAAACACCATAACCTTTGATTTGCTCTGGTTCAGCGTTAAAAAATTATCTTCGAAGTAATTTCTGAGTACATTGATCTTTTTTTGTAAATTTATCTTGGATTCTCCCAGAAGTACGATGTCGTCTGCGAACAGAAGGAGATGTATATTTCAATAATTCGGTAAATAAATACTTGGCAAATCAGCGTCATCGTACAGAGAAACCAAGTCGTTTAGAAAAAGGATAAATAGATAAGGTGACAGGGGTTCACCTTGTAGAACACCAGCTTGTATTTTTATAAATTCTGTAAGTGATCCGTTCCATCTTATTGTTGCTGACATTTGATTATAATAGCTTTGTATAAGGCTGATAAATCGGGTACTTAAACCGTAAACTGTCAACTTCTTCCAAAGCAGGGAGTGTGGTACTGTATCAAAGGCCTTTTTGACATCTACGAAGAAGGCATATAACTTCCTCCTTTTGCGGCTCAGCGTCAACTGTATCAGTGAGGTAAGGGTAAAAATATGGTCTTGACAGGAATATCCACTTCTGAAGCCCGCTTGGTTTTCCGCTAAGATTCCCCTTTTTTCAATCCAATTATTCAATCTTGTCTTCAATATGGATGTAAAGAGCTTTGATAAATCGGATAACAATGATATTCCTCTATAGTTTGATGGTATATTTGGGTCACCGTTTTTGAAAATAGGATGAATAATTGTTCTTTCTAGTCCACACTGATGGAACCGAGGATGTCGTCAATATTTTTTTATATATATTTGTTAATAGAATCAAATATTCGTCGGGTAAAACTTTGATTGCTTCATTAGGTATGTTATCCAGTCCCGTTGCTTTATCGATGAAACAACAAATAACAAGTTTACTTACAGCTGAGGTTGTTTTAAAGAATTAGGCAATTTTATCTTTTAATAAAGTATTTTAGGTTTATTATTTTCAAAGAGAGAGAGAAAAGAACATTTAACAATTTACATTACAATTACTAATTTTGTAAAACAAAACAAAACACTATTTTTAAAAACACTTCTTTGTTCTCGTTTTTATATTACTTTGTTGTCAGTCTAAAGGTATTTCAAGATCATTGATTCACTATTCTTCTTTTTTCCAGTAGTTTCTACTGTCCTTAAAAGCTTTTGTCTATAGTTTCTTCAAAATACCCATTCCAAGAGTCCAGCATTAAAAGGAACACCAAATAGGGTAATATAACAGCGGTATGGTAGATTGAACTGGCGAAACCGCTGGGAGGGTTCACCACTAATGAGCCAGGCCCTCCCATTAATAGGGCAGTAGATAAGTGTTTAATATTTATAAAGAATGATCCGCGTCTATAATAATTTCGATTTTTCATAACAGATGGCGCGCTGATGCATCATGATGTTTACAAAAGTATGTGATAAAAGTTTGGAATTACTCTCAAATTGATTCCAACAGACTTAAGATGAAAGCCATATCATTCAGCTCTGCACCCGCCATAGAGGTTACGACGCGTGGGTCAGATTTTGCTGCAATCCTGCCTTAATATACGTCATGCACTTGTTTCATATAATTCCATTCATATTGTATATTATTTTTGAAAATTCTGGTTATTCCCTCGCTCGAAATCAGCTCTTTATATTGTAGGGAGCGGCATATATTTTATTTTGCGTGACCATTATAACCAGTGAAGAATGAGCAAATCTTTCATTATATTGGCTCTCCCTGTTGAATCGATTTGTTTTTCAAAAGACATTCTTTGAAACTCTTAAAAAATCCAATCGTGGCTCGATATTGTAAAGTTCCTGCTTGGATGTTATGAACTTTCATAATATTTCCCGCCATTTTGTGCTGTACTTATCAGCACAGAAAGAAAGTTAACTATTAGCTTCTCAGATGGCGAAATACATCCTAGTTTCATTTTCGATTATCTCAGATTCTTGAACGCGGAAAGCATAAACATATGGTTCATCAGTTTGCGAAGGTAATTTGAGTTATGTATAGGACGTCCTGTGATAAATCGTTCATTAACAATTGATCGAATACGTTGTAACAATCCCAAAGATTGGTTTTTCGCAGCAGCACTAATATTAGAATAGACATATTGAAAAATAATCTTGTGTCCAAGTCAGTTCATCTATTCATCGGCGCCATTATTTTAGGACCGAATTCGCGAAACAAATATTGTTTACAAATAGCTTCTCTCTCTCATCTCTGTTGATATTGCTTGGTCATAAATAAATGTCTTGCAAAAATTTATCCGAAAAAATATTAGCAAATTGAGCCATTGCGATGTTGTTAGAGCAACAAAGTAATCAGATAATAAGCAGATTGTTGTAATTCAATCAGGGGGGAGGGGCTCATCATTTGGCAAAATAGCTCCAAATTCAATCGAGTACAGGAGTTTTATCTTATTTTCAAAAGCTTCGCGCCCCAAATTCAAAGGTATATTTCGAGGCAGAGCTTCTCATCGACATTATAAAAATGTATAAATTATTCTTACAGATACGCGAAGTTCAAATATACTTCTAACTTGAAATGAGGGTTTTCAAAAAGGCTTTGAATTTTTTTTCTTCTTTTGAAAGATGTCGCGCCGCAATTTCAAATGTATATCTTGAGCAGAGTTTTTCGACATTCTCTTCGACATTATAAAAATGTATAAATTATTCTTACATATGCGCAAAGTTCAAATATACTTGCAACTTCAAATGAGAGTAATTAAAAAGGCTTTAAAATATATCCATTGTTGTTACTATGACGTTAAAAAGGGATAAAAACAATATTAAATATATATTTTTCCCTTGATTTAAATGATATTTTAATGTAAATCGAATTATTACATTAAAAGGGCATTTTAAATTTTGTCAAATGAGCTTCAAAATGATAGCGTTTAACATAAAAATAATAATAAAACTAATTAAAACATATTTTAAAAGATATCGATATATTCAAACTATTAAATACTAAATATAGCATCATAAAAAATTAAAGGTTAATATTTTAAAAATAAAACAAAATATTTGATATGGATTTATAAATGTATAAACAAATACAATACAAATATAAACAGCGCTGCTAAAGCATTTTAAATATTTTTATCAAAATAATTATTCTCGGAAATTTAAAATATTAATATATATTGAAATATAAAATATATTAAATATATATTTTTATAATTACATTTTAAACTATCAAAAATAAAATGTTACGCCATTTTTAAATCGATATAACTCCATTTTAAAAATAATTGCTCGAAATAATTTATTTTAGCGCCTCAAAACCATATATTATATGAAATATAGGTAAATTTATATTGTTTCGATTTTATAAAGTAAGCTATAAATGAATAATTATGATATCAACTTCAATTTCTCATATTCAAGCAAAATTTAATATCTGTGTTGAAAGTCTGGTAATTGTTTCACAAAACACTGATGCGAGTTCGGTAGAAGAATTCGCAGTGATGATTATTTTGTGGGCTGTTGCAAGGATTTAAATCAGATCACTAAATAGCAGAAAGGAGAGGGTAAGAGTCTCCTTCAAACTAACTTTATTTAAAACATGTTAAGAGGACAGAGCAAAACACCCAACTGATCAGCAGCAGACCAGGCCGTGCTCTCTTCCTTTGTTGGCGGCTGGCGCCGCTGGAGCTTGTTTGTTTGCAGTCACCGAGCTGTCTGGGCGAGGTCCCGAAGTGGATCTCCATTATTCCACATACTCCCACCTGTTTTCCTCTAGGAACAATAGTAAAACAATAATAATCGTTCATGCGGTTGGGTATACAAACGGTTCTTCCCGATCTAGTCTGAATATTTGCAGTTTTCTCTTTATCGTTCAGCAAACGCGAAGAAGCTGCTGTTGATGATATTTCCAAGGGATATATTTTCTGAATAGGTCTTAGGAAGGTTCCTACTGCGGTTTTACCTTCACGAATCTATTCACTCCATCTCTTTCAAATAATATCTCCTCCATCACTGCTAATGGCCAGAAGTTACGCTTTTTATTGTCCATATCAAAAAGGGCAACATCCCCAGTCTGGAGTTTTGGATTGTGAATGCGTCTTTTTCGCTGGACCAGGAGGGACAAATATCCCTTCCTGAATCGTGATTTCAACTCCTCACTCAGTTTGTTCAAATAGCGCAGTTTCTGTGTCCTTGGTCCCATATTCTGGCCCTCGGGAAACTCGACATTGGTCTGTTCTTGTAGAAACATGGAAGGTGATATTGTCACAAAATTCATCCATTCATCACTGCCTCTGCGTGACACAGCAGGGTCATCAATTGTTGATATGTCAATGTTGATGTTCCGAGCATTATTTTTAGTATTTCTACGCTTCACTTTCCCGTCGTTAGAAACGCGTTCCCAGTCAATTTGTTTAAAGAAGTTATTGGCTCCTACAAAATTTGTTCCGTTGTCGCTGAAGATGGGGGATGGACGTCCTAGTCTCTTCATGAATCTCTCCAGGGCCATTAGGAAATCTTCTGTGCTGAGAGTTATTACCAGCTACAAATGTACACAGCACAGGTGAAGAGAACAACCCAGGTCTTGGTCCGATCTTTCAGATAGAGCGGGCCCGCCAGATCAATCCCAACCACCTCGAATACCTTGGCGTTATGTACTCGAGTGGCAGGTAGTGGAGCGTCTTCCACCACAACGGGTTTAGCGGAGAAGAGGCAACATGTGACACATCTTCTTACTATTTTCTTAATGGTTTGTCTCGCTTTTACTATCCAATATTTTTCCCGAAGTTTGTTCATCAAAAATTGTACACCAGCGTGGCAATTCTCAACGTGTGAATCACATATCATTTGTTCAATCAACGGATGAGTTCCATGTAATAGTACTGGCAAACGGAAGCCAAATTCTTCGCTTCTGTAAATTAATTTTGTTTTCGAACGCAGGATTCCTACTTCATATATCTTCAGGCTAGGTATAGAGTGGCTAGGGAAACACTCGGCCTGAACTAATTTCAAAAACGTTAGCTCCGCTTCATCGATCTCCACGGAAAGTTCGCCCTTTACTTTCGTTGAAGATAGGAGGTTGTTGATGAATCTTCTAATCCATTCCATCATCCGCAAATATTTTTAGAACGAAGAGAAATATTTCATGTACCAATGATATGTACTCTTTACTGTTGTCACAACAGCAATTTTCTTTCTTTCCGCACAGATTTCTTCTTAATTCAGTTCTTTATACCTGGAGGGCCAATATTCTTCGGAGAGTTTTAACCAGGAAGGGCCCTCCCACCATCTAGACTGTATCAATTGGGAGGGGCTGCATCCTCTGGAGGGTAAATCAGCTGGATTGCACTCGCTAGGAACATATCTCAAATCTCCAGGATCACTAAGTCTGCATATCTATTTAACGCGATTCCCGACAAAGGTACTTAAATGGTAATAGCGCTTTATCCAAGCGAGGACTGTTGTGGCATCAGACCAGAATAAATTTGTGATACCTTTTAACTCTAGAAATTCAGAGATCATCTTGTTTAACAGTGCTCCTACAACACAGGCTAAAGTTTCAAGTTTTGGTATCGTGGGTTCATTGATTTAAAACCGCCAAGACCTTGGTTCAAATCCCGTGTTGGACACTTTTATTATTATTTTTCAAATATACAAGTAAATATCTTGTATTTTTGAATTTTATTTTTAATATACTCTCTATTTATTTTTATCAAAAACAAAATCCATTATTGGCAAACCCCTTTTTTTTTTAAGCGAACACTTTTTCGAATAAGTATAAAATGGTAAAAAAACACCTTTCTTAACGAACATAACAGGCTTTCGACTACGACTCTGTATTGATACACTCATCTTTTGAGAACTGATACGCGCTAGAACACCCAGAAATCTGTGGATGGACTCGGACGTTTACATTTATGGCCCGGTTCCAGCGAATTTTATTAGCCTACCTTTGCGCGTCTCGGGAGTTTCTAATTCTTGAACTGGCTACACTTTCGACCTTCCTCTCTGGGCTCGGTCGAATATTTGCCGAGCTGCGATAGAATAGTCCTATTTATGTCTATTACACCCCAAAATGCCGACGAAAGTCTTAAACATGAGTATAGGAGCTAGCGCGGGACCCTTTTAAAGGCTCTGGCTAACGCTATGTTTCTCCTTTACTTTTACCTGCACACAAGGACGCAAATTTAGGTCCCATTATTCAGCATTCCTTCGTGTCGCTGAATAATTCCACGAGGGTTTAAACAGCAGTTTCACTCCGGCATCCAACAATGGTCTCTAGGTTATTGCTCTCTAATTTTCTAAAAACCGGTGTTTCGGCTTTGTCACAGACCAGAGGTTCCTAGTTTGCGTCGACCGTCAATAGATGGTGTCTAGTTTTGATACCTTCTTTAAGGTGCGTGATTTATTTTGAAAGAGTCTTAATTTCTGTAACTAATGCGCCATCAGGGAGGAAAAGAAAGGGGAGATGATGTCAGCGGAAAAACAAACGAGCAAAAATGTATCTATACGAGTATATAATCGTGTGTCTACTTGGTGTTTCCCTTTGAGGAAGCTGTAAAAGCCTTCGCCATGATCAGGGTGCCCGGTGATAGCACTAAGTCCTCGCTTTGGTTGCTATGTGAGGTCTGCTATGTGCGCTCCTTATTCTGAGGGGTGCCTTAAGCAACCTCTGAAGTTAGCTCTTCCTGTGATTGTATGAGAGTGGCGAAACGTTTTTACCAAGTATGAAGGGTTTCAGTCGGTTAAATTAATCTAAAATGGCAGTTGGGATAGGCAAAAACCACCTGCAACTTTAAACAAACTCGTGTATGTCTTTATTTGGGTCATCCACCTTTTTGAATAACCAGAGTGCCTCTGAATCCGCTCAACAATGTAAATCTTTTTGAATATCATATACAAATCAATCCCTATATGAATCCTCTTGTTCCAAACTAAATGTAGGGAGTAGGAATAACGACAAAGATGAACTTTCGATATATAGATATCGAAATTGTTAGAATAATTTTTTGAACTTTAGATTATTTGGACGCTGGTTTCTATCGAAAAGTAATAACGAAAGTGCAAACAGAGCGCAGCATTGATGAGCTTTTGAGTTGACCCAAAACATATGGCAACATGTTTTCAAAGGTTCGTAACTATCATAGACGCGCATGATTTCTTTTTTAATTGAACATTTACTAATAGCCTCACTGCAATAAAAAATTAATGGGAAGGCCTGGCTCATCAGCTCATTAGGGTTTCGCCAGTCTAATCTACCAATGTTATATTACATTTTTTGGTGTCTTTATATAGACTCTTGGAAGGGTATTTTAATGGACTATGTACATAAGCCCTTGAAGAATATAATGTACTTATTATTGTATGTGTTTTTTTTTGTCCAAAAAAGCATATGTCGATATTTCATACAGAATACCCATTCCAAGAGTCCAGCATTAGTATCAGTAATAAAAGGAACACCAAATAGCGTAATATAACAGCGGTATGGTAGAATGAACTGTCGAAACCGCTGGAAGGGCTTACAACTGAATAGCCATGATCAGGGAGCTCGGTGAGAGCACTAAGTCCTCGCTTTGGTTGCGAGGTAAGGTCTGCTATGAGCGCTCCTTATTATGTGGGGTGCCTTAAGCTATCCCTGTAGTTATCCCTTCCTGTGAATGTATGGGAGGTGGCGAAACACCTTTACCTAGTATGATGGGTTTCAGGGAGTTGAATAGCCCTAAAAAGGGGGTTGGGATGGGCGAGTACCACCTCTTGTTACTCATTACCATTAGGTTGACTTTTGCTAAGGCAAAAACGCACGCTGCATTTTTATACAAACTCGCATGTCTTTATTTGGGTCACCCACCTTTTTGAATAACCAGAGTGCCTCTGGGCCCGCTCAACAATGTACATCTTTTTGAATATCATATACAATTCAATCCCTATATGAACCCTCTTGTTCCAAACCAAATGTAAGGAGTAGAAATAACGCGACAAAGATGAACTATATATCGCAATGGGTAAAAATGAATTATTGAACTTTAGATTATTTGGACGCTGGTTTCTATCGAAAAGTAATAACAAAAGTACAAACAGAGTGCAGCATTGATGAGCTTTTGAGTTGCCCCTAAACATATGGCAACATGTTTTTAAAAGTTCGTAACTATCATAGACGCGCATGATTTTTTTTATTGAACAATTACTACTAGCCTCACTGCAATGAAATATTCATGGGAAGGCCTGGCTCATCAGCCCATTACGGTTTCGCCAGTCTAATCTACCAATGTTATATTACCTTTTTTGGTGTCTTTATATAGACTCTTGGATGAGTATTTTGAATGGACTATGTACATAAGCTTATGAAGAATTTTGTGTACTTATTATCGTATGTGTTTCTTTTCTCCACAAAACCTTATGTCCATATTTCATACGGAATACCCATTCCAAGAGTAAATCATCAGCATCAGTAATAAAAGGAACACCAAATAAGGTGGTAGAATGAACTGGCGAAACGGCTGGGAGGGTTTACAACTGAATAGACATGATCAGGGAGCTCGGTGAAAGCACTAAGTCCTCGCTTTGGTTGCAAGGTAAGGTCTGCTATGAACGCTCCTTATTCTGAGGGGTGCCTTAAGCTACCCCTGTAGTTAGCCCTTCCTGTGAATGTATGGGAGGTGGCGAAACACCTTTACCTAGTATGATGGGTTTCAGGGAGTTGAATAGCCCTAAAATGGGGGTTGGGATGGGCGAGTACCACCCATTGTTACTCATCACCATTTGGTTGACTTTTGATAAGGCAAAAACGCACGCTGCATTTTTATACAAACTCGCATGTCTTAATTTGGGTCATCCACCTTTTTAAATAACCAGAGGGCCTCTGGGACCGCTCAACAATGTACATCTTTTTGAATATCATATACAATTCGATCCCTATATGAACCCTCTTGTTCCAAATTAAATGTAGGGAGTAGGAATAACGACAAAGATGAACTATATATCGCAAGGAGTAAAAATAATTTATTGAACTTTAGATTATTTGGACGCTGATTTCTATCGAAAAGTAATAACAAAATATAAACATTGATGAGCTTTTGAGTTGACCATAAAATTAAGGCAACATGTTTTCAAAAGTTCGTAACTATCATAGACGCGCATGATTTTTTTTTTATTGAACAATTACAACTAGCCTCACCGCAACGAAAAATTCATGGGAAGGCCTTGCTCATCAGCCCATTACGGTTTCGCCAGTATAATTTACCAATGTTATATTGCATTTTTGGTGTTCTTTATATAGACTCTTTAAAGGGTATTTCGAATGGACTATGTACATAAGCTTATGAAGCATATTATGTACTTATTATTGTATGTGTTTCTACTGTTCCCAAAAGCTTATGTCCATATTTAATACAAAATACCCATTCCCAGAGTCCAGCATCAGTATAAGTGATAAAAGGAACATCAAATAGGGTAATATAACAGCGGTATGGTAGAATGAACTGGAGAAACCGCTGGGAGGGTTCACAACTGAATAGCCATGATCAGGTAGCCCGGTGAAAGCACTAAGTCCTCGCTTTGGTTGCGATGTGAGTTCAGCTTTGAGCCTTCCTTATTCTGAGGGGTGCCTTAGGCAACTCCTAAAGTTAGCCCTTCCTGGGCTTGTATGGGAGGTGGCGAAACTTATTTGCCTAGTATGATGAGTTCAGCGGGTTGAATAGCCCTAAAATGGCGGATGGGATAGGCGAGTACCACCTCTTTTTACTCATTACCATTAGGTTGACTTTTGATAAGACAAAAACGCACGCTACATCTTTATACAAACTCGCATTTTTTTATTTGGGTCATCCACCTTTTTGAATAACCAGAGTGCCTCTGGATCCGCTCAACAATGTAAATATTTTTGAATAACTTATACAAATCAATCCCTATTTGAACCCTCTTGTTCCAAACTAAATGTAGGGAGTAGGAATAATGACAAAGATTAACTTCAATATATCGAAATTGTTAAAATAATTTATCGAAATTTAGATTATTTGGCCGCTGGTTTCTATCGAAAAGAAATAACAAAAGTGCAAACACAGCGCAGCATTGATGAGCTTTTGAGAGACCCTAATCATATCGCAACATGTTTTCAAAAGTTCGCAACTAACATAGACGCGCATGATTTTTTTTATTTGAACAATATCTACTACCCTCATTGCAATTAAAAATTAATGGGAAGGCCTGGCTCATCAGCCCATAGTGGTTTCGCCAGTTTAATTTTATCAATGGTATATTACATTTTTTGGTGTTCCTTATATTGTTGCACCAAGTTGCAGCTTAGCAGGGTCGTCGACCTTGGTTTCTTCCTTCTTGGTGTTATACACGTTTCCCGAGCAGGTTTCCATATTCAAAGCAAACAAATGAAAGCAAAAGTAAATAAATAAAAGTGAATAAAATGAATTACCTTTCAAAGTTATTCTAGGTCCTCTCTCGCTCTAATAACAAATCAAGATATATCTCTATATATATAAAAGTCAATGTCTGTTTCGCGATAAACTCAAAAACTACTGAACCAATTGGTACCAACTTTTGCATGTCGCTCTTTATAAACCTGAGGAAAATTTTCGGCTACATTTTGATTAGTATTTTTGGCTATTTCTTTTTTTCATTTGAAGAACTTTTTCTTTACGCTGAATAAATACGAGGCGAAGTAACAACACGAGGCCAATTAAGCGACCAATGAGCGTTCTGCATTTATTTTCAAATTGCTTGCGTACTTTTTTTAAAATATCTTTTTATACGAGTGTCACTTTTTTTTACAAAAGTATTGAGAGAGAAATTTATATTACTAAGTTACGGTAAGTGCACACAATGCAATTTAAAAAAAACTTTACAAAATTAGCGTTACTTTATGTAAACAATGGCTTTCGTATTTTTTATTAATTGTTGTTCTGGCCTTTGTTTATATATATATATATATATATATATATATATATATTTCTTCTTATATATAAAAGTCAATGTCTGTTCTCAGTTTTTCGCGATAAATTTAAAAACTACTGAACCAAGTGGTACCAAATTTTGACGGTCACTTTTTATATTCGGTGGTAAAATTTCGACTACATTTTGATTAGTATTTTTAGCTATTTATTTTTTTCATTTGAAGAACTATTTTTTCACGCGGAGTAAATACGAGGCGAAGTAACAACACCAGGCCAATTAAGCGACCAATGAGCGTTCTGCCTTTAATTTTTTTTTTCAAGTTGCTTGCGTACTTTTTTAAAAATATTTTTTTATACGATGTTACTATTTTTTACAAAGGTATTTAGTATTGAGAGAGAAATTCATATTACTAAGTTACGGTAAGTGAACACAATGCAATTTTTAAATATCTTTACAGAAATATTGTTTACTGTATGTAAATAATTGCTTTCGTAATTTTCATTAATTTTTGTTCTGGCCTTTGTTTTTTTTTTTTATCTCTCTTTTGAAAAGATTCGTTTAAAAGGCAGTCGCAGTCATTAGCAAACACATATGTTTGCCTAATTTCCATGTGCTCTTTTACTTTTTACAGAAAAATTTTTACATGCCAGTTTTTTGGATTAATATTTTTATAAACCTTTTTTTTCTCATTGAGAAAATGGGCATCGCAGTCACTCGCTCATCTCAGGCAATTTCAACGGTCAATGCGCTGGGGCGGGTACTTCGGGGTTTGGGTGGAAAAGCTGCCATCTATTCAAACTATATTGATTTTGAAACAACTAAATGGATTACAAAAAAATAATGAAAACAAGTATCTAAACACTAATACAATTTTTGTTACCACAAACACTTTTTAACTGTGGTTTATGTGTTACTTCTGTATTGCTATTCTATGACACTTCTACTATTTATTATTGATGTACTTTCAGTATGAAGTAAATTGCACTCGGGGGATTCTCGGGCGAAGCCGGGTCATTCGTCTAGTGTACAATAAATATTAAAAAAGAAATGAAACTATAAAAAGGAATGATGATAATCTAAATATTCTGTTTTAAATAAATATTATATATCATAGAATATTTTGAATAAATGTAATGTGCATTAAAATTGATGTAACACTTCCCCCTCTCCAGAGGTTGTCACATCCTCCGTGAATGACTTCATCCATTCTCTCATAATAAGGCTTGATTTTTGAAACATGAACTATCAGAGGGTTTTGGCCCGGATTATCTTTCGGTTCTATTAGACAATTGACGCTAGACATCTTCTGTAATATTCTATATGGACCAAAATATTTTCTCAGAAGTTTCTCACACTTTCCTATTTTCCTAATTGGGTCCAAACTGCTACTAATTCTCCTGGTTCGAAGCTTCTTTCCATGTGTTTCTTGTCATAGTTATTTTTCATTCTTTCTTGAGTCTTTATGGTGTTGTTATTAACTAATTTTCTTGTTCTGTCTATTTTGTCTAAGTGATGTTTTATGTATTCATCATAATCATCTTTGTCAATGTCCACCGAGATATTCCTGTCGTCCAAAAGAGACGTGGGTTCTCTTCCAAACATCAGGGAAAAGGGAGAATATCCTGTCGTTTCCTGAATTATAGTATTGTAAGCGTGAGTGATGAATGGGAGTATTTCGTCCCAAATCTTCTGATCAGTGTTCACATACACACTGAGTATATTGATCAATGTTCTATTTAACCGTTCTGTCAATACATTAATATGGGGATGATAGCTCGTTGTGAAGCAATGTTTACCTTGCGCATTTTCATCACCTCTTTAATTAAATTACTGGTAAATTGAGAGCCCCTGTCACTAATAAGATATTGTGGGGCTCCGTGCCGGAGAAAAATATCCTCTACTAGAAATTTTGAAACTTCTTTCACTGTTGCTTCCGAAACTGCTCTTGTTTCTGCATATCTAGTGTAGTAGTCCGTCAGCACGATTATCCATTTTTTCCCTGTTTTTCGTAGATGGCAATTGTTCAACAAAGTCAATTCCAATTCTTTCGAAAGTAAAATTCCCTGGGGGAATGGGCTATAGTAGTCCAGAAGGTAATTGGTTTGAGCCTTTCCTACTTTGGCAAAGGTGACACGTCTTAACGAATTCTAAGACATCCTTTAGCATGGATGGCCAAAAGTATTTACTCTTTAATCGGTACATGGTTCTGGCGACACCCAGATGGCCATTCGACATATGATTGTGATATTATTTCATAATTTTTTCTTTTTCTTCTCTAGAACCACAAGCAACCACGCCCTGCCTTCAGGGTTCGGGTTTTTCTTAAAGAAGCACCCATCTTCTTCTTTAAAGTTTTGCGCAATTGATCGCCTGCTTCCATTAAGGTTTTTCTTAACACTTTTGATAAACTTATCCTCTTCGTCTGTTATTTGATTTAAAAATAGCCTTTCAAAATCCTCATCCCAATCAGTTTCTGGTAAGGGTCTCCTAGTTAAGCCATCTGCGTCCAGATGCTTCTTTCCTGATTTATGTATTATATCGAAGTCATGTTCTTGAATTTTCAATGCCCATCTTGCCAATCGACCTGTTGGATCCTTCAAGTTTTTGAGCCAGCATAAGGCGTGATGGTCTGTTACTATTTTAAAGTATATTCCATAAAGGTAGAGCCGTAATCTTGACATTGATCAGACAACGTCCAGACATTCTTTTTCAGTGGTTGAATAATTTTGCTCCGCTTCACTTAGGGTACGACTTGAATATGAGATCACCTTCTCTTTACCACCGATGTCTTGGACAAGTGTTGCACCTATGCCGATGTTGGACGCATCAGTATGAATATAAGTAGGCGCATTAGGATTGAAGTGACCTAAAATTGGTGCACTTAATAGTGCCGTTTTTATGGTTTGAAACGCTTCCTCTTGCCTTTCTGTCCAGGTAAATGATACTTTTTTAATAAGGTTGGTCAAAGGGTCAGCAATATTTGAGAAATATTTGATAAATTTTCTATAAAATATGAGCACATTCCCAAAAAGGATTGTACCTCTTTGACCTTTGTGGGCTGAGAAAAATTTCTAACAGCTCTTATGCTATGTTCCGTGGGTTTTATTCCATGTTTGCTCGTTATATAGCCGAGAATCTCCAATTCTTCAAAAGCAAATCAGCATTTTTTGTCGTTTAACCTCAAATTAGATTGACGAAAACATCTAAAAACAACTTCGAGTCTTTTTAGGTGCGATAGAAAATCCGGGCTATATATGATAACATCATCCAGATAACACAAACAGATTTGCCATATCAGATTTCCAAGCATATCCTCCATATTTCTCTCAAAGGTAGCAGGCGCGTTACAAACTCCAAAAGGCATCACGTTGAATTCATATAATCCATGCGCTGTAGTGAAAGCTGTTTTCTCTTTGTCTCTTTTTCGACTTCAACTTGCCAATATCCAGATCTGAGGTCTATTACCGAAAAGTATGTAGATCCTTGTAGAGTATCCGTAGCTTCGTCTATTCTAGGGAACGGGTAGACGTCTTTTACTGTCACATTATTAAGTTTTCTGTAGTCCACAAAAAATCTGTATTTACCATCTCGCTTCTTGACCAATATACTGGAAAAGACAAGAGACTAGAATATTGCCTAATTATTTCTTCTGTAAGTATCTCGTCAATTTACTCTTTTATAATATCTCGTTCTTTAGCACTTACCCTGTAAGGCTTGTGTTTAATTGGCTTCGGGTCTTCTGTGTCTATCCGATGTTTTGCCAAATTGGTTCACCCTAATCTCGACGAAACCAGATCTCCATACCTTTCTAAAACTTGTTTTAACTCCTTCTGTTCCTTTGGTGAATGGTTTTTGTTTATTTGGAATATAGGTTATTCGTTCTCTTCTACCTCTCTTTCTCGATTCACATTTATTTTCGCTGGACTACTTCCAAAAGCCAATGTTAGGTTTTTCATTATTTCCAACGGTTGAGGATAAAGATTAGTTGTCCAGATATGTGTTTACCTATTTATAACATTGATAAAGCTTCTTTCTAGACGAAGTCCATTTGTTTGAAACATTTTGCTGCTCTCCTCGATAATATATTCCCCATCCTCGGTTTCTACCAATGCCTTGATAAATTCAATGGAACCTTCCGGTACAATGGAATCCTTGGCACTCTTTATTTTCAACATTTCAAAATTGCTTTCGTCACGATTATTCGTCAAATCGTATTTTATAGTTTCTTGCTTAAAATATATTTTCGCCTTCATTTTCTTAAGTAAATTTATTCCAAGAATTAATGTCCGTAAATGCGTTTTCATTATCGCAAATATGTGTGATAATGCTTTGTCAATAATTTTTATATTTAAAAATATACTTCCTACCATG
This sequence comes from Cordylochernes scorpioides, assembly GCA_030710605.1. NCBI lineage: Eukaryota > Metazoa > Arthropoda > Arachnida > Pseudoscorpiones > Chernetidae > Cordylochernes > Cordylochernes scorpioides. The sequence goes on along the minus strand of CP092867.1, from coordinate 68,259,461 downwards.
TCTTATTTTTTTCCATCGGTTCCTGCACAAATATTTGCGATTTTAATCATACCATGGCCTGTATCGAGGGCCGTTCTGAGGTCAACCACTGAGAGGTCAGCGCCTGTATCAACCAAAGCTTCAAAAGTCCCTATCTTGTCCACATTAATTTTTAATTTTTATTTAGGGTCCAACTTCTTGATTCCGTTTATGGTCGACTAGCTTTGTTTGACAGATTCAGGCCCGACGCTTAGTTTAAATCTTCCAAAATGGAATATCTATTCCAGGTAGAAATATTTGTCTGTGTGTTATGACATACATCAGCATAAAGCCGAGGTCCTGATTTCTCTGATATTTCATTAATTTGGAATTTCTCATCGACCTTCTCTTGGGTAGCTGTTGAATTCTCTTCTAGGATTCTTATAAACTTGACCCTACAATAACGGACCACGTGCCTTGGCTTGTTAAACTTGAAGCAGATTGGTCTTCCACCTTCCGTCCTATTTTTGCTCGTTTCTTGGCTTTTATTGTAGGAGTTTCTCTGAAGGTTTGGTTTAGGTACAAAGTTTAGATTATAAGGACGTCTAGGGGTAGAGGGCTGGGGCAAGTTGTTTCGATAATGCCTGGGAGTAGGAGGGGAGTCGTTCTTGAAATATTTGGAAGCAGGGGCCTGGGGCCTGGAAGTGGTCTGATAGTTTCGCGTGGCAGTCGGCGGCACATTCCTTTATGTTGTTGGGGTCTAGAATAGCGTGGACCGTTATATAGGCTTCTGGATTTCTCCACACGTTCCCGATATTTCTTCTCAAAAGAATATTTTTTCTTTTTGGATACGACAAGAAGTTCATCGGTCGTTTTAGGAGGGTATAGCTAGAGCGCGAATGAGTACTATTTTTTCATTCATCAAATAATGTGTTCGATTTTCGTTTCTTCTTTCGTTGCGGGGTCAAGCTTGTTGCACAACACTAAGATGACTTCCGCGAACCTGATTGCTGGTTCATTCTAGTGTTGCATTTTGCAAAGCTTCATTCTCAATTCTTCTTTATTCACGTTCAGAGAAAAGTCCTGAATGAGGCTGATTTTAATATTTTCCCACTCGTGAAACTAGCTTTTTGCAAATTCAACCAGGTTTTAGCACTTCCCGTCATGTTCATGGCGATATAACGGGCAATTATGTAGTCTGCCCAATGGTAGAGGTAACCAATCTCTACGAGGGATTCTATCCATGGGCGAGGGTTTTCTGTCCCGTCATATTTCGGAATTTCTATATTGGGGTTCAAAGCAACTGGTTCGTAACCAGCATCTCTACCATTTGTTGCTCCAAGTTGCAGCTTTGCAGGGTCGTCAAACTTTGTTTTTTCCTTCTTGATGTTATTCACGTTTCCTGAGCGGGTTTCCATATTCAAAGCAAATAAATAAAAGTAAATAAAAAGAGGTAAATAAAATAAATTACCTTTCAAAGTTATTGTGTTTATTTATTCTTGTCTTCCTCTAAATCGCGATCCGCAGTCTCCGTCTAGGTCTTTTCTCGCTCCAATAACCAATCAAAAAATATATACAATGAATATAACGAAAGAAATGAAATTATAAAAAGGAATGATGATAATATAAATTTTCTGTTTTAAATAAATATTAAATATCATAGAATATTTTGAATAAATGAAGGGCGCATTAAAATTGATGTAACAATATAGACTCTTGGAAAATGTATTTTGAATGGACTTTGTACATAAGCTTATGAAGCATATTGTGAACTTATTATTGTGTGCATTTCTACTGTCCTTGAAAGCTTATGTCCATTATTCATTCAAAAAATCCATTCAAAGAGTCTAGCATCAGTAGGTAATATAACAGCGTTATGGTGGATTGAACTGGCGAAACCGCAGGGGAGGGTTCATAACTGATGAGCCATGATCAGGTAGCCCGGTGAAAGCACTAAGTTCTCGCTTTGGTTGCGATGTGAGGTCTGCTATGAGCGCTCCTTATTCAGAGGAGTGCCTTAAGCAAACCCTGAAGTAAGTTCTTACTGGGCTTGTATGGGAGGTGGCGAAACGCTTTTACCTAGTATGATGAGTTTCAGCGGGTTGAATACCCAAAAATGGCGGTTGGGATAGGCGAGTACCACCTCTTGTTATTCATTAAAATTAGGTTGACTTTTGATATGGCAAAATCGCACGCTGCATCTTTATACAAACTCGCATGTCTTTATCTGTGTCATCCACCATTTTGAATAACCAGAGTGCCTCTGGGCCCGCTCAACAATGTACATATTTTTAAATCATATACAAATCAATCCCTATATGAACCCTCTTGTTCCAAACTAAATGTAGGGAGTAGGAATAACGACAAATATGAATTTCTATATATCGCAATGGGTGAAAATAAATTATTGAACTTTAGATTATTTGGACGCGCTGGTTTCTATCGAAAAGTAATAACGAAAGTGCAAACAGAGCGCAGCATTGAAGAGCTTTTGAGTTGACCCTAAACATATGGCAACATGTTTTCAAAAGTTTGTAACTATCATAGACGCGAATGATTCTTTTTTTTTTCAATCGAACAATATCTACTAGCCTCACTGGGATGAAAAATTGATGAGAAGGAATGGCTCATCAGCTCAAAGAGGTTTCGCCAGTTTGAGCTACCAATGTTAGATTACATTTTTTGGTGTTCTTTATATAGTCTCATATAGGCTCTTTGAATAGGTATTTTGAATGGACTATGTACATAAGCTTATGAAGCATATTGTGTACTTTATCCTACTGTCCTTAAAAGCTTGTCCATGGTTCATTCAGTATACCCATTTCAAGAGTCCAGCATCAGTATCAGCAATAGAAGGAAGACCAAATAGGGTAATATAAAACCGGTATGGTAGAATTCACTGCCGAAACCGCTGGGAAGGTTCACCACTGATGAGCCAGACCCTCCCATTAATATTTCATTGCAGTAAGGACAGTAGATAAATTTTTCAATTTTTAAAAATAAGCATCCGGGTCTATAATAATTTCGAGTTTTCATAACAGATGGCGCGCTGATGCATCATGATGTTCACAAAAGTATATGTAATAATAGTTTCGAATAAATACTTATCTTCTATCGTCAAGCTCAAATTGAATCCAACAGATTTATGACAAAAGCCATATTTTTCAACTCTGGACCAGCTATAGAGGTTACGACGTTTGCAACCCTCGCGCCTTCATATATTCTTCATGCACTTGTATAATATAATTACAATCATATTGTTTATTATTTTTGAAAATTCTGGTTTTCTCCCTCGTCCGAAATTAGTTCTTTATATTTTAGGCAACGGCATATATTTTATTTCGCGGGACAATTATAACCAACGAAGAATGAGCAAAAAGCTTTCATTATATTGTCTCTCCCTATTGAATCGATTTATTTTTCAAAGGATATTCATTAAATTATAATCCAATCGTGGATCGTTATTGTAAAGTTCCTGCTTGGATGTAATGAACTTTAAGAATATTTTTCCGCATTTTTGTGCTGTACTTATCAGCACAGAAGGTAAATTAATTATTAGATTCTCAGATGGCGAAATACATCCTTCTATCATTTTCTATTAGCTCTGATACTTGAACTTGGAAAGCGTAAACATATGGTTCGTAAGTTTGCGAAGCTAATTTGAGTTATGAATAAGACGTCTGTGATAAGTCGTTCGTTAACAATTGATCGAATACGTTGTAGCACTCACAAAGATTGGTTTTGCAACAGCACTGATTTTAGAATAGCCAGATTGAAAAGTAATATTGTGTTCAAGTCAGTTCATCTATTCCTTCGGCGCCATTATTTTAGGATCGAAATCGGGAAACAAAAAACAAAACGTTTACAAATATCCTCATCTCTGTTGATATTGCTTGGTCTTAAATGAATGTCTTGCAAAATTTCTTCCGAAGAAAATTTTTCGAATTGAGCCAGTGCGATGTTGTTAGAGCAACAAAGTAATCAGATAATGAGAAGATTGTTGTAATTCTATCGGGGGGGGGGGGGGGGCTCATCATTTGGCAAAACATCTCCAAATTGAATCAAATACACGAGTCTCTTTTTCTTTTCAAAAGTCTTCACGCCGCAAATTCAAAGGTATATTTCGAGGCAGAGCTTCTCTTCGACTTTATAGAAATGTATAAATTATTCTTACAGATGCGCAAAGTTCAAATATACTTCAAATTTGAAATAAAAGTTATCAAAAAGCCTTTTTTTTTCTTCTTCTTTTTGAAAGACTCCGCGCTGCAATTTCGAAGGTATATCTTGAGGCAGAGCTTCTCAACGACTTTATAAAAATGCATAAATTATACTTACATATGCACAAAGTTCAAATATACTTCCAACTTGAAATGAGAGTTCTCGAAAAGGCTTTAAAAATATATCCATTGTTGTTACTATGGCGTTAAAAAGGGAAAAAAAAAGAATATTAAATATATATTTTTCCCTCTATTCTAATAATGTTTTAATGTAAATCGAACTATTACATTAAAAGGCATTTTAAATTTCATCGATTAAGCTTCAAAATGATAGCGTTTAACATAAAAATAACAATAAAACGAATTAAAAAATAATTTTAAAGAAGTCGATATGTTCAAACTATTAAATACTTGATATAACATCATAAAGGAATTAAAAGTTATGATTTCAAAAAGAAACAAACTATTTGATAACGATTAATAAATGTATAAACAAATACAACAGCGCTGCTAAAGCATTTTATATAAATTTTTAAAATAAATATTTTCGGATATTAAAATATTAATATATATTGAAATATAAAATATATCGAGTATACATTTTTATATTTACATTTTAAACTATCAAAAATAAAATAATACGCCATTTTTAAATCGATATAACTCCTTATAATATAACGATCTAACTATTTCAAAATATTTGCTTAAAATAATTTATTTTAACGCCTAAAAACCACATATTATACAAAATATAGGTATATATGTTAATTTAAAAAAACAACCTTATATAGTCGAATACTTATAATAATATTGTCATTTTGTATATAGAAACACATCTATAAATAATTATACGCATGATTGACATGCGTCATTGCATCACCATATGCATGTACTTTGTACAAACCGAGAATGAATAAATAAAACTATGTAATAGATTAAGAACTGAGATATAGCAAGATTGAGAAAAAATCCATCAACCCTAAAAAGGAATTTGACAGGTCGTTCCATCAAGGTCAAAGGGTGTAGAATACCGCAGACGCCCCACGCCTTTTGCACCCGCTCAAAGTCCATTCTCCCCGTCGGCAAAGATATATATAAGACCTCTGACCTAGCCCAATATATAGTCACTTAACCATCAGCGTGTGCCCTCGTCGGTTGTACCCAGGTCCACCTCATCGACCATGTAGAACAGTAAGAACTCTTTTATATCCATCTTGCTCTTAGCTCGACTCCTATCTGTTCAGGGAACTTTCCTACTATAACTGTGTCTCTTCGTTTTTTTGTGTGTGGACATTCCCAAGCTTTCCACTCTGCTTCGACCAAGACTGCCTGTACTCTGTGAGAACTGTTAAAGGTCCTCCAAGGTGCAGGGAGGTACTGGAAAACTCTCCACGCCCTGACTGTTCCTCTCGGTTACTACAGGTTTGACCCTCGGTTATCACAGCTTTAGCGAGAGTCGACAGGATACCTCATCACAGATAAGTCGACAGGATGACCACAACGAAGTATGACGACAACAAAGAGGTAAGAAGCTTGTCCAGATAGAAGCGAGAGAGAGAATCAACACTCCAACGACACAGCCGAAGATTCCGCAAAATATGCCGGTGAGACGTCCCCAACCTTCGGTCTTACAACGCAATCATCTTCCATGCGACATGCCGCCGTCGCCCAACAGAAGCTACAAGCTTCTACAAGCCCTACATGGAGCGTCTTCCACGTCAGCAGGACGACAACGAAAGACCAAATCTCCTGACTGAAATCATTAAAACTGTGAGTTTTTAAAAACCTACGTAACTTTCTCCTCATGCTCACAACTTGATTATTCATAAATTTATTGGTTATTTTCACTGTAATCATTTTTAAAATCATTTTTTTTTTCATTTTTATATCATTTCAATTCAAATATCAAATCTTTTACACCCTCATTTATCAATTTTTACTTTATTTTAAGCACCTTATGAATTTTAATTCATTACTTTCAATTTTACTTAAGAAAAAAAATCATTATTTTTTAATTACTCGAATCATAATTCTAAACTTATTTGTGTGTTCTTCTTAATATCTTATTTTTATACCAAAACACCAATTTCTTAATCAAATACTCAAAACTTTGCAAAAACCATTGTTAAGTTCACTATTTTATTTAAACGCCCCATTCAAATTATAAGTCACTATCACGTCATTGCCCTTTTAAAAGGATAATTTTCGCACTACAATAATCAACGATTTTAAAAATATATTCAAATTTTAATAAACATGGGTGAAACGCATTCTTTTAAATTGCAAAAATCGAAAGATACAATATCTTCAAAATCACAAGAAAAGTAACTGTCCTTCCCCAAAACAAGTTAAAAATCCAACATAGTTTCACTCCCTCGTCTTTTCCTTTTACATGCATAATTATTAATTATCCACACAACTCTCTCAACAAACTTCAACACACTCCCTCATCACTTTCTCCAATTGGCCACCAGCTATTAGCACGCGAATTAGCAACAAAGCAATCTCGAGCCACACAAGCTCCATATCGTCGTCACTAAACGTGCCACACCCACTAACAGCCAAAATATCTCGATGTGTTTTGTACAACCACCACCCATGACTAGAACATTTGTAGCTGGATTTTTAGAATATGGACACTCCAAGAGAGACATATCTATACGTAATAGTGGATCATTTAACGCGATATGCTTGGACCTTTCCGTCGAAGTCCACCAGTACCCTAACGTACATTCAAACCCTCAAAACTGTACTACAACAAGGATTTCCAAAATGTCTGTTATCTGACAGAGCGCCCGATTTAACCTCAGAAAAATTCCGTAAATTTCTAATAAAACATGGTATACAACCCCTACTCACCACAAGCAATAACTCACAAGCAAACGGTTTAATAGAACGCTTAAATGCGACCATTATAGGCAAGCTCAGACTAGCTTATCTAGAAAATCCGAAAGCTTTCCGGACTCAACTAGTCCGGGAACTATAATAATACACTCCATTCTGTCACAAGTTTTCCACCCACCTACATAATGTTCAATGTTATCCCACCAGATCTACGAACTCATCTTAACCCATACCCCGAAATAACTATAGCTCGAGAGATAGAACGCTCTCGTACCCAAAATAAGAATAAAGAAGATAAAGAAACATTTGATAAGCAGCACAGAACACCACATTTCGAAGTGAATGATCTTGTTTTGGTAAAAAATTATAGACATCCCTACACATAAATTGACACCATATTTTACTGGAACATATATAATTGTTGAAATTATCTCACCCAAATTCTTTCGAATAAATCGCCCCAATCAACCCCTCAATAGAGACAGTGACAATATACATGTCAATAAATTAAAATATTACACAAAGAATGTTCTGTACATCACACCTCTACAACCCCGATTTGTTCAAAACCACAGCGATTGTCTCAATATGTATATCCTAGTGAATTCAATCATTTGACTTCAGATATCTTCGAGACGCAACTATTCCGAATTATACCGCCTACAACCTCACAGCCCTTTTTGCAATGTAAATCCCGGTATTTTCAAATAGGCAAGAAAAATGACAACCTCGAAAAAAAAAGAAGAGAGAGAAGTAAAAGACAAACCTATCAAAAATCCCGCGGAGGATGAGTGACCCCAGTAATAGAATCCCCGACAAAAAACAACAGCAATTGCCATTTAGTCGACCCCGTTTCATGTATACACAACGTCCTCTCTCCCAGCTCACAAAGCTGTCATCTAAATAACCGCTATCGGAATGATCGCCATTGGTAACACGTGTTTCACATCAACCATTTATATTTTTTCGAGAATTTCACAAATTCCCAGACAGAGAGTCATAAAAACGCCGATGTTTACCAAAGGGATATGAACTACCTACACACCACATTGATGACTTCTCTCTAGAATACTTTTTGTACCATTCCACTACCAAAATATACTATATTCTATTTTTGTATAATTTTTATTTTTATTTTTTACCTTTCAATTATATAAGCAAAAATTTTAATCCAACATTATTTAAAAAAATTCAATTTTACTTTTATTTTTCATAATATTATTTTAGTTTTATAAAACATTTTTATCCTTATTATTATCACTTTTATATTTGTAGGTTTGATTTTGTCCATTTAAACTTTATTCAACCACAATCACATCTCTATATTTTTATTGATTTTATATTTGTTTTTATACCTTTAGATAATATGACCATGTTTATCATTAACTATGGGGCATCCATAGCAATCATTTACAACAATCCATTTCTCTAACCACTTCAGAGTACTTTTCTCTACTATCTATTTCAGCCATTGCTTCACATCAACGTAGAAAAACGACAGTACTGCTTGGCAATTTTTTTGATTTCGTAATTTCAACAAACTCTTTGAACACAGTTCCCCAGATTTAAAAATCCCAAATTCTGGCTTGAACACGCTTCTAAATTTATTCCAATCATACGCAGAGCACAATCACTAACGCATGCACAAAGCGTTCACAACTCTCAATTTTTTTAGCTCTAGTGGATCACAATCAACCTTTGATTTCAAGTCAAGTAAGATCACCTACTGTCGCTACAACAATTTTACTTATCGCATGGCTCATTCACTCCTTTCACAATCATATTAATGAACAATATTTTCTTCAACAACTTTTCAACCCAATAACCCTACAATTGTGACAAAGCACTTTAACCCTTATACAGGATCACAAGTGAAACATTGCCTAGGAAGACGCTCAAGTCTTTATCCTCGCTTCGCACCTGGATCTAAGTATTTGGTTTATTGTGTAATACTTACAATTGCATATTCTTTAACCCCTAACCCTTTTCAACGCCCACCGATAATCTCTTAGAATATCAATTTTTGGAATCATCATTATTTTTTTATCACACAGAGGTTTTATCTAAATTTCTCTTTTATAATGAATATCATAACCTTTAGATTAAACATAAGTGTTATTTTTATTATTTTCAGATATATACAAACAAACATCTTTTTATAGTCCTTTTTATAACCTCACAGTTTAAATTAATTAAAATACATTTTAATTACTTACCTGTGTTAGAGAGGCTTTACCCGTTTCAACCCATATAAACCCTTTCACTCCAGGGGCCCATCTATGGTAATTTAAACCAACAACCTTATATTGTAGAATACTTATAACAAGATATATAGAAACACATCTATAAAAAATTATACGCATGATTGACATGCGTCATTGCATCACCATAAGTAATGTACTTTGTACAAATCGAGGATGAAAAAATAAAACTATATAATAGATTAAGAGCTGAGCTAAAGCAAGATTGAGAAGAAATCCAACAACCCTAAAGAAGAATTTGGCAGATGGTTCCATCAAGAGCAAAGGTGTAGAATACACCTTGGAAGACGCTCAAGTCTTTATCCTCGCTTCGCACCTGGATCTAAGTATTTGGTTTATTGTGTAATACTTACAATTGCATATTGTCGCCCACGCCCTTTGCACCCGCTCAAAGTCCATTCTCCCCGTCGTCAAAGATATATAAGACCTCTGCCCTAGCCCAATATATAGTCACTTCACCATCAGCGTGTGCCCTCGTCGGTTGTACCCAGGTCCACCTCATCGACCATGTAGAACAGTAAGAACTCTTTTATCTCCATCTTGCTCTTAGCTCGACTCCTATCTGTTCAGGGAACTTTCCTACTATAACTGTGTCTCTTCGTTTTGTGTGTGTGGACATTCCCAAGCTTTCCACTCTGCCTCGACCGCGACTGCCTGTACTCAGTGAGACCTGTTAAAGGTTCTCCAAGGTGCAGAGAGGTACTGGAATACTCTCCACGTCCTGACTGTCCCTCTCGGTTACTACAATTTTGACCCTCGGTTATCACAGCTATAGCGAGAGTCGACAGGATAACGCCCTCACATATATTTATATTATTTCGATTTCATTAAGTGAGCTATAAATGAATAATCATGAAATTAATTTATATTTTTCATTTTGAAGCAAAATTTAATATTTAATATTTAACCATCAGTTAACCTAAAGAAATTCTTCAATGTGAAGGCGAGTGTATATTGATATTCAACCTCAAAGACCTGGGGTCAAATCCCGCATTGGATACTTTATTATTATTATTATTTTTTTTTCAATATACTTTTATTTATTTTTATTAAAAACAAAATTCCTTTTTGGCTCTCCCTTTTTTATTTTTTTTTTAAGCGAACACGACCTTAAGAGGCCTTTTGCCGCGCAATCTTTCAAAGAAGTATGAAAGGATAAGAAAAAAACACCCTCTTCAAAGACCATAACAGATTTTCGCTACGACTCTGTATTGAAAAACTCATATTTTGAGAACTGATACGCGCTAGAACACCCAGGAATCTGTGGATGGACTCGGACGCTAACATTAATGGCCCGGTTCCAGCGAATTTTATCAACCGACCCTCAAGCATCTCGGGAGTTTCTAATTCTTGAACTGGCTAAACTTTCGACCTTTCTCTCTGGGCTCGGTCGAATATTAGCCGAGCTGCGATAGAATATGCCTATTTATGTCTAGTACACCTCGAAAACGCCGACGAATGTTTCAAACATGAGAATAGGAGCTAGCGTGAGACCCTTTTAGATGCTCTGGCTAATGCTGTGTGCCTCCATTACTTTTACCTGCACCCAAGGACGCAAACTCAGGTCATTTTAGTCAGTATTCCTTCGTGTCGCGGAATATTTTGACGAGGGTTTAAACAGCAGTTGCACTCCGGCATCCAACAATGGTCTCTAGGTTGTCGCTCTCTAATTTGCTAAGAGCCGGTGTTTCGGCTTTGTCATAGACCAGAGGCCCCTAGTTTGCGTCGACCGTCAAGGTCTTTAAGGTGCGTCCTTTATCTTGAAAGAATCATAATTTCTGTAACTAATGAGCCATCAGAGAAGAAAAGAAAGGCGAGATGATGTCAGCGGAAAAGCAAACGAGCAAAAAATGTATGTATGTATATATATACTTGGTGTTCTCCTTTGAGGAAGCTATAAAAGCCTTCGCCATAATCAGGGACCCGGTGAGAGCATTAAGTCCTCGCTTTGGTAGCGATGTGAGGTTTGCTATGAACGCTCCTTATTCGGAGGGGTGCCTAAAACAGCCCCTGAAGTTAGTCCTTCCTGGGCTTGTATGGAAGTTGGCGAAAGGAATATTCCCAGTATGATGGGTTTCAACAGGTTTAACACCCCTAAAATGGCGGATGGGATAGGCGAGTCCCACCTCTTGTTACTTATCACCAGTAGGTTGACTTTTGATAAGGCACAAGCGCACGCTGCATCTTTATACAAACTCGCATGTCTTTATTTGTGTCATCCACCTTTTTGAATAACCAGAGTGCCTCTGGGCCCGCTCAACAATGTATATACTTTTGAATATCATATACATCACAATCCCTATATTAACCTTCTTGTTCCAAACTAAATGTATGGAGTAGGAATAACAAAAAAGATGTACTTCTATATATCGCAATGGGTAAAAATAATGTATTGAACTCCAGAATATTTGGCAGCTGGTTTCTATCGAAAACAAATAACGATAGGGCAAAAATAGCGCAACATTAATTAGCTTCGAGTTGACCCTAAACATATGGTAACATGTTTTTACAAAAGTTTGTAACTATCATAGGCGCGCATGTTTTTTTTTTATTTGAAAATTTCTACCAGACTCACTGCAATGAAAAATCAATTGGAAGGCATGGCTCATCAGCCCATAGCGGTTTCGCCAGTTTAATCTACCAATGTAATTTTACATTTTTGGTGTTCCTTATATAGATTCTTGGAATAGGTATTTTGAATGGACTATGTATACATAAGCTTATGAAGCATATTGTGTACTTATTATTGTATGTGTTTCTACTCTCCTTAAAGGTTTATATCTATAGTTGATTCAAAATACCCATTCCAAGAGTCCTTGATCCTACCTTTGTGATCAGATGCCCAAGCAATTCCACTTCTTGCACTCCAAACATTAATTTATTGGCATTGATTCTAAGGCCATGCTTTGAAAATATTTAAAAGACCATGTCCAAGTGAGTTTCATGCTTTTCCTTGTTTGTGGAGATTATTAGGATATCATCAATGTATGGGAATACAAAGTCTAGGCCAAATAGTACCTCATTGATAAGAAGTCGCAGGGGCATTTCTGAGTCCAAAACTCATTACGTTGAATTCGAACAATCCAAATGGTGGTATTACAGCTGTTTTCTCCTTGTCTTCTTCAGCTATTGGGATTTGATAATATGCCTTAAAAAGGTCAATTCTGGAAAATAGTTTTTTTCCTCTCAATATATGATGAAAATCTTCTAATCTATGAATTGTGTACCGGTCAGGAATGGTCATATTATTCAATCTACGATTGTCCCCACATGAGCGGTACGTACCATCTTTTTTCAATGTCATGTGCAATTGGCTTGCCCATTGAGATTTGGATAGACGAATAATGTCATTTTCAAGCATATATTGGAATTCTTGCTGTGCTATTCTGAGGCGTTTTGTTTCCAATTGTCTTGCTTTTGAAAACACAGGAGGACCTGTTTTTCTGATTTGATGCTCGACTTTTGGATGACGTATGAAAAGGTTGAATATATGAAGAGTGATGGTCTATATATGAATGGACGACGTATGGAGGGTGAAAAATATGAAGAGTAATGGCGAACGGAAAAATAAAAGTGTCCAGGAGCGGGAATCGAACCCACAACCTTCTGCTTACCGGGCAGGTGCCATGTCCACTAGGCTATCCTGGACGATATTTTTCCGTTCGTAACTAATATTTAAACTGACTAGTAATACTTATAAATGACTGCGGCGTATAATTATGCGGTTAAACTGGTTGTATAGCTTTATAATTATACGCCGCTGTCATTTATAAGTATTACTCTTCATATTTTTCACCCTCCATACGTCATCCATTCATATATAGACCATCACTCTTCATATATTCAACCTTTTCATACGTCTTCCAAAAGTTAGAAATATTAAATTATTTCTCTTTGAAATTAAAAATGATTTTTCATAAATAAAAATAAACTTATGCGGTTAAACTGGTTGTATAGCTTTATAATTATACGCCGCAGTCATTTATAAGTATTATTAGTCAGTTTAAATATTAGTTACGAACGGAGAAATATCGTCCAGGTTAGCCTAGTGGACATGGCACCTGCCCGGTAAGCAGAAGGTTGTGGGTTCGATTCCCTCTCCTGGACACTTTTATTTTTCCGTTCGCCATTACTCTTCATATTTTTCACCCTCCATACGTCATCCATTCATATATAGACCATCACTCTTCATATATTCAACCTTTTCATACGTCATCCAAAAGTTAGAAATATTAAATTATTTCTCTTTGAAATTAAAAATGATTTTTCATAAATAAAAAGAAACTTATGCGGTTAAACTGGTTGCATAGCTTTAGAGTTTAAATTGTTGTTAACATTTTGATGTTCCTTTTGTGTGTATTGGTCAAATATCATTTCAATATTATAAAATGTTAAGTATATGTGTTTGATATATTATATAAATATTATATATTATATAATTTATGATTTATTTTTAGAATGATATATAATTATTTTTATTATATTATTATGACAACAAATAATGTGATATTAATGTTAATTTATATAATTTTAATAAAGTATATTTTATGAGCATTATATATTTATAAGATGAATATTTTAATTTAATATTTGAATTAAATAGGTATTAAACAAATTAAGACTTATAATGTAAATATGAAAAGTTAATATTTGGGAGCCGCTACTCACTTAAGTGAAAACTTAAAGTCGAAAACGTACGTGGGGTCCATAGCGAGTGGTGTAGCTACTTGTCTTCGGTGTAGTTTCTTCAGCAATGTCGGGCATAGGTGGCAGAATTGAAGAATCGTAGAAACTTTGAGGGGTGTTTTCTATTAATGTAGGCTTTAGTCTGTTGACAGAATTACTTTGTCTTGGTTGTTAATTTTAACTGTAAATGTCTTCGAAGATCTTGATATTACTGGAAATGGACCTTCGTATGGTGGAGATAATGCTCTTTTTACAAAATCTTTTCTTATAAAGACGTGTGAGCAGGTTTCTAAGTCTTTATGAGAAAAAAATATTATTTTGGCTTGTTTTTCTTGTTGGCTGTGGTCGAATCCTACTCATATATTTTTTTAATTGAGTGGCAAAATTTGATGAATCGGGGTTTTAATTTCTGAATTGGTTAGTAAATCAGCTGGAAGATTTAAAGTTGTCCCGAAAACTATTTCTGCAGTAGTGAATTTCAGGTCTTCTTTGTAGGATGATCTGATGCTTAGCAGTACTAGAGGCAAAGCATCTATCCAATTAATAGTATTTCCGCTTGCCATGGTTGTAACTTTAATTTAACGATGCAAGCCTTCGACAAGACCGTTTGCTGCAGGGTTGTATGCCGTTGTTCGAATTCTGTTGGTGCCAATGAGTGAAGTGAGTTCCTTGAAAAGATGAGATTCAAATTCACGACCTTGGTCAGTAGTTATTGTTGCTGGAACTCCATATCTAGAAATCCAACCGCGAAAAAAAGCTTTTGCTACGCTTAGTGCAGTGTTGTCCGAAATCGGAAAGGCTTCAGGCCATTTTGAATATCTGTCTATAGCAGTCAAAATGTGGGTACAATTTTCAGAATGAGTCAAGATGAACGTGTTCAAAGCGAGTTGATGGGAGAGAAAAAATTCCGTGTTTTGTAATTGTATGCCTGTGAATTTTGCTTTTCTGACAATCTAAACAGGACTTTGACTAATGATTTATTGTTTTATTCATTTTGAGCCAAAAGTTTTTTTGAGTCATTAGTTTTCTTGGTGCACGAATTCCTGGACGAGACAAATTATGGAGAGAATTAAAAATTTGGCGTCGGAAATTTTCAGGCACGAAAGGTCTTGGATTCCCCGTAGAAAAATCGCAGTATATTAATTTATTGCAGAAAGGAACTTGTTGTTTTATTGATTTGATTGTTTGTGAAGAATTTGAATTATTAATGAGTTTACAGTTCTTTGTTAATCTAGGCTACCATTCATGTGAAATAAAGTTTCAATTTTAATTCTTGAAACGGTGTCAGCTACAATGTTTTCACTTCCTTTAACATAGCGTATGTCCATGGAGAATTGGGAAAGATAGTTGAGGTGACGTTCTTGACGAGGTGAACGTTCAGATTTTGATGTGAAGGCATACGTTAGAGGCTTGTGGTCTGTAAAAAGCATTAATGTTTTCCATCAAGGAAGTATGAGAAATGCTTAACAGAAAGGAATGCAGCTAGGAGTTCTCGGTCGAATGCTGAGTATTTCGTTTCTACTGCGGATAGCTTTAAAAAAATGAAATTGGTACCCATGCAGTGTCATTCAGTTGTTGGAGGACACCACCAACAGCAACGTTGGAGGCATCAACCATTACACTTAATGTAGATTTGGGTTGAGGATAGTTTAAACGTGTGTTTTCTGCAAGAGCGTTTTTGATGTTTTAAAAAGCTTCTAATGCGTCTTAAGTCCAATTTAATGATGTATTTGGAGATTTAGTTTTTAGAATTGAATAAAGTGGAGCTAAAATATGACTTGAGTTTTTATGAACCTGTGATAAAAATTTACAAGACCAATAAATATTTTGAGTTAACGGGTCGAATTAGGCTGAGGAAAATATTTGCTGATTCTTATTTTCTCAGGAAGAGGTTTTATTCCTTTGTTGTCAATGATGTGTCCAAGAAATTCTAGTGAAGGTTTTCCGAAAACGCTTTTAGATATTTTGACTGTTAATCCATGATTGGAAAGTCTTTTGAAGATGGTATGTAGATGTTGAATGTGATCATTTTCATTTTTAAGGCGATCAAAACATCATTAATGTAAACGAAGACAAATTCAAGACCTTTAGTTACTTCATCCATGAATCTTTGAAATGTTTGGCTTGCGTTTTTTAAACCAAAGTTCATGCGTGTGAATGGCGTTCTATATAAGAAAAATTACGACCCTGAAGGTAAACCATGGATGCTTTTAGTCCCAAAACAGATGGGGCATGAAATTCTTAAAGATGCCCACTACACTCCAATGGCAACTCATTCGGGGTTTGTAAAGAGCTATGGCCGCGTTAAAAATAGATTTTTTATCTGGATTTAATAGGACAGTTTCCCAATACATTGCTCATCGAAAGAATGACAGTTAAGGAAGGACCTGCCTCAAAGATCCCCTGGACTACTAGTCCCAATACCGCCAACTACCTCGTCTTTTCAAAATATAAAAATTGATTTTCTGGGAAGATTCCCTTATCCCACACGGGAAATGGATGGATAATAGTTGCGACTGATTATCTCACCAGATTTGGCCACAAAGGCCGCAACAACAGCGGAAGCTACTGAGTTAGCAACCTCCTTATTGAAGATGTCATGCTCGAGCACGGCGCTCCTCGGGAGATCATTGCTGACAGAGAAAGGAATTTCATGCCTCACAAACCATACGAAAAATAAATAATCTAAACGAGACAATTCACAGATGTATCGTGGCGTACCATTCTCAAACGATAACTTTGACAAAAAGACTCAACAAGACCCTGACTGTAATGAACTCGATGTATGTTGACGTTGATATGAAAATCCAACAATCACTCTGTTGGTAAAATAAATGGCCAGGCGATAGTTTCAGTTGCCAACAACGACCAGACACAAACTCTCATAAATAATGATTTAATGTCAAAGAAACGACAGTGTTTCATTCATCGCTATTTAAAATAGCAAAGAAATACATCCACTCAGGAGTCCTGGATTTTATCCAAGATCAAGACATCGTAAAAGCCCTGGCGCCCTATGGACAAGTTGTCAGCGTCCGCCCCGACAGATAACCCGCTCCTGAAACATCTCTCCTCGCTAAGAAGAGAGATTGTTTTCAACAATGAAGAAAAATGCTAATGCCCGCTATAATCACCATTACCCTATGGAGAGACCATGCAAAGTCTTCATTGAGAAAGACGTGGTTTGCGCCGCGTGCAGGAGACATGGGCACACCTGAAATAAATGCCCATTTGACCCGGAAATTAGGGCAAAAATCACAAAGACTTTTGCCGAGGCCCTGAACCCCACACCACAGTCAGAAATGACTAAACAACTGCCAATGGAGGAAGAAGAACCGGCCCAAGACGGCCCAAACTCCTGCCAAAAAGAGACCCCTCGCAGCCTCTTTAGAGAGCGAATGCAGCAAACCAGAAATAAACGACCTAGGAAAAAGAGTTAAGGCAAGGGGAATTGCGCCCTACCTACCGTGACCCGGGAAAGGAGGAGAATGCCAACCATACAGGGATGCAGAAAGAGGACAAGATCCTCAACGTGGAACGCTTCCTGGCGGAGTTTCCAGGAGCAAAAAAAAAAAAACACGCGAATAAAGAAACAAACGAGGATGATGAGGAAATGTAGGCCAGCCAAGCGGACTGGTCGATGACCTCCTCCCAGCACGAAAAATAATTACTAGAGTGTGAACTAACCCACACCTGGAAAAAGCAATCACAGCGATTTGAAAAAAAAAAAACTGGATTCTCAAGTAAAAATAAAGATTCAAGAACAAGTTGAAAAGTACCCCGACCTTCAGCTTGACGTCGCCCGCCACCTTGAAGACCTTTTAGAACAAAAAAAAAAAAGACCATCAAAACTATGAAAAGTGAAGACCGTAAAAAAATAAACGGAAATATTCAGTGAGAAAAATTGATTTTAAAAACTATGAAAGATGAATGAAACTTCGTTTTACAAACTACCTCTCCCCTTTTTATCGCTTTTCTTTACCCTCTACCCTTTATCTTTTATCTTCTCGCTATCGTTTATATTGAAAATACACACTTTTAAAAACTAACCCGATATTTTTTATTTTAGTCTCTTTATTTTCTCACTTTTAATATTTTAAAATTATTTTTATTCTATACAATATTGGATTAATTATAATAAGAACATTAAGCATCCAGAAAAAAGTTTCTTTTTAAAATGTTTTTATTTAAAAATCTCTCAAGCTTTCGGGCAAGAAAACCCTTCTACGGGATGAAATATCTTACATTATTAAAACGTCAAGAAAATGATATTTAAAATTAAAATAAAGTGCTTTTGTTGTTTATATTTGTTTAAATGCAGAATCAACACGGGCTTCTGTTGCGCGTGCTTTCGAGTTCGAGTTTGCTATCCCGAGGCGATATCTTCACCTGGGGGTTATGGTATGAGTTCAGGGAATATTATGTTATAAATTTCCGGAATGTCTATTCTCTTCTGTTAATGCTATTGTGCTTTCTGGATATGATGGATTCTAATATAAGTCTCTGTAGTCTATTGGGGAAGTTGGAGTAATGGGTCTTTGGTTCTGAAAGTGAGAAGGAATGGCCTGTTTCTCTTATATGTTGGTATACTAAAGATCTATTGTCTTGATTGTCGATATTTCGTTTATGTTCTGATAATCTCATATTTAAATGTCTGCCATTTCGCCGACATATTTGGTTTTGCATTCTTTGCATTCTATGGAGTATATGGCATTCTTAATATTGAAAGGATAATCTTGCCCGAAAGCTTGAGAGATTTTTTAAATAAAAAATATTTTAAAAATAAATTTTCTCTGGATTCTTAATGTTCTTATTTTAATATTGATTCAAGGGATTATTCTATCGAACAATATTGGATGTTGGACTCTTCCGAGCCATCCTGGGACGTTTTAAAAAATTGATATTTGAAAAATAATAACGCCCAACGCCCGCGGAATCGCGAACAAAGAAATAAACGTTTTTTTACAAGAATGGATGAAAGAAAATGAAGCAGATATATACGCCATCCAAGAATCAAATATTGAAACTTTTAAAATGCAACACGATTTAAAAGAATACGAAATTTATGTAAATGAACCTATTTATCACGGCGGTGGACAACTTTTTATCATACATCGATCGATACTTTGCACTAATTTTAAAACTATCAAAAACGGAATATTATACGCCATATAACTCATACTAAATAGAAAATTCGTTATTTTAATCAATGTACACCTCTCCCACGACCTCGACGAAGATTTTAGCGATCTGTTACTTATTCAGGACTTTTTGAACGCCTACCCGAGAGAAATCGTGACGAAAATACAATTTTTTATCCGATTTTAAGAAGAACAATAATTTTATCGATATTTTTAAACACATCAATCCGGGACTCGACGGCTTTACCCACGACGCCTTTATAAAAAAATAGACGTTTCAAAACCAGAATCGATGACGTTTTTTTGCACGACTATCTGACTCCTAATCTAACGAAATGCGAAATTTTGCCTCAACAACTATCCGACCACAACGCCATTTTAGCCCATCTACATATCAAAAATATGGAATTTACAAACAAGACCTTCCAAGTTACCAGCACGCGGACTCATGTTGCCTGCTCCCCTGGCCCTTTCTACACCACGAGCCCAGCGCAAGCGGTGAACCCTAGCTGTCCCATGGGTACTCCGACCACGGCACCAAACCAGGCCTGTCCCGACATACAATACGGCACAACAGTAGGTATTACATCACATAACTTTCGTTGAACAATTGCTCGTTCGAGCTAAACTATCTAATAATGTACACCTACCTCTACTACTTGATACCGGAGCCTCTATTGATATAATTAGTCGGAATGCTTTTAAAATAAACCAGTTTGCAAAAAAAAAAATAACCTGTCCACCCATTTAACTTGACTATTAAAGCCATAGCTAACAATGTTTTCACCATTGAATATATATTTTTAAACTTTGAAATAAGTGACATAACGCATAACTTAAAATGCCATATCATAGATACACCATTGCCTTTTGGCATACTATCCCTTAAATCCATAAAAAGATTTAAACTGTTTATAAACTGCCCTCAGCTACTCCCGTATCAAGATAATGTACCCCTACCAACTACATTGTACAAATTCACCTCGTTCAAGCAACAGGTGTCCCAAGGACAGGTTACTACAACTGTCCCATTTACTAATTCTTCCTCTCCTGAAACGGGTTGATTACACGTGTTGAACTCCAACGCTCTTATTTGGCTTCATTGTAATGTTGCTGATTCTATTTTCAACGCCCCTATTTCCTCCTTTTGCATAGCTTTGGACACAAGTAATCTAGGTCACTGTCCCTAAATTTTACGCAAGGTGTTGCACCAATTGGCACCCGTTTTCGCCGACAACAAATACGACGTCCTTATGTTTAAAATACCTCCCGTAAAAATCGATACTACTACAGACAAGGTGATTGCCTTACGTCCTTATCGGGTACCCCTAAATGACCAAATTGAAATATAAATACAAATCGAACAAATGCTTAAGCACGGGAAAACTGGCACCATACTTCACGGGCCCGTTCAAAATTATAGAGGTAATATATCCGAACGTAGTTCGAATTAATGGACCCATTCGACCCCTAAAAAATGAAGATGATACAGTCCATGTGATCAAACTTAAATTCTATACAGAAACCAGGCAATAACCGCGTTTCCACTGGTACATCTAAGCCAGTCCAACTGAAATTTAAAGGCAACCACCGAAAGGAAACGGTTCCCACAAAAGGGGCCCCTGATCCAAATAGCCATCCATCTCCACTCCCGGGATCCGATAAACTGAATTCTCCCCCCCTTTTCGTTTGACATGAGGTAACAAATCAGTCTACAGACAAAATAACTAATTACTTAATTCAATAACTAATCCCGCCTACTGAACCCCAATGAAATAAAATATCTATTTTTTTCATTACTAACCCGAAACCAAGTCACCAGGTCTAGATTCTCTCTCCCTCCGCCAACCACAGAGCGAGTTTACCGCTACTGTTAGATTTCTCCGCAGCTATATCGTCGCTCTCACCAACTTACCAGCGCTCCTTACTAATGAATTATCACCCTCGATTAACGGACTACACTAACCTAAACACAATCATGTTCCCATAACATCGACACTACAGAACAAGTACTTAACACACATATCTAACACTTTAAACTTGGATATAAAGGTCAAACATGAACAGACTCACGCACACTACCACTTCTCTGTTAGGTAGAGCCTAAATAGCTTATCGCAAATTCGAAAACTTTGAACTTATTCGTTCTTCCCGAGCGAAGAGAACAACCAACTAAAAGTCAGGAACTGTAATCCTTCGCAGCCCTGGCTAAGAATGACCAACTTTGAATCGTGACTTCCCTCTAAAACGGAGTGGATAGAGAACGAGCATCACTTAAGTGCCCTAGGGACCCGCATAAAAATCCATAGAACGCATTAAGCCTCGGGATATATTAACCTCCCACAGTAGACCTTAGATCCAAAGCAACACTATACCGACAAAAACCACACACCCACATATGTTTAAGAATGAAAAACCCCTTGACCGGTTAGAATAGATCGCCGTGTTTCCTGCCCACACAATATAAATGCCGCGTTAGGAAGAATCACGTTTTCACGTGTGTGGCGCAGGGACAAAAAATCGACAAGATTCGGACTCATTGAGTTTCACAGTTGAAAACAATGTGACCCACGATCCACGTCAAACATAAAACAAATTCAAGAAGATAAGTTAGAACAACTTATATTAACAATACCAAAGTTTTCGCAACCGAGAACAATTTACAGCTCCCCTGGAGAACCTAGGAGACAACACCTCCGTCCTTGCAGAAGGTACAGGTACATTGAGATCCTCGCCCGAGAATGTAATTAAACAATTATCAGGAATATGCTTTACTCATCTAAACTTAAAATGCCTTTCGCTACTTGGAAGCAACACCACAATTGGAAATATTAAACGCTAACCATCAATAACTGATAGGTTACTCAGATAGCGATTACGCTAGGTACATTGATTCAAGGAAAAGTACCACAGGTTACATCTTCATGCTCAACCATGGTGCTGTTTCATGGTCAAGCCAAAAGCAATCAACAGTTGCCCTGTTGACAACAGAAAGCTAATATATTGCTGCTTGCGCTGCTACTAAAGAACTGGTCTGGCTACGTAGACTTCTTATGAACATCGGGATCAAGATGGACAGACCCACAGTACTCAACATGAATAATCAAGCAGAAAAAAGCTGGTGCAGAATCATGAGTTCCATAAGAGAACAAAGCACATTGATGTACGCTATCACTACATTCGTACGAAGCAGGAAGATGGTGAGCTGATCACCAGATATGTCTGCAGTCTTCAGCAGGCGGCTGACCTCCTGACGAAACCTTTAGGACCGAAGCACTTCAGGCGGCTCTTAGAAAACTTCTATTACGTTGATCACAAGTTAAAGAACAATCAGTCTTCCAGCGCTTTGAACGATTTTCTGGAAAGAACACCCTTAGGAGTCTCAGTTGCTCAAAAATATTTTAATTAACAGAGGAGTATTTGTAAGTAGATATAGTGCTGTTGTTATTGAATGCTTTAAGTGTTTGAAGTGACTGTAATGAGAGGTATTTGAGATTTTCGCTTTGTCTTTTGAATGCTTTGTTCAGTTGCTATTCGAATAATACCGGTGATTTCGGTCTGTATAACAGTATAGTCCGTACAACTCTTCAATAACGAGATGCCCTTCGAGTCTAAAATAGTTGACAGGTTTTTCAACAAATTTGCATCCCGCTCTTTGATGGCTGCGCAATGTTCAGAGGTGTGCCAGACATACACGAGGCAACCTGCTCTTGCATTTTCATGATCCTCGCTCAAAATATAAAAAATGTTTAATAATGAAAACTTGCAGTGATACTCGTTCATATTCCATTCTGAGCATATAGCCCGAAGTGTATTTTGTTAAATTCAGGTAGCATCTTAGAAAGATATTCTAAACTTGGTTAACTAAATATTTTTATTTGGTCAAGTGCCCAAAAGGGTGCGGCATATAGCATGTGAGGCAAAATTGTCGAGTCAAATAATTTCATTGCCGCATTTAAAGAGTTCATCTCAGAATTTGTCAAGATACGGCTCCAATTGTTGCCAGGGCTTCGCCCTTGTAATGTACCGCTACTTTGTTTAGTGAGTTTGCAGTTTTAAGCAGGTACCCTAAGTATAGATATTTCGTACTTTTGTGGTAAGCAGATAAAAGAGGAGAAAATGTATTTAAAGTAAATATTTATTAGGTAAAAGATAAGACGTTATACAAAACAAAACAACTACATGGGGAAGATTAGAGTGGCTTGTTTTTGTCAGTGGCTCCTCCAGGCGGTGGCGCCAGGAACTAAAATGACGTCACGTGTCGTCTTGCTTTCACTCTTCAACACTTCCACTTGAAAGCAAGGCAGATATTCCAATGTCTTTAAAAAGTCTTTTAAAGCGTGTTGCTGGTAGAGCCTTTGTGAGAAGATCAGCCAATTGTTCTTCTGTTGGACAGTTGAATATCTTGATGATTTTCATTTTGTGCTGTTCGCGTATAAAGTGAAACTTGACATCAACATGTTTAGTGCGCTTGTGAAATTCTGGGTTCAAGATCAGTCTAATAGCACTCTGGTTGTCAATCATCAAAGGAACAGGATTATCATTGGGTGTCAGTTCCTTGATCAGTAGTTTAAGCCATACAGCTTCCCTTGAAGCCATGCTTGCTGCAATGTATTCGGCTTCTGTGGTAGATAAAGCCACAACTGATTGTCTTCGGCTAGTCCAAGTGACTGGTCCTTCTGCAAGTAGGAAGATGTATCCTGAAGTGCTCCGTCGTGTATCAATGTCACCAGCAAAGTCATCATCAGAGTATCCAATTAATTTAATCACATCTTTTCTTTTGTATAGAGTGCCTGAGTCCAAAGTTCCTTTCAAATATTTGAAGATTCTTTTCAGAGCATTCCAATGTGTGAGAACAGGAGCTGCCATCAATCTACTTAGCTTGTTAACGGCGAAAGCTATGTCAGGTCTTGTACAGACGGCAAGAAACATCAAACATCCAATAGCTTCAGCATATGGAACGTTATGCATGTCATGAGTATCATTGATGTTCTCTTTTGTCAATTTCATGTTGGGGTCAACAGGAGTCCCTGAAGAATTGCATGAAGTCATTTTGAATTTATCAAGTATTCTTTTTATATAACTGGTTTGACTTAGAAATATGAGGCCTTTTTCTTTGTCTTTATCTATCTCTAAGCCTACAAACTGGTTTTGCGTAGAGAAGGTGACTTCAAAAAGTGAGGACAGATATTGGGCTAATTCCTTCAACAGTTTGTTAGAAGTACTCATCATTATACCATCATCTACATAAAGAGCTAAGAGTATTTTCGCATCAGTCTTAGTTTGGTAGAACACACATGGATCAGCTTGTGATTGGGTTAACTGAAATTGTTTTAAGAAATATGTGAATTTCTCATTCCAGATTCTGGGTGATTGTTTTAGTCCATATAAACTTTTCTTCAGTTTACAAACCAAGTTTTATTTTAAACTTCTATTCCTTCTGGAATTTGCATATAGATATCTTCGTCAAGATCACCATTAAGAAAAGCAGTCTTTATGTCGAATTGCATAATTTCCATGTCCATGACAGTAGCTAAGGCTAACAAGACTCTGACTGAGTCATATCTTACAACTGGGGCAAAAGTCTCTTTATAGTCTATTCCTCTTCTTTGGCTGAAGCCTTTGGCCACCAGTCTTGCTCGATAACGATCAATTTCACCATTGCCTTTTCTTTTTATGCGGAAAATCCATTTACATCCTATAGCTTTTGCATTATCAGGAAGGTCCATCAATTCCCATGTTTTATTTTTAATAAGAGCCTGTTTCTCTTCATTCATAGTAATTTCCCAATTTATTTTATCTTTACTGGACATTGCTTCCTCATAAGTAACTGGCTCTAGGCTTTCAGCTATCCATGCACTAGCAACATCACACTGTGATGTCTTTCTAGGTCTAAAATTGTATGAGTGAGTTGGCCCACACGTTCCCTCCTGAGTAGAATCCTCATCTTGATGTTGCGAGGATCCCTCACTCTCAATTGATATAGGTGCAATTTTCATCTGAGTGTCGCATGTGTCAACAGGATTGGGTTCTCTTACAGTTACATTTCTACAAACTACAATCTGTCCGGATTTAGGATCATAAAGTCTATAATTCTTAGAAGTATGCTCATATCCAACGAATATCATTTTCTTAGTTTTACTATCCCATTTTGACCTAAATTGTTTAGGTATATTAGCATAGGCTTCAGAACCAAAGATTTTGAAATGTTTGAAAGTTGACTTTCTGCCACTCCAAAGTTCAAGAGGAGTTTTCTCGTTATTTGAAAGTGTTCTATTTAGAACATAGACAGCTGTGTTAACAGCTTCTGCCCACAGATTCTTTTCTAGCCCTGAGTCATGTAGCATTGATCGACTAAGTCCTAAAATAGTCCTTAAATCTCTTTCAACAAAGCCATTCTGTTGGGGCGTATAAGGAGCAGATCTTTCATGAATTATGCCATTCTTTCTTAAATAATCTAAAAACGATTGATTGACATATTCAGTTCCATTATCAGTTCTGAAAATTTTAACTGATCTGCCAAACTGATTTTTAATTAGGGCATCAAATTCTTTGAATTTAGTGAACACATCACTTTTATGCCTTATAAAGTAAACAACTCTGTATGCACTTTGATCATCTTTAAAAAGAAGAAAGTAATTTGAACCTCCTAATGACTGAGATTCCATTGGGCCACAAAGGTCAGAATGAATTAATTCACCTACCTCATACTGTTGTTTATTCTCGATGGAGCGGAATGATTGGCATTGTTGTTTTCCGTACTTACAGGCCTCGCAAAAGAAATCCTTTTCTTCTCTCAGCTTAAGATCACTAAACTGTCCATTTTTGGCCATCATCCTGATTGTGTCCACATTGATGTGTCCTAATCGACGATGCCACCATGTGAGAGAGTACGCATTTGCAGTATTGGCTTCAGCTTCATGTGTTACCTTGAAGAGCATTGTGTACAAGTTATTTGATCCTTTAGTTCCACAGGCAACTTTCTTGTCATTCATGAAGATATTACAGATTTCCTTTTCTGTTATTATTTTATTTCCCAAATTTGTTGCTGCTCCGGCAGAGAAGAGATTTTTATGAATTTCTGGCACATATATCACATTCTTTAATATTCCTTTTGTCCATTCACCGTCAACATAACATGAGATCAAAATGGTTCCCTTTCCAGAAGCATTGATGACATGGTTATCTTCTAGCTTGACTTGGTATTCTTCATCAAGTTCATTGAATTCTGAAACCCAGTCTATTCGATTTGTCATGTGCTCGGATGTACCACTGTCGAGGTACCACACATCTTTGATTGAAGACAAAACCTCATTTTCACAAATGAATGCACTCCTTTCACTGTCTTCATGTTTTCTTGATCTATTCATGTCTCTGTTTTCTGGTTGAAGAGAGTTCTTATTTTTCTGCTTTTGGTCTCTCAGTCTATTTCTACATTCTGCCCAAAAATGACCAGGTCTTTTGCAATAGTTGCATGTTTTGTTTTTCTTCCAATTGTAGTTAGCTGTTGCCTTAAAAGCTGTTGCATCATCTTGTTGATCTTTCTGATCCAACCTTATTTCTTCTTGAAAAAGTCTTGCAATCAAATTTTCTTTTGTTTGCTCTGTTTGTGTGACAAAATCCCAAGCAGTTAAAAAATGAGCATATTTAGATGGCAAAGATCCAAGTACTTTTGCCATGAAAGCAGCTTCACTCACTTTTTCTCCTAATTCACAGAGCTGTTAAACAACCCTTCAATTTAGGATATGTGCTTTGACATAGCATCCTTTTCATTCATTTTATAGCTATAAAATTGTTGTTGAAAAGCCAGTAAACTTGTAGTAGATCTCTGCTCATAAATGGACTTGAGCCTTGTCCACCGTTTCTGAGTAGTATCACATGTAATTAGATGTCCCAATTGCTTGAAAACAATGGCCGTCGAGATTATGACCATTGCTTTATCATTCCTTTTATTCCAAGCTACCTTTTGGGATTCTTCTTCAGGCTTAACATCTATGCCTTCCACTAAATCCAATAATCCTTGTTGACGTAAAATTATTTCTATTTGGTATTTCCAAATTTGATAATTTGTCCCATCAAACTTATTTACCATATATTCAAACCTATCCGACATTTTGAAACGATATTACACTATTGCAGAAAAATTTCAAAACGTGGGGTAATTTCTTAAGCCTAGTTGCGAGCTTATGGCGTCGTCAATAGGAAGAAATATTTGAATATTCACTTACTTGCTTTATTTAATTATTTTCTTCTTTTATTCCGCGCAATGGAAGCGTGCTGGGCCCATAGCCTTTTGTGGTAAGCAGATAAAAGAGGAGAAAATGTATTTAAAGTAAGTATTTATTAGGTAAAAGATAAGACGTTATACAAAACAAAACAACTACATGGGGAAGATTAGAGTGGCTTGTTTTTGTCTGTGGCTCCTCCAGGCGGTGGCGCCAGGAACTAAAATGACGTCACGTGTCGTCTTGTTTTAACTCTTCAACACGTACTAACAGACAGCTGGCGCTCACCCCAAAACCATTTGTCATTTTTTGCTAAGCGGCCGCTAATTCTGAAGACTATAATTTTTTGTCTCATTTTCATTCAAGGTTAATAAATTTTTGTTTCAAATTTGGCGCATGTTTAGTAGAACCCTTATTTTATACCTAAAATGTTTCCAATAAAAAAACACTATTTTAAAAGTCATTTCGGGGCTAATTTAATCAATTTTCATCACGAAAATATTGTTACTTTGAACTCAGACGCAGTTTCTGTTCTCTGTATAGTCAGAATGGCATAAGGAATTACACATGAGTTCATAGAGATGCATCTACGTTTGCGCTTTTTACAGTGTTCCGAAATTGAAGGAGTACCTTAAAAGGGACTTGCCTCCAATCTTCGTCATCTGAAGGATCTTTAGGGCCGTCTTCCACACCTCCAGCTCAATCCATTCGGTCACAGAGAGAATAATTCCTCCGTTTATCTCCTGCTGGCACCCTGGATGTCATTCTTGCGAAACATCTCACTTCACACAGTCCATGCCCAGTCCGGGCAACACTGACTTGTAGGCCGCTTCGCTTTCACTGCCAACCGACACACTCGTTCCGATATCCGCTTTCACAGAGCAATCCGCTTCGTACAGTCCAGCCGTGTTGTCTTGCTTTTTCAACCCGGCCTGTGTAATCTCAGATCACTTTCTCTGTCAACAGTTGCTATCTACCGAACTGTGACACTCCGACCGCGCCTTCTTGAAGACTACGTGCTGTCACACTGTTGTCACCAGACTGTCTCATTCCCATTGTCCTACTCAGCCACCCCTTTTCCAATCCCCGGTCCCACCGGGATTGCGTAATTTACTTGTTTAACTCAATATATTTCTGAATTGTTGAGGTTCTCGCACGATTCCTTTCATGGAAGATGGCTACGAGTTCGACCTGGAAGGATGCACATTCAAGATGGATTATGAACAAAATTGAAGATAGGGTGTTGGTAGGATTTCAGCTGCTCCGACGAATTTGTCAATGGTGATCTATTTGTAAAAAGGATTGTTATATGGTCAGGTAGGTTCAAACTGTAGCTTGATACTCTTATGTGCGGAGAGTGAGTTACAGATGATTGATTGTCCGAACTTCGATTCGAATTTTTATTCTTTTAGAATTCTATAATATTTGAGATGGGCTTTGGTTTCTAAATCTCAAGGGAGACATCCGTTGGGTATAAAGGCTATGATTGATGCCAAATAGTGTTACTCTTTGATTAGTGGCTTTGCGAACTTGCAGTTGAGGCTTCTGAGAAGACGGATTCCATTCGAGACAAGCGCTCGTTTTACCAAGAGAAAGGGAGAGAGATTGAGATTGAAACTTATTTATTACAATGTTCATATAAGATTATATATGGTTAATTACAAATTTGAATAAATACGAATATATAAATAAGATTATATAATGATAAATATAGGAATAAATAGACATAAATAGATAAAATAATTGATAAATATACATATATATTGTATATTTTAAACTGTATGACACTTTTAGTATATGTCACATATCTTCCAATTAGAGCCGATATCTTATAATATCCTACCCTTCTATTGAAATGTACACTATTTCTATTTACTACCACCACATATTTTGTATATAAACTATTTGTATTTTAACCCCCTATTTGTATTTAAAACTAAAAATGTTGATGTCAAAATAAAGATCCAAAGAGTGTTCGGTCAGCTGGTGGCAGGGAAGAAAGGGAGGAAAAAGGCAACGCCCAGCCCATGTGGGGCCCCCAGGGACTCTTTATAGACGACCCCTGGTAAACAGGACAGGTTTTGACAGGGGGTCAGCAGCAGATGGTTCTAGGGTGTGTTTCTCGGCAGGCGGCTTCTGTCTCACACACAGTCTCTCTCTCCATGTCTCGAGAATAAGCATCCAAGTTTGTGTCATGGCCTCTACCTCTGTCCCGTGGGCTGTCCCCGTTACTTCTCTGTTCTAACATCTAGCCCTGCCTCTGCTTCTTGTTGTCCGCGTGTAGGAAGAACATCAACACTCGCCTCACGTACACGACTGCCAGTTCATCCATTCGTCGGCAGATTTGCAACAATATTACATATATATATATATGGTAATTTAAACCAACAACCCCAAATTGTATATAACTTATAACAAAATTTTCATGTTGTTTTTTTAAACATGGAAACTTTCTCCTTGGATTATAAATACTATAGAATAAAGCGTTAGGAGAAAATAATTTTTAATAATCGACTACACGAGCTTTCGGGCAGTCACGCCCTTCAACTGGTAATGATACATGATGGCAATAGGCCTTAAATAGGATTCCGTTTTTTAAGATATATTTACATATGAGAAAAATAATATAGGACGGCTAAAAAACAATTTAGTTAAAAATATTTGCAAATCTAAGCTATTGTATAATATATTTATGTAACTATGCTAATCCTGTAATGCCGGTTGACAAATAAATAGTAGGTTTGTAATTGGCTAAAACATGTGACTATATAATGAAGAGAGACTAGTATTAGGATATCGACTGTTCAACCCGCCATCAGCGGCCATATTGGAACTATACTGGGGGAGGGGGTGGGGTTTTAACGGTTATTCAAGTTATTACATATATCCTGATATTGTGCAGGTAAATCTATATGTCGGTTAATGCTATTTTTGATATGGATACAACGGCCTCTATGATCAGTCTTTGGTATTTATTGGAGATGTTATTGTATAAGGTGGTGGGTGAAGTTAAATCGAAAGAGTGGCCTGTGTCAAGAATATGGCTGTAGATGAGGGATTTGTTGTCTTTGTTATTGACGCACCTGCCATGCTCAACCATCCTGATGGCCACGGACCTACCAGTCTCACCTATATAGGTTGCACTACAATCGTTGCATGAGACTGAGTAGACCGAGCCACCCGATGATTGAACACTGGCAGGTCTCGGCAATCGGGTAATAGGATGTCTAAGAATGGTGGCCAGGCTTTTATTGTTTGTATAGTATGTGTTGATGCCGTGAGGCTTAAGAAGGTGAGATATGGCAGCGGATTGTGTTGAGTACGGTAAGATGCAGGTATTTCTATGGGGTAACTTGGGTTTCATATGGGCCGGGTTGTATTGAAATTTATATATGAAATGGTGTGGATATTGGGAGAGGGCAAGTTGTTTCTTAATGTTAGAGAACTCTATTGATCTGAATATGGGCAGGGAGCAATGTGTAACCAATCTCTTGGTAAGCGTTCTAACTGTATTAATTTTATGGGATAAGGGACAGAAAGACTTGAAATTGGTGTAGAAAGTTGGGTTATTGATTTTATGGTATACTGTTGTGTGGTAGTGTGATGGGGTACGGATGATCAGTATGTCCAGGAAAGGTATTACATTATATGGCCGCTGATGGCGGGTTGAACAGTCGATATCCTAATACTAGTCTCTCTTCATTATATAGTCACATGTTTTAGCCAATTACAAACCTACCATTTATTTGTCAACCGGCATTACAGGATTAGCATAGTTACATAAATATATTATACAATAGCTTAGATTTGCAAATATTTTAACTAAATTGTTTTTAGCCGTCCTATATTATTTTTCTCATATGTAAATATATCTTAAAAAACGGAATCCTATTTAAGGCCTATTGCCATCATGTATCATTACCAGTTGAAGGGCGTGACTGCCCGAAAGCTCGTGTAGTCGATTATTAAAAATTATTTTCTCCTAACGCTTTATTCTATAGTATTTTCATGTTGTATAATTGAAACACATCTGTAAATGATTATACGCATTATTGACATGTGTCATTACATCATCATATGTAATGTACTTTGTACAAACTGAGGATAAATAAATAAAACTATGTAATAGATTGAGAGGTGTACTAAA
This sequence comes from Cordylochernes scorpioides, assembly GCA_030710605.1. Lineage (NCBI taxonomy): Eukaryota > Metazoa > Arthropoda > Arachnida > Pseudoscorpiones > Chernetidae > Cordylochernes > Cordylochernes scorpioides. Next base: position 68,227,982 of record CP092867.1, on the reverse strand, counting down.
GCAAGAGATAGAAGTCAAAAACGTCTAAAATCGAGATAGATGGAAGTTCAACAACATCTATAGATAGAAAGGAAACTGCCAGGACGGCGCCAGACGATCCACGCTCTTTCGCAACTGCTGAAATGCAATACTTCCTTTCTCGAAAAATAAATTATAAAGCTTCTGTCCTAGCCAAAAATATAGTCACTTCCTCATCAGCGTGAGCACTCGTCGGTTGTCATCAAGGTCCACCTCATCGACCATGTAGACCAGTAAGAACTCTTCTATCTCTCCATCTTTCGCTCCTAGCTCAACTTTGATCTGTTCACGGAGCTTTTCTAGTGCAACTGCGTCTTCGTTTTTTGTATGGACATTACCACGCTTTCCACTCTGCCTCGACCACGACTGCCTGTACTCTGTGAGAACTGTTAAAAGTCTTCCAAGGTGCTGAGAGGTACTGGAAAACTCTCCACGCCCTGACTGTCCCTCTCGGCTACTACAGGCTTGCCCCCCTCGGTTACCATACCACAGCGAGAGACCCTCGGTTACCACAGTATAGTGAGAGTCGTCAGGATTCTACAAGAGTCAACAGGACTTCACCACATATTTAGTCGACAGGATTCTACAAGAGGCTACCAAACCTCATCACATATATATATAATATATATATATGTCATAATTTGTACATAACTGGATGCAAACCCGACCCAATATGTATGCAATGTATGTTTTAAAAGATTTAATAAAGACAAGGCTTAAGAATCTGGGAGAAAGATTGAGAGAAGGACTGACAAAGAGGAAGCAATCATTAGCAGGGTTTATTGTCCCGGAACTCATAAAACTGAGTTCAAGAACCTAGCATTTCCTGGTCAGGTTAGGACAAGTCCAAAGAACAAAGAATTAGCAAAGACCAATCAGACAGTAGAACATTAGCCAAGAACCTATAGCGAGATTACACGTCACGAACGATCAGCCAATGAGAAGCCAAAAGAGTTTTCTTCTTAAATCGGGAACGCAGAAAAGTTAGTTAGCCCCGGGATAGCACCGAGTCAGGATCGTGGCGCCATAGGAATCAGCTTGGAGCAAAAGCCCATCTCCTCAAACCTCAGATAAGTCAATTCTCAATTATGGAATAGATAGTCGATAGCCAACTCCTCGAATCCTTCTTCTCCCTAGATTGCCAGCCTTTTTTCAACTCAACCAACCCCTGTGTTTTCGTTATTTTCCCTTGTATGCATAACTTGTCACTCAAACGACTGCGCCAACACCAATCAAATCAATTATTCACCAACTTCAAAAGATTTCGCAACGATAATCCCACAGTAAGTCGACAGGATCTATAATGGAAAACAAACGAAACCGAGCAGCGAAAAGCAACGGCAAGGATCTAGCGGAGAGAAGAAAAACGACACGACGCGCCCTGGCGGCCATCATCCAGCAGTTGACGATCGCCCTCCAAGGAGTAAAGACGACCCGGCGAGAGGAGGACCGGAGCTCCGCCCGCGGGACAGACGACGCCCACGCCGCCGCTCCAGGCCGGGAGATGGACGGAGGTGACGCCGACGACACGTGGCCGAGCGACCTGATGCGCCACTCCGAGGAATCACCACCCACCATGCCGGATCCCTACACCAGTATCCAGAAAAAAACAAGTAGGTGGACTGTACCATCCCAACAAGCTCGACATTCGAACACAAGGGCAGTGCAAATGGCCCGAGATCTACCCACGAGACCAAGGGCAGTGCAAACGGCCCCGACACAGCGACACGCCAGGCGTCCCACGCAGCCATCCCAAGCCGGAGACGCACCAGCCGGACCGAATTTTCGAGACTGAGGTAGGATCTCCACCCTTTGGCGTCAAAAATTTGACGCTGAAACTGTTTCTGAACCCTGATATACCGTGCCCATTTTTAATTGACACAGGCGCAAGTTCGAATATAGTGCCACATAATTTGTACAAAATGTTAAAAATTCACCTTCCTAAGTTAAATTTAAAAGAACAATCTATAGAGCTACAGACCCTGGACGGTTTTGCAACCACAATAGGAAAAATAGCATTCCCGCTGACAATAGGTAAAATATCCAGAAAAGAGAATTTCCACGTGGTGGAAGCACCGCTGCCATTTGGAATTCTCAGCGTAAATACTCTTCATCAGTTTAAAATAGCAATAGACTTTAACAACGGCACTATTTTCCAACTTGGCGTCCCATTGTCTACCCCTACCTATCATTTTAACCATGTACCAAATGAATGCACGTATTGGGTATGTCAAGCGATGTCCCAAAGGACTTGCCCTGCACCCAAACCTTCCGCACATGACAACCACTGCGTGCATCCATTGACCAAAACACAATCACCTACATGCCACAACCTAATCACGCACCACACAACCTTTTCACTAAGGCCAATTGCCTTTACTATATGCCCTCAACTAACAAGGCCACAATGGCTTCAACTTGCCACAACAATGCACCAGGCGCGTCCATTCCACAGGACAGCTCGCACAACTCCCACATAAAGCTCATAAGTAACCACACATCGTCACAAAACAATCACGCAAGTGTACATCGCAACAAACACGACACTCACAACAACAGTACACAGAGAATATCCATCCAACAGGACGGCTTTCACGCTAAACACACACATGTCCCTACGTCGTCACACAACAGTAACACGCCCAACAAAGCGCAACAAGCACGACACTCGCACCAAAAGGCGACAACACCCAGCAAATAACACATGCACAACCACTGCCGAAACAACCACCCCGTCTACACAAAACACAGAAAAAATTCACGTCACCAAACAACCACACAATCGAAAACCATTGCGATCTTTCTTAAGCGCTGTGAACGCTTATAAAAAGTTCATTCCAGACCACGCCCGCTTGCGGACGCCACTTGTCAACCTTCTAAAAAGGGATGTCATGTGGGTCTAGGATGACGAATGCCAGAAAGCGTTCACTAGCCTGAAAGAAAGCCTTACAACACACCCCACATTACACCTTTACCAGGAGGGTCTGCCTTGCCAGGTGTACTGTAACGCCTCAACACTCGGCATTGCAGGCGTTCTCAAACAGGTCTACCCTGATGGGAAGACATACTCAGTCCAGAATTTCAGCCGCTCTCTGCGTGCGCACGAGCGAAGTTATTCAAACTCGGAACTACAATGCCTAGCCATTGTGGAAAGTGTGGATAATTTCCGCGCCTGTCTAATGGGCAGAAAATTTACAATATTTTCTGACCATCCCGCATTGCAGTGGTTGAAAGAGATCAAAGCCCCGTCAGGCAGATTGTTTCGGTGGAGATTAAGGCTATCAAGATACGAATATGAGGTCCGTAGCATAAATGGAGTACAACAATATGAAACGGGCGTTGTAACTCGTATCCCATTTTGTGGCTTTTTAGACGCCTTCCTCATTAAGAGTCATCAGCCTTCCCCATCGGGAGAGTCAAGCCTGACCATTGATCACAATGGACTGCATACCGTTTCCCGAAAAGGTGTAACAAAAATTATAATCCCCAAAACACTCGTCCAACAACTCTTACAAACAGTACACGCACAATACAACCACCCCGGTATTTCACAAATGACACGACTCATCTCCGCTCAATATTACTGGCAGGGTATGTCGAAAGACATTACACAAAAGGTTAAGACCTGCCAGTTAACAAAACGTCCATTGGGACCCACTTACGGGGAGTTAGGTCAACCGCCGGAAGCCAAGGGACCCTTTGACCTACTATCCCTAGACACCATAGCAGGATTTGCCAAATATGGCAACACCAAAACATACCTCCATGTTGTAGTCGACCATTTTTCGCGCTACACATGGACGTTTCCATCTAAATCCACCAGCATTATCACCTACCAACAGGTAATCAAGCGAGTATTACAGGATGGCTCTCCGAAACGCCTTCTTACGGATAGAGCCCCTGCATTCACTTCACCAAAATTTAGTAGCTTCCTGCTTAACAGGAACATCCACCCGTTACTCACAACTAGCAATAATCCACAAGCCAACGGTCTATGTGAACGCCTAAACGCCACCCTCACAGGAAAACTTAGGCTATTACATCTGGAGAATCCTAAGATCGCATGGACCAAGTTGGTCAAACGAGTTACAACTATATATAACAGCACCCCACACTCTATCACCGATTTTCCGCCCATATACCTGATGTTTGGCGTCCTACCCCCAGAACTATCTGACCACAGCACACCTTACCCAGATATCGACAGAGCTAGGAAGATCGCACACACACGAACACAAAACAAACATATACAAGATAGGAACATTTATGACCAAAGACACAAACAACCACATTTCGAAATAGGTGATCTGGTGTTAGTTAAATTATATCACCACCCCAACACAGGGAAACTCGCCCAGTATTTCACAGGACCCCACACCATATTAGAGATTATATCACCAAATGTGGTCCGTATCGATAGACCCAATCAACCTCTCCAAAGAGATACTGATACGATCCACGTCAACAAGCTTAAACTATACACAGAAAAAGTCCGATATATACACCCACCCGCCATTATAATACACCATGTACGACACAAGCCCAATTACACGTTTCCGTTTAAACATTTCACACCCGAATTGTTTCCAGCAGAGCCGTTAAGATTCAAACCAACAAACAGCGAGCCTTTCAAGCATTTAGATCCTACCATTTTTTCCAAAAAACGATTTACGCCATTCTCCCACGATAACAAGAATTGCGACATAGAACAGCCACAATTAATAAAAGTCCAAATAGATATCCCAGAGCCACCATTCATGGCAAAAATATGGGAGAAGATGGGTCAATACCCCATTTTTCACCTAATATCTGTTATTTGTCTGCTATTTCTACCCTATGGACTCGTCCCATTTTTATTCATCATTCACATGCTAATTTATACCCTACCTTCCCATAGAATTTACCAGCTGCAAGAGGCAGTCTTCCATATAGGAAATTCCGTCTTAAATTCAATCTTCCATATAGGCAATGCCATTCTTGAATTACTAAAGCTGGTGTGGAATATGCTGGAAGATATCGTCACCCATTTGAAGGGAGAAGCCCCAATTCAATTAGGGCACGTGCAGAACCATTAGAAAAGATTCAATTAGAAGGATAATTAGGCGTTGAGCAAAAAATCAATTAGGAGGCAGGAAGTGAGAGGACCATTTGAGTCGCACGACACAAGATGCCGGCAGCTAACGCCATTAAATGTCACCAAACTACATGCAAATAGAGGGTGGGTAGATTTAGACTGGGCCCCTTGTTTTCCCCCGCACATCCGCCATGCTTCCGGTCTCGAATTACCGTGGGCCCCTCTTGACCAACAGCTAAATTGAGGTCAGCGCTATGGACGTCGCCCAGTTTGGATTTCAATTGAACCTACATATCGACTTTTATAAGAAACACAATTCAATTACATTCTCATAAAAGACTTAAGACGTTACCGACACTTCCCAATGAGTTCACATTTCTATTCTTTTATTCTTTAAAGACTTCAAAAAAAAACGTTACATTCAACCCACATTAGACTACAGACGTTAGATTTTAAAACACGCAGATCTCAAGGTCAAATATGAGCAAAACACGCATACTGCCACTTAAAATTATACGAAAAATTAGGTAACTAAGCTTTCGAGCTTGCGTTTTCTTCCGAAGGGATTAAATTACCCTTTTAGAAGGAGCGAGGACTCTCCTCGGATCCTGTATTCAAAGTTTTGACTTAGGTAACGACACCCGATATAATAAAGTGGATATTGGGCGAGCACATCTTAAGTGCCCTAGGGAATTGCATAAAAATCCCTAGAACGCATTAAGGCTCGGGACATTAACATACTACATTAGGCATTGAGATATCGAAATACAAACACGAATACCAAGACAAAATACCCACGTAAGGTTAATTAGATTCCCATGTCTCCTGTATACACAATATGAATCCGCAATTGGGACAGATCACGTTTCTACCCAAGAGTCGCACAGGAAAGACAAAAAATTCTACAAGGCATATAATTAATTGGTTGCGAACATGATTAGATTGTGGCATGTAACTAACAAGCGAGTTTACGAACCTCGCTATACATTTTTTTTATATCATTCGTTTACATTATTTTTCTTATTTTAAAATCAAAATACTTAATCCAATTTATCATTTTTTCCTAATTCAATTACTTATCATTTATTTTAGCAATTATTCACCATTTTATTTACCACCTCTTTTATTTTGTCATAGTTCAATTTTTATCAACGAAACTCACTGGTTTTCGGTTGAAATTTATATATTATGTTTTATTTTGATTTACAAAAACCTTTTTCATTTCTTCTTTTTTTTTAACCATGCAACAAAGCATTTTTTTTCTCCACCATGCAACCAAGCATTCACTTTAATTTCGTTCAACTTTTATTTTTATTTTGATTTCTCAAAAGACCTAATAGAAATCCCTCGACTTTCTTTCCCAATTTCGAGTAGAATTAAATTAGGCATTTCTTTCTTTTTTCTCACCATGCAACAAAGAATTTTTTTTTTTTTCACCATGCAACAAAGCATTTTTCTTTTTTCCACCATGCAACCAAGCATTCACTTTGATTTCGTTCAACTTTTATTTTACCTTTGATTTCTCAAAAGACCTAATAAAAATCCCTCGTTTTTCATTCCCAATTTCGAGTAGAATATAATTAGGCATTTCTTTTTTTTTTCACTATGTACCATAGTGTTCATTTTTATGTCTTACAATTGCAAAATTTTTGATTTCTATTAATTACACGCAAGCTATATATCATTAATACCATTCTATTTTATCTTTTATATCACTACCAATGCTTGTAAATAGCCTCTCTATAACCAACTAATTTTCCCACAAAATTATTTTTTTTTCCTTTACAGAACTCACTCAGGTTCACCCCTTCGTAAATTCTTCACATGTAGGGGGCGCATCTGTCATAATTTGTACATAACTGGATGCAAACCCGACCCAATATGTATGCAATGTATGTTTTAAAAGATTTAATAAAGACAAGGCTTAAGAATCTGGGAGAAAGATTGAGAGAAGGACTGACAAAGAGGAAGCAATCATTAGCAGGGTTTATTATCCCGGAACTCATAAAACTGAGTTCAAGAACCTAGCATTTCCTGGTCAGGTTAGGACAAGTCCAAAGAACAAAGAATTAGCAAAGACCAATCAGAGAGTAGAACATTAGCCAAGAACCTATAGCGAGATTACATGTCACGAACGATCAGCCAATGAGAAGCCAAAATAGTTTTCTTCTTAAATCGGGAACGCAGAATAGTTAGTTAGCCCCGGGATAGCACCGAGTCAGGATCGTGGCGCCATAGGAATCAGCTTGAAGCAAAAGCCCATCTCCTCAAACCTCAGATAAGTCAATTCTCAATTATGGAATAGATAGTCGATAGCCAACTCCTCGAATCCTTCTTCTCCCTAGATTGCCAGCCTTTTTTCAACTCAACCAACCCCTGTGTTTTCGTTATTTTCCCTTGTATGCATAACTTGTCACTCAAACGACTGCGCCAACACCAATCAAATCAATTATCCACCAACTTCAAAAGATTTCGCAACGATAATCCCACATATGTTTTTTCATGTGTTAAGCTTCTTTACGCAAATTTGGCCTTAAATACTCATTTCTTGATTTCTCAAGAAGCCATTGGGACCAAAAATATTTTTGGTCGCAGTGGTTACAGTCTACTCCACGCTGACGAGCGCCAACAGCGCGAAACGCGTTCGTGGATGAGTTTCCTTTATTTATCAAAAAATTGGGTTGGCCAAATATCACGGAGCTATCAAAAATAAACGTTTAGTTTATTCTTGCTCCACTAGATGGCGCTCTGCCATCTAAAAAGCACATGTGCCCGTGGTCAGGAGATGCCTTCTTTATATTTAATATCAACACCTGACACACTTATCTTTTTTTATTTTTTCTATTGTTTTTTCATGTGTTAAGCGTCTTTACGCAAATTTGGCCTTAAATACCCATTTCTTGATTTCTCAAGAAGCCATTGGGACCAAATATATTTTTGGCCTTCTCCACGCTGACGAGCGCCAACAGCGTGAAACGCGTTCGTGGATGGGTTGGCCAAATATCTCGGAGTAAGCTAAATAAACGTTTAGTTTATTTTTACTCCACTATATGGCGCTTTGCCATCTAAAAAGCACATGTGCTTGTGGTCAGGAGATGCCTTTTTTTATTTTATATATATATATATATACTAGCAGATGTGTACCCGTCTTCGCCCGGGTTCTATCCGAGTGAAAGTTTGCCTAACGAATATTATCGATAAAAATATTCCGGAACACACAGAATATTATTATAATAATGATAATAATATTCGTTACATTATATTCTTTATCCTTTCATTTATATCTATACAAATGAAATCCAAAATCGATGATTGTTAATTCGTTGCGCAAAATCTACAGAATCAATCATTATGAAATTTCGCATTTAGGTGGCTGATGATTTCGTTTAAAATATTGGCTATTCACAAAACTAAAAAGGTTAATGTGCTTTTTTAAATGTAAAACCAAATAGCGTTAATTCCAGCCTTTTACCGTTTGGCGCAGCACTGGTCGCGACGATAAATGAATTTGATTGGTTAATAATTTTGCACATAGTTTGTTTACACGATTAATGTTTTTAAAAGGTAAGATCATCCAATCGCCGTGGAACTTTAGGATGTTATTTACTATACTACCGGGAATGTTTCTGGTTTGAATTTGATTTGAAATAAATATTCGTTGCAATTTTATTTGCAAATTTTCTACTTACACTCGCAAGCAGCGCCTCTCGCCGCTTCAGGTTAAATTACATTTATAAATTGTAAAAATGCTAAAAAGTGTTTCAAGTATAATAAATTTAATTTGAGGATTTTGTGATATAATATTCCAATGACGTTGTTAAAAACTTAGCATTTCAATATTAATTTATATTTAATGAAAATATCTTATTTGAATTTAATAAATGTTTTGAAAAAGTATGTGTTTCAAAATATATTTAAACGCATATAACAATTATTATATACGTTTACAAATCTATATATAGGTGGATTGGATTTTTTAGAATCGTTTTAACAAATGTTCGTTAGGTAAACTTTTACTCGGATAAAAACTGGGCGAAGCTGTGAATATATATATATATATATATATATATATATATGTGTGTGTTTGTCGGCTATGCACTTCTCAATATGTAACTATTCTCGCTGAAATTTGTACAAGACAGAGAGTTAAATCTGGAAGAGTTTTTTTTTTGTCGCACTTTTAACCTAGAAAAAATTATAATTAACCAAGTACTGAGCAACAATATTTTTTTAGTCAGAAATGATTATGACAATATTGCTGTATCATGATTGATTGAAAAAAAGAAATTCTTTAGGGGAATATTCACGAAAGCAGTCCACGGGCGAAGACAGATAATAATTTTTAGTGGGCAGGAACAAAATTCTACCAGCGAAACATTCACTCGAGTAGAAGACACACGAAGCCAGGTCATGTCTATATATAAAATATCGTTTCTCGACCTTTTGGCTAAGATAATGTAGTATATATCTAGATATTTTTATTTCTATATATATTTTTTGAAATATATTCAGTAGAGAGAGGGTGGATATGTTTGCTCGAATATTTTATTTTATATATTATATAGAATATATTTTTCGAGCAAACATATCCACTCTTTCTACTGAATAGATTTTTAAAAATATATATAAATAAAAATATCTAGAGATATACTACATGATCTTAGCCAATAGGCCGAGAAACGTTGTTTTATATATATATATATATATAACCTGGCTTCGTGTGTCTTCTGCTCGAGTGAAAGTTTTGCTGGTAGAATTTCGTTCCTGCCTACTAAAAATTATTATCTGGCTTCCCCCGTGGTCTGCTTTAGTGAATATTTCTCTAAAGAATTTTGCTTATGTCAATCAATCATGATACAGCAATATTGTCAACATCATTTCTGACTAGAAAATTAGTGTTGCTCAGTACGTGGTTAATTATAATTTTTCTTGGTCAAAAGTGCGACAAAAAACTCTTCCAGATTTAACTGTCTGTCCTGTTCAATATTCAGCGAGATTAGTTACATATTGAGGGCGTGCATAGCCGACCAATATATATATATTGTTGCACCAGGTTGCGGCTTGGCAGACTCTTCAGCCTGGATTCTCTCCTGTGCTGGGTCTTGCATCTTACCAGAGCGTGTTTCAACCATCCTGCAAATTTATAAAAGGGAATAACGAGATAAGTCTTCTTTAAGTAGCCACCAGAATCCTCTCTTTATTTTCTCACATCAAAGAGAGCAGTGAAGTCACGTGTACCTAAATACAAATGATGACAATCTAAATAATCTGTGTTTTAAATAAATATCATAGAATATAAAAATAAATAAATATATAATTTAAATTTCAAATATATTAAAAATAATATAAGAAATACGCCATTAATCATGATGTAACACTTCCCCCTCTCCAGAGGTCGTCACGTCCTCGTGAGTTACCTCATCAATTCTCTCAAAATAGGGTTTGAGTCTTGAGACATGGACAATCAATGGGTCTTGGCCAGGATTATCTTTTGGCTCAATTAAGTAATTTACGTTAGACAGCTTCTTTAATATTCTATATGGGCCAAAATATTTTCTCAGTAGTTTCTCACACTTTCCTATTTTCCTAATTGGTGTCCAAACTGCTACTAATTCTCCTGGTTCGTAGCTTCTTTCCATGTGTTTCTTGTCATAGTTCTTTTTCATTCTTTCTTGAGTCTTTATTGTGTTGTTAATAACTAATTTTCTTGTTCTGTTTATTTTGTCTAAGTGATGTTTTATGTATTCATCATAATCATCTTTGTCAATGTCCACCGAGATATTCCTGTCGTCCAAAAGAGACGTGGGTTCTCTTCCAAACATCAGGAAAAAGGGAGAATATCCTGTGGTTTCCTGAAATGTAGTATTGTAAGCGTGAGTGATGAATGGGAGTATTTCGTCCCAATTTTTCTGATCAGTGTTCACATACATACTGAGCATATTGATCAATGTTCTATTTAACCGCTCTGTCAATCCATTAGTCTGGGGATGATAGCTCGTTGTGAAGCAATGTTTAATCTTGCACGTTTTCATCACCTCTTCCATTAAATTACTGGTAAATTGAGAGCCTCTGTCACTAATAAGATATTGTGGGGCTCCGTGCCGAAGAAAAATATCCTCTACTAGAAATTTAGAAACTTCTTTCACTGTTGCTTCCGAGACTGCTCTTGTTTCTGCATATCTAGTGTAGTAGTCCGTCAGCACGATTATCCATTTTTTCCTGTTTTTCGTAGATGGTAGTGGACCAACAAAGTCAATTCCCATTCTTTCGAAAGGAAAGTTGGCTGGGGGGATGGGCTGTAGTAGTCCAGAAGGTAATTGGTTTGAGCCTTTCCTACTTTGGCAAAGGTGACACGTCTTAACGAATTCTGAGACATCCTTTAGCATGGATGGCCAAAAGTATTTACTCTTTATTCGGTACATGGTTCTGGCGACGCCCAGATGGCCATTCGACATATGATTGTGATATTCTTTCATAATTTCTCTCTTTTTATTCTCTAGAACCACAAGCAACCACGCCCTGCCTTCAGGGTTCGGGTTTTTCTTAAAGAGGCATCCATCTTCTTCTTTAAAGTTTTGCGCAATTGATCGCCTGCTTCCATTAAGGTTTTTCTTAACACTTTTGATAAATTTATCCTCTTCGTCTGTTATTTGATTTAAAAATAGCCTTTCAAAATCCTCATCCCAATCAGTTTCTGGTAAGGGCCCCCTAGATAAGCCATCGGCGTCCAGATGCTTCTTTCCCGATTTATGTATTATATCGAAGTCATATTCTTGAATTTTCAATGCCCATCTTGCCAATCGACCTGTTGGATCCTTCAAGTTTTTGAGCCAGCATAAGGCGTGATGGTCTGTTACTATTTTAAAGTGTCTTCCATAAAGGTAGGGTCGTAATTTTGACATTGACCAGACAACGGCCAGACATTCTTTTTCAGTGGTTGAATAATTTTGCTCCGCTTTACTTAGGGTACGACTCAAATATGAGATCACCTTCTCTTCACCACCGATGTCTTGGACAAGTGTTGCACCTATGCCGATGTTGGACGCATCAGTATGAACATAGGTAGGTGCATTTGGATTGAAGTGACCTAAAATTGGTGGACTTAATAGTGCTGTTTTTAGGGTTTGAAACGCTTCCTCTTGTCTTTCTGTCCAAGTAAATGATACACTTTTTTTTATAAGGTTGGTCAAAGGGTCAGCAATTTTTGAAAAGTCTTTGATAAATTTTCTATAATATGAACACATTCCCAAAAAGGATTGTACTTCTTTGACCTTTTTGGGCCGAGGAAAATTTCTGACAGCTTTGATGTTATGTTCCGCGGGTTTTATACCATGTTTGCTCGTTATATAGCCGAGAATCTCCAATTCTTCAAAAGCAAATCGGCATTTTTTGTCGTTTAACCTTAAATTAGATTCACGAAAACATCTGAAAACAGCTTCAAGTCTTTTGAGGTGCGTTGGAAAATCCGGGCTATATATGATAACATCATCCAGATAACACAAACAAATTTGCCATCTCAGATTTCCAAGCATATTCTCCATATTTCTCTCAAAGGTAGCAGGCGCGTTACAAAGTCCAAAAGGCATCACGTTGAATTCATATAATCCATGCGCTGTAGTGAAAGCTGTTTTCTCTTTGTCTCTTTCTTCGACTTCAACTTGCCAATATCCAGATCTGAGGTCTATTGCTGAGAAGTGTGTAGATCCTTGGAGAGTATCCATAACTTCGTCTATTCTAGGGATCGGATAGACATCTTTTACTGTGACATTATTCAGTTTTCTGTAGTCCACACAAAATCTGTATTTACCATCTCGCTTCTTGACCAATATTACTGGAAAAGACCAGGGGCTAGAAGATGGCCTAATTATGCCTTCTGTAAGCATCTCGTCAATTTGCTCTTTTATAATATCTCGTTCTTTAGCACTTACCCGGTAAGGCTTGTGTTTAATTGGCTTCGCGTCTTCTGTGTCTATCCGATGTTTTGCCAAATTGGTTCTCCCTAATCTCGATGAAAAAAGATCTCCATACCTTTCTAAAACTTGTTTTAACTCCTTCTGTTCCTTTGGTGAAAGATTTTCGTTTATTTGGAATCTAGGTTCTTCGTTCTTTTCTACCTCTCTTTCTCGACTCACATTTATTTTTGCTGGACTACTTCCAAAAGCCAATGTTTGGTTTTTCATTATTTTTAACGGTCGAGGATACGGATTAGTTATCCAGATGTGTGTTTCCCTATTTATAACATTGATCAAGCTTCTTGCTAGACGAAGTCCATTTGTTTGAAACATTTTGCTGCTCTCCTCGATAATATATTCTCCATCCTCTGTTTCTACCAATGCCTTGATCAATTTCATGGAACATTCCGGTACAATGGAATCCTTGGCACTCTTTATTTTCAACATTTCAAAATTGATTTCGTCATGATTATTCGTCAAATCATATTTTATAGTTTCTTGCTTACAATCTATTTTTGCGTTCATTTTCTTAAGGAAATCTCTCCCAAGAATTAATGTCCGTAAATGCGTTTTCAATATCACAAAGTTGTGTGATAATGTTTCGTCATCAATTTTTATATTTAAAAATATACTTCCTACCATGTCCAATTTTTTTCCATCGGGTCCTGCACAAATTTTTGCGAGTTTACTTATACCATGGCCTGTATCGAGGGCCGTTCTGAGGTCGACCACTGAGAGGTCAGCACCTGTATCAACCAAAGCTTCAAAAGTCCCTATCTTGTCCACATTAATTTTTAATTTGTATTTAGGGTCCAACTTCTTGATTCCGTTTATGGTCGACTTGCTTTGATTGACAGATTCAGGCGCGACGCTTAGTTTAAATCTTCCAACACGGAATATCTATTCCGGGTAGGAATATTTGTCTGTGTGCTATGACATACATCAGCATAAAGCCGAGGTCCTGATTTCTCTGATATTTCATTCATTTGGCATTTTTCTTCGACCTTCTCTTAGGGGTAGAGGGCTGGTGAAAGTTGTTTCGATACTGTCTGGGGGTAGGAGGGGAGTCGTTCTTGTAATTATTGGAAACAGGGGCTTGGGGCCTGGAAGTGGTCTGGTAGTTTCGTGCGGCAGTCGGCGGCACGTACCTCGATTGTTGTTGGGGTCTAGAATAGCGTGGACCGTTATATAGGTTTCTGGATTTCTCCACACGTTCCCGATACTTCTTTTCAAAAGAATCCATTTTCTTGCACACGACAAGAAGGTCATCGGTCGTTTTAGGAGGGTTCAGGTAGAGCGCGAATGAGTACTCTTTTTTCAGTCCTCCAATAACATGTTCAATTTTTGTTTCTTCTTCCATTGCGGGGTCAACCTTGTTGCACAACACTAGAATGTCTTCCGCGAACCTGATTGCTGGTTCATTCCAGTGTTGCATTCTGTTGAGCTTCATTCTAAGTTCTTCTTTATTCGCGTCCAAAGAAAAATCCTGAATGAGGCGGATTTTAATATTTTCCCAGCTCGTGAAACTAGCCTTGTGTAAATTCAACCAGGTTTTAGCGCTTCCCGTCATGTTCATGGCGGCATAACGAGAGATAATGTAGTCTGCCCAATGGTACAAGAAGCCAATTTCTTCAAGAGATTCAATCCATGGGCGAGGGTCTTCCGTTCCATCATACTTGGGGATGTCGATGTTGGGATTCAGGACAACTGGGTCGGAACTAGCATCTCCACCAATTGTTGCACCAGGTTGCGGCTTGGCAGACTCTTCAGCCTGGATTCTCTCCTGTGCTGGGTCTTGCATCTTACCAGAGCGTGTTTCAACCATCCTGCAAATTTATAAAAGGGAATAACGAGATAAGTCTTCTTTAAGTAGCCACCAGAATCCTCTCTTTATTTTCTCACATCAAAGAGAGCAGTGAAGTCACGTGTACCTAAATACAAATGATGACAATCTAAATAATCTGTGTTTTAAATAAATATCATAGAATATAAAAATAAATAAATATATAATTTAAATTTCAAATATATTAAAAATAATATAAGAAATACGCCATTAATCATGATGTAACAATATATATATGTGAAAAATTATACAAATGTGTTATTGTACTGGGATAAGGTGAATAAATTAAGAAAAAGGCATATCCTTATTGTGCAAATAAAAGTTGCTGATGGCTTGCACCATCTATCGGAATAAATATCAGCTATTTTCGTTGATTTTTAATTATTCCAGAATTGGCCAAATACCTATTCTTGACTAATCTAAAAGGCTAACCACGGACGCGTTTCGGGCTGTTGGCCCTCATCAGCGTGGTGCAAGCTGTACCTCAAGCAGTACAATATCACATTTGTACTATTTTTTTCACATTGTGTAGCGTTCTCACGCAATTCTAGCCTTAACTATCCGTTTCATGATTTTTCAGGATGTCTTAATGACCATTTTTTGGTCGTTGAGGTACAGCTTGCACCACGATGATGAGGGCCAAAAGCCCGAAACGTGTCCGTGGTTAGCTTTTCTTGATTAATCAAAAATGGATATTTGGCCAATTCTGGAATAATTAAAATCAACGAAAATAGTTGATTTTTATTCCGATAGATGGCGCAAGCTATCAGCAACCTTTAGTTGCACGATAAGGAGATGCCTTTTTCTTAATATATATATATGTTCCCGGCTTCGCCCGGTTTTTACCAGAGTAAAGGTTTGACTAACGAACATTTGTTAAAACTATTCCATCAAGCATCCAATCCACCTATACATATATTTATAAACGTATAAAAATATTGTTATATGTTAACTATGTTTTTGAAACACATAATTTTTTTAAAAACATTTATTAAATTTCAAATAAGATATTTTCTTTAAATATATATTAATATTGGAATGTCAAGTTTTTTTTTACAACGTCATTGGAATATTATATTACTAAATCCTCAAATTAAATATTAAATTTATTATACTTGGAACACATTTTATCATTTTTGCAATTTATAAATGTAATTTCACCAGAAACCGCGAGAGGCGCTGCTTGCGAGTGAAAGTAGATATTTTGCAAATAAATTTGCAACGAATATTTATTTCTAATCAAATTCAAACCAGTAACCTTCCCAGTAGTATAGCAAATATATATATATATATAGTGTAAAAACTATATAACAAAAATATAACAGTGATTCCACATTTAAAACTCAAAGAGCAAACTGATAAGAATGATAACTCATATCAAGAAGATTTGATTAGATTAGCAAGCTAAATCTAAATTAATTATAACAATAAATAGTTGTTTAGTTTTATGGTTTAGTTTTGTATTAAAATTATCTTCATTATTTTGATTATTTAAATTCAAATTATAAAAATTTTTAAATTGTTATTATTTAATAGAGAGAGAGAGAAAAAAAAATCCTTTACTTCTAATATATCATTCAGTTAATTATATATTTATAATTAATAACAATAAAATTTAACAACCTAACGTCTTTTGCATCGGCTTTTACACGTCATTTAGACATACTCTAATTTATATATAGAATAATAGAAGTGAGAATATATTTAATATTATAAATTTTAGTAGTTAGAGAAAAGAGAGAAAGACAGAACCATGCACTTTTAATCAAACTAATAATAAGAAAAAAAAAGTTTTGTAAAGAAGGTAGATAAGATTGTTAATATATATATATATATTTTTATAATTTTATATTTTATCCTTTGTTTTTTAATGATTTTTTAATTTTTTTTATTTTAAAATATGAATATAAATAGTTGTATTTAGTAATATATCTATAATATGAATTAACTTTTGTTATAAGTTTGGTTATTATGTTTTGAAACCCTAATTGTAGACCAGACATATACAAAAAAAATTAAATTGAAATAATTATTGGAAAAAGAGATCTGCTGGACCGGGGATTCTCAAATAGAAGACCAGCTGACATTTCACCCCTTCTCTATTATGTCATAGACCTCTTTTCAACCGGATTTTATGTGTTAATATTAAGTTACTTCAGTGAAACATTTATATGAACATATATAACAAATACATGTGTTAACAAATTCCAACTGTAAACCTACCTCGTCCGCGACGCCCTCCTCTGTGAATAGCTATTTCTGGATGACACATGTTGCGGGGGGGACGTGTGTCGTTCCTTCAAAATTAGCCCGCTTATTCTGAAATTTTAGAACAACAAGACAACCAAAGAAGAAAGAAAAAATAGTTAAGGGAAGAAAGCCAAACTTTATAATCTTTACAGCTAGTTATATTAATATAACTGATTCAACACTTATTCATCTTTCAATATTCCTTTAAAAAGGCAAATTATTAGAGTTTAATAAAGCTATTAATTGTGAAAATTCACTTTTATTTAATTTCCATTTTCCTCCCCAGAAATTGGAGATTAAACAAAATAAACTCTATACAATATTACTTTAAAAATCTTGTGAAAATATCTTCAAATCAGCTGTTTAATTTGAGTTTAATTAACTGTTAAAGATTATAAATTTGTATTAGTTATTATTGAGAGAAATTATAGAAAGTTGATTTAATAAATGGATACTTGCATTTTTTTTAAGTATTTTATAATTGATATACTGTTGAAATATTTTACTTGTCTGATACTAAATTTGTTTTTAATAAATTCCATGTTTAAATTTTTAACATCTTCTATGAAATTTTCTAATATATTATTTATTCTATAAAATCTTAGAAACTGACCAAAATATATACCTTTACAGCAATTAAATGATATATTAGAATTTATATTACAGTATTTTATAATATTGAAATTATAATTACTTTTTTATTATAAATTTTAATAGCATTATTTGTAAGGTCTATATTTAGGTCTAAAAAGTTAACTATTTTGTTTCTATAAATTTTTTCATTGTTCTTAAGTTTCAAGTATTTAGGATATATTCCAGGTATTAAGTTTTTAAACTGTGGATTATTAAATATTATGATGTCATCTACATAACGGAACATTTGCCAATTAACATTATTTTGTAGAAAGTATTCTCTTTCGTACCAGAATAATATTAGGTTGGCTAATAAAGGACTTGAAGAAGTTCCCATGGGAACGCCTTCTGATTGAATATATATTTTATTTTTAAACTCTATATAGTTAAAATTTAAAAATGTTTCCAGTAGAGTTTTTGCTGTTTTAAGATCTAATTTAATTGTTTTATATCTGTTATGAATAATTTTAATGTAGAAAGTTTTGTCATTAATGAATTCGTTAAATAAATTGGTTATTTTATTATTTAGATCTCTTAAATTTATTTTAGAATATAGGTCCTCAAAGTCAAATGTGTGTACTGTTTCAATGTTTGTCCAATTGTGTTCATTAAATAGTTAATGATTTTTTTTATTTGAGTCGATAAATTTATAATTATATTTATTAGTTAATTTATTTATAATAAATTGTAGTGTTGAGGCTAATTGTATATCAATGTTTTTTATAACTGAATTTATACCAGATGTGATTGTTCTGAAAGAAATAGGTTTTTGTGTAGTTTAGGAATTATATAGAACTTTGGTATGTTTGGATTTTTATAGTAATTATAAATTTTTAGTGAATTTTCAACGTTTTTGATGTCTTTTTTTATTTTTGTGGCTGTAGTTCTAGCAAAAGTGTATTTATGATTATTATCAATTTCCTTTTTTAGTATATCGTGGTATAGATTTTTACAAATTATAGATAAGTTATTGGAACATTTATCTATAGGAGTGATAATAAAGTCCTTCTGTAAATTAATTATATTTTCTTTAAAAGAAGGAATATCTGAATTAGGTTTTGTGTATTTAAGTGTATTATTATAATAATTTATAATTTCCTTTTTAATATTATGTTTCCATTCCAGAAAAGTAAATTCTGGAATACTGTATTTTATACTAGTTTTATTTATGAAAATATCTATATCTTTTAATATAGATTTAATTGTATTATTATAATTGTGTTTAATTTGAGGTATATATTTATACCCTTTATTTAAAATATCCTGATTTTCTGGATTTAAAAAAGAAAAATTGCTAGTTAATATATGACCTGAGAACTTATATCTATCAATATAGTTGTTGCAATTACATTTAATTTTTTTAAAATTTGCCAAATTATTAATAAATTGGTTATAATTGCAAACTAAACTACCTATATTTTTGTTGTATCTCCAGATTGTTCTGAAATTTAAATTTTTTATAGGGAAAAGATCATTGATGTTTTGGTTATTAAAAATATTATTAAATTTAATATGATTAAATAAATTGTTATTAAATTTAATGATAATATTAATGTTATTAGTAGATTGTTTAATTTTTCTGTATTTAAAGATGTCGTGTGTGATATCTATTAATCTGTTAGTCAGATTATGAATTTTAATATATTCTATAAGTTTGATAAATTTATTATTATTTAGTTTAAATAATGTTTTAATAAATTTATCGACGAAGTTGTTAGTATACATTTGTTTTGGATCCAGTAATTCTTCAAATTCAATGTAACCTAATAACCTCTAGTTTTATTAGGTTTAGTTTTAAATTCATTTTTTTTTTTGTATTTGCAGCTGATTTCATAAATTGAAATTTCTTCTGTTTGTGGTTTGTATGTGTAGTTTAATTCGTCATTAAGTCCATAAGGGAATAATGTGTTGTGTTTATAAATGTAGTTGTTTTCTAATAATAGTCGTTGTTTTTTGTTTTGACATATGTCTAGTATTTCTATCTTAAAGTTGTTAAAAGTATGTAATTGATTGCGTTCTTTCATATATATATATTACCAATTGATTTTTTAGCGTGGTTTCTATGTAGGTTTATTCGTATATTTAATGGATTACACGTTTGTCCTATATATGAGAGTTGACAAATTTGGCATGTTAATTTATAATTAGTATTTACTAATTTACAACTAGTCGTTTGAAATGTGTCATGGTTCTTAAGAGAGGGACAAGTTTGACAATTCTTTCTTGGGCAATTCTTAGCGAGTTTAAATTAACATAAAAGAGGTGCTAACCCTAATATGTTTGTAGTTTTTTTTTAGTTTTTTAGTTTGTTATTCTTATGAAATTTTTTTTTTTTTATATAAATATATTTTTCTTAATTGTTTTTGTGGTGATTAAATTTGTAATAAAATGAATAATTAATCTATAAAAATATAGATATTACTGTTTGTTATCTGTTATATTTTTAAGAATAACTAATAAAAAACATCTTTAAACTAACTAAACACTGAAAAAAACAAAAGTTCTGAAGTTATTTTTTCTAAAATTACTTTTATAATTTACTTTTTCATAATCAAACAATAAAAGATCATTAAAATCTGTATGGAGTTTTATGTATATTAGAATATCTAATATAATTTAATTTGTATATTATATTATATATAAAAAATATATCATAGAGCAAGCTCATATGAATTAATATAGTGTAAAAACTATATAACAAATATATAACAGTGATTCAACATTTAAAACTCAAAGAGCAAACTGATAAGAATGATAACTCATATCAAAACATAATAACCAAACTTATAACAAAAGTTAATTCATATTATAGATATATTACTAAATACAACTATTTATATTCATATTTTAAAATAAAAAATTTAAAAAATCATTAAAAAAAAAAGGATAAAATATAAAATTATAAAAATATATATATATATATATACTAACAATCTTATCTACCTTCTTTACAAAACTTTTTTTTT
Organism: Cordylochernes scorpioides; assembly: GCA_030710605.1. Classification (NCBI taxonomy): domain Eukaryota; kingdom Metazoa; phylum Arthropoda; class Arachnida; order Pseudoscorpiones; family Chernetidae; genus Cordylochernes; species Cordylochernes scorpioides. The sequence continues at coordinate 68,207,246 of CP092867.1, read as the reverse complement.
CTTATTATTAGTTTGATTAAAAGTGCATGGTTCTGTCTTTCTCTCTTTTCTCTAACTACTAAAATTTATAATATTAAATATATTCTCACTTCTATTATTCTATATATAAATTAGAGTAAGTCTAAATGACGTGTAAAAGCCGATGCAAAAGACGTTACGTTGTTAAATTTTATTGTTATTAATTATAAATATATAATTAACTGAATAATGTATTAGAAGTAAAGGATTTTTTTCCTCTCTCTCTCTACTAAATAATAACAATTTAAAAATTTTATAATTTGAATTTAAATAATCAAAATAATGAAGATAATTTTAATACAAAACTAAACCATAAAACTAAACAACTATTTATTGTTATATATATATATATATATATATATATAGCTTCCTAAAGTTTCACGGCTATTGGATAATCTTACCTTTTAGAAACATTCATCGTGTAAACAACAAACTGTAAGTAACAAACTTGAAAAAGCTAATATACTTTATTTACACAACAAATAAAAAATCCGAATCAAATTTAATACTGAAATAATCATACCACCTCTAAAGACCAAAATTTTACGAATAATAATTGCAAATCACAGAAGAAGAAACAAAATAAATTCCACATACCGCATAGAAAAAATAGTAAATCGTACAAAACGTTTTAAAAATTATCTCTTCTCAATTTGTGGGAAATCTTGGGGTCTAAGGACCCAGAAAAGGCTGACTTTATATAAATCAATTTTCAGACCAATACTTACATATGTAGCCGAAATTTGGTTCAAATATTTAAATAAAAAATGTTTACAAAAATTAAATTCAACCGAATATCAAATACTAACATGGTGTTTACAAGCCGATAAATCCACATCACATAACTGTGTTCATAGTTTGGACAACATTCCTCTGATCTCAGACTATCGAATCCAGAATCATGATATCTGTGTGTGATCTGAGAAACTTATCCACAGATGATCAACAAATTTATGACCCATTTATTCCAGGAATTATAGATACCTTTCTCAAATCAAGAATGAATGTTCTGAAAAACGAATCAAATGATACTTAAGCTTTTTTCCCCAAGAAATCCCTAAATACTTTCGTCGAAATTTTTATAATACTCAATTTGTTACAAACCATGGAAATTTCAAAAGTTTTTTAAATAGAATAAAGGCAGTGGAGGATTCAAGTTGCTTTTGTGGTATTGAGGATCAAACCTCAAGACATCTACTGATCGATTGCCCAGCATTTCAAGATTATAGAATGAAGAATGAACTAGCTGTTTGTGAATTCAACGATTTGATTTCCGATAAAAAATCATATTTAAAGTTCAATTCATTTTGTAAATACATTCTAAACTTTCTACTAAAAATCTAGATCTTTAATGTTTTCATGCGTTGAATAATGTTAATAACTTATGTAAATAAACTTTTCTCCTTGTTTGGCGCAAGTATCCCTTGCGGGATATAGCGCTTTGGAAATAAAATAAATGGTAAAAATCGTGTAAACAAACTAAAAACTACGGTGTAAAATTATTAACCAATCAAATTCATTTATCGTTGCGACCAGTGCGGCATCAAGCGGTAAAAGGCTGGAACTAACGCTTTTTGGCTTTACATTTTTTTAAAAAAGGAAATTAACCTTTTTAGTTTTGAATAGCCTATATGGTGAATGAAATCTTAAGCTACCTACATGCGAAATTTCATAATGATTGATTCTGTAGATTTTGCGCAACGCGATACCAAACATCGATTTTGGATTTCATTTTTATAAATATACTAGCGGATGTGTACCCGGTTTCGTCCGGGTTTTATCCGAGTGAACTAACGAATATTATTGATAATATTCCGGAACACACAGAATATTATGATAATAACGATAATAATATTCGGTACATCATATATTTATATAATATATAAAATATATTCTTAGAGCAAACATATCCACTCTCTCTACTGAATAGATTTTTAAAAGGTTATATATAAATAAAAAATATCTAGAGATATACAGGCTGTGTGTGATCCAAAAGTCCAGCACAACTTGAAAAATTAATAACTCCACGAATACTTGCGCTAGAGCAATGAGGTAAACACCATTGTGTTCAGAATGCAATTGGATTTTTTATGGCAAATAATTAAAATTTCTAAATTGATTTTAGTTACACTTTTATTCGCTAGATGGCGCTCAACCAGAATCAGAGATTCAGCGGCCAAATTGTTTTATATCTATAAAAATTTTATATCTATAAAAATGAAATCCAAAATCGATGTTTGTTATCGCGTTGCACAAAATCTACAAAATAAATCATTATGAAATTTCACATGTCGGTAGCTGAAGATGTCGTTTAACATATAGGCTATTCGAAAAAAACTAAAAAGGTTAATGTGCTTTTTTAAAAAAATATGAAACCAAAAATCGTTAGTTCCAGCCTTTTACCGCTTGGGCGCAGCATTGGTCGCGACGATAAATGTATTTGATTGGTTAATAATTTTAGACGTAGTTTTTTAGTTTGTTTACACGTGAATGTTTTTAAAATGTAAGATTATCCAATCGCCGTGAAACTTTAGGAAGTTATATATATATATATATATATATATATATGTTATATTAAAATAATTTATTTATAATGTTCAATTAAAATATTTTATTTAGAATTATGTTAAAATGTTATTTTATTTAAAATTATAATGTCATAAATATAAATACTCTGTTTAAATCGACCGCCAGAGGTCATGCTTCCCTCGTTGTTGTTCTTCCCCGTTGGTCGGCTCAAACCATATGTAATTATGTAAATATTCTTTGTTTTTCATATTTTTATTCTTACGCCTTAAGCCAGGCTGTACTTGTACAAAATTATGTTTTTATATATCTCATAAGCTCAATTAAGGCTATTTTTAATATTCATATTTTGATTAATATATTTTCAAGATTTTTGCCACGACTGCACCACCATAGCATAATCACCAAGATGATCAAAAAACAACAGAAATCCAATCTTATCATTTTTAATTTTAAATATAATATATATGTATAAACTTTTAATTTACTTATTTATTTTGCTTTCAAAATTTTATTAATTTAGAATTAATATGTATATAAACAATTATTTACAATTACACTGTTGTATATAAATCTCTCTATCTTTCATAGATAAAATAATAATCTATAATATTAAATATAATTATTAGCTGTATATAAACTGAATACAATAGTTAAATCAAAGATACAATTCTTTCATTGGCCTTGTAGAACGAGAGTGGTGTACGAGCGCGCGCGCATGTTCTAGTGAAAAACACAAACATCCTCGATAAAGAGAGGCGAGTTGCCCCTCGAAATATTGGAACAATAAAATAATTATAAATCCAATATATGCATCTTTTTTAAATATATATATTATATTAAGATATTATTTAAAATGTTATATTAAAATATTTTATTTAAAAAAAAAAAATTATAATTTCATAGATATAAATACTCTGTATAAATCGACCGCCAGAGGTCACGATTTCTCTATAAATACCTATTGTTGTTGTTCCCCAATGGCCGACCCAAAACATTTGTACATTATGTAAATACGCTTTTCATTTTTTTTTTTATTCTTACGCCTTAAGCCAGGCAGTAATTTTACCAAGTTATGTTTATCGTATAGCTCAATTAAAACAATATCTGATCAAAACCATTTTTGTTATTATACTTTCACAAGATTTTGGCCATGACTGCACCACCATAGCATAATCATCAATATGATCCAAAACAACAGAAATCTAATTTTTTTATAATATAATATATATTTATTTACTATACTTCTGGGAAGGTTTCTGGTTTGAATTTGATTTTAAATAAATATTCGTTGCAATTTTATTTGCAAATTTTCTACTTTCACTCACAAGCAGCGCCTCTAGCGGCGTTTGGTGAAATTACATTTATAAATTGTAAAAATGCTAAAATGTGCTCCAAGTAAAATAAATTTAATATTTAATTTGAGGATTTAGTTATATAATATTCCAATGTCGATGTGAAAAAACTTGGCATTCCAAAAGAAATTTCAAATTATCGAGAGTATAGATTCGGTAGGGATTGGATGTTTGCTAGTATCGTTTTAACAAAGGTCGTTAGGCAAACTTTTACTCGGGTAAAACCGGGCGAAGCCGGGAACATATTGTTACGTGTAAGGCCTCCAAACGTTTACAACCTCCGCCAATAGATGGCGCTTTCGCCGGATTCCCTTGCTGGCTGATGTGGGAGTCGCCGACTGCTGTGGTCCCGTTTCTTGGGAAGGTTGGCTGTAAATACGCTTTTGTGTTGGCCCCAGGATGTAGGGTCATGTAAATACACATTGTCTGTTATTTTATTTAGATGTAATGTTTAGTAATAGATGACATTAAAAGGAAGTGCTTCAAGTCTCCGTGCCGCCTCCTGTCATTACTCTCGCCATTGCCATCAACGCCGTGCTGCTACTCTTCTGGAAAGTCTCTCGTGTCCCCCCACCAGTGGTAAGGCCAAGAGGAAGGGAGTTTCCACTTGAGCGGTGGAACTCAGGACGTCTTCGGGGTAGGGCTACAGAGAGGAGCAGCGGGAGCCTAAGTGGGTGAACCACGAGGGAAGAAGCGCGTCGTCGCAAAGAACCGGTAGGGTAAACACGCGACAACTGGTGTCAGAAGTGGGATTCTTCCTCGTGGAGGTCACCAGGAGGCTTTTTATTGAAAAGTTTTTTTTTTGGGGGGGGGGGTCGCTGGCCGAGATCGACCGGAGGCTGCAGGAACACCGGGAGGTGTGGGACAAAATGGAGCGCCGAACAGAGGGGGAAATACTTCGGATAGAAGAAGAGTTCGAAGAGCGAAGGCGTCGAAGAAAAGAAGAATGGCTTCTGTTGGAAAAGAAAAGAAAAGAGAAATGGCTTCTGTTAGAAAAGGAAAGCGAAGAGAAATGGCTTCTGTTGGAAAGGGAAAGTGAGGAAAGAAGGCGTCGAAGAAAAGAGGAATGGCTTCTATTAGAAAAGGAAAGCAAAGAGAAAAGGCTTCTCAGAAACTCAGAGATTGAGAGCCTGCTGTCTCGGGTGGAGGCCCATTTGCAGAATGGGACAGGTACGGCCGAGACAGCTTTGGATGATGTCAGCGAGGGCCGGGCAGAGTCCCGAGGACTGGAAGTCGAGCCGGGAAACATTGGGGAATTGCGTGGAGTGGAGGGCCTGATTGAGGAGCCTCCTGGACAGACCTTGAATCTGCGTCTCGCGAATGAAGTGGCCCCAGCGAGAAAAGCGGTACCGGCGAGGGAAGCAGTGCCCTCGGGAGAAGCGGTGCCAGCGAGAAAAGCGGCTACGGCGAGAGAAGCGGTGCCCCCGGCGAGAGGAATGGTACCGGCGAGAGAAGCGGTCCCGGCGAGAGGAATGGTCCCGGCGAGAGGAATGGTCCCGGCGAGATGAATGGTCCCGGCGAGAGGAGTGGTCCCGGCGAGAGAAACAGTGCCAGCAAGAGAGGCGGTACCGGCGAGAGGAGAGGTCCCGGCAAGATGAATGGTCCTGGCGAGAGAGGTGGTCTCGGCGAGAAAGGTGGTACCAGCATAAGAGGCGGTGCCGGCAAGAGAAGCGCCACCGGCACGAAAGGCGGTACCGATATAAGAAGCGGAGTAGGCATAAGAGGCTGAGTCAGCATGAGGGGTGCCTCCGGCGTGAGATGCGGTTCCGGCGTGAGAAGCGGTACCGGCGAGAGGGGCGGCTCCGGCGAGAGGGACGGCTCCGGAGAAAGGGGCGGCTCCGCCTTGAGGGGGAGGCAGTGTTACGTGTAAGACCTCCAAACGTTTACAACCTCCGCCAATAGATGGCGCTTTCGCCGGATTCCCTTGCTGGCTGATGTGGGAGTCGCCGACTGCTGTGGTCCCGTTTCTTGGGAAGGTTGGCTGTAAATACGCTTTTGTGTTGGCCCCAAGATGTAGGGTCAAGTAAATACACATTGTTATTTTATTTAGATGTAATGTTTAGTAATAGATGACATTAAAAGGAATTGCTTCAAGTCTCCGTGCCGCCTCCTGTCATTACTCTCGCCATTGCCATCATCGCCGTGCTGCTGCTGCTACTCTTCTGGTAAGTCTCTCGTGTCCCCCCACCAGTGGTAAGGCCGAGAGATACTGCCAGATGAAGGGAGTTTCCACTTGAGCGGTGGAACTCAGGACGTCTTCAGGGTAGGGCTACAGAGAGGAGCAGCGGGAGCCTAAGTGGGTGAACCACGAGGGAAGAAGCGCATCGTCGCAAAGAACCGGTAGGGTAAACACGCGACAATATATATATATATATATATTTTTTTTTTGTCGGCTATGCACGCTCTCAATATGTAACTAATCTCGCTGAAATTTGAACAGGACAGAGTTAAATCTGGAAGAGTTTTTTGTCGCACTTTTAAACAAGAAAAATTATAATTAACCAAGTACTGAGGAACAATATATTTCTAGTCAGAAATTATGATGACAATATTTCTGTATCATGCTTGATTGACATAAACAAAATTCTTTAAGGGAATATCCAATAAAGCAGACCACGGGCAAAGCCAGATAATAATTTTTAGTAGGCAGAAACAAAATTCTACCAGCGAAACATTCACTCGAGCAGAAGACACACGAAGCAAGGTCATCTCTATATATAAAATATCGTTTCTCGGCCTTTTGGCTAAGATCATGTAGTATATCTCAAGATATTTTTATTTATATATATATTTTCAAAATATATTCAGTAGAGAGAGAGGATATGTTTTCTCTTGAAAAATATATTTTATATATCGTCCCTACAACTGCAAAATATCGAATGTGAAAAATTCAATTTTGAAGGAGAGAGAAATGAAGAGACCATGTGGCCTACCCTCAGTAGAGGAAGGCATTGAAGGAGGGAGAAATGAAGAGACCATGACATGGTCTCTTCATTTCTCCCTCCTTCAATGCCTTCCTCTACTGAGGGTAGGCCACATGGTCTCTTCATTTCTCTCTCCTTCAAAATTGAATTTTTCACATTCGATAGTTTGCAGTTGTAGGGACGATATTATATAAATATATAATGTAACGAATATTATTATCATTATTATCATAATATTCTGTGTGTTCCGGAATATTATTATCAATAATATTCGTTAGGCAAATTTCACTCGGATAAAACCCGGGCGAAGCCGGGTACACATCCGCTAGTTGTTTTATAAATAGAAAACAATAACTGATCGACACGTATTTTTCCTTTTTGAATATCTGGAAAGAACCCTAATAATATCAAATGATAAATTAATAAAACACCATTTCGCCAAAAGTAGAAGAATCGGTTGGCGATTTTTAAATACAATCTGAGATATGTAGAATAGGTATATGCAAATTAAAACATGTATCAAAAAATATATATATTTTAGATGGAGTTTTGTGAAATAGATTGAATGTTTGAAAAACACTACTGATATCAATACATGATTTTTTGAAATGTTAATATAGTACCAAAAATTAAGATGGCACTACTAATAGGATTTCTTGTTATAAGGAATGTGTAGTTTCTTGACTAATTGGCGACCCTTGACTATTTAACTGGATATTTGTCATGATTCAACAAATGAAATATAGAGGGGAGTGACAAAATATATTTGTCGTATTTTATTCCAAACTAGCCGAATGACCCGGGCAACGCCCGGGTTTTACCCGATTAAATGTTTTTAGTCAAATACTATTCGTTACAATTATAAATTGGCGCCGTGGATGTCACTCTTGTGAAACTTCCCGCTCCAAACTTTGTGTCAGAGAAGCGATATTTTTATAAAGATATGATCTGGCTTTGTGTCTTCTGCTCGAATGAATGTTTTTCTGTTAGAATTTTGTTCCTGCACACTAAAAACGAACTGGCTTCACCCGTAGTCTCAGCTTTTTGGAATTTTTCCTGATATAATTTTGTATCTGATAATCAAACATGGGCTACAAGCTTTCGGGCTTCACGCCCATTAAAGGGCGTCAATACAGGAAGCTATCCTTTTGGATCAGCAAATATGGCTTCCCAGAGGAATTTCACCCCGACAACCAACCGGTTCCCACTCTTCTCAATCTGTCATCTACAGTGTTGTCTCCTTCGCAGACCGAGGTTCTTTCTTTAGGCCTCAAGTACCGTCCTCCCACAACGCCTGACATTCCCAGGATTATTTCTGGTGTTGAGCCCGCCATCAGCTCCCTTTCCCACACAGCCCAATATGACATACGGAGTTCCATAGCCCATATCCTCCGGAAACCCACCCCTTCTCAGTCCCAATCTCTTGGTAAGTACCGCTCCCTAGCTACCATAAGGCGAAACCCTAACATTATAGTCACCAGATCGGATAAAGGTTCCCAGACCGTCGTCTTGGACACGGCTGACTATGCCTCCAAGATGACGGAGATACTCAGCGACCGCAATACATTTGTTCCCATTGCACAGTCTGATGCATCTGCCTCAGCTAAATCATTCAGATTGGGGTTATTGCGTTTGAAAAAATCTGGTCACATAACCCCGGATCAATATAGTACTTTCATCTCCGACCTTAATAATATCCCCTATATCTATGGTCTTCCTAAGACCCATAAGCCTGGCATCCCCCTACGCCCTATCATAGCCTACCATCTTTCACCTGCCTATAAGCTGTCCAAATATCTGACTAGCTATCTCACACCTTGGGTGAAAGCCAGTCCACAATCCTCTGCCATTAGGGATATCCCTTCTTTTGTGCAATCCGTTAACTCTCTCTGCCCTGTCCCCAACACCGTTATGGTGTCTTATGATGTAGTTGCCATGTATCTTTCCCTCCCCCATCAGCTTATTATTAGGCACTTGACTAATTTCTTACAGGATAACCAGGTAGATCCCCGTACCGCAGAATCCATAGTCGCACTATCCTCCCTGTGTTTGGATTTCACTACTTTCACATTTAACAACCAGTTGTTAAAACAAATCAGAGGCTCGCCCATGGGCAGCCCACTATCCTCCCCACTTGCAGAAATAGTCATGGCCAACATAGACCACTGGGTCCAACAGCAAATTGCACCGGGCATTCACATGTGGCGGAGATATATTGATGATATCTTCTGCATATGTGATACCGGACAAGAAATCAATATTTTAGATTCTCTAAACTCCTATCATCCCGAGATCTCATTCACCTTAGAATTGGAAAACAGGTCCGTACTGCCGTATCTTGATATACTGGTCATACGTACTACCTCTCATTACCACACCACCGTATACCACAAGGTTAACAATCCCACATTCTATACAGACTTCAAATCTTCATGTCCCCTATCGCATAAAATAAATACTGTCCGTACTCTTACCAAGAGATTGTTCACCCACTGCTCCCTTCCACTGTTTAGAACCATTGAATTTTCCCTAATCATTAAACAGTTGGCCCGGTCCCAATACCCCCCCCCCTCCCATTTCATGCATAAGTATAAATATGACCCTTCTTCCGTTAGACCTCCTGCAATTACCAGAAACAGTTGTTTACTTCCCTTCTCCACCCAATCAGTCGCCATCTCCCGCATCCTCAGAACGCACGGAATTAACACCCATTTTACTAATAGCAATAGTATCGGCGCCATCCTCAGACACCCTATCACCAGATTACCTAGATCTACCGTTGCTCGGTCCTCTGGTGGCTCGGTCTACTCAGTCTCTTGTAACGATTGCAGTGCATCTTACATAGGCGAGACTGGTAGGTCCGTGGCCATCAGGATGCCCGAACACGGTAGATGCATTGCCAACAGAGACAACAGGTCGCTTATTTTCAACCATATTAACACCACCGGCCATTCATTCAACCTTTCCTCCCCTACCACCCTGTACTCTAATGTCAATACTAAATACCAAAGGTTGATCATTGAAGCTATTTTATCCATCAATAACCATAGCATTAACAGACACATCGACATACCATCGCAGTATTTAGATATTTGTAATAACCTATAGGCCGTTCACTTCTTTTCCCTGATCTTACTGTTAATCCCACCGCAAACAAACCACCCCCCCACCCAGACACCTACCCTTATATAATTTTTTCCTTTGTCCGATGATCGCGCTGATGGCGGGCCATGCCATAGTTCCTCACTGTTGTTGGTTTTTTTAATATAACATCACATTGGTTTAAGTTGATTGACATCCATAGATGATCATATGTTCTATAAATTGCAATAGTCTTAGTTATGTTAAATCTGTCATAAAAAATGTTTTAGTTTTTTAATTTTTAATTAGCATCACATCCTACTTTCGTCAAAATTTTTCTATAAAAAAGCCTTATTTCCATAACTTAATCTGATATTGTTAACTCATATATGGTTATGTATGCAGTTAAAAAAAAAAAAAAGTACCCGTCGAAGGGCGTGAAGCCCGAAAGCTTGTAGCCCATGCATTTTAATAAAAAAAAAATTCTCTTCGTTTTATAACTATTTACAATTCTATAAGAGAAATTTTCATGATTCATGTTATAATCAAACATGATACAGCAATATTGTCATCATCATTTTCTGACTAAAAAAAAAAACAACTATTTTTGGCCAGAACCTGTCAATTTATTTTTTTTATTGGCTAAAAATCCGATAAATATATTTTTCAGATTTTTCTCTATGTCCTGTCAAAACACGTTTTACATGTACATTAGGTCAGCTGATATTACCTCCCATCTTCACCGCAAGAGGCGCTGCTTGCGAGCGAAAAGGCAAATTTGCAACACAATTTGCAAATAACTCGAAGAATATTCGGGATAGAAACCTGAATTTTCACACTATAGGTTTTTCCAGATTCTACTCTATATACTGTTAAAATTTCAGTCAGATTAGTTACGTATTGTGGACATGTTTAGGCGACATAGATACCCACATACCTACATACATACACCGACCGTGCGGCCACGCGTCGCACGAGCTCCGTGTTTTTCGCGTCTTTCATCCCTTTAAATCAACTTTAATTAAATTTAAATTATACCATCTTATTCGCCTTTAATCAGGCATAATTTTGAGTCATCTATTGTAAATTTCATCGATTTTCAAATTTTCCTATTTTTCATAACTTAGCAAAGTTACAAATTGTAACTTTGCATCATCGCCATGGCAACGGCCAAGCCGGTCGTTGCTTCATCCTCATCTACATCTTCACCTATCGCCCAAGCCTCATATATTCCATCAAAGTCGTACTTCAATACTGAAAAATTACCTCACCAACCAACAAACGATGAGAAAATCACAAACATGCAAAATCCAAAAAGACGTTTTACCTCAGAAGAACACAAGAAGTTTGATGAAAATAGAAAGATCACCTACGAAAGAAGAAGTAATGCTATTAAGGCGACGATCCAATTCAAGCCGATCCAAAACGCCTCGGCAGAGGAACACCTGATCGCGATCGCCGATATAATAGGCTTTGAAAACATACACTCCATCGGAAAAATCAATGGACAGGCCATCGTCTCGGTGGCAAATGTCGAAATGGCTGAATTGCTCCTAGCTAAAGGTTTCAAGATCAGAAGCGAAGTAATCCTTCCTTCGCTCCTTTTCAGAACCTCCAAAAAATATGTTCTCTCCGGCGTCCTGTCCTTCATACAGGACAAGGACATTGAAAAGGTCCTCGAACCTTATGGGCACATGATCAGTATCCGGCCTATTCCCTTCCCCACTGAAAATCCACTCCTTAAACATCTGTCCTCACTAAGGAGGGAAATTGTCTTTAAAACTAAAGAAAACACATCAATGCCCGCCATCATCTCCATCACTTATATGGATCAAACTTTTAAAACTTCATCGGGGAGGACGTGACCTGTACCGGGTGCAGACGGCACGGCCACATAAAATCACAATGCCCTTTTGACCCGAAAATAAGATCAAAAGTCACCACGACCTTCGCAGAAGCCTTGAGGCCCTTACCCCAACCTGTTCTGACGGCAACGACAATACAAGGGCCGACACTGGACCCCAAAGACTTGCAAACCAAAAAAAGGACACTCGAGGCCTCACTGGACGAGGATAAAAGATCGGATATATAATGTGAAGGCAAGAAAAGACCTAAGTCATCCTCTACGGCCCAGGAACCCAACAAAGAATCTTACAGTCCCCAGACGACGGATCCGAAACAAGATGTGACTTCCAAAGATGAAATACATATTACAAACCCTCCAATGTCTGAGACCCTCTTCCCCCTCCCGAATTCGAAGCACAAAAACGACGTTTAAGTAATACCAGGATCTGAAAAATCAATAGAACCGTTGACATCAACGACATCGTCGCAGCAGGACGAAGAATCTGACGGGTTCGAACTGTGTCCGGGCCCAGGCCTCACCAATTATATGCGTCCCAAGTACCGTAAACTGTTGTAAATTTTCCTTTCTTTCTCACTGATTGTACGACAATAAACTGGTTTTAAATATTACACATGTACATACATACATACATACATACATACATACATTCACTGACTTTTATATATATAGGGATATCCTATGGGCTTGTCAAATGTTATCATTGTTTAATATACTGTACATAATTTTTAAAATGTATCCCCTCAAATAAAAATATTTTTTAAATCGACCTTTTGCGTTGAAAAACGTGGTAGTAAAATAATTTGTATTATTTTTTGCGCAAAATTTCTAAAGTTGGGGGGAGGGGGTACAGAGAATATTTATTATGCATTTCTTCTAATGAGCGAAAAGCGATAAACGAAACATAAGGGGTAAAATTGTGTGTACCAGTGATATTCTAGAAGTTATAACACTTTGGCCTGCACGACATAATATAAAATATGAGCAAATGACAAACAAAAAATTACTGTTCACAAAAAAAAATCAAGATGTGAGGACAGCATTTATTATTCCCATAACCTAACGCAAAGAGCTGCAAAATATTGGTAGATAGTATAATACATGGCAGCTTATATAACACATGAGGTAACTGCTTTCTCTCTTCTATTAGGTCACAATCCTTGCTCAATGTGTCGCCCTTCATTCTCAAACACCGCCGGCAGACGATAGATGACAGAATGGGCAGCATTAAATAATATTTCCGTTGAAATTTATAAAACGCGCCATCTGATAGAAGCCTTCAACATGGCCAATGTGGTAGTCCGGCATCGATAAACACGCTACTTAATGTACCCCCATAACCGAAATTGTAAGGCGTCAAGTCTGGTGATCTTGGAGGCCACTGGAGAAATATAAAGTGGCGACTTATCCCACGATTAGCACCGAACGTATACTTCAGCAATTGTTTGGCACCGCGGGAGATATGAGGAGGTCCTCCATCTTGTATGAATGGTATTTCGCTTAGTTCTTGTCTGTCCTGCAATATGGCAATACCCCTTTCTCTCAAAAGTTGAACATAACGTTCATCAGTTACAAAAACGGTTTTAAAAGTTCTTTCATTGATTTTTTTCAAAGAAATATGGCCCAATAAAAAAAGAAGTGAAATACACAAAACTATAAATCTGGGCTGATTAAGTGGCATTTCTGTAAAAAAACCTAGGGTTTTCTATTTTTCAAATGCAACTATTTTAAATGTTAAATTATCTGTGTGTGTGTTCAGAGAAAAGTGAGCATCATCTGTCCACAGAACATTTGACAGCCAGTTTTCATCAATATCAATTTGCCGGAAAACCCATGCAGTGAATTCTTTATGGTTCTCAAAATCGCTGACTTTCAACTCATGAAAACTTTGAATTTTATATGGGTATTTTTTAAGAAAAATTCTAAATGTGTTTTCTCTCCAAACTGTTCCATACGAAATCTACGTTTGTCGAGCACTTATTTCTCCTTCCGTGGATAACGTTTCAATAGCTTCATCATTCTGCACAACCGTAACAGTCATTGACTTGCATGTCGATGGTCTTCCACTCCGAGGTTTTGTTTCCAGAGATCCAGTTTCCTCGAAATTTTTAATCATTCGCCTTAGAGAGTAGCAACTCATGGGTCCTCTACCGCCTCGAATACCTTTAAAAGAACGAAAACGCTCGTAAAGCTTCAGTGGCAGATTCTGAATCCCAATAAAAAAAATTCACCAAGAGTGCTTTATCCTGTAGTGACGGAATTCCAGGGGGGGGGGAAGAGAACTCCGACCACACCTTCCTGAGGTCCCCCCTTGACCCTAGGAATATTTAAACAAATTCTGGTTCGTTTCCAAGGTGACTAACGTGGCAACGGCACCCATTTTCCAATGAAGAGCAAAACCGATATATCCAGTAATACTACCGCGTCCGGGGTAAACGCCTCGTCAGGAGCTGCAGCCCGGGCTCCTGATGAGAAATCTACAACGAGGACACAATTCAATCTACTACAGCTCAATATAAATGGCACCAATAGGAAAACTGAAGAGCTGACTTGTCTTCTCCGTGACAACAATGTTGCATATTGCTTGTCTAGAGGTGACAAAATTGAATCAGAATCTGAGGTTCAATATCAAAGGTTATACAACACAACGAAAGGACAGACCGGGAAAATTTGGATGAGGACTTGCCGTTTGATTAAAACTTCAGAAATCAAATTAAAGTAAATCCAATATAATCAGAGTAAGCCTACAGAAGGCACGACAGAAGCTCAGGCAATAGAAACCTATCTTCCAGATAAAACAATATCAATCATAAATGCCTATCACCCCAATAATATTAGCATCAATCCAGGCCTGATATAGAGACATTAAGTGAAGCGTCTTCGGATATCACAATCATACTCGGTGATTTTAACGCCAAAGGTCCAACTTGAGGATCACCTATCCAGGATAACAAAGGTCAGCAAGTTGAGGACATGCTAACCGACCTCGACCTTACACCGTTAAATAACGAAGAGAACACCTATCTATCCAAGTCCACAGACACAGAATCCGCAATAGACATCCCAGCGATGAATTAAAACCTCGCACCCACAACATAATGGAAAATCCTGAAAAGTGTAATCAGTGACCACAGACCAATTTTAACAACCCTGAACTTCAAAATTGAGAAGGTCCAACAGAATAAAAGAACACTGGAAAAAAATTCACAGAAAAGTTTGAAGAACTGTGCAACGAAGAATTAAATCACAGAACGATTGACAAAAACTTGATAAAGAAATTAATTTATATTAATCACAAAATAGAACAAGAAATTTGAATATTCAAACAAGAGAGAGAAAAATGGGCAGAATTCTGCGAAAAAAATGGATCAAAGAAATGACAGCCATCACTCGAATATAATCAGAGTGTTAGAAAACAATCAAAACCAACACCAATCCTCAAAAACTCTAACCCTCTACTCTTATATGGTCTTTTAATCATTGTACTCAATCCTCTTTTAATCAATTTAACTTTCTATGTATCGTTTTTGTGTGTTCAATAAAATACAGAGGTACATCTAGAGGGAACGTAGAAACCAAAAGGGCTTACCCCGCAGACAATGAGGTCAACGCGGCGCCAATAAAATGACGTAACAGGTCTTACCCGCAGCCAAATAAGGTCAACCGTCCCCTCGACGCCAGGGCGCCAGACGTCCGGTGACGTAAGACTTGAGCATATATAAAGGGCTCGCCCCGCAGCAGTCAGTCTGCTGAATAAGGATAACCCGGGCCCTTGCGCTCCAGGGGCCCGGGTTATCCTTATTTTCTCTCAGCAGTCAGTCAGTTCAGTAGATGCCAGATAGCGGACGGCAGCAGCAGGCAGATCGTTAGTGGATGGCCCGCCGGCCACAACTTGGTCTCTTCGTTCCCTCTCTCTGATGCCTCGGATTCTTCTGTGATTCGTCTCTGTGTGCCTTACCACTCATCACCATCACGACTGCGCAATCATCATCTTTCCCTACGACTCAATACAACAGACCAGACTACCGAAATACCACAGCTAAAAAGAAGAAAGTCGACAGGATGAACAAGGACGAAAAAGAAGCCCGGGAGCAGGAGATTGGAGAGTTCCCCATCAACGACCACGGCCCAACAACACCACCACCCCATCTTGGCACCATCATCCTTCAGTTGGCAACCATCCTAGAAAGACTGCAACCCCTTCATCCCCGAGACCTGGATCTTGTCGCCTTTGATGGTATGTACAACGATTCCTGTTTCTTTAGGAACTTTAACTTACAAACTCAGAACTTAACCCCTCAACAAAAACTGCAAAAACTTCCCCCAATACCTTGTTAAGCAGTCCATTGATCTTTTTAGACAACTCCGACTTGATACTAAGCCGTATGAAGAAGCGCAGAGAACCCTAGAGGACTTATTCCCAGATAAGACCGACACAACCTACGCGAAATTTTTCGCTACAAAATCCCAACATTGCAACTCTCTTGAAGAGTACTTTAGGACCAAGGCAACGTTAGGGATACAATTGAACTTGCCAAGACCTGTCATCATTGAGGCCTTGACCGAAGGGCTGCCCACTGGGGATCAGCGCCTTGTTCGAGTTGTGCCTCCCAAGTCACTTTCCGAGTGGTATGAACTAACCTCAAGGGTACGAGGAAACTTCTCCCCACAACCACCACGTGGCCCAGACAACCTTCCACGGATGGAAGGACCCTACCACAATACCCCACGACCACCACCACGGGTACAAAACTACGCAGCAATGCCACCTTCCCCTGCAAATTCTGCCAAGGAAAACACTAGCACTCTCAGTGCCAGCAACGACCAGCTTCTAACGCCCAGCACGGCCAAACCTACCACACCAGCCACAACCGCTAAAGCACCTTCAACCAAAACAAAAATGGCCGCCAGACGACACCGTCTACTGCGCCAGCCACCCCGACGACAAGCAACACTAGCCCCAAACAGGTAGTGAATTACCCTAATTTTCGTTAATAACCTTATTTTAAAAGTCCTCCTCATTCACAAACATTTCCTTCCTTTTCTAGTTGATACTGGCGCAACCGTAAATATTATACCATTAAATAACTTCAACTTCTTAAAAAAATGTCTTAACACAAAAAATAGAATTAATTAACGAGCACATTCAAATTAGTTCTATTTCACAAAGTATTACCACCGCAGGCTATGTTTATCTACCACTAACCTTAGGCAAAATAACAGAAAAGATCAGAATCTATGTCATAGATGCTAAGCTTCCATTTGGTATACTTTCAATAGATACGCTTAAAAAAATTAAACTGCAAATTAATTTTCACGAATTCTTTATACTTCAAAATAACTCACCCTTAGCTAAAAATTTTATAATTTTTCCCTTGTTCCACCTGCATGTGCTTATTGGGAATGCCAGCGACATTTCAAGGCATCCCAAACATCTCTGCCCTCACGTTGCAACCAATCAGCACATGCACTAACCACAAATAATTATGCCTTTTTAGAAAAATGTCCATGTTATTTTTTTATCTCCCAGAACCCTTGTTAACCCTAATTGCCAGCTAACTGATGCGCGAACTGAATTGTCTCACCCTGATTTTCCGACCCAATTTAATCTCCTATTGCATAACTATCAACACATATTTTCTGAAAACAAATTTGATGTCCCAACTTTAAACACTCCCCCGTTAAAATTAACACTAACTCTGACAAAATAATTACACTCAGGCCATACAGAGTTCCTTATTGCGACCTAAAGGAAATTCAAAATCAAGTCGCCGAAATGTTAAAACACAATATCATAGAAAAGTCCTACTCTTTCGTTCGCAAGTCCTGTAACGTTAAAAACAAAGCGCGATAAAAAAAAAAACGTTTCTGCATAGATTATAGAAAACTAAACGACATAATTCAGCCAGATATCCACCCCCTCCCCTTAATTGATTCCGTGCTGGATAAACTCTCGCGCGCCAAAATATTTTCCTCCGCCGACATCGCCTCTGCATACTGGCAAGTAGAGATCGCACCAGAATCTAGACCACTTCTTGCTTTTGTTACACCTGATGGACAATATCAATGGACCCGCCTTCCTTTTGGTCTGAAGAATTCACGACAAATTTACGAACGCGCAATCAGTCAGATCATACAAAAACACAACTTACAATACATAGAACATTATTTTGACGACTTTATTATATTCTCAGAGTCCCCAGAAGAACACATACAACACCTTACAAAATTTTTCGAAGTTTGCCAAGCTGAAAACATCAGACTAATTTATAAGAAGTGTGAATTTTTCAAAACATCCATAGAGTTTCTCGGATACACCGTATCCGCAGGCACATATACACCCCAGCTTAGAATCCTCGATACAATTAATGCCATAAACCCCCTTATAATCAAAAATCGCTACAATCTTTCCTAGGTGCAGTTAACGTATATAATAAATTTATTCCAAATTATGCTCGTCTTCGAACACCCCTTAATAACTTACTTAAAAAGGACGTAAAATGGCACTGGAGCGATGCTTGTCAACAAGCTTTTGAAACCTTAGAAAAAGTCTCACTACACAACCCGTCTTACATTTGTTCCAAGAAGGTCTACCCTGCCAACTCTACTGCGACGTTTCAACACAAGGTATCGCAGGCATTTTAAAACAGGTCCACCCCAACAACCAAATACATCCCGTACAATATTATAGTCGAGCCTTACGCCCGCACGAACAAAATTACAACATATCTGAGTTAGAATGCCTAGCCATAATTGAAAGCGTAGAAAAATTCCGCATTTACCTTACAGGCACAAAATTCACCATCTTCTCTGATCACCACGCTCTACAATGGCTAAAATCTATCGAAAATCCCACAGGACGTCTATTCAGATGGAGCTTAAGACTATCTGTATATGACTACGAAATTCGTTACATTAAAGGTACCCAACAATACGAAGCTGACCATCTCTCACGCAATCCCTTCTGCGGATTTCTAGACGCCGGCACCATCAAGATACACCAAAACAATACACCTACACATCCACACATCACACAAGACACAAACGGATTACACACCATCACACTCAAAGGAGTAACCAAAATTCTGATTCCAGAGAAACTTCGCAGCACCCTTCTAAACAGAGTACATTTAGAATACAATCACCCTGGTATATCTCAAATGAGTCGCCTTATCTCCGGCCAATACGATTGGAGTGGAATGTCAAGAGACATTAAAAATCATGTAAATACTTGTACCGCATGTCAGTTAACCAAACATCCAAAAGGACCCACGGAGAGCTTGGACAAACCCCCTCTGCTACCAAACCATTCGACCTCCTCTCAATAGACACAGTATCAGGCTTCGCTAAATACGGCAATTCTAAAACCCACTTAAATGTAATTGTTGACCATATGACCAGATACGCATGGACATTTCCTTCAAAATCTACCATTACCTTAACCTACATACAAGCAATTAAAAAGGGGTGTTAGTATACGGCTCTCCAAAACGCTTACTCTCGGATCGAACACCTTCGTTCACTCAGAGAATTTCCGAAGATTCCTAATAGCCCATGGCATACAACCCTTAAACACAACTAGTAATAACCCTCAAGCAAATGGTCTTTGCGAACGTCTAAACTCTACAATTACAGGTAAACTCAGACTACTACATCTCGAAAACCCAAAAACCTCATGGACAAAGCTCGTTAACAAAGGTTACACAAGTTTATAATAACACCCCTCACTCAGTGACAGGCTTTCCCCCATCCTATTTATTTTTCGGCATTATACCCACAGAACTTTCTAACCACATTAACCCTTACCCCCTATTGACATTGCTAGACAACAAGCCTACCAACGCACACAACTGAAACACGACAAAGATAAGCAAAAATTTGATCTTAATCACAAAACACCTAACTTTGAAATTGGAACCTCGTTCTTGTCAAAGTGTACCACCATCCTAACACTGGAAAGCTTACCCCTTATTTCACAGGTCCCTACACAATTTTAGAAATTATTTCTCCCAATGTGGTAAAGATTAATAGACCAAATCAACCGCTCAATAAGGAACACGACACAATACATGTCAACAAACTCAGGCCCTACACAGAAAGCATCCCTCATATAGCACCTCCCACCATGCAAGCCCATTATGTTCAATCCAAAGACAATGACTCATTTCCGTTCCGACATCTCTCACCGGATTTGTTCCAAGAATACCAATTCCCGATCAAACCATCCAGCAGCCAACCTCTTCTACCTCTAACCCCAAATCTTTTTACCCTAATTCAATTAGAACTGACTTCAAGTAACAATGCTTCCCCAGTTCCCCAGCTACAAATCAATCATGAACCAACCCGGTCCCAAGTCAGGTCATCAACCCTCCAACATAAATGGCTCAGCCCACAATTAATCTCTCTCATTAAAATAGGTAACAATATGAAAACATTTTTTCCCACTTAATTCTCCTAATATACACGATAACAATGCCCTTCTCCACCGTCCCGCTAATCACGCTTATCTACATAGGAATATACGCACAAGAAACTGATAGACTTTTTCAACTACAAAAAGCCATTTTCCAACTACTTACCATAATCTGGATTTTGATAGCAGAAACCGTTCAACGTCTATTTAGAACTCCCCCACCACCTACGTCCTGACAACTATTTCCCTTTCATCACAGATAGCTTATCCCAAGCTTATTTTATTTGTACTCCACATGTTGTACCATACTACCCCGCAACTATCTCCCTTAAAATCAATGTCTTGTCGCAATGCTGCACACTGATTCGTTTGTCAACCTATGTACCCACACATTTTTTTTTATCTCACCCTATGTAACCACTGCAACATCTTTTCAAGCGATCTTTAAAACCTAAAGTGGACTTGTTTACAAATTTTAATCAATGTTTTTCCATTATCCCACTTTTGTAAATAGCGATATATTTTAATTTTGTTTCACCATTTTCTTTTCACACTTATCAACTTCTGCAATAGTTTTCTCTCAACAACCACGAAATTACCTTGCCTCTCACCAAACCTTACCATCATAGCGGATATTCCCACCACCAGCGCGACCCATGTCTTTGTCAGTTTTTTTAAATTTAATTTTCTTTATGTTTTGTTTATGTTCATTTTTTTTCACACTTGCAGAAATTACCTTGATGTAGTTTGTCCATACACCAAGCTTAAATACTCTGCAGGCCTTTTTTTCACTCACTCACCATCGCGCTATTTTCATTCTTTTTTTTTTCACCCAAGACCGCTAAGTGGAGAACAATAGTTTTTTTTTTTTGATCCCTTGTTAACTAGTTCCAAGACGTCCTAACAAAACGCGCCGCAAACCGATGGTCTCAAGCTGATCCTTCTGTCAACCAATTTAATCACACATGTTGTCATTCTTTTAACAGTTCCTACTTCATCCTTCCATTCTGTCACCTTGTCGACCGCAAATTCTTACCACCCTGTAAATAGCTTTGTTTGTTTACCCAATTAATTTTCCCCAAATATTACTTCCCATCTACCAGAATTTAACTCAGGCTGCCCCTTTTTAAATTCTTCAACGCAGGGGGCCCATCTGTGGTAATTTAAGAATCATAAACACCTGTGTGAATACCCACCACCTCTTCTTACACCCCCTACTCTAATATGGTCTTTTAATCATTGTACCCAATCCTCTTTTAATCAATTTAACTTTGTATGTATCGTTTTTGTGTAATCAATAAAATACAGGTACATCTAGAGGGAACGTAGAAACCAAAAGGGCTTACCCCGCAGACAATGAGGTCAATCGCCCCGTCAACGCGGCGCCAATAAAATGACGTAACAGGGCTTACCCGCAGCCAAATAAGGTCAACCGTCCCCTCGACGCCAGGGCGCCAGACGTCCGGTGACGTAAGACTTGAGCATATAAAAAGGGCTTGCCCCGCAGCAGTCATTCAGTTCAGTAGATGCCAGATAGCGGACAGCAGCAGCAGGCAGATCGTTAGTGGATGGCCCGCCGGCCGCAACTTGGTCTCTTCGTTCCCTCTCTCTGATGCCTCGGATTCCCCTGTGATTCGTCTCTGTGTGCCTTACCACTCACCACCATCACGACTGTGCAATCATCATCTTTCCCCACCGCTCAATACAACAGACCAGACTACCGAAATACCACATATATTAATTTAAAAATTCATTTTTGTTATCATCATCACATACAATGTATTTTTTTTTATATAAACAAACGACAATAAACAACAACAACAACAATTAAATTTGCATCTTCATTATTATAAAACAACAACAAATTAAATTAACAATGTAAAAAATATATTTTAACATTACAACATTTCAACCTTTAAAACAAAAACGTTACAATACAAAGGGGGATCAATAAATAAGGTGAATTATCTTATTTCTTAAAAATTAAAAAAGCAAAAATAATTTAAACCACAGAATATTAAAATATAACATCGAGAGACTATTTAAGGGGTTCTGTTCTTTTTTTCCCACGCGCGGCGCGAGACTTATAAATAAACTAAAATGGAAGCTCCCTTGAAGGATTGCACCACGCTTGAACAACGTGCAGTTATTCGTTTCTTGAATGCAGAAGGTATTCAAACATCTCAAATATGCCAAAGAATGGAAAATATCTATGGTGAGTCTTGTTGGTCTCAAAAAACATTCATAAATGGGTTAACGAGTTCAAAAATGGACGAATTACATGTTCCTCAGGTCTCAACGTTCGGCCGGTAAAGTTTTGTTAACAATTTTTTGAGATGTTGATGGACCAATCTGTCTTGAATTTTTATCCTCAAGGCAACGTATGAAAAGCGACCTTTATTGTGACATTCTTGTAAATAAGCTAAAGACCGGTATAAGAAACAAAAGAAGAGGTAAGCTTAGTAAAGGTGTTCTCTTCCTTCATGATAATGCAAGGCCGCATACATCATGTAAAACTGTATCTACAATCATTAAATTAGGTTTTGAGGTTTTAGAACATCCTGCATATAGTCCAGACCTAGCCCCCTCTGACTATTTCCTTTTTGGACTACTAAAGAAGGAGTTAAAGGGAAAGCGATTTGACTCGAATGAAGATGTCCAGAAAGTGGTGCAAGATTTTTTTCACACGCTTCCTAAGAGTGCCTATAAAGAGGGTATTTACAAGTTGCCAGAACGATGGAGACGATGTATAGAAAGCCAAGGTGATTATTTTTAATAAATCAAGTCCTAATTTTTAATGTCGTTCTTTTTTATATATATATATGTTCTATAATTATGTAAATCCAAAAAATGATTTGTTAAAATTGAAGGTGCAGTCGTCTTGAATTTAATTAAAAAAGAGAAAATCAGTCTCAAGTAGTTTATTTTGAACTCTTTGAGCAAAAGTATATATTTTAAATTAAGTAAATATAGAATTTTAACAATTAATTCTATATCACCATTTACATACCTATATAAAATAAAATCTAACTTACCTAACCAACACTAAAAAAAACAAAACAATCTATTTATATTTAAGGTGGCGCCATCTAGTGGCCAAGAACAACAGAGTTATTTTAAACAGATTAATAAAATAAAATAATATTTACATGCATTTATCTCTATTATATTTCTATTAATTTTTTAAAAATTATATAACATATATATACTTTACTTTACTTTAAATATATATTAATATTGAAATGCCAAGTTATTTTTACAACGTTATTGGAAAATTATATTACAAAATCCACAAATCAAATTTATTATACTTGAAACACATTTTAGCATTTTTACAATTTATAAATGTAATCTCACCAGAAGCGGCGAGAGGCGCTGCTTGCGAGTGAAAGTAGAAAATTTATAAATAAAATTGCAACGAATATTTATTTCAAACCAGAAACCTTCCCAGTAGTATAGTAAATATAAATAAATTCCTAAAGTTTCACGGCGATTGGATAATATTACGTTTTAAAAACATTCATATTGTAAACAAATTTCACTACATGTGAAATTGTTAACCAATCAAATTGATTTATCGTCACGACCAGTGCTGCGCCCTAGCGGTAAAAGGCTAGAACTAAATTTTTTTGAACTAAGTTTTACATTTTTTAAAAAAGCACATTAACCTTTATAGTTTTTTAAATAGCCTATATGTTAAACGAAATCTTCAGCCACCTACATGCGAAATTCCATAATGATTTATTCTGTAGATTTTGCGCAACGCAATAAAAAACATCGATTTTTTATTTCATTTTTATAGATATAAAGATAAGGATATACAAGTTATTCATTGGTGGCACCACCGCTGGAGAGACTTGTGTTAATTTGGGTTGAGTTGAAAAGATAACCTTTTTATATCATTATTTTATTTAAGATCCAATTTAAAACCAAGAAAGTACAAAAATATTATAAACTTCTTGTTTACAATTTACAAGTTGGAAGCGCAAAAACACAGTGTTGTCAAATCATATTTTGGTCATTTATATATATATTCACAATTGCCCCCAGTAAATGACACAAAATGATGATTGATTATCAAATATACACATATTTCAAATAACTAAGAATATTGCGTCTAACTAGAGATTTTCAAAACAGTTACTATAGCCTCCGAAAGATGGCGGGACAAGTCCAAGGAATGTTACAGCTAATTAAATCAACAGCCATTTTATTTGTTTAAAAAATTAAATATATAAGAAATATATAAAATTACATATTTATATTAGTCCCTATGAATTATAAAAACAATATGGCAATATTATCACACAAATTGTACTGTTTAAATATATATCTAGACTTTAAACATTTCTAAGCTAAAAACACATTTCAAAGTCCAGTCAAAATCAAAATCCCAGATATTCCAGAACATTAGACAACTTATTTTTAGTTAAAGCTTTAGTTAAAAAATCAGAAAGATTATTTTCAGATTGTATATATTCTAAAATGAAATTATTTGAAATAATTTGTTCATGTAAGTAAGAAATAGCTCTAATCATATGTGCAGAATTGGCAGATATCTTAAAATTTGTACAAAGTTTTATAGCTGACATATTGTCACAGTATATTTTTGTGGGTTAATAGCCATTTTCTAATTGAAATAGTTCCTCAATAATGTATTGTAAATGGATTGACTTCTTATAGCAACTTAACAATGCTTGTAATTCACTATCACAAGTAGAAAGTGAAGGTAGTGCTTGAAATTTAGAATTCCAAGATATCAAATTGCCTCCAATACACACACAGCAAACAAATATCCAGTAACTGATTCCTTTTTGTACTTACCATCTTTCCAACTTGCATCAGAGTAGCCAGTAAGTTGGGTATTACCTTTATTGTGTAACATAAAGCAAAGTTAATAGTTTTTTTCAAGTATCCAAAAATTCCTTTTAATGCATTAAAATGAACTTCCCTAGGATTCTGTGAATATTTTGAAAGCTGTGTGTGTGTCAGAGGAAAAGATAGGTCAGGTCTTGTCTTTACACTTAGAAACAGCAAATTTCCTAGGATTTCTTGGTATTTTTTGGATCACATTTCTTGGAGTTTTCATATTGTGAAAAATCAATATTCACATCTAAAGGTGTTGATTTAGTTTTGCAGTTTTCCATTTAAAATTTTATTAAAATATTTTCAATATAAGCTTTCTGGTTAATGAATATTTTGCCATTTTCTCTGTATATTTCCATTCCTAGCAAATTGGTATTTTTAGTATTTTCCTTGAGTTTGAATATATTTTCTATTTTTGATATGGCTTGATTTAGTATATTTGAATCGAATATATGGCTAGAATATCATCCACATATATTACCAGAATTATCTTAGAATAATTGTTCTTCTCATATATAAATACACATATTTATCTGAGGTTAGATTTTTAAAACCTTCATCTAAAAGATGACTTTTGAGGGTGTCATAAAATACTTTGGCTAATTGATGAAGACCATATATTGCCTTTTTGAGCTTGCAAACCATGTTTTTATCACCCATTTCAAAACCTTCAGATTGTGACATATATTGTTTTTCTTGGAGGTCACCATACAAATATGCTGTTTCAATATCATAATTTTTAAAATCACAATTTTGCATTGCAGCATAACAAAGTAATATTCTGAGTGTATCAGAACTTATAACTGGTGAAAATGTTTGATAGTAATCAATTCCATATTTTTGAGAATAACCAGCTACAACCAATCTGGCTTTGTATCTTTTTCCTATTATAGGGTAATTTTTGATGATAAAAATCCATTTGCATTTGATTGGTTTTGTTCCTTTAGGAAGTGGTTCAATGTCCCATACATGGTGTTCTAATAAAGAATTTATTTCTTTTTTCATGGCTTGTGTCCATTTAATTGCTTGTGGGTATTCAATTGCTTCTTTATAAGTTTTTGATATATGATTTTGATACTGAGTCATTAATAGAGCATCATTTGGTGCTTGAATAATTGAATTTTCTTCATATTCTTCTTCACTCAAACTTGGTTCATAATAGAAGTCTGGTCTATGTGTGTGTCTAAAGTTGTATCTTGTATTTGATGCTGGATTCTGAATTTCAACAGAGGATTCTTTATCTCCTGATGATGAATTTGTTTCTTCTTCTGCAGGTCCATCTATCTTGATGATTGAGTAATCTGTGCTGTCTTGTTCATTAGAAGTTAATAGTACTGCACCTTTTTGATTTTCTAAAAAGGCAACATCTCTTGTTTCTGTAATTGTAAAATTTTCTGGCTTGCAAATTCTATATGCTTTTCTGCATGAAGAATATCCCACAAAAATGCCTGTTTTAGTATTTTTTTCAAATTTAGATCTTTTATATTTAGGTGTCCAGAATTCTACTTTGCATCCAAAAACCTTTAAGTGAGAGACTGTAGGTTTTCTTCCAGTGAGCATTTCTTCTGGAGTCTTGTTAGTATTATGGTGAGAAGGGGTTCTGTTTTTAAGGTATGTATAGGTATTCATTGCTTCAGCCCAAAATTTTATTGGTAATCCAGATTCTATTAATAGCGCTCTTGTTCCTTCTATTAGGCTTCTACTAGCTCTTTCACATCTTCCATTTTGAGCAGGGGAAAAAGGGTAGTTTTCTTTGATGTTCTATTCCTTTGCTTTTCATATAGGATTCCAATTATTGGTTGTTGAATTCAGTACCATTATCACTCCTGAATTTTTTAATCCTTTTATTGGTGGTGTTCTCTATATATTCTATAAATTCTTTAAGTATTTCTTGAGTTTCTGATTTTGCTTTTAAGAATCGAGTGAATAATTTCCTTGAATAGTCATCTACTATAGTAAGAATAAATCTTGCTTTACCAATAGATTATTCTTTTATGGGCCCAATTAAATCAATATGCAAAAGTTCTAATGATTGTGAGGTTTGAATTTTTTCAATTCTTTTAAAAGGTTTTCTTGAGTATTTAGATTTAATACATGTAATGCAATCATTCAAGTTTTCTTTAGATATGCAATCAAATTTTGATAGGCTTAGCAAAAATACGGTGTTTCGATTTTAGATTCCTAGTTGTTTTGTACTCACTTATTTTGTAGTTACAAGGACATCCCATTTGATATAAACTAATATATATATATATATTTAAGGAACAACTTGTTCCAATACAATTGTTGTAAAAACAAGCGAGCGAAAAATCAAAACATAAAAGTCTGGAGCGTAGTAGTAGTGTGTCGTCAGCCCCGATGATGATAAAGTCAAGGTCTGCGTAACAATTCCCTCCTTACTTTGGCTTTGCTGTAGCGAAATTCCCTCCTTGTCTTGTATGATCTTGATTCCCAAAAACATGCCTTTACATGTTACATCCTTTATTTCCAGGGGATGTCTCAATTTATTGATGAATCTGTTTGAGGTATCTTCAGAATATGAGACAGTGATAAAGTCATCAACATATATCCCTACATAGAAGTATTTGTCTTCATTCTTCCATTTAAATAGGCAAGGATCAGATTTAAGTTTTTCCAGTCCACAGTCATGAAGTACTTGACTGAATTTCTCATACCACGATCTTCCGGATTGAGGTAGACCGTAAATACCTTTGTTGAGTTTGCAAACCTCGTTTCTGTATTGAACAAATCCAGCAGGTTGTTCCATGAATATTGTATTTTCAATGTTTCCATTTATATAGGCTTCTTTCACATCAAATAGTTTAATGACTGAATTTTTTGTTGCTGCCATTGACAAAATGGTCCTGAAGGTGGCGATTTTAATTACAGGGCTGAAACTTTCGTTGTAATCTCTTCCTGGGATTTGGTTGTATCCCATTGCAACAAGTCTAGCTTTGTAAGTTTTGTTTTTGTTTTCTTGGTCTTTAGATTTTTTGAACACCCATTTACTTTTGACAACTTTAGCGTTTACAGGTCTAGGTACCAGTTACCATACTTGATGTGAGTACATGTTCTGTATTTCCTCAAGCATTGCGTTCTCCCAATGTTTCTTGTCTTCGCATGCGATGGCTTCATCAGTCTTTCGGAATGGTTTCATTCGTAGTAGCCAGAAGTTCTTTGTGGTCTGTCTGATCCACTTGACTCTGTCTGACTGTTGATCATGGTATCTGGTGCTAGCTCTTCAATATCAACATCTGATAGAACATGATTGTCCAGTTGTTCATTCTTCTGAATGAAGAAATATGTGTCAGTGTCCGTATTATTATCACTTTGTTTTTCTTCCGAGTTGACATTATTGTTCTCTCTGAAGTGAATGTCTGCGGTTTCAATAATGACTCTCGCTGTGATATCAAATACTCGATAAGCTCTTCTGCATCTTGAATAGCCCACAAATATTCCTCTCTTAGATTTAGCTTCTAGTTTGTGTCTTTGATGATTCTCGAGTTTATAGAAGACGTCACAACCAAATCTCATGATGTGAGAGACAGATGGCTTTTTACCTTTCCATTTTTTCCATAGGGGTAGTGTCTGGGTCATTGGTTGTGGGAGTTAGATTGTACAGATATGCAGCTGTATTCACAGCTTCTGCCCAGAAGTGTAGGGGTAATTGGGAGTCTGCCAGAAGTGTTCGGCCTTTGTCTAACATTGTTCTGTTAGCTCTTTCAACTCTCCCATTGCTTCTTGGGGTGTACGGTGTAGTTAGTTCATGTTTAATTCCTTTGGATTCTATGAAGGTTTAAAGGTTTTTATTGATAAATTCTGTTCCGTTATCTGTTCTATATCGTTTTAGTTTTGAGTTTAGCTCGTTTTCTCTCTTCACAATAAACTTCTTTAAAACTTCTGCTGCTGAGAGTTTATCTTTGAGAAATTCTACAAATATTCTCCTAGAAAATCCATCTACGATGGTCAAGAAATATTTACTTCCGCCCAAGGAGTTTATTCTCATTGGACCACAGAGATCGACATAAATGGCTTCAAAGGGGTAGCTTTCCTGATTGCTATCTGTGTGAACATAGGGTACTTTGGTCATTTTTCCCAAGGAGCAAGCATCACATTGATCAAGGGTACCATTTATAGAGTCCAAGCCTTTTAGAAGATTGTTCTTCAAAATCAGGTCTAATTTGTTGTCACTTGGATGTCCTAACCTTCTGTGCCATGCAGTCCTAGAATTGTCCTTTGAAATCAAGCAATGTTCACTCGGAACATGAGTTGCTTCAGATAAACGTGATAGGTTCGATGTGTACATGTTACCATCAAAGTTGCCTGTTCCTATTAGCTTGTCATCAGAAGAGTATATGTATGCTCCTTCAGAATTCAAAAGAACAGAGTTCCCTCTTCTTACCACGCTTGGAATAGACATTAGATTTCCTTTCACGTGTGGTAGATGGAGGACATTATGCAGGGTTACAGCGTTGTTAAGTTTGTCCTTACCTTGTACAGTAGCTTGGATTGATCCTGATGAGGCAGATTCGATTTGTCTCCCTTCTTCCGCCACTTGTATGCTTCTTCTCTCCTCCGTCTTGTGCTCGATCCATTCACCATGGGAAGTCATGTGGCCTGTGCACGCAGAATCAATTATCCACACGTCCTGAGTCGTCGGGCGTTCCTCCCTTGTGCTTACAATCAGTGAGTATTCTGAAGTGGAGTCTCTTCGTTGGGATGGTTCCTCCGTTCGTTCTTGGATTGCTGATCTGGCCGTGTCTTTGTTTTGTTTTGGTCCTTTATGGTAGTTCCTTGTACTGGCCATGTTATTTTTGTTTGTTGTATTCTTTTGATTTCCTTTGTTGTTAGGGTTGAACCAACAGTCTTTCTTGAAATGTCCTTTTCTTTTGCAAATGTAGCATGGCTTTTCTTTGAATTGGTTGTCTGATAATCTGAAAGCATTTTCATGATTTTTGCTTCTGTCGTGTCTTTTCTTCTCGAAATCCAGTATAGTTTGTCTCAAGTCTGGTAAGGAGATTTCTCTGTTTATTGACAGTGCTGCTTTGATCATGTCAAAGATAGGTGGAAGTCCTTCAACAATGTATCGTACAAGTTCTCTTTCTGTTACAGTCTTTCCTAGCTGGGTGATCTCTTGTGCCAGTTTCTGTGCTCGTACAATAAACATGTTAACATTTTCATTTGGGTTCAATTTTAGTTTGGCTAGATCCAACATTAGGTCTATCCTTTTATTTTCTAGAGATCCTTCAAACCTTTTCTTTATGTCGTACCAAATTCTTTTGGCCCTTTTATCGCCTCGAAAGATGATTGTTAAGTCATCCGAAAGTGACAATATTATTAGGCTGTATGCTTCCCGATTATTTTTCTTCCAAATATCATATCATATGTAAAGTCTGGCTCGTCATTAACAATTACGTCCTCGAAGAGATCTTTTGAATCTAAAATTGCTTCCATTTTCATGGACCACGTTGTATAGTTGTTTTCTGTTAACTGTTCGATTTTTGCTAAGTTATGTGTATCCATTTTCATTCAATTTTTCTTTCTGAAGTGGCGGTTAGTCCAAATATTTATTTATTTTTTTATTTAAATGGATCAATTGGCGGTTAGTCCAATTCGCGCGCCCAAACCACGCTCTGCTATCAAATTGATAGGCTTAGCAAAAATACGGTGTTCCGATTTAAAGATTTCAAGTTGTTTTGTATCCACTTATTTTGTAGTTACGAGGACATCCTATTTGATATAAACTAATATATATATTTATTTAAGGAACAACTTGTTCCAATACAAATGTTGTAAAAATAAGCGAGCGAAAAATCAAAACAGAAAAGTCTGAAGCGTAGTAGTAGTGTGTCGTCAGCCCCGATGATGATAAAGTCAAAGCCCGCGTAACAAATTTGTATACTAAGTTTTTGTTTTTCATTATAGTCATGTAATTTTCATTAGGGTGGCCCAATCTTTTATGCCAAATATCCCAATTAACTTTGAAGACTTTATCTTCTTCATCCCTTGAACCAGAGGAGTTTATTATATTGTGGCGAAGAAATATTTTATTATTTAATTTAATATTATTCAATGAAAATATATTCAACAGATTATAAAAATATATATTAATCTGTATTTGTGAAATCATCTTTAAAATATTTCTTTGCTTGCTTGCTTGCTTAAGATTCTCTAGCTGAAGATAGTTTTGGGGCTGACCTGTTAATAATTGTCGACTCGTCGCTGTGACGTCATCAATAAATACTTTTACATCTTAGGATATTTCAAGGCTTGATTTCTACGCTACAACTGGTGGAGAGACTGGACCGATACCCATCAAGAAATAAAAGAAAAATTGATTCTGTTGAACCAGAAGAAACTTCTATGAATGTAAAGAAGGAAGGTACTCAGGTAAGCAACTACGTTGTTCAACATTTGCCAAGGAACCCTTCCATTTTCTCCGGGGAGGATGGTGAAGATCTCCAAAAATGGTTAAAAGGGTATGCACGTGTGGCAAGGTACAACCATTGGGACGAAACCCTTTGTCTTACTAAAGTTTATTTTTATCTGTCTGGAACTGCTCTCAAATGGTTTGAGAACAACGAAGAAAGCATCCAGACTTGGAAGGAATTCACATCTCAATTAGAGAATGTGTTCGGAAAAAAAGAAAATTCAAAATTGCAAGCGGAGAAGAAACTTAAAACACGGACACAATTAAAAGGTGAAAGTACCGAATTTTACATCCAGGATGTCCTGTGCTTGTGCAAAGAGGTTGATCCTCAAATGAGCGTAGAAGATAAAATCTCCCACCTCATGAAGGGGATAGCTGAGGAGCTTTATCAAACACTCATACCGAGGGATGTACAGAGCACCGAGCAATTCATTACAGAATGTCGCCGTGTCGAAGCGCTCCGTTGTAGGCGAGTTACCCCAACCAGGTACGAGCGCCTACCAAATGTAGCCTCTCTCTGTGACCAGGATGACGGAGAAGATCTGTCATCGCTGATCCGAAAAATTGTTCGTGAAGAGATACAGCAAGCATTGGACTCTCCTCATGAGGAGCCTAAAATCGCTGTCTTTGAAGATTTAGTGAGGGAAGAGATTGTAAAGACCTTGGCACCTAGATCAAAACCTACAATAAGTCCCCCTCAAGCATCCAGGCCGGAATCAAATACTAGATACGAGGCCCAAACGATACGACCGCATCCTGAACCTCATTACCGAAAGCAAGGAAGAAGATGTGACACCAATGAATGGCGGACAACTGAGGGAAAGCCAATCTGTTTCTACTGCGGACGCCCAGGTCACGTCGTCCGCTATTGCCGCGACAGGAAGAGACACAATGAGGAGAGGAGAAATGAATATTTCCGAAGAAAGCAAAACGCAATGGAATTCTACAACTCTCAAACCGAATCTCAGGAACCCAACGATGAATCATCGAGGAAAAATTTCAGTCGCTACCGAAGCCCTACCCCATATACCGGTCGAAACAGACAACATTTCTCACCTGCTAGAAGATCTAGCTGGACGCCCCGCCATTAAAACTAGATGATAGACCATATGGGAGGTAAGGCCGCAAATTTATAAAATCCTCCCTTGCCGACCACAGTGGAAATAAAAAACTACATTGACGTAAACATAGACCTACCAAGCCCTCATGAAGAAGATATCTCAACTGAAAGAACACATCCACCGCAGTCACCTGAAAATATTCCTGGCCATAGTACTAGTTCTTAAGACTGACGACGTAAGTCTCCTGCTGAGCATCGGGTCGATGCTCTCTATAGGAGGAGGCTATGTGGCGAAGAAATATTTTATTATTTAATTTAATATTATTCAATGAAAATATATTCAACAGATTATAAAAATATATATTAATCTGTATTTGTGAAATCATCTTTAAAATATTTCTTTGCTTGCTTGCTTGCTTAAGATTCTCTAGCTGAAGATAGTTTTGGGGCTGACCTGTTAATAATTGTCGACTCGTCGCTGTGACGTCATCAATAAATACTTTTACATCTTAGGATATTTCAAGGCTTGATTTCTACGTTACAATATAAAAATCATCAATTTTTGAGCTTCCCATATGACTTGATCCTTGAAATCTATTATAGTACATTTGTCTTTGCTAAAAATTATTCTTTGATAGTCTTGTACTAATTTTCCCACAGACAACAAATTTCCTTTGATTTGTGGAACAAATAGTACATCTTTGAGGATAAGTAAATTTTCTTCTTTTGTTTTGATTTTTACATTTCCTATAGCTTTGTATTCAATTTGAGTGTCATCAGCAAGGATTATTTTCTTTTCCTTATTTTCTGAATTTTTTAAAAGTTCAAAACAGGATGTCATATGGCTTGTAGCACCACTATCAATTATCCATTCCTGTTCACTCTTTTCTTGCTTTTTAGCTATCAGACAATTTGCTGCCTTTTCATTATGTGAATTTTCAATTTGTTTCTGCTGATTTCCAAATTTAGGTTTATAGCCACTTGTGCTGGGTTTGTTAAGAGCTTCTCTTCTATTATTATTGCCTTTATTTTTTGGATTATGCCAGCAGTCATTAGCTTTGTGTCCTATTTTGTTACAGATATAACACTCAGGTTTATATTTGAATTTATTTTTTGAATAAAATTCTTTGATTCACTTTGTGATGCTTTATATGCAGATGAGGATGAAAAATCTTTCTCATGGTACCTTTCTTGATACAGGGAAAATTGTGATTTAATATCTGAAAGTATAGGATTATTCATAGTATTTATTTGCATGGCAATAATATTGTACTTTTGTGGCAGGCCTTTAATTACCGAATAGATAAATTCTTCATCATCTATGGTGGCTCCCATAATTCTGGCATTTTCTAATAATTTTTCTGATCTATGAAGGTAGTCTTTCCAACTTTCTTCGGGATACATCCGAAGACGAGAAACATTATTCCGTGTTTCAATACTTTTCTTTTTAATGTCTCCTTCATATATTTTGGTTAAGGATGCCCATATTTGTTTTGATGCTTTGAATGTGAGAATTGATGAAACCTGAGAATCTGTCATGGCACAAGTTATAATACCTTTTTCTTGTGAGTCTTTTATTTTCCATTTTTGTCTTCCTGATTCTTCTCCTGGAGGATCTTCAATCAAAAAATTGATCAAATCTTTGATTTCCAAAATCGATTCAACCCTATATTTCCAACTTGGAAAATTAACACCATCAAATTTTGCAATTGGTATTTCGTTCGTTTTATTTTCCAACAATTTTTAGTTTACATTGAATATTAAAAGGAAAAAAAACAATATTTTTTTGAAGATTTTCTCTACACAACAAAATTTATTTTGCTTTACGCATAAATACCGATTATGCTTAAGTCTTTTGTTGTTATTTCCCCCTATTACAATATTTAAAAAAAAAAGCCACGGACTGCTACCAATTGTGTTAATTTGGGTTGAGTTAAAAAGATAACCTTTTTATATCATTATTTTATTTAAGATCCAATTTAAAAACAGGAAAGTAAAAAAAATATTATAAACTTCTTGTTTACAATTTACAAGTTAGAAGCGCAAAAATACAGTGTTGTCAAATCATATTTTGGTCATCTATATATATATACTAGAGGAATGACCCGGGCAACGCCCGTGTTTTACCCGATTGAATGTTTTTATTCCAATACTATTTGTTACAATTATAAATTGGAGCTGTGGATGTCACTCTTGTGAAACGTCCCGCTCCAAACTTTACATGTACATTAGGTCAGCTGGTATTACCCCTCATTTTCACCGCTAGAGGCGCGAGCGAATTGACTTTTTGTAAATATACATAATTATAAAGATAGAAGCTTCTATAGAAGATAATGATCATAATGATGATGCGCGCGCATCCGTGACATGAGGAATTGAGGAAAGACGGTCGTGACTATATATGTTGATAAATGAATGTATGTGTGTGTGTGTCTGTCTTTTATGCCTGACCAAACCACTCATTGGAACGCCATGAAACTTTGGGAAGTTATTTAGTATAGTACTGGGAAGGTTTCTGAAAAATAATTTCTTGAATATCTTGAAAAGAAGCTCCTCTTATCGTTTTATTTTAATTTTATCCGTATATACCAATTATTAAGAGTTCCTATTCTTTTAATATAATCCTTAGAGTTATTTGCAGATTTGTAGATTTAACTCGTAAGCAGCGCCCCCATTGCGACGATGATAACAAGTTTTTTATCTATAAGTTTTATTATCACTAAGTTTATTATCTTAAAGATTATTTATCAAAAGTAAGATTTTCTACCTATTAATTGCGCACAAGTCAAAGTTAGTTATCGAGTATTTTTCAAGGGACCGGGAAAAAATGTTCACTAGATAAAACGATGATTTTGTAATGTAGAAAATTAGGAAAGACAAAATTCAGGATGACACGGCAATTTATTTGAGACAAGAATAATGATACAATTCCAAGGCAAGATACTATTCCTTTAACTTCCAATTACCGAGGGAACCAATTAATATTGATTTTATTCAACTTATCGAGTATTTTTCAAGGGACCGGGAAAAAAGGTTCACTTTATCGAGAGATTCAAATTTACGAGTTTCAAATTATCAAAATTTATCTATTATTTTTTATAAGGTTATAGAGAATTGTTTTAACAAATGTTCGTTAGACAAACCTTTACTCGGGTAAAACCCGGGCGAAGCCGGGTACATCCACTAGTTTATATATATATTCACAAGACTCCGCCACCGATGTACTACGAGAGTTCTTTCCCACAGAGTGGGCAGGTCAATGTGATGGCTGGCATTACCCAACTCAAGACCAAGATGGTACTTGTAGATGGTAGCCTTCGCCACACTTGTGATAGTTATTGCCTCGGGATGGAGGCCGACGCCGAAGATCCAGGGGTACTTCGCAGGACGCGAACACCTCCCGGAGCAGGGGTCGCACGGCTCGGGAACTCCAATATCTGTGAGACAGCGACCCGTCGTTTGATCCACAGGCGGCACAGGTGGCACGCCTCGAGGCAGGATGATCAGGATGGGGCAGGGCGTGGAGGGCCAGCCGTAGGAGGGACATCTGCGTCGTGCCCCGAGAAGCAGTTCCGACGCAGGTCGGCCCAGGGGATGGAGCGGGGCACATCCACGGTGGGGGTCCACCGGGCAGCCAGCTCTGCAGTAGGATGCGCCTGGAGCCGTGCCGAGTCCAAAGCCCGGCGGGCCCTCTGACTGGTAAGATGAGTAATGGGGATCGCCGATCCCCGCAGGACGATGGTCTCGGCCTCGTACTCCGCATGATAGCTGGAGCTGGCGTTTTCCCGCAGGAGACGTTGGCAGAAGGCCCCCAGATGATGCGCGGCCGGCGTAGGGAAGGGGCGCCATCGGAGTAATCACCGTCAGTCGCCTGTAGCCAGCGCTCGGGAGCTAGCAAGTGTGGCGGCCGCAGGAATCTGTTGTCGCCTCGAAGGCGCAGGGACCTCAGAATGGCGGGATGCAGAACCCTGTGATCAAGTACACTTGAGGCGGCCTCCCACAGGCTCAGCAGT
Organism: Cordylochernes scorpioides; assembly: GCA_030710605.1. Taxonomy (NCBI): domain Eukaryota; kingdom Metazoa; phylum Arthropoda; class Arachnida; order Pseudoscorpiones; family Chernetidae; genus Cordylochernes; species Cordylochernes scorpioides. The sequence continues at coordinate 68,170,696 of CP092867.1, read as the reverse complement.
CTCCTCCTCCTAGGCGAGAGACAGACGTCAGGAGCCGGCGGTGACAGCCACGCCCGGCTGCGGACCAGCCAAGAGTAGCCGTTGGCGGCGCCGCGAAGAGAGGCCTGGACCCCCTTCAGGAAGGCGAGCCGAAGCTGGCCCGTGATGTCAAGCAACCCGACGCCACCATCGGAATCTGGACGAGCCAGGATGCGCCCAGGAAGCCACGAGGGGTCGGGCTCGTACCCCACACGAAGCGCTCCAACCGCGCCTGCAGCTATTGTGGTTTCAGGTGGAAGGTAGCCGTGGAGGTGGTGCAGGATGGAACCCAAGAACAGGCTGTTGGCCGCGCGGGCACGACCCACTAACGACAGGCCACGGGTGAAGGGAGACCACCTCGCGATGGCTCGCTCCAGCAGCCCCATCAGGTGTGAGACCTGGGAGGGGACTGTGTTCCTGTTGTGTGAATAATCGCACTTTTGTTTTAAAAAATCGAGTGTTTTGATGCAAAATGTGGTGTGTCCCAAAGTGGTACTCATATGCTACTATCACCTTCAAATCGCTGCTCAACATCTCGCACGCCATCAATCAACACGGGGCCATAAACAACGATTTTTATACCGAATCGTTACGGGAGATGAAAAATGGTATCTATACCTGAATATGAAGCAAAGAAAAGAGTGGGTGGCTCCAGGAGATACGCCAAAGCCAAGAATAAAGCAAGATCTTCACCCACAAAAGGCTATGATCTGCGTTTTTTGGTACTGCGAAGGAGTGCTGTACTGGTAATTGCTCTAAAGGAATGCCATGTTCAAAAAGGACCTCTACATTGCCCAATTGCATCGCGTGAATGAGGCTATTCAACAGAAAAGACCCGATCGACAAGGTCAAATCATTCTCCTTCACGACAACGCTAGGCCGCATGTTGCACAAGTCGTCAAAGCCGCCCTTCAAGAACTCAAATGGGAAGTTCTACAGCACCCGCCGTACTCTCCGGACCTTGCACCAACCGATTACCACCTTTTCCGCTCCATGTCAAACCATATGAAAGGCACTACCTTCGATGATGAAGAGGACCTCAAAATTTGCCTCAATAACTTCTTCGACACCAGACCGGGCGATTTTTGGTGGAACGGCATCAACAAACTAGTCGAACGTTGGGAGGAGGTCGTAAATAATAACAGAGAATACATTATCGATTAATTAATTATTATAATTAATGTTTTTTTTTTTGTATAAATAAAATTGACGAATAAAACCGAATGAATTTTCTTTGCAATCGAATAAATTGAGATTTAACCTATGAGCGGTGTCCAGTTGTAAAGCCTTGCAGGAAGACATTTATGCTGAGCGTGGGTGGGGGTGCCCGAGTGTGGTTCCAAAGGGTGAAGTCGTCTACAAATCAAACAAGTTTGCTTCTGATTGGTTTGGAAATCGTAATGACATTTGCTGTTGCGACGTTGAAGTGTTGAAGTGTCATTCCTTGTGGGATCTATAGGACAGATACAACTATGTAAAATGAATTGTAGGCTTCGAATATTACTTCCCTGTCTATCATGATGATTTTTACAAAGAATAAGAGGTCCTCAGGGCATTGTAGTTCTCCGAGGCGCTAGATGATCGTACTTATGGCCACCCAAATTGCAACACCAAGAAAGACAAGAGATATCACAACAAAATTTATTTTGTAGATAACATGTTGACAAAGTATAAAATGATTAAATTTATAGACTTCTGCCAAATTTTGTTCCTGCCAGAATCAGTAGCCAGAGTAGCCGCCATTGATGGAGATCACCGCTGCTACACGCCTCGGCATTGATTCAAAGAGATTTTAGATGTGTTTTTGAGTTACAGCAGACCAAGCAATTTCCACACGTTGCCAAAGTTGATCTGGGGATGTAAATAGGGTCAATCGTTGAGCAACCATGGACCACATGTTTTTTTATCGCCGAAAGTTCCGGAGAGCGAGCCGGCCAGGGAAGCAATTCAATCTGGCGATTAACGAAGAACCTTTGGACAATGCGTGCCACGTGTGGTCGCGCATCATCCTGTTGAAATATGGCTGTGGGCAAGCCCTGAAGGCGAGGAAGGACAACTGGTTCCAACACCTCGGAGATGTAGCGTTGGCTCTTTAAAGTAACGGCAATGCGTACTAGAGGAGTGCGAGAGTGATATCCAATACCACCCCACACCATAATACCCGGTCCAGGACCAGTGTGGCGGCGCATAACGCAGATGTTTAGAATCCTCTCTCCACGGTGTCTCCAGACTCGAATCCGACAATCGTGGTGTTGCAGACAGAAGCGTGACTCGTTAGTAAAGACCATTCCATTCTGCCGTCCACATCCTTCTTTCATCGCACCATTGGCCGCGGAGACGTCTTTGGCTCTGCGTCAAGGGTAGACGAAGCAATGCACGTCTTGCGAAAAGACCACTCTGCTGTAAACGGCGTCGAATAGTACGCGCAGACACTGGATGATGCGTTACAGACTGAATGTGCTGTGCTACGGTTCGTGATGTGACTGAGCGATCTGTCACTGCCAGGCGCACAATTTGCCTGTCAGCACGTGAAGTGGTGCACTGAGGTGGATGCGATCGAACACGTCGTACCTTCCTGCATCTAGCGATCACATATCCGCATTACAGTTGTTTGATTTCGTCCAACACGACTACCGATTTACCTGAAGATAATCCACAATCTCGGTAGGCCACTATCCTTCCTCTGTCGAACTCGGATACTTGATCAAAAGATGATCGTTGTTTTCTACGAGGCATAATTGATCGTTTTTTTAACACAAGAAAAACATAATTGCCGAACTTGAAATCGTCGAAATCTTCAAGCCTTAAATAGTGTTTTGAAGTGGAGCCACAGGCGCGCGTGATGTGCGTCTGCGCTGAAATTCTGATCATTTGCATATATCATCTCCGCTAATGCATGTTGTACATTTCATGTTATTTGCATGCTTCTTTCAGGATGTTGAATTTACGGCGACCATCAGTTCATTAATATGATGCATTAGCGCGCCATCTGTTAAAATAAATTTAAATTTATGTTGTTAAAGGCATGGTTGATATATAAGATTATCGTAAAGGCTGTCCTCCAGTGTTACAGACCATTTTTCCGTTAAAGGCTTCTAGAAAAATCTCGTCTAATCTGCATGTATGAACCGATTTGGACACAGAGAACCACTGGAGCTTGTCAACTAGTCATTGGAGACGGGTTAAGATGCAGAATTCAAATACCTTTAATGTAGTGTTGAGGAAAATGATAGAGCGAAATCTGTACATTGTTTTTTGCTGTTTTAGAATTAGAATGGGGCTGTTTTATATATTTTCAAAATTTGGGGGAAGTATTTCGTTTGGAGACATACAGAGGTCACTCAAGAAGTTTTTGCAATCAATATTAAATAATTAAAATAATAAAAGATAAATTATACAATTAAAACCTACATGCATTTTTTACCCAACATAAACATTTTCATAAAATAGTAACAACAATGATTCATAGAGGACACGACTTTGTTTACAGCGGCAGCGGTAATTTCTAAACATTGCATCAGACACAATGGAGTTGACTAGAGAAAGTTCACGCGCCATGATCTTTTATTATTATAAAAGTATTTTAACTTCTGAATAATACTCATTGTATTATTCAGAAGTTAAAATACTTTTATAATTGATGAAAGCTTTAGGAGATAAGTTTCCTTCTATTAGAACATTTTTATTGTTTTTTGTTTTTTTTTTTTTTTCAATTTAAATTTGGGAAAAACAACCTTGAAGATGAACCTCATTCAGGTCGACCGCCAACAGCAGTGACCCAAGAAAAAATTGAGCTGGTAATATATTTACTTGGGGAAGATCGAAGAATTACGTATCAGCAGTTAGAGAAAAGTGTGAGCATTGGATCGCAGCAATCAGCACCATCATTAATGATCATTTAAAATACACAAAACTTGTTATTAGATGGGTACCTCACAGCTTGACTGAAGACCAAAAACTTGGTCGTGTTAAATGGTGTAATTTCATGTTGGAAAAAATTTGATGAAATAAAATCAAAGGCTGTTTTTAATACTATTACGGGTTACGAAACTTGTATTTGCAATTTTGATCCAGACACAAAAACGGCAATCTACTCTTAAGAAAGTGCGCAGTGCTCGAAGTGTTGGTAAACAAATTGTCACAGTGCGCATAGACTCATATGTATATATTTGCATTGTTGGCCAGAGAGCGGATTTAGAAAGACAGCTCGCTGGCAGGCGTGTAAGAAGCTTGCTGGCTGGCGCGTGAGTTCGCTGGCAGGCGCAGGCAGCGCATGCTTCTTTTTCGAAAACTTTTCCAAATAAACAAAGTGTGTTTATGCTTTTCTCAGCTACAATTTTTGATAAGTTAATAAATAGGGACTACATATGGTCCCTCGAGCCGGATTTGTAATTAGTTTTAATTCTTTTGTTTTTAATAATAACAATTATAAATATTTTTTTTTTATAATAAAATATCAAAACGCATGTAAGCAAAAATCGCAAAACTAAGTAATTTTCGAAGAGCCGGTTAAGGCATTTTCATCAGTTATGCGAATTTGTGAATTAGTTTTGTTAGATTCCTTAATTTAAGATACAAAAGGTAACAGCCACCGTTCGATGCGCACGCCGGCCGTTGGATGCGCCGCGTCTCGTGAAGTCACTCAAGCGCGAAGGGCGCGCGCGGCGGGCAAACAATTTATAGCTTTCCCTCCTTTCCTCTTTTTTTATATTACAAGTTTATTAGTTCAAAATAAAGATGAGTGACAAGAAAAGTCCTGACGGTGAACCCATGATCCGGAAAGCAATATTCCGTCTTCAGTACACGAAGCTAGGTAGTCCATCCTCCACCGGCAATGAGAAGAATGTGGAGGTAGGGCAGCTCGTGAAGACGACGCAACAGGTAGAAAAACCGGAAGCGTCATCAAAAGGCAAACCTCCTCAAAGAAAGGCACGATCAGTGAGATCAAATGGATCCCGTGCTTCAGTAGAGCGGCTTAAACGATAAGCAAACCTGGAATCTCAGCAAGCTATATTTGAGAAGATGAAGGTCAAGACTCAACCTGAATCAAGAATAAGGGATTGTAGAAGGAAACTGGGACGTGCCAAGAGGGAGCTCGAGAAAGGAACAAAGCCAGAGGAATCGAGCCAGGAGTTTACTAACCGAAAACTGGATCTGGAAGAACGTGTAGACGAACTGAAAGAAGAAATTGTCCAAGAACAAGCAGCGATCACATTTATCGAATTTGAGATCAGCATGCTGAAGGAAGCGAATGAGACTAAAGTTCTGGCAATCGAAGAGGGAGCAGAATTATCTCAAGACGAATTTACTGATGTTCACCCGCAGAAACCTTACATTACACCACCCGTTTCAGATTGGTTAGAAACGGCGGAGCCAGCAGCATATGATCCCATCCCAGATTCACGTGGAACGACTACAGCCCTAGTCAACCAACTAGTTACCGTCTTTACTGAGGTGGTGCAACAACAACAGTCGGCAGTCGTGAAGACCACGTCAGGAGTCTTGTCGCTGCCTGATTTCAACGGAACCGCTGAAGATTGGACCTTATTCAAGGAAAAGTTCGACAGGACGACAATGTAATTTGTCGAATGCGACATGACAAATTCGCAGAATATCATCCGTTTCCGCAAAGCGTTGAAAGGAAAGGCCAGGGAGTTGGTGCATCATCTTCTCCCATACGTAATGAATGCACCCACCATCATGTTAAATTTGGAAAAGCGATTTGGACAACTGCGCATCATCATCGAAAACCAAATGAAGAAAGCCAAAGATTGCCCACTAATTTCATCACAGAAGCCAGAGCCGGTGATAAGCTTCAGCATCAATGTCAAAGCTTTAATGTCGAGCGTATTGTCGCTTGGACAACCAAAGTATCTAGACAGTATCGGGTTAATGGCTACGTTTGTCAAAAAGCTTCCTCCAGACATGAAATAAAATTGGTGTTCTTGGGTAATGGCAACCAACAAACCTGAGACACTGATGTATTTTTCCGATTGGCTTAATATTGTTGCACCAAGTTGGGTGAGGGTCGTCGACCTTGGTTTCTTCCTTCTTGGTGTTATACACGCTTCCCGAGCGGGTTTCCATATTCAAAGCAAATAAATAAAATTAAAAGTAAATAAAAAATAAATTACCTTCCAACGTTATTGTGTTTATTTATTCGTGGTCTTCCTCGTAGGTCGTGATCCGCCGTCTTCGTCTAGGTCCTCTCTCACTCCAATAACCAATCAAGATATATGTACAATAAATATTAATGATACTATTAATATTATGTTTTAAATAAATATTAAATATAATAGAATATTTTGAATAAATGTAAGACGCATTAAAATTGATGTAACACTTCCCCCTCTCCAGAGGTTGCCACGTCCTCGTGAATGACCTCATTCATTCTCTCATAATAAGGCTTGATTCTTGAAACATGAACTATCAGAGGGTCTTGGCCCGGATTATCTTTCGGCTCTATTAGATAATTGACGCTAGACATCTTCTTTAATATTCTATATGGACCAAAATATTTTCTCAGAAGTTTCTCACACTTTCCTATTTTCCTAATTGGTGTCCAAACTGCTACTAATTCTCCTGGTTCGAAGCTTCTTTCCATGTGTTTCTTGTCATAGTTCTTTTTCATTCTTTCTTGGGTCTTTATGGTGTTGTTATTAACTAATTTTCTTGTTCTCTCTATTTTGTCTAAGTGATGTTTAATGTATTCATCATAATCATCCTTGTCAATGTCCACCGAGATATTCCTGTTGTCCAAAAGAGACGTGGGTTCTCTTCCATATACCAGGAAAAAGGGAGAATATCCTGTGGTTTCCTGAATTGTAGTATTGTAAGCGTGTGTAATAAATGGGAGTTCTTCGTCAAATTCTTCTGATCAGTGTTCACATAAATACATATCAATGCTCTATTTAACCGCTCTGTCAATCCATTAGTCTGGGGATGATAGCTCGTTGTGAAGCAATGTTTAATCTTGCACATTTTCGTTACCTCTTTCATCAAATTACTGGTAAATTGAGAGCCCCTGTCACTAATAAGATATTGTGGGGCTCCGTGCCGGAGAAAAATATCCTCTACTAGAAATTTAGAAACTTATTTCACTGTTGCTTCCGAGACTGCTCTTGTTTCTGCATATCTAATGTAGTAGTCCGTCAGCACGATTATCCATTTTTTCCTGTTTTTCGTAGTTAGCAATAGACCAACAAAGTCAATTCCAATTCTTTCGAAAGGATAGTTGGCTGGGGGAATGGGCTGTAGTAGTCCAGATGGTAATTGGTTTGAGCCTTTCCTACTTTGGCAAAAGTGACACACCTCTTTACAAATTCGGAAACATCTTTCAGCATGGAAGGCGATTAGTATTTATTCTTCAATCGGTAAGTGGTTCTGGCGACGCCCAGATGGCCATTCAGCATATGGTTGTGGTATTCACTCATGATTTCCTTCCTTCTCTTCTTTGGCACTACCAGCAACCATGCCCTATCTTCAGGATTTGGATTTTTCTTGTAGAGACACCCATTTTCTTCTTTAAAGTTCTGTGTAATTGAACGATTGTTCCCACTAAGGTTCTCCTTAATATTCTCAATAAAATCATCCTCTCCGTCTATTTTTTTATTCAGAAATAGTCTTTCATAATCTTCGTCCCATTCGTTTTCCGGTAAGGGTCTTCTAGATAGACCATCAGCGTCCAGATGTTTTTTACCCGATTTGTGTATAATTTCGAAATTATAATCCTGAATCTTCAGTGCCCATCGTGCTAATCGGCCGGTCGGATCTTTCAGATTCTTAAGCCAGCATAGTGCATGATGATCAGTTACGATTTTGAAGTGCCTTCCATATAGGTAGGGTCGTAACTTGGCAATTGACCACACAGCAGCTAGACATTCTTTTTCGGTAGTCGAATAATTTTGTTCAGGTTTGCTCAGTGTTCGACTTGAATATGTGATCACCTTTTCTTCATCGCCGAACTTTTGGACTAATGTTGCACCCAAGCCGATGTTAGATGCCTCAGTATGAATGTAAGTAGTTGCATTCGGGTCAAAGTCCCCTAATATTGGGAGATTTATCAATGCTACTTTAAGGGTTTGAAATGTTTTTTCTTGATTTTCTGTCCAAAGAAAAAAGGTACATTCTTTTTTTATAAGATCGGCAATTTTCGAAAAACCTTTGATAAATTTTCTATAATATGAACACATTCCTAAAAATGATTGAACTTCTTTTATCTTTTTGGGTCGAGGAAAATCTCTAATAGCCTTGATATTATGCTCCGCTGGTTTTATACCATGTTGATTAGTTATATAGCCAAGAATCTCCAGTTCTTCGAAAGCAAATTGGCATTTTTTGTTGTTCAATTTTAAATTAGCCTCGCGAAATAATCTTAAAACAGCTTCTATTCTTTTTATATGTGTTGAAAAATTCGAGCTATAAATGATTACGTCATTTAGATAACATAAGCAAATTTGCCATCTAAGATTACCAAGCATGTTTTCCATGTTCCTCTCAAATGTAGCAGGGGCATTGCATAGTCCAAAGGGCATTACGCTGAACTCATATAGGCCATGTGCTGTAGTGAAGGCTGTCTTTTCTTTATCTTTCTCCTCAACCTCTACATGCCAATATTCTGATTTAATGTCAATTGCTGAAAAGTATTTGGATCCTTGAAGTGTGTCCAATACTTCATCAATTCTGGGAATTGGGTAAACATCCTTCACTGTTACATCATTCAATTTTCTGTAGTCAACGCAGAATCTGTACTTACCATCTCGCTTCTTGACCAATATTACGGGGAAGGACCATAGACTCGAGGATGGTCTGATTATGCCGTCTCTGAGCATTTCATCAATTTGCTCTTTTGCGCTTACCCTATAAGGCTTGTGTTTGGTCGGTTTCGCGCCTTCTGTATAAATCCAATGTTTCGCTAAGTTGGATCTTTCTAATCCCGACGAAAACAAATCCACGTACTTTTCCAAAACTTGTTTCAATTGCTCTTTTTCCTTATATGACAAATTTTCGTTTATCTGAAATTGAGGTTCTTCATGCTCCTTTTGTTCACTTTCTTCCATAAGATTCACTTCGGCTGGCTGACTTCCAAAGCACAATGTTTGGTTTTTTAATATTTTCAATGGTCGAGGGTAAGGGTTTGTTATCCAGATATATGTTTCCTTATTCGCAACATTTATTAAGCTTCTACCTAGTCGAAGCCCATTTGTTTGAAACATTTTATGGTTCTCCTCGATGATGTATTCGCCATCCTCTGCTTCTACAAATGCCTCAATCAATTTAATAGAAAGTTCTGGTACAATGGCATCCTTTGCACTTTTTATTTCTTCTGTTGATATTTGATTACGTCACGATTTCCTGTCAAGTCATATTTGATTATTTCACGCTGACAATCAATTTTTGCGTTCATTTTCTTGAGAAAATCTCGTCCAAGTATAAATATTCGCAAATGTGTTCTCATTATCACAAATTGATGTGCAATCGTTTTGTCATCAAATTTTATATTTAAAACAATATTTCCTACGATATATAATTCTTTGCAATCGGGTCCGGAGCACATTTTATCAGAATTTATTATTTCAAGACCTGTATTAAGAGCTGTACTAAGGTCGACCACTGAAAGATCGGCGCCTGTATCAATCAAAGCTTCGCAGATACCGATTCTATCCACGTTAATGTTCATTTTATATTTGGGGTCCAACTTTTTAATTCCATTTATGGTCGACTTGCTTTGATTGACGGACTCAGGCGCGATGCTTAGTTTAAATCTTCTAATGCGGCATATCCATCAGTTCCATTATCCATTCGGATTTCTTCTTCGACCTTGTCTTAGGTTGCTGTTGGATCCTCTTCTAGGATTCTTATAAACTTAACCCTTCAATAACGGGCCACGTGCCCTGGCTTGTTACACTTAAAGCAGATTGGTCTTCCATCTTCCGTCCTATTTTTGCTCACTTCTTGACTTTTATTGTAGGCGTTTCTCTGAAGGTTTGATTTCGGCACAAAGTTTGGATTATAAGGACGTCTAGGGGTAAAGGGCTGAAGAAAGTTGTTTCGATACTGCCTGGGAGTAGGAGGAGAGTCGTTATTGTAATTATTGGAAACAAGGGCTTGGGGCCTGGAATGGTCTGGTAGTTCCATGTGGCAGTCGGCGGCACGTACCTCGATTGTTGTTGGGGTCTAGAATTGCGTGGACCGTTATATAGGTTTCTGGATTTCTCCACACGTTCCCGATACTTATTTTCAAAATAATCCATTTTCTTGCACACAACAAGAAGTTCATCGGTCGTTTTAGGAGGGTTCGGGTAGAGCGCGAATGAGTACTCTTTTTTCATTCCTCCAATAACATGTTCAATTTTTGTTTCTTCTTCCATTGTGGGGTCAACCTTGTTGCACAACACTAGGATGTCTTCCGCGAACCTGATTGCTGGTTCATTCCAGTGTTGCATTCTGTTGAGATTCATTCTAAGTTCTTCTTTATTCGCGTCCAGAGAAAAATCCTGAATGAGTCGGATTTTAATATTTTCCCAACTCGTGAAACTAGCTTTGTGCAAATTCAACCAGGTTTTAGCGCTTCCCGTCATGTTCATGGCGGCATAACTGGTGATTATGTAGTCTTCCCAATGGTAGAGGAAACCAATCTCTTCGAGGGATTCTATCCATAGTCGAGGGTCTTCTGTCCCGTCATATTTCGGAATTTCTATATTGGGGTTCAAAGCAACTGGTTCGAAACCAGCATCTCCACCAATTGTTGCACCAAGTTGCAGCTTTGCAGGGTCGTCGACCTTGGTTTCTTCCTTCTTGGTGTTATACACGTTTCCCGAGCGGGTTTCCATATTCAAAGCAAATAAATAAAAGTAAAAGTAAATAAATAATAGTAAATAAAAATAAATTACCTTCCAACGTTATTGTGTTTATTTATTCGTGGTCTTCCTCGTAGGTCATGATCCGCCGTCTTCGTCTAGGTCCTCTCTCGCTCCAATAACCAATCAAGATATATGTACAATAAATATTACAAAAGTAATGAAACTATAAAAAAGAATGATGATTATCTAAATATTCTGGTTTAAATAAATATTAAATATCATAGAATATTTTGAATAAATGTAAGACGCATTAAAATTGATGTAACAATATGAAGCCGAAAATTACTATGAGTGGGTTGAAGCTACGCCATTAAAAGCGGACAACGACGAAAAGAAACTGCGCCCCAATCGATGGGCTGGGAGCGGTCAATGTCGCCACCGTCGATGGACAGGAAATAAAGAATAAGCCCTGCTCCGCATTCAATGAGACCCATTTTCTGGAGAACTGCCGAAAGTTTGAGAGGCTGGACGAAAACGAGAAGTGGAAAGTAATTAAGTCTACACGTCCTGGACTTTGCACCAATTGCTTGAAGCAGGTAGGACACCGTTCATACAGGTGTAACGACGGCAAAGTGTGTGGAATTGACGGATTCGGAATGAAGCATCACCCGCTTCTACACAAGAACAAGAGTTTTAGCGCACCTCCAGAGCCTTCAAGTTCAGGGAATCAGGGCGCGACAAGTCAACCGTCGAACCAAGGAGTAATAGTGAATATCATGGTCATCGACGGAGAAACTGTTATCTAGGGTTGTGATGGACCTTTGCCCATAGTGTCAGTGATGATTAAGGGTTCAAAAGGAATTCGACGTGTATATGCGTTGTTGGACACTGGAGCAAGTAGGAGTATGATTTCCATGAGCCTGGCTGATGGTGTCGGCTTGAGAGGGGAGAGTTACTCTTACTCCCACGAATCTGTTAGTGGCA